>CM068319.1:42153958-42781458 GCA_034766995.1 Acanthacorydalis orientalis | reverse complement strand
CTATTCGGCTAGGTAAGAAAAAACGCCTAAAGAGAAGAAGCGAAGCGGCATTTCCACTTTTTCATATTCGTTTTAAAATAAGACACGCTTCACGAAACACACGTTTTTGTATGTGTATTTGAATAATCGTTGTTGTTTTTTTTATTAGTGACAATGTTGAACTATTTATTATAATAATAATAATAATGAAGAGAATTCATAAGAGACAGACAATAGAGATTATTAAAAGTTGAATCGACCGGAGAGATTAGAGGAAAATGTAATAAATAAGTGTTGACGTGGCAGACCGCTTATTTGTTGTTGTTTTTTTTTTATCCAGACAGCAATTTAGAGAAAAGTGTTTTTTTTTTTTTAATTTCTGTCCCGAAAATGAAACAGCTAGCAGACACAACACCTCTCCATACTCTGAACTCGTGGAGATACATTTAGGTGTCGGTGCCTGCGCATGCATGCACGCGTTCGTGTATGTATGTGTGTGTGTGTGTATTTAAATGTCGAGAGCGTGAGAAGGATATTTGGGGGATTTCGCAAACACTTGTATCCCATATCACACACTATGAAGTGTACAGAATATGAACCTGACGTTTCTTGATTTAGGAATTCCACGCGTATTTCCGTAAGGCTTTGGCCGGAACGAGCGCGCGCCCGCCGAGAAATAACATCGCACGCAACAATCTTGTGTGTCTGCGAAGAACCTACCGATCGACGGACGGGCTGGCCGCGCTCACGTCCTGAATTGTTGTTGTGCATTAATTCGAGGTATTTAGCAATAGAACAGGACTATGCGAAAGTGAGATATTCACACATTCATACGTGTGCGTGGGTCTCTGTCTGTCTCCCTGTATGTATGCACGTGCGTATGTATGTTCGAACGATGTGAACGGAAATAACATGATTGAATTTTCTTGTCGGTTAATCAATCGGCACAGAATTATACTGAGATTACAAATCAGACACACTGTCGAATGTTTGTTATCATTTCTTTCGATTTTACTTACACTAAACAATCTACTTGCTTCTTTTCATCGTTTTATTATCTGTCCTATATATTATCATCGGAAAAACAATATTTTTCAATAAATCATTACGTTGCCTGTGGGGTAAAGAAAGAATCCATTGTCACAGAATAAGAGAAACACTCGTTGTACATAAATGTTTTTTTTTTAAATCGATATTCCGATTAAAATCAATTAGATTGCATAGCGCATATACCGCACTACAATCGTTCACGGGTCAATGTACCTCGCGATCGATATTACAAATGGTAAACATAATCCGATATTCTTATATTTTAAAAACATGTTAACATTAATCGAACAGTGAAACGACCGTGCGAGTCGAGTCGAGTCGTTTAAAAATCACACGAGATGCAACGGAACGAATAAACGTGGATCGAGTGAAGAAGAGCGCACTAGCAGTAAGTAGTGCGGCCGCACTACTAAATTACAATATGAGACTTCGAGAGCGTGAAGTATAGGCGGTGTAGGTGTAACAGAAATGTTACATAAATCTAGTACGAGAAATTTATAGGCTCACACGTACACCTTCAGATTGAATTTCCTGTACCTATATTCATTCATGACCTTCGACTTCCAACCTTCCTGTTTCGATCTTCGCCCCGTACACATTATTTCCACAACTGGTCGACGGCACTGTGGCTGTTGCTGCCGCTGGGCGATCGACGCTCCCGTCGACGTCGACCATCGCAACGGCACCAGTAGTGGCGCCGGTGGTAGCGGCAGTAATACAGGCACCTATCTACACTACACTTCCACCGTAACAATCTCGAAACTGCCCCCGCTAAACCGGCTTTTATTCCACGAAATGCGTGAGATAAGGGTCGGACATATACTAAACTGCGGAAGAACCCATTCACGCAATTCTTTCGAACGGAGTTTCTACGCCACGATTCGGATCGTGAAGAAAATACGCACACACATACACGAAGTGCACAGCAGGGATTGTACTGAGAATGAATTGAAAATGCAAAATAGGGAATGACGATTCGTCCGAATCGATCTCCGTGTTTTTAGTACACGGATGATTTTTAGGTTCAATGCAAATATGTTAAATAAGGCGTATTTATTGAGAAAGAATTGCAGTGCCCCAAAGTACATTACTATTATCATTTTAAATCATTCTATCACATTAATATTTTCTCAGAAAGATTCTTTAATAACACAAACATTTTTATGCTGACAAGTTTTAAAAGAAAATGAAAAAAAAATACAAAAACATGCTGCACAGATAAATGACTGAATCACTGAAACGTCGACATTTGTTAAATATATACAAATATACTTGTGTTTTTTTAAAAAAAATATAAGCGACGATTATTCTAAAATTAAATTAATGTGATTTTAATTGAATATGTTGTAATAATAATTTATCATCACTTGTTGCTCTTTACTAATTTAATTGTGATTATATATATGTATATATATATATATATATATATATATATATATATATATATATATATCTGTACATAAATGCATTTCTGTACACACACGTGTTGTACGCACATTGTGTGAATGTAAATAAAGTTTCTCGCTCAAAATAAAATTCACTTTGTTCATAACTAAATGAAATTCTCCTTTCATTATTTTTTTACCAACGCTCCCACCCGTGTTTGTACGTACGAACGGTAAACTCTAATTTGAAAATATGATTTTCAACGAACATTTTTTTTGTTTGTACGTTTCAGAATTTAGGCGACATGACCCGCACAAAGAAGCGCTCGTAGGAAAAGTAGAAAAATACAAAAAGCATCGCGTCGTCGTTGTATACATGAAATTTTCATGAGAAACCTCGCTGCCACACAAAAACACACACACAAGTTTCGGCGACGGCGACGACTACGGTGGGCGGTGTGTGTGTGTGTGTGCGTTGGGGGGTTAGCGAGAACGACACTACCCTTAACTCGCACTACATGTACTGCACTCGCACGTAACATGGAAGAAATAACACTAGGTGAGAGTGAGTGAGTGAATGAGTGTGTGTGTGTATGGAGGGCGGTAGAATGAGTGAGTGAGAGCAGTAGCAGTCGTCGGATATGGCTGGTGCGAAAGGAAAATGGTGCGTTTTGTTTTTATTATCCGCAAATCAACATAAAGTAGTTTGTAATGTTTTATTTCGCTTCCATTACGTAAATAAATCTGGTCGAGCGTTTTCAGTACACATCTGATTCCATTCAGGTTAAGTATTTCAGTGGCTGTGTGTGTGTATGTGTGCGTTTGTAGGTACGTTTGCATGCGAGTACAAACTGCGTTCGGGGATCTCTGTAGATTTTGGTTTTCGAAAATATTAATAGTCGAGCAAATATGATTTTTATGTAGCGACATCAGACTTCGTTCTGTAATGCATGTACACATCGACGAAAATTTAATGGTTAAAAAACTTATATATGTAAAAGTACAGATAGATAGATAGATAAATTGGTGGGTTTTAAAGTAAACGTGTTTTTTAAATGAAAAAGAAATCAACTCGTCGCTGATAAATTCTACAAATGAAAATAAATTGAAAATAAATAGAATTAATTATCGAATTCTGTCATTTTCAACGAGAATTCAATTAAATATTTTTATATTTCGTCCCTTTTTATTCATACTTGTTGATTTTCATCCAAAATACAAACATCAATTCAACGGATGATATTTTCCAACGTCATAATTTATTTATTTAAGTGTTCATACCGCGCACGTTCCCCCCCCCCCAACTCGCTCATTGAATTCATATATTTCGTATTATTATTATTTTTTTTTTGATTCGACAGAGAGAGAGAGAGAGAAAGACGTGGTGCACCGCATATGTTCGACTCGTTGATTAAATCTAAACGTAACGACAAAGTTAACATATTGCGGCACAACAACGTACATCTAATACTATATTTAGTTACGCCGTGAAATAACTCACGGCCGAGACCCTCATAGTCTCCAGCCAATTTATCCTTTGGTTACAAGTTATGTTTAACTTCCAATGTTAAATCCAACAGTATTATGCATAGTGTAGGGACTATATATATATTGCTGGTGGTTAATTTTCAATATGTCCGAGAATATTTAACTTTCCAACTGAAGCGTGTGTACATTTTTCATTATTTATTTACCATGCATACATACATGTATATATATATATATATATATATATATATATATATATGTATACATAATCATTGAATTTTTAAAACAGCAAAAAATCTCAAAGATAATGACAAAAATGTACAAGTGAAAAAATGTATTCAATTTTTTTATATTATAGTTATAGTTTTAGATTATAGTTCTTTTTCCAATATACAAAGTACTTTAACAATGTTAAACATTCAAATTGCAGAAAATTTGATGTAACAATAACCGAATGGATAGAGGAAAGAGGTATGACAAGATTTCGATATTTTTTAGGTATGTGTAACGAAAATGGAGAGAAAAGTATTTGAAAGAATATCAGAAAAAAAAGTAAGAAAAAAATCTCGATGATTTGTGTCTATAAGTGGGAAACTACATGCATATTGAGAGCATTTTGTTAATAAGATATTTAAAATATAATTTAGTATAAAATAAATTCTGTAATACAGTTTTGATATTGTAGGTGAATTCACTTTCCCAAATTAATTCTTTTTTCACTTCATAAACTGTAAAAATCTGTTCTAGGCACGAATAGTCAAACAATCATTATTGATCACTGCTCGTGTGTATTTCAATAGTGGTTCTATCATTTTTTGAGCACCGGGGTAAGGAAACATCTTCTCGCATATCATCTTTTCCCATATTCGATTCTTCTGCACGTTGATTCTCTGAAGATGATCGAATCGTCATAGAAATACGTATAAGCAACGATCAAAAATGATTTACTGAACATATTCGGTCGTACAAACATTTTGTTGTTTGCGGTGTGAAAATAGAATTCGTTTGTGAAAGTAAAATCAATTTCATTTTCAATCGCTGTTTATTGCGTCGAGAAGAGTAACAAATATAATATTTTCCTCGATTAAAAGTTGGCATGCCGCTCATATCAACTCATTTTATATATTATAAATGAAGTGTTTAATGAAATACGTTTGAATAATAATTAGTGCGTTTCGTTTTGTGGCATTCGCAAGCTTGTAATTCCGTTTAATCGGTTCCGTGTACAAATGTACGAGTTAAAAAAAAATGTTTTCGCGTCCACGCATGAACGCGGCACGCTATCAAAAATGATCGCCGGCGATTCGAGTAAAAAAAAAAAAAAAACGGTTCCCTCCCGGTGCAGGAGCACAGCGCGAGAGCTCGAATCAATCTCGACGTGCGACAGGCCCCGCAGCACGGCGGTTCGACGACCGGTTGCGTCGACCGCGCGCCGACGGCGTGCCGTGCGCGGCGGCGGCCCCCCTTCGAGCTAATTGTAAGCTCGCAAATCCCGTCACCGCTGATAAAATTGTTATTAAACATCGAAGCTGTTTGCGGCGCGGCCGCACAACGAACGGTGGGTACAGAGCGGCCGTTCGGCGCGTTATCTCGGAAACATTCCGTGCTCGAGTTATCACGAAAACAATAAACGGGACGATTATTCGAACGGCGGCGTGCGGTTGATTAACGCCGAACGGTAACGGCGTCGAACAGTAACGGTGTGCGTGCTAACACGCTGTTCCGCCGGGAATTTTTACGTGTTTCCTGATATTTACACCGAATCCATGCCGTTATTTACTGCTGAGATGCTTTCGTTGCGATAAACCGAGATTTTCGGGCGGTTCTGGCGCTCGATCGCCCGGAATAATTGGTTTCTATATTCGCGGATCGGACAGACGCGACGCGACTGAATGCGTCGCCCGTCGAGACGGCAGCACGAGACCCGTTTCGGTTAGTCAGCCGATGGATTTATTTAGCACCATCATCACAGACAGACAGACAGACAGATCGGATTCGTTCGTGAAATATAATCGCAACGACGTGCGTACGAGATCGCGGGTATAAGAAAACGTGCAAACGGAAGTACGCCTCGGCTACAGTTTCGATTCCGAGAGAGATTTTCACAAAGGGATCTCAATTACCGCACGCATTTTCATAAATGGACGACTCTAGACTTCATGTGTTGTTGAATCGACTTCGATTACTTTTTAATTACATTGAATGCAAATAAATTGTCGAACAACAATATACTATATTACAGATTTGTAACAAAAAGATGAACGTTTTCAATGTTAAACGGCAAATGGACAGAAAGACAGAAAGACTGAAAAACATTCAAGCGTACTGAAAATAGAAAGGAAAAACCGTTTTTTTTCCGTCTCTAATTGCGCCCGTTGTGTACGAAACGAACTCTTTAATCGCGCACGCATAAATATCCGAGTTAATTTCACTGAAACATCGTGTAAGTTATGTTTATTTACATATTTTTACATTTAATTTGGCGTCGTTGTTCCGTTGAAAAGCGGCGTATGCTCTTTCACCGTTCGCGTTTCGGTGTGCGTGTGCGAGCGAGTGTCTGTATTTTTTTTCGGAGGCTAATAATTAAGAGACAACTGCAGTGCCGCTCTCATAACTCCGCGCGAACGGCTTCCACAAATGGCCCATTTCTGCACGGAGCGTATGGCGAAAGTTGAGCATTTTGTTACGCGTAACTGTGTTATGACGACATTAAAATATTCATTAAGCGGGTTAAAAAATACAACAAACACCGCAACGACCACGGCCACAGCCATCGACCGGAGGAGTAGTCTTCGACGGCGAAACGCCGAGATTAAAATCTGAACGAATAGAGACTCGATTTAATTGCCGTTTAAATAGCACTTGAGGTTGTTTCTCCTCGAGCAGCAGACCGCGAGATGTACGAACGAGATGTAAGTATAATTTATACACACACACATAAATATATATATATACATATATATATATATATATACATATATATACATACACATACACACGAATGTATCTATATAAATGACACAATTATTAAATGACCATTCCATTGAAACATTTACAGAAAATTAATCACTGATTAAATCACTCTGTTTAACTTCGAAATGTACAATTAACAATGATAAAATTGTTTGCGCCCAATCGAATGATGTGCTCGTTGGTAATTAATTATTCATTGATAGCAGATTATAAGTTGGATTGCAAAAAAAGTTTTAATAGCACAATAAAACAGTAATGAACATAAGCTGTAAAAAGTCAGCTTTAACTTTTTATTACACACGTTTATATATATTTTTATTAGGTGTACTTTATAAATTATTTTTTATCGGTGGAGAAAAGAACGCCTGTCCATTAGATTAAATTCTACATATTATATATATATATATATATATATATATATATATATATATATAATTATAGATACAAATAGATAGATAGATCCTACTAGAGAGGGAAAGTCAAGAGGAGCAGATGTTTCGGACCTCACAATTTTAGGCGCTTCAATTTTTTATTCGAACTGTTAGAAAAAAATACATTATTTGTATGCAATGCAATATATGCTATATGTTATAACAGTTTTATAACAAATAACAAATAAACAAACTGTATTATTAAAGTTGTAGTAATTGTAGTACTTAACTTTTTTCTTCTATTTATAATTTTTTTGTAGTTTTATGGAAATTTAATGCAATGGATTGAGAGAATATGGTTTCAAAGGAAAAATTATTGCAAAAGAAATATAAAAATGAAATAAGTGCAGAAGACACGGAAGAAGAATTGATACTGCTGAAAAGTATTTACAAATACAATTTTAAACTATGCCCAAAGAAGAATTATTTAAAGAAATTATCGACATACGATTCCTGAACATGTGACCTAATACAGCGATTATGATTCGATTTTTTTAACTATGTCTGTGAGCATGGCAGATGGGGAAAGATCATTTAGTGTTCTGAAAAGGATTGAAAACTTTCTACTGTCGATAACGAGTCAAGAGCGCGACTAAACGGACTGGCGATACTAATAAACATAAATTACCAGATAGCCCGTATTTTAGATTATTCTGAAATAATAACTAAATTTGCGGATGTTAAAGAGCGAAAAGCCCGCTGTTAAACAATTTTTATACTTGAACAAATATAAATATCATTGAACAAGCGTACACATTTTATAATTTCTTTCCTATAGTTTTCAATTTTGAACGGCCTTAAAAATATCGGTTGCCCCACGACTCGCATTTTGTCTGAAAGGTCCTGTGTGTATGTGTGTATATATAGCAAATCTGCGTATAGCACGGTTAACTGATTCCAAATAAACACCGTTTCCTTGAAATAGTGTTATACGAGATTCATACAAAATGTGTTATATCGTTCCTTTATTACTACTTTGCGTTTTAAATTAAAAAAAAGCCATATCAAATCATATACTTTGCTTTTATTGAATACATCAATATAAGTTACAAAATGTTCAATAAATTATTTCAATGATACCTACTACATATCTATACATTAAAACCAGAACGAGATATTTCGAAAAATAAGTCTTGATACATTTAACTTTTAAAACTGTTTTATTTATAAGAAATCGTGGTCATACGATTCGAATGGAATAAATTTGACAACAAAAAGACATCAAATAATGATTACTGATAGAATATCTCAATGTTTCGTCTCAATCCTGATTTTTATTCCATTTTGTTCTCCTTGTATATATAAAATCGCGTTGTAAACGACGTACTGTAAGAGATATTGTCGCAATTTTTCGACAGTATTAAATCGAATTCGTGTTATAAATGTACCGTGTTATACGCGAGTTTGCTATTAGTATATATGTGCATATATATATATATATATATATATATATATATAGCTGACGAAATCAATTCTAAATATTTAGAAAAAATATCTGATAAGTCAAATAAAATTGAAAATTATCAAAGTGATTAATACATGATTAGACAGGTTTAAGTAATCAATAATTTAAACATCTCAAATCAACAAAACGTATAACAAAAATTGCTACACAAGACTAGACAGGAAATAATTTACTACATCTATAGCTGGAAGAGATACATAATAAATAAAACAAAGTGACTGTATCAGTCGTGTTCTTTTTAAAACTATTACGAAATGTTAGATTAACATTTGACAAAAAAAATACTGTTGTCGAAATAGAAACACTGGAAAAATTGAGTTATTAAACTGTTATGCACATTACTTCAAATCAATCAATTCTAAAGATACTGACAGTGATATATATATATATATATATATATATATATATTTTAAGTGAAAAATTAAATAATAATTAATGTATTCAATACCAGAATAAAATCTTCAGTGCATTGGACTCATTGATTCTGTCGGCTCGTATATTGTGTCGACACGATTCAATTATTCATGACGAAATCACTGTTCACGCACACACAATATAAACTTACATAATACAAGTCTATACAATAGCACATGTGCATATAATACGAGTCCACATGTATACCGAAAACTACTAAAACGAATAGTTTCTAGCGAAAAAACGTTTCGATTTTACCATTTGCACTTATATAAACGGGTCGAACGATAAAGAAAACATTAAATAAAAAGTGAATACGTTCACAACACGTTGTTCTGTGCAATCGTTCGCCGATGTCGAATGCAGTGGACGAATTCATTTTAGGACGACAAGGAACGCGACTGTCTTTTGTCACGTGGCAATGACTTTCACGAAATTATTTCGAAATTTATGTTTCTCAACACCACTTGCAACACTTTTCACCGTTTTGATTGTTTTTACTGAACAGCACGCTAACGATTGATTTCGATTTACAATTATACAGTCTATTATTATAAATAGTTGGAATAAAATTATTATTTACAATATCATGTGCACTCGCAGCCGACACGTTCGAATAACAAGTGAAGCTGTCGTCGGGGCGCATGTGTCAAATTTCCCCTACCAACTACAAGTGTGATTCTCATTGCTGCATATTCGATGCATAGTTATTTTTGAACAGATTATTATTTTGACGATTTATGGTAATCATTTCTACAAATGATTACGATTGAAAATCGTCACATATTCGATCAAATATGTGAAACCATTTAAATATATCTTGTGTATATTTAACAGAACTGCAAACTGAGAAAGTTATTTCTAACTGGATTGAGTTTTATTTCTTGATTTATGTATATATATATATATATATATATACAGATACTAGTAGATATTCTATCCAATATTGTCCTGGTCGAAAATTATTACACGTTTACGTATAATTCTTTTCTCATCCCGTAAACCAAAAAAAAAATGTCCAATAAATCATTATTGATAATTTCTGAGTGTTGTTTATACACACTTCCATAGAGATACCAATATCCTTAGAGCATCGGTGTACAAAACAAATCGTGCATAAGCTACAATCCGAAATTGGCAATAATGATTTATTGAACATTTTTGACCAGAATTTTTTGTTGTGATCCGTGGAAAGAAAAAAGAATTCATTTTTATCATAATACATTTATCCAGAATCGAAACTGTACTGTCACGTTTTAACAGTATTAATATTTGATAATGAGATATTCAATTTCCACTATTACTTACAAACAGTTCCGTATTTTATTAAAATGGATGTTTTCTTCGTTGGTTCTCCAATCGGTATTTTGATTCTTCTAAAATAAGTGTAGTTATTAGCACTAGTTCTTAAATGAGTATTAACAAAATCTCAAAAAACGGTAACGTAATACTGAAAGGTCAAGAGAACACACAAGATGACCCAAATCTTTCCAAATAAACTTGAAGACTTTTTATGCACTTTTTATTGCCATGCATGAAGATCTCTGCATCTATTACAATGGAAACAAAATTGGAAATATTTATTTATTTATTTACTCTTAATATAATCGTTATTTTTACTCTACTCTAAAGACTGAGCGATCTATGGGATATATATATATATATATATATATATATATATATGTGAGTAAGTGTGTGTGTGTGTGTTTGTATGAATTACTCATGGTGTCATTATTCTCGACTTTGAATAAAATTACAAAAACCAGCACAATGAAATCCCTCCTAATGCTATTTAGTTACAGCTCTCTGCGAATACTGATTTTAATTTTTGTAATAAATAAAACATACGAGACAAAACTAGATTGAGAAAATGAGATTTCAATAACAATAAATATTGAGTACAGTGAGATTGTTTTCCGACCAGTGTTTTACATTACGTTTTAGATATCAAGCATTGCTCGTTGTATTTAATTACTATTTAATTATATTAGATTTTACATAAATCTATTCATAAATTGCTAGACATTTTTTTGTTTTCATAACTAGATTGTCCATTTAACAAAACATCTGTTTATTAAGATTTTCAACTAAAATTGCGATTAAAATATGCATACAAATATTTCTAAGAGAACTTTTCATATAAATACAAGAGGTAAAATCTGACATTAATCGTATTGAAAACACTTTCAGCAGTAACCTAGTTGTTTTATTTATACGAAAACTTTAACTGATATATATATATATATATATAATTATTAAACAACAATTTCCGTGTCACCTTTCATGTAATAATTAACGATACGGCTCGACGAGCAATTAAAGTTCTCTTTCCTGAAGATTTCAGATTTCGAAAACGTTATTGTAATTAATACAAACTTCAAGTAAGACATTATATCTAACAAGTACTTACAAGAATCTTAAAACTGTAATAAATGTCAGAAAATTTTAATCATTACTTTAACTAGTAAGGAACACCGACGTATTTTATGTGATTATTTTAATTATTGCGAACCACACCCTTTACGGGGTGCGAACACGACTCGTACTAAGCACTTGAAAAAATCAACAATATATACATTTACATATATATATATATATATATATATATATATATATATATATATATATATATATCTGCGTCTTGAGCGTATCTTTGCGTGTTCCTCGTTTCGATATGTGATAGCAGACATTAAATTTGAATTTATCACATCGACCGTGCGAACAATAAAAGTCTCTCGCTCCCCTTTGACAGATTACAGAACACATGGGCAACTGTGTGTTCTAATAGCCGCTTAAATCCACTGTCATCTGTCCAAAGCTTTGTCCATTGGTCAGTGTTATACGAAGTGCATTGCGAACACAATGGTGAAATATATAAAAATCGAGGTCAATCTCCCAAGATTGACCCCTTCACATCGACCGTACTCTTTTATTGTCAGGTGCGTCGCCAGGGAATCTTTCGTTGGACATTTATTTCTCTTACGTGTCTCTCATTTTATTAATATCGACATTATATATATATATATATATATATATATATATATATATATATATATATGTACACTTCTTAATTTAAAATTATATAAAGACAAACCGATCGCGTGTGTTTTTTTCGGTGATAATTTTCATAAGGAGAAAAAATGATGAAGAATTCTATAGAAATAGAATAATATTTCCGAAGTACAGTTTTAATTGAATAAAATATTTTTATAAAGACATCTTATTAAAATTAAGTAGTTTAAAATAAGTATTTATATCGATATTCAAGCACATAATTAATCTGAAGTAAAATGAGAATAATGATAAATAGACCTTTTAAATCAGGAAACATTATAGCAATAGATTCGATCGGGAAGGGTATTTTTTTATTTTCGTTAACTTTTTTTACGGTCTGTTCTTAAAACCGTTTATTCAAGATGTCAACAATTCAACTCGTACAAATTCAGTTCATTTCAAAAAAATATTGATAAATACTTGGAAGTAGAACTTTAATCAACACGTGCGCTTTTTCTTCCAACATGTGCGATTTTAATATGGAGACTAATATTGAGTTCTAAATAGTTGTATTTGTTTTTTTTTTAAAAAAAGACGCAATAGCGACCATCCGTACGAATCCTAATTACATAATCGATTCGGATTGTGCATTACGGGACTGACGATGGAAAAGTGTGTAAAGTATCCGAAATGCGTGTAGCAAGAACCACACCCTTCGAACTCGCGTTAAGCTCATCACCTTAAAAGTGATATATGTACGTGCGTCGTTGTCTTCTCTTCTTCGTCTCTTGTTCTTGTATAAGTAACGCCGCCGGCGTCGAAAGCACTGACTGAGCTTTGCTCGCTACGACGCAGGCGAACCACACAATAGACAAAGAAGAAATGTTTCGTCCTTTTCTATAGTGCGTGCATGTGACCTGTGCGTTCGTGTGTGTGTCTGTGCTTTGGAGGAGTGTGTCTGTGTATTAAAAACAGAACAGGCAGATTCGAGAATGACCGGTGAAATTATAGGCTCTGTTTTTAATGTTTTAGAGCGTTCATCTATATTAATATATCATATAATTCTATTACAAAACTTTAGTGAATATATTCAATCTGACAAGTTTAGCGCATGTATTAAAGATAAATGGATTTACGCATTTACACGTCTCAAACTCTGACGCACATAAATTATATATAAATACACATGCACACACACACACACACATATTATATATATATATATATATATATATATATATATATATATGTATAAACGTGTCTATCAATGAAAAAGTTAAATGCTAATGAACAATTTTCTGTTCTTTTCCTAATTTATTTTCAATTTAAAAAATAAAATTCCAAAATATTATAAAGAATGTTTTAATTACTTTATTACCCACATTGTCGATAAAAATATATTTAAAAATCTAACATTTACTGTTTTAATTAACTGTCTCTAAGACTTAAAATAGAATCATGTTTATTTTTCAGAAAAATGATTAAATATACTTAAAGAAGTGTTTCAGGTGTAGTTTATCGGAACATTTAACGAATTATTTTATGAAATATTTCATATAAGTAAATGGTATTCATAGTAGGATGTGAAACAGTTGAAGAAGAATATTCCAAGATACAATAACTAAGTATTTATTTAAATAGTGAGGACAAAAGATCTTGTATCATGTAACATTTAAGATTTTCAGGAAAACGAGAAAACGTCGTCTTATGTGAATAACTATTTTGAGAACAACGATGTAAGAAAATGGGAATAATTTTGCATCAAAAACGTTAAAAATCTCATTTTTAAATAATTTCAAGACTTAATATTTTAACTGTCGATTCCTTTGTTTGAAATTTTCAAAAATGTGTCTTGATTCTAAAATATATATAAATATCATTAATGTATTCCTATAATTCTATCTTTATACACATGTATACACCCAGTTATATATATATATATATATATATATATATATATATATATAATATAAATAAACATTGTCTGGAATAGTGTCGAGCATAAAACTCATAAAATAATATACACGACACACACAGCGTTACATAACGACGTCCAGTTTTTGCGACGACGCGAAAAAAATCTAAAGAAACACTAATGAAAAAAGAAAAACTGAGAGCTTTTTTCTTCCGTCGGCAAACATTCTGGAGGTTCTTTTCATTTAAGAATACGTAAGACATTTTATACGGACAATTACATGTAGACAATGTTGCAAACCGGCGCTGCGCCGTGAGGTATAACAGCTAAAAGCTAACAAACGTATTCGCAATGTTACGGAGAGCCTGTCTGCTCGCCGTTGAACGCTCGCCGTGTATAATTAAAAAAGTAAATGAGCTAAATGAAATATCTTGACAGCATTAGAACGCCAATTAAGCCACTAGTGAACGAAGCTTAACTCTAACATTATTTATCAACAGTGGACAAAGGAAAACTTGTACATGTACGAATACACACACACACACACATTTTACAGAGTGCGCGAGTGCGAGCGAGTGTATAGTTGAAAGGTGCCTTTCTCGCTCTAGAAAATCGAAGATTTAATTTTCTAAAATAACCACCCGGTTTCTATAAACAAGATGACCGTTTACGGAGAACAATCATGAGCGTAGTTTTCTTCTAGTTTTATTACTCTTTCAGTTTTCTTTTAACGTTGCTTCTGCAATAATCTTATTATATGTAGTTTCAGTGTTTTTCAGCATTAACGTTCATTTATTTTCTAATTGTGAATAGATGTGTGTATATATATATATATATATATATATATCGTTTTATTAACCGTAAAAAGTAAAAACGTAATTTAAATTTCGTCAATAAGAAACACATTTGCCAACAGGTTTTTCTGCTCTCGTTTTACGAGAAAAATAACGAACACACACTGTCTGCAGAGAAAACGTCGTAAACATGGACCGAGAGAAAGTAAAAAAAGGATATTCTGCCCTGCGGCCGCGGCGAGAATGGACGAAATATACCGGATCATAAGTATTTCAACATTTCAGAAAAACATTAACGGCAACATGGCGAGATGGTGCGCTGTTGTAGTCATTAAACGGGCCGATACGATTATTCTCGCCGCGGCCGAGGATAACGGCTCGCGGCGTCTTCTTGTTTTACGACGACGCGGTCGTCGGTCCGTCACCCGCTCCATAAACCACGTGCGGATATTGAATTCATCGAGCGAGAATGAACGTCGCTGCGTCGGTGTGCGCGAGCGAGCCGGCCTCTTCTTACACGGTCATCGGTTCGGTACGGTTCACCGACGTTAGTGAAACGCTGAAAGGTGCTCACGCAGAAGATAAAAGGTGCTGTTTCGATTTATTTTCTTTATATTAGCGGTCGAGAGGCAGCCGCTATTTGTTCTAAGGTCCACTTGAATTCGTTTTCTCCTCACATTCGAGAACAATATAGAATCACGTTGTCTGTGTTGTGTTTATGGTGCGCTGTCGAATCTTTTATATTTTTCGAAACCGACATATGCTAACACACACAATTACTTTGCGTGTGCGTATGAAAGTGAGTGTGTAAAGTTGAAATATATATGTTCCGAGTGATATTTATAGGACACATATTACAAAAGAATGTCGATCGAAATTTAAATCCACCTGAAGACAATTAACACTTTAACGACCGAACATGCCGATTGGCGTCTTAATTAACGGCGCCTTGGCTCTAGCCAGAAAGTGCACAAATGAAATGTTCTAGCGCATATACGGCATCGCACTTAATAACCCTCGTAACCTTGATAGGAAACTTTTCTTCGTGCGTAACAGAACTCTAATAATCTACTTTCAGAGTTATGATTCACGATTAAGTATAATAGAAATACACCTCACTCACAATGCAGTTCTGAAAGTATGACTGAATTCATCTTCACAAATGTTTTTTTTCTTCAGCTCACGAACCGTAAACATTTTCTTCTGATCAAAAATATTCAATAGATCATCACGGGTCGTTCCTGGTTACAGTGGCAACAACCAATAATCATTTATTGAACATTTTCGAGCAGACAAAATGCGTGTATGTTTCGCAGATTAAAAACAAACAAACAAACGATCAATTTGTGCAAGCGTACGCCTTACTCTTTAAATAAGTTCATAAACAAAACTTCCTGTATACTAACTGAACAATCGTTTCATTCATCTCAGGCATAGAGAAAGAATCGTACGAATCCATTTCTTAATATCCGCATCTATACTTTTATCTACAGTTCTTTCGTTGTATTTCACGAATCGACGAACCAATTTTATTTCTGTAATAAAAATTAAAACGATCAGTTTTACAGCACACACACACACACACACACGAAACGCTACCGAAGACTCTATGTGCACAACAAGCGTACACGCACGAGTGTATTTCCGCGTGTGTATGGTTTTATGTTTAAAATATTACAAATCGACATTTTCCGTACCCGTCTCCTAAACATATATGATATGATAATTCGGTCGACTCTTCCTTCCTTTCTTTCCGTTTTCTCCGTTCGCCCCCTTATATTATTATTCTCGTTTTGATATTCACCATGCGATGGTTTATAAGAATCTGTAATATTAAAATTTTTCTATAAACTCTAAGATCGATATTGAACTGAAAAGGTACGGCCGACAAAGCGGCGCACATACAACGGTACGGATCTGTGTGTTCGAGTAAACGAAATTATTGTAGTGGCGTTTCTATTGAAGAATTCTTATATACATACGTGCATGTATATACATACATGCGTACAATATATATATATATATATATACATATGATTATGTTTGCATGAAGTTATATTCAGATAAATGGAATCTTCAACTTCGGAATGGTAAATTCAGAATGATTATTTATATATGTGAAATGCAGTTTTCACCCTACTGTTACTAAGGTAACGCGCGAAGGGGATAGCGTACGGATCAACAATTTATTTGGGTTCCGGATCACGTGGTATATCGTATGAAATCCATTTTATAAGCAAAAAAAATTGAATCTGCGAAACTCAGTGCTGGAAACGAACGTCTACAACGTTGATTCATCGCTACGAAACGTTAAATATCGTGTTCTGTGAAATCGTTGGTTGTGGTTCGGTAAATCGTTTGGATATTTAAACACTTCTTCTTCATTAAAAAGTAAATAAATACACTATTAATAATCGAGATAACTAACGAAAATTGTTTATAAACATTTTCGTTATCTTTTCTCTATACAGGTATGGTTTGAATGTCGAATAGCTGATTATCGATCAGGGAACGCTCTGAAGATACTAGCACCACCGTTTCAATCTACAAGATGTTTCAGAACATAAATCTGATTATTTTGAAATCGATGGTGAGATAAATCGCTCATTATATTCGAAGGAACATTTAATGGATTTCAGACTTGTAGAGAAATGTTATAATTACGTCAAGTTAAAGTGTATAAAACTTATAAGTAAACAAAAGTGCACTTTTATACATTGATCATAGTGTTTCAAATTCTTTATAAAGAAAGCTTTCTCAAATAGATGAATTGAAAGAGACGAGCCACATTTGGTCGATCATCGAGTCAATTATTTTTGTTCTGCTTGGATGTTTCCTCTGAATATATATTACACTGTCGTTCATTAATTAAACTATCTCTCCTTGTACAATAAAAGATATGATCGATACCATGACTACAACTCAAATATACAAAATATTTCGAGAATTTCAAAATCGTGACATAGCATGCACCCATAATTGGTAATGGATACGTTGAGGGTCATCGATTATATTAATGTTTTCTGGTCGCAATTGTCGCAATAAATCATTGTTGATTTATTACTTATGTGTATTTCGATGATGATACCGTCGTCATCGTCCGATTGCCTAGGTATAGAAAAATCTCGAAGGCTTGTGGAATGAAAGGAATGCATTTGTGAAAGTAGCCATAGTGTCAGAACCGTATTGAATAAACCACGTACGCGCGCCCATATACCAAAAAATAGTCGACGCGATTATTTCTAAAACAGACGGCTACGTCCGAACGAGTGCCGCCATTCGATCCCGTCTGTCGTAATCAACCAAATCCTATCCAAGTCGAATATTTACAGAGAGACATCATATCTCGCATTCACGTACTCGCCACAATAATAGAATTGTGTCGCCCTTTTCTGCACGAAACACAACTAACACAACAGCCACACTATGGCGATGATATTGTGTTTGTAGCCGTATAAAGAGCTTTGCATATTGTCTCGTTCATTGATAGGAAAATCAACACGAGACAACGTTATGTAAAGTAATTATATCAGTTACATTCACGAGCTTCAAGTCGGTAACAATGTGGCAGTTAGTGTGTTTTATCGAACGTATTAAATATTCATAGCGACTATTCTTTGTTGTGCGATGCCAGGAGTCGTTTGAATATTCAACCACTTTGTACCTTTATATATGCCTTACACGTTCACGTTTTATATACATATATATATATATATATATATATATATATATATATATATATATATATATATATATATATATATATATATATATATATATATATATATATATATATATATATATATATATATATATATGTTTGTGCGCGTGTATTTAAATTGTGAATTGATATTTAACATCTCTCCAAAGAATAAATCGCTTTGAAGGTTTTTAAATGACTAATTTCAACTTCTTTATTCATAACATCAAAAGCTTTCAGAGATGTCAACGCATCGTTGTTATTGTCCTCTTGTCGAGCTACTTTTTTATAATGAAAACCGATGAAAGAGGAATACGGAATTATTGTACGAAAGTATATATCGTTTATGGGATCGGTGTCGCATTAAGCACACTTTTATCTACATAGGACTTTATGTAATATACTTTATGTATATATAAACATAATATTCACACACACACACACACATATATATATATATATATATATATATATATATATATATATATATGTATGCAAAATTTAATTATGGCATTGTCATATTTAATACGATATTTTTTGAAAGTCGACGACATTTATTGATTAGTCACTTATTTGATAAATTAACGTATTTAAAAATACATTTTAAAATCGAAATATGAAGAAACGGAATGTATTTTTATATTATAGTGTTAAACTTTTTCATATGATTTGTGTACTTCGAATTAAAACTATTGTAAGGCGGACGTGTGAATTAATTTTACAATAATTAAAAATAAAAAAAATGAGTCGATATATACGTATTAAAATAGTCATTATTTTAAAAATTGTCGGACGTTTGTTCAGATCGAGATAGCGCCGTGGGTATCATATAACGAATCAAAAAAATTATTTTATAAAAAGAAATATTATCTGCTTTCAATGTGTTTCACAGAACGGACATTGTTCCAGCAAGTCAAAACATGTTAATTGGATTTGTCTTAGTCATACACTGGAGAGCGACTTGTCTGTTCACTCAGATACAAATTTCCAGGAAGAGTTTGGTGCCTTCTGGGAATTCTTACTTGAGTGAATCAACAACAAGTCGTTCTTCAATGTGCAACGAAGACAAACTCATGATACTTGCGACGAAATATCAAGAATCTAGTTGTTAACATATTTATTTAAAATACTATTTTTATTTTACAACCGTATATTATTTACATCACATTTTAAATTCGTATGATTTATTATTCCCTTAATATAATGAAATTAAACTTCTCTATTCTTTATATATATATATATATATACGTATGTATGTATATACAAAAGAAGACATGAAAGTATAAGAGAGTCAGAGTGAACGGCTTGTTTAAGGATGTATCTGTACGAAAGGTTCCTGTTAAAATATACATGTATTCTGAAATTCATGATACTGTCGATCAAAAGATCGTTTGCTATTTTGAAAAGAACACGGATGACCGTCTTTAAATATTTAATGCTTTAAATAACCTTCAGCACATTTTCCCTTCAGTTGAATTTATTAAGCGATCGCTCACAGAAACGGCGTGTATTATTTTATAAAAACGTATTGACGCTATTCAAAAACAACACCCTCGGCGGTATTCGTTCGACGGAGGAAGGAAAAGAAGAACAGAAAATACGATTATAATAAAATTTCTATAAAAATGTCTGAAGAACAAAAGGAACGAACGACTTTTTTTGGAAAGCGTACAACTTTGATATTGTATAATAGGGAACTTTCATTTATTTGTATCGTCGAGATGTATCAAAAAATCGAAAATCAAAATATAGCATAAACGGTTTGTTAAAATGGCCCAGTGTAGATATGAAACCATAAAAAATATATGTACATGAAACGAAACAAAATGTGTCTACGTTGCGAATCAGCGTAGACACCTATTTAAGAAAACAACCACTATGACGGAGGCGTGTGATTCGAGTGGCTTAAGAGCTTTCGTCCCGTTTATTGATTTCTCAATCACAAAATAATTCAACTTTGGCAAATGGTACAAACATTATTATGAAGTTCAGTTACATATTGTTGTTGTTGTTTGTTGTTGTTGTTTCTCACCGGGCATTATTTATATTCAGTGGTAATTTTAGATATTAATTCGTGATATAAGTACAAGCAATAATGGTTGTTGAGAAAATACAGATTGCGGATTTCCGAGCCACATGCCGCTGACGGTGGTCGACGCAAACACGGCCATAATGATATTTAATAATACTATTACTGATGATGATGGTGTTTTAATTTTAATACATTCGTATATATATATATATATATATATATATATATATATATATATATATATATATACTTCATTTAACGTAAGATAAGTGTGAGAACAAGTGGAGAAACAAGGGTAATTTTATAAATTTGAAAGTTTCATAGTAAAATTAATATATATATATATATATATATATATATATATATATATATATATATAAAAGCATTTTATAGCTGAAAAGTATTGAACAATAAACGAATTAGTATAAAGACACTATTTATTTTATCTTTAAATAAACAATTTCAACAGTGGCAGATGATCAGAAAACGCTTTTCTATGAAATTTAAGATATATATATAAATGTTCGTGTACATGGATCAATCGTACCGTTCATAATGTACATCTTAAAACAGGAGATAATTAATGCGGAATATTAATTCTCTTCTTGACATCTAACGTCGAGTATATGTGCATTAAGTGCGTACGCGGTGCAGAAACGCTAGGAGGACGAGACGGAATGGAGACGGACAGAGAGCGACAGCGTAGGACGAGACCGTCGTTGTCGACGTCGACGACGAAGAAGGATTCCTTCCCGCTAAAAAGTACCGACGGCGCGCAGACTATCCACCCCGTCACGTTCGTTCGTGCGTTCGTTCGTTCGTCTCCCCAAAGTCCCAGATTAATTTCATACTTTGTTAGGCACAATTCCATTACATGCTTCAATTTGGTCGTTTTAGAACGAATCGAACCAATCGTCTAGCGTAGATTACTAATTGTGATCGTGGACGGATACGAAATGTGGATTCCATACACACGGACACGCTGCACGTGCGGGAGCGGAGGAGAGAAAAATTAATCGATCCATCAATTATGATGAATATTGGTACGTCGACGTTGTCTCAATCGACGATCGATCGCACGACGTTTCATCTTTGATTCGAAACGTTTGTCTGATGCCATTGCACTCGAATCGGATAAATCACATTCGATTTATGTATACGTCGTCGATGATATTTTCAGAATCTCTCTTTCTGCTTGCGCGAAATCTAATGTGTTTTTTTCTGAAAACAAGAGAACGCGCATCTTGGATTCAAACAGAATCGGCAACACTTACTCAATTATTTAAATAACAGAATGCAGTCGTATTCAGATTTTTAATAATTTCTTAGAGTTGACAAATGTACTCATTTACACAAATTGATAGCATGGCTGTTAGTTATTTACAAATACTTGTGTGTTGAGCATCGATATGTGTGTGTGTGTGTGTGTAAAACGAGAGCGTTCGAGTAGTGGGTCGACCGCGTTCCATTCCATTGTACCGAAACGTTTCGTCGTATCGCGAACGACCATTAATATCATTATTCGTTCCTCTCATTATATGTGTGTGTGTGTGTGTTCGTCGAGCGTAATATTTCACAACTTGAATTGGATTTAATTAAAGATCAGCATAATAAATTTGATCTTTTCATAAACATGCACGCGGACAAATTTGATTATAGTAGTTTTTTGCGGTGAATTATGCTCGGTTAGCGCGAGCACCAGCGAAAAAACGCACGGACCTGGTGTGAGGGCGTGTTTTCCGCATTTAATCCGCACATTAAATCGGTCGACGGATACAGATGTCAATTTCGGACTGAACTCGGTCGATCACAAACATGGAACATAAAATAAACATGGAATCATTTCGACGAGAGGTCGATTGAACGATTGAAAATGTATTAAATGTCGGAGTTTTGTAGCGCAGAGAGAAAAAAACAGACAGTCTGTTCGGACATTTTGTGAATTTTGTCAAATGTAACTGGATCATTATTTATTAAAACGGTCATTTCGTTTCTTTTGACTATTTGTACATATATATATATATATATATATATATATATATATATATATATATATATATATACCGACTATATGAAATGATCATCGCATTAAATGTTCTTAAAGTGATTGTTTTCATACAAACTCGACCCGCCTTCCGCCACGTGTCGTCTATTGTATGTGAACCGAGCGCACACACAGAACGCGTTCTTGTGCGTCCCCTGTACATATCTAATGTATATTTGTATGCGAAAGTATTCCGTTCGAGCGTAAACGATTGAAATTATGATAAGATAATTGATGTGTGCGGTAATATCGTTAGCGGAGGAATGAACGGAAAAGCTTAAAAGGATCAAACACTATAGTGAAATTTGATAATGCTGTTATCTATTGTGATTAGTTGTGATTGAACACGCAATATCCATGTTCGGAGTCGATGTGGAACGCTGGATCGGACGGAGAAGCGAGAATAGTAAACGATTTAAAGTCGTCAGAGACGGAATCGTCGGTTGTGCTTTTAAATGAATACAGCGATTACGGTAATTACGGCTTTCGCGTTTTTATTTGATAAATGTACACGTTCGTGTAAAGAGACGAATGCGATGTAAACATACACACAAACAAGTATGTATATATATATATATTCAATTACGACAAGCACGAGAATGAACAGAATAAGATTCACTGCAATTGCTAGAATACTTAAAGCATAGTGTATGTCGAGTTTTCAAACAGGTGATCTACTTAAAGTACCGATTAGTCACGTTTTTTGTTTAGTCCATTATTTTAAAAACGAGCGCTGTTATTTTAGGGAAAGTTTTATTCAGGAACTGAAGATGAAAAAAAATCATAATTTGTCACAAGTATAGTTCTGATAATGACTAAAAAAATTCGCTTTCAGAAATAAATCGTTCATCAGTATTTTTTGACCGGTATTTTTTTTGTGATTCGTCAATTACTCGACAGATTGAGTGAAGTTATTGAAAATAATGGAGACTATTTTGAGGATTGAAATGTATTCTATTTTTCCGTAAATAAATATTTATTTTTTGTAAAAAAGCCACCGAATTAATTTGTACTCCTAACATATATATATATATATATATATATATATATATATATATATATATATATATATATATATGTATATGTATATATATATATATATATACACAAATGTATGTTTTTATACAACTCCTGCTAATTCGATAAAAAAATATAACATACAAATCTGATTATTTACTGAAGCATTGGTTGCCGAAAACTAAAATTACATTGAGTGGATTGAATTTAGCAACAGAACTTTTTCGATTATTAAAGATATATACTTTGTAAATATTCACCAGAGACTTGTATGAATAATCAGGAAAATTCATTAAAATTACAACTGTTTCTCGAAGATATATATATATATATATATGTATATATATATATATATATATATATATATATATATATATATATATGTATATATATGTATATATATGTATATATATATATATATATATATATGTATATATACACACTGATGTGTGAATGAATGTACGTGTGTATACACACAGATATTTTGCGACAATTCCAGTAGCCGTGTTCATAAACGAAAATTTCCATAGCGAATTTCTCTAGATACAAATTTCGCTGCGGAGACATGAACTTGTACACACCCACACACACACACACACACATCGTCCCACACACACATTTCAATCGCATATATTGCCTTACATATAATCAAGGCGATCTTTGACATCGCACACAATTCATGCATACGTTATAAGTGTGATGGTTTGAAGGTTGAGATTGCGCTTTGGGGGCCGTTCGAAGGCGGCGACCAAATTTACGATCGTATCCCGCCGCGAAAATGTTGAATTGTTCAGTAAACACATACACAAAGAGCACGTTCCCGTGTACACACGCGCGCGCGCCTGCATACATGGACGGGATTCCGCCTCCTGTATGTGCGTTCAGGACCGGATCGATACGACCGCATCATCTGTAATCTAAAAGTTAAAGCGCATGCAGAAGGAATGTAATGTTCCTCGAAATCGTACAACAGTACGAGCGCAGTCAGTCTATGAGTGTAGCGATCGTCGGTGCTCCCCTCTACGTCGAGAATCACTGTTCAAACATTCTCAATTCCGGTCTGTTTCTGTTTATTTCGAAGCATAAACGTAAGAGTAACCACTCATCGTTATTCGTATTTGATTGTTGCACATGCAGCGATGTTGTGTGCATCGTCATCAACGCGCTAAGGTACAGAAAAATTCGTTTTTTGCACACAAACATCAGATGTTTGTACACTTCGGTGCCGTGAAGACGATGGCATCTCCATTGAAATGCGAATAAGCAAAAACCACAATCAAAATAGTGAATAACGATTTATTGAACGAATTTTACCTAAAGATTTTCTTTTGTGATTTGTGAGGGGAAAAATGTAATCTGTGAAAGAGCCTTTAGCCGGTATGTCGCAACTGTATCGTGATAGTCGAATTAGATAAATTGTTGTTAATTTGTTAATGTAGAGAGAAGCCGATGGAGTGCATTAATCTGATTTTAAGAAAAAAGTACTGAAAGATACGTAATTAAATTTCTCCATAATTTCGGTTAAGATATTAGAAAATCAAAATAGTGCAGGTAAAAACACAGTCACATTAAATAAATCCGAGCTGTTATATAAATTTAAAATTCACTTCGTTAAATACAACAACCGAAACAGTTTTAGTTTCTCGTTCCGATCGGACCAAGTGAAATGATTCCGGTTCTGTTCGGAAAGCACCGCATATAGATATTTTTTTTTTTTGGTGCGAAGCGCACGCACAAGCTCGAAGCTCGCGTCGAGTTTATATGCAAAAATCTTTAAATTCGTAATTCAAAATCGTATCGACGAGGAAATTGAGTAAGATGGAAACGATTCTGTGCCGTTATCAACGCGATAGTTGCTCTTCTCCGTCGTCTCGTATTTTCGACACTAAATTCATATCATTTTACAGAGAGCGCACGACAAAGTCGCCGTCTATTCCAAGCACTGCACACACGTGCATCTATCGTAAACTAACAATGTAAGAAATTTCAAATATTAATTGAATTTAGGTAATTAGGTCGGAATTTATGTTTTACAACGTGGCCCTGTTACAGAACAGGTATGGAGAATATGATCTTATGAGCAGCTTCACTCTTGCGACGATATAAACTTACATTACGCATTTACATTGTCCTGCCTACCTTCTTCGTTTTAGATCACGTAAGTGTCTGTTCTTCTTCACTACCAGTTTCGGCACGAGTTTCATCCCCGCGTGAGAATTAAATACTTGTCTTGGACGTCGTTTGGATTTTTCCTTCGAGATTCGTTCTTTTCTGTAGGCATCTGTCTCTGCTACTGTGTCTGTGAATTCTTTCCAAACTCTAGCATTTATTCTGAATTCTATATTTACCTCTTTTTTGTTTAAATCTTTCGTTTTTATTATCCGGAATTTTATTCGAACAGGGTTCACTTTCTATTAATGTATGTTTCTTAAGGCAACGTGGTGTATGGCTTTAGTGTATACAATAATTCCTCACTGTTATTGTTTACTCATTCGTGTAAAATATTATGTTTGTTAATATATACTTCTATTCTTTCCAGATTGTGTAATTTTATTATTTCATTCGCAACTGTTATTATTTCCACTAGGTTATGTATGTCGTCGATATGATGTCCATTTTTCAAAATGTGTTTCGTGAATAATCAACCAGTTCTAGTCCATTTAATGCAGCTGTTGTGTTTTAATATATCTTTCTTTACGTCTTCTCTTCTTTTTCAGATATATATTTTTTATTACTTCCATTACGTTCCAATACAATTAAACATACGTACCGATTTTTTCGACTATACTATATCTTTCTATAATGAAACTAATATCTTTCATTCAATAAATTCAAATGTTACAGATTTACTTAAGCTATTTGATATCGAAGATGCATTTTATCGTTGGATTCTTTCCTTCTCATAAATAAATTTAAAATTTAAACACGAAAAAATAAATTATGTTTGCACGTAAATGTTTAAACAATATAGTACTGTTCTATCTCTCTCTCTCTTGTATATATATATATATATATATATATGCTTTTCATCCGAAGGATAAAGTAAATATAAAGGTTATATTTACTTTATCGTTCATGAGTAATACGGATTCTATTGCACACACTTCTATACACTGTATATTAATAAAATGAAAACTACTGCTCAAATGAATTTGTCCGTCCGTCCGTGTATGTGTGTGTGTGTGTATATGTGCGTGAAGAAATTTATGGAGGAGCAGAAGACTACGAATGATCTATTCCATAAAGCAGAGTGCGCTATTAATATATGTGCGGCATTAAGAGGGATACATGTAACGACGATTGACGGAACGATCTCAGACGTTACTGTAAACTTGATACAAGCCGAGGAGGTCGTAGAGGACGACGTCGCCGTCGCCGAATGCTGAGCAAGCTTGTACAAAAGACGTTCTGCGAGTGTCGTAAAAACTGGTCGGAGGAAAAAACGTGATACAGAAAAATCTCCGACGTACCTAATGTGCAGACCTTTCAGTTATAAAGTTCCATCGTAAAAAATACGCGCGTGCAACAGTGTGTGTGTGTGTGTGTGTGTTGAACAGAGAAACAGAGAGAGAGAGAGAGAATTCAATATATGTGTGTGTGTGTGTGTGTGTGTGTGTGAAAAAGACAAAGAACGTGCACTGCGACAATGGTAATTAGTATTTATTTTAATTCATCATATTTGAATTGCACGTACTATGTGTAGCGAGTGTCGGTGCAGCCTCCTCCTTCGCCCGATCGTCGCCATTTTTCAAACGAAGATCTCTTTTGAAGCGTTTTTGCTTCCGGCCGGTCGAGTCGACAAGTTTTCAATTAATTCTTTACAAAATATATTCCAGATTCGACTCAAACTATTCTTAATATGAAAAAGAGACGATTAATTGAACGTAAAGTACACTAGTTGCGCCAGTGGGAATAAAAAAATCATTCGAAGCGACCTAGTGTATTTTTATTATGTATAATTTAGAGACTCGGTATTCGTATTTCTTCCTTTTTCGATACAGGCTGATGGTTCTCAAAAAAGGAAGAATAAACTCGTACATTTTTTTATTTTAGAACAACACACGGTTTATATTCCGTTTTCTCCTTGTACAAAATCGATGAGATGCAACAAGTACGACTTTTTCTGGCTATGATATAAACACATTCCATCGTAGCAGTTAGATAAATTTATATTGTTTTTATATTTGGAATCGAATTATAAGAGGTGTGAAGAATTGGATATCTTTGTGGAAAAAAAAACATTTGCTTCTTGATAATCAACTCTATTTAAGTATGAAATCTCGATAAGAACAATGATCACGATTGTTTCCAACAAACAGGTCAACACGGAATTCCGTTATTCTGAGTTAAGTCTTTATGGAATTCACGAATGTGCGACTCCGGTTTGGTTTTTGCACAGCGCAACATTCGTTTCATCCGCTTAAAAAATAAACAAGTCACATCGTGTTTTCATACCACGGAATAGATAGAAAGAGGGCTCGCGCGTAACGCAAAAAAAATGTCGGAACAAAAAAAAATCAACAAATAATTTCAAATGAATTACAGTCGAAACGCACAAAGCCGAAACACGCTGCACACGACACACAATAACGGATCGGCGGACGGAGGGCGGGACGGCACCAGAAAAAAAGCAAACATAGCTTCATATTTTTTGATTCCAACACCTAAAGCGACCACCTACCGTGAATTCGACTGCGTTTGCGTTCTACACTGAAATTTATTTAATCTAATGTCGTTTGATCTCTTGTGAATACATTCGAGAGCGAACGGAACGCGCGCGGAGGAGGAGCGCCAGAGAGTTTTCTCGAACGCGTGGACGACGGTGGGGGCGCCGAGAGACGGCGTTCGCGGAGGAACGGAACGAGAGGTGAGAGGTGACAGTGCATGCGGACCACCGTTCGAATCGAACACGAGAGATTTGGGGAACTGAGGCGCGTCTCCGAACGTGCTCGAAACGTCGTTACCGTGCAAAATATGCTTTATTATTATTGTTTATCGACGAGATGTTGAATGCATTGTTACGAAACACGTACATTCGTACACACACACACACAACACACTCGCATACACACAGTCGCGCACGTAAAACGAAAACGGAATGAAACCGAATCACATAACACAGAGAACATAAAAAGCTTTAGCAATGCGGAGCGCTTAAAGCTTTTTATCGTTATAAATGAGATACGTTAAGTTTATTTTTCAAAGTAAAATATATCGTGGCAGGATGGCGAGGTGCGCGTTTGAAATATTCGCTTGTACAGAAATAAATATTTAGAGAATGACAATAATGCGAGCTCGTTCTCAGGAACGTCTCTCTGTGTACATATTTTTTTTTAATCCGTTTAATTGTTTTCGTGTTCAACAATTACGAAAGTAAGTAAACACACAATACGTCGAATGATATTTCCAAAAGACAAACGGATCGCGGTAAGAACAAAATGTAGACAAGAAGTATGTTGAAAGTATTTACAACAGTTTCGATGCAGTCGGCTCAAGAAAACGTCGATTTTTTTTAAATTACTGTCTCAAATTTATGGTCGTCTGCGTTTACTTTCGAGATAAAAAATACTCGATGTATTGTCAGTATAATTGCACTTGAAAACATTTGATAGCAATCATCGACGATTAATCCTCGTTGGATATTTTAATAAGGTTACGAAGCTCCACAACTATAAAGTTATTCGCACAAACAAACGCTATTCGCTACATTTTCTGAGAGCGAAACGAAAAAAACGTCCTCTCGACAAGCTAGAGTCGGCGCACGCAAATCCAATAAAAAAAAACACGGCAACAATTAAAGATATCGCCGAAGAAAAAGAGATACAATGCGCAGGAAGACAAACGGCATACCTGAACGCACCAATCACACTGTAGCGAGAACACAATAAGTTTTCATTATTTGTCCGTCCTCAATGAAACGGAAATCTATTCAGCTCACTGCAAACACGCCGTACAATTCAACCATTATATTATTTCGTTTTTGTATTCTTCTTCGAAATTATAAACTTTATAATTTACTTTGTTAAAAACGACTCATTAATACGATTCATTCGAACGGCGAATGTATTTTGTATTATTTGTATATCGACAATCGAACTGGGAAAATGTATTTAAACGCCGGCGAAAGTGCCACACTATACGAAAGATAATGATGCATAATTTAATATTTCATTAAAACGATAATCAGAAATGACAGAATACTGAAAATGCCGAGATAGATAGCACGACGTTTGATTCGTAATAACGAGAAGCGGTACGTCCGTGCTTAGAATGAATCGATCGGTGCGATCGCACTGATTTCCCTTCGAAATAAAACTGAAACACCTGCCGAATATCGCTCGTCGAAAATAGATACACAGGCTGGACGATTTGTGGAAACTGATTTTGTGGAAATTCGTTCCACACGTTTTGACGCCCGAACAAAAGGAACGGCGTTTGTGAGTTTCGTTCGAGTTGCGTTCAGATTCGGATTTTTTGTCAAGTGTCATCGCTGGAGATGAGTTTTGGGTGTACGGTTATGATCCCGAGATCAAAGTTCACAGTTCTCGTTGGTGAGGTGTTTCTGATTCGTTTTTACGACAAGATTAAAAATCGTACTTCAGTACCAACTGACCGAACCGAACAAATCGAAATTTGTTACATATTGTAAGGAGGGTTCGACGATTAAACTACAGTACGGAAGTTCAGACTCTTTTCACTAGGTGGCGCACTGTGGCCGCACTCTCCGTATTTTTAATTACTCCTCGTATATCATAGGAAAAGAATACGTGTTGAAATTGAAACAGACAATTGTTATAATCTGGAATCTATCGAATGAACAATAACACTTTTATTTAGTATAATGAACGCTCTCCAGAATGAATAATTCGACAAGCGAAACAGTGTCAGAGTCTCATCAAAAAGATAATCGTCCGATCGGCGAACGGAAAAAAAAAACAAACATTAAGAATTCACTGCACGATTTTTTTTGACAAGAAATGCAGCTCTAAGCAAACTGCGGCCGAGCAAATAAAACGCGCGTTTTATTTTAATTCGTGTTGTGACCTTAATGTAAATAATTCAATTTTTCGACGCGTTGTCAACAGAAAAATCGTCGCGACTCGTTTACAGCTAAAACGAGGGGAGATCGACTAACGAATTTTCAAATCGATCGAAACTCGTTTAAGTTTATATTCTTCGAGCGAATAAATTCAAACCGAATTAAAGAACGTATGAACGAAGGTCGAATCCCTCCCTCCACACTCGGTTCACCTTCAGCAGCGGCACTACACACTCAGTCGATCCGGTATATCAATTAATAGTATCATAATTACTTTTTTCGTCGCTGCCGAGTCGTCCGTCCCCGAACAGTTTTTTTTCCGAATTGGAAACTAACGTCACGTCCCATATCCCACTCACATTATTTCCTAATCATTCCGGAATCGAATTAGCTTCGATTCAATTCGCTCTCCATGTAAATAAATAATTCCGGTCGCTACTTCTATATTTAAGGATCTCTCCCTCAGTCGCGCACAACGTTTTCCATCGAATTCATATGGAGTGTATTGTTTTTTTCTTCACGGATCGGAAACAGTGTTCGAGTATTTTCATCTCAAATGTTCGTCAGAGCTCGCGAACACGGAGAAATGATATTCGAAGCTTCGTTTCGTCGACAGTGTTATTTTCATGCAACGCGGCTAATGAACTAAGACACGTCGTTGTCTGTAAATAAGAAGGTTTTCAATTTATACTTTTTATATATTGATCAGCTTTTTAACTCGTCGTTTACGATTGGGAAAATCCCATAAACCCCATAAACGAAAACCGATATTAAATAATCAATGATTTATCATTCATCTGATGGGACTTTTATGTCCGAAATAAAAAAAATACTTTAAAATTTACGTTTTAAAAATAATTCAGTTTTTTTTTTGTATTTTCAAATGTTATTTTATTTCATAATAAAATGTATATCGTTCGATTTTTGCACTTGAATTATTTCTATTAACAAAGGATTATAGATCTTTTAACTATTCGATCACTTATTTTTCTTCGCAGGAAACTTTTTTTTCCATGTACCCGAATAATCATTTTGATCACTGTTCGTCCGAGTGCTTGCTTACATTATTTATTTATATCATTTTTCGTCATTTAAGAAGAGTAGTCGTTTGAGCCGTTTGGAATGTTTTTAGAATTGAAAAATCTATGGAGAAACGCTTCAATTGTCATTGAAAGAAACAGATACGTTCACTAGTCAAAAATCGTTCAGCAAGTATACCCGCAGACTCATAAGCTGAGAAGCATCTCGCAACGAGTGGTAGTTTATACTGTGTCATCGTTTCTAATTTTATACACGATCGTTTTTATACTGCGCGCAGAGAAACTAGTGTTCCGTGATGAGACACTTCGAATGCCGACGAGGTCGCCGGATTACACGCCGAGCTGAAGTCCTCGTTCGCATGTCCCGTGCCGTCGTTCGTCCTCCGGTACATCGGGCGTAGATACACTATTTCAGCCTAATTGTTTAATACCCGCAAAACGGAATGTATGTCCGCAAACATTAAGTCCCACTAGATTACATCAAAATCGTTACTGCAAACAAAACATAATATCGTCGTCGTGGGCCGTCACGGCGGCACGCAAAAAAAAGACAGAGACCGCATCAAACGTTGCGTGCCGAGCAGCGTCGGCTTTTTTCACTCTCGACGCGTCTTCGTCCTCTCCTTCGTCGTCGTCGTCGTCGTCGTGAGCGCCGTCGACCGTCGACGCGGTCGTTCCGTCTGTGCAAGCGGAACAGTTAACGCTGTTAACACGTAATCACAGCGCACGACTCTCTCCTTTCCAGGACACTGCATCCGTAACGAGCTGTATGTTTCGAGTACCTTCTACGTAAATCTACACGTAAAGCACATTCTTATCTATCCTCGCATTATCTGTTTTCTTCATTCCCGCGCGTCGACCGAGTCGCGGCGCCCGAGCAACGACGACGCGCTCTTAACGTTTACGACAGTGGCGTTTTGTCAGGCGATCGTCGTTGCGTTTATACACGTCGTTATTAATTTCGGTTGTATTTATTTTTGCTACCGTCGTATTCATTAGGCACGGCGAAATCTGCACTAAAACGGTTAAATCTGTTTTATACAAGTGTACATACGCGCACACATATACGCGTATATAGTTATATAAATGTGTTTGTGTACACACACACACACGCACACGTGAATGTAAAATAGCAATATAGTTTTAATATTTACTTTATTGTTTTAATTACATTTTCCATTGTTACGATCCCTTGTCGACTTCATAATAAAACTTGTAATTTACTTTGTTTACAAAGATGAAAAAAATGTATCCAAATAAACAGTGTATTTATATACGACTGCAATTAATCTATCCGTTGATATCTAATATTTAAATAGCTGTAACGAAATATGGTTGACTGCATAAAAAAATTGGAATTTAGTTTGTTCATTAAAAAAAGAGAAATCGAATATAAAGTGAATTCATTTACAACTGAAATTACACTATCTAGCGATAAACTTTGAAAAGGTAGACAACTGTGTATCAAAGAAATATATATATATATATATATATATATATATATATATATATATATATGTGTGTGTGTATGTATAATTGTGTGTTCGAATGGATATTCGTAGATTAATATTCATAGTCTTTGTTCGAATTTCTTAAAACCTTCGTGGTACGTTATTAAAAAAGTATGCCTCGTAGGCCATCGCATTATTTGTGAATATACAGATATAAAAAAAATATGTTTCGAGTGAAACATGTTACCGTATTGAATTGTCGTTTAATTTAGTCGTTCGACGAATATTTTTCCAGCGATATGGAAAATATTTCCGTGTTATTTTTCAATTATGTTTTCAACATATTATGTCAAAATACAATGAATATTGATTCGAATAATACTTTTATAATTTAACAGTAATGTTCCGGTGTACGCTCATTTATTTTTCTACTCATCCTACGTTTAATTATATATATATATATATATATATATATATATATATACACACAATAAAATGTATAATTAAATAGAGAGACCAGAAAAGGCTTCCAATTTTTATATTACTTCATTTTCCTGTAATGTAAATGTACGGCTTTATTGACTCACGCACGAGTCGCCACTGATCGCCTTAGTCTTCATGCAATCTTAATGTTCTTAGCAATAAAGTTCCTTACGTCCATAATGCGCTCTTAATTTACCAACATCTTTTTGTAATTTATCGCTAATAGTCTTACGATGTTAGATAATGTTCGACATCGACGACGACTACACACATTCCCAGTTCTCGTTTGAGCGGATCTTCATATCGGCGCGATAGGATAAACATTTTTCAGAGATGTGCAAGATTCGACGCATTAAGCAGAGAGTGTATTGAAGGGGTTTTTTTTGCATTTCTTAATGAAAAATTAATATCTTATACGAATTTATTCGTTAATATTTATATATATATATATATATATATATATATAAATTGAAATTTCAAATAGTTGTATAGAAAACGATAAAGCAGATTCAGTATTCGATAAACATTCGAGAAATTCGAAATGATATGAAACACATGTATGATACAATAGAAATTATTAAAATTGAGAATATGCATTACAAATCATGCTGTATGGCCAATTTGTTTTTTAAAAAAATATTGTTCCCGTTACAAAATTCAATTGACACAACAACTGGAAGAGAATGACCACGAACGCAGTCGAGATCGGAGTAATAAGATGCTACAGCACAATATTGACGACCTCAATTTTTTTGCAAGTTTAATCATGAGTGACGAAGCTCATTTCGACATGCGTGGATGTGCAAACAAATAAAATAGTCGTTGTTGTGGGTCGGAAAACCCAAGGCTGATACATGAGTGGCGTCTTCATCCTAGCAGAGTGACTGTTTGATGTACAATTTGAACTGGTGGCATCGTTGGACAACTCTTTCAAATGTTATTAATGTCACTGATGAACGATATCACGCGACGCTTTAGTACTTCTTTATGTCTGAAACTAATGAATGAAATCTACAGTACGTGTGGTTTCGACAGAAAGGTACCAAAACGGACGCAGAACGCGCTACGATGCAAATTTCCCGAATGAATAATTTTAAATATTTGGTCACACAGATTGGCCACCCCGTTCGTATGATATGACTGCACTAGAGTTTTTTCTTTGCGGCCACTTACAGGAAATGGTGTACGCTATAACAATCTATTGACAATTCAACATCTTGCGGACGTCATTCGACAAGAAACCGCTCAAATAGCACCAGAAATTGCGGAAAAGTTTTGAAAAATCACATATTTGTAACACAGCCACTTTGGCAGATATCATTTTTCATATTTAATTCCACGAAATAAATAAACGATCCATAAAAATATAATTAAAAGTATTTTGTTTAAAAATTATTAAATATCAAAGTCAGCCGAAATTCATTCAAACACCCTGTATTAAAAGTGTATAACAGTAGGATAATCTGCGCTTATCAACCTCCTACATATATTATTCCCGATTCAATATAACAAATCTGTTTGTTCTAAATATATTATGTGTGTGTGTGTGTTTTTTTCATATAGTGTTCATCGTGATTGATAATGTTTTTAAATAAAGAACTAAACGGGTTTCATCATTTCATAGCACGTTTCAGAAGGTTCGTTTCGTTCGGATAAAAAGGAAAAGGCGTATCCGTCCCCATGTTGTATCGATCAAAAATCAGTCACGGGCGCATAACCGCCGCTTAAAAATCGACGGCCGACGCGTCCGATTAGACGCGCAGCCCCTTAAGCAAATTAGCCGTAATAACCTGCTGCCCGTGCACACGAGCCAGTGTACGTGGGGGCCTGGCCGTGCGGTCGCGTCGGCGATAATAAAATACACTCCACATTTCTCGCACGCCTGTGGGGAATCATTTATTTGATGTATCTTTTCACACTAGTAAAAAAGCTTCTTCATCACTGGACAATAAGGAACCTTTTTAGACCGTTCTTTTGTTGAATTATATATCCTACGGTATTTTTCATTCTTGTTGTGTGACGCGGGACACATTATTTCACTTGACTACCGGAGACAAAAAGAGAAAAAGAACTAAAGTGTAATGTTTTAATATTAAATTCTGTGTAGGGACGTGTGTCTGAAGCATACTTATGTATTTGCTTGACGAAATTTTATTAAAACGAAACACGTAGCGAATATTTCAAACGACACCCTTTGAATATATATCCATAAATATGTGTATACATTTATGTGTATATATATATATATATGAACGCGCGTATGTGTTTGTATGAGTCTATATACTTATAAATGTAGACATTGTTCACAACTCATAACGTGTTATTTTCGTTTCATTAACAAATTTAATATTTGGTACGCTCGCAGTTATAATTTATCGTTTTTCTGGTATATGTATATTTTTTGTCTATATCAAGTGTGCGAAAAATGAAAATTCTGAGAAGAACCGAGCACGTCAGGTCAGTTTTCTCTTATATATATATATATAAATGTACGTGTGTGTGAATATATGTAAATAATAAAGTTCCAGTGTTCTCTTTTTGGTTGATTAAAAAACATAGCCACTATATCATTTGCATGTAAACTAAAAAAATGTATAATACGATGTCCTCTTTATCCTGCGGCCGTGTGTTTATGTTTTTCAATGCGTATGGGATACGAAAATAGGTTTTACACGGTAAGAAAATATATGGTTTTGTGTAAGAATCTGTTGTCGGAACGTGCGGAATGAAATTATTAAAATGTACATTCGTTTTGTATACGTTTCACTTAAAATGTGCGTTGTTCTAAAAAGAAAACATTAACGTGTACAGCGATGAAAATGGACATTCAATTTATTCGTTCATTGCTTAGTTAGTGATTACATTAATGTCAGAATATTTAGATACATAAAAACTTGTCAGTTTGTTTGTTTATTAATTTTATTAAGAATAATTTAAATCAAAGCAGAAATGCGACACAAACGAATATTCAAAAATTCTATATATTTTCATATGAGTATATTAATCAGAAAACATCGGATGCGTGTTTCATAAAACGAAGTTTTAAAATAGACTGAACTTTGCTTTTGAAACACTACATCGTTCGCGATCTCGATCCGACCGAAATTCTTATTGAAAACGATTTCCTTCTTGTCTTCATTAAAGACAAGCGCATCTTCGGATTCTTTCCGCTGTATTTTCTTAACGAACTCGCCTACCGAGAGACCAAACCCGTTTATACCAGCTTATTCAATAATCCAAAATGTTACCGAGTTAGAAATTCACGCGGAACACAAAACAAACAAACGCATTCTTTATTTAATAAGAAAAGTGTACGTTCTTCTTCACGAGAAATGCAACGTGTCCTGACGACACGACGAACGTTTAATAAAGATTAGATCCGGAGACCGCAGTCTTTTTTTCTCGTAGAGAACATTATCTTTTGTGTTTTATGGAAATACCGAAAGCAAGTTTTCCGCTCGCTTAAGCGCGATGCTCTTCTGCACAGACCGTACGAACTAATTCGCACGCACCTGTTTTCATTTTGTACTGCATTTTTTTTTCTTGTATTTTGTACCGATCTTCGTATGGTTCTGTGCAAAATGTAACAAGAGATATCGAATCGTTCATAGAAATATAATGTTTTCTAGTCAAACGCAAATCAGCACATGTGCATTATCGAACGCAATCATTCATTTATTTCATTTTTGTTTAATAGCATCATGTAAAACTATTCGGAGATATTTTTTTATCATTATTCTTGGATCGTGTATAAATTTACATTTAAATTAAATTCAATTTGATAGTGTTTGTGATATTATATAAAATATAGTTGTTATTTCGTCGTGAACGTACATTCATTTTATGTTATCAGTCCAAGAACAATGAGAAATATCTTCCTACTTCTTCTGTTGGAACGACACGATCGTTTAAAAAATATTTCACAAACATTCGTAACACGAGTCCGTCAATATTTCAAAATATATTATTTTAAAATTTTTTCGAGTTCCTCTCTATCGACGATTTATTATTCTCGTCGACGAGAATTAAATTCGAACACAATATCGTCGATAAATCGTCTAATATTTTAAACTCGCTAGACGTCGAGTTAACATTTAACGACGCCGTCGTGCGACGTTGATGGCGACAATAGCATTCTTATTGGCTATTTCTAACAGTTAAGACGACCGTGATAAAACTGAAACTACTGGTAACAAGAACGTCATCCCGTTGAATACTGTTCTAGTTTTATCTACGTGCGTTAAACTACACACCGACGCTGGTTAATTTGCGAGCAGTCGTTACGTTTAAGTGGCAAATGCATTTATGTAATAGTGGGAGCATTTTAATTCATACGAGTGCGATTTTATGCTATTTAGATTACATATATATATATATATATATATATATATATATATAGAGAGAGAGAGAGAGAGAGAGAGAGAGAGACAGATAGGGGGAGAGAGATTAGGATCGTTCGGAAAATATGGCGCAGATATAAATGAATTAAAAGGCATTTTTTCAAAAAAGTGAAAATTAAACAAAATAACTATTGTTATTTTTGCTATTATGACTAAATTAATTTTCATATAAGCTGTATTAAAATATTTTCTCCATGTTTTATGATTTTGAAATGTCAACTTTAACATTTAAAAATGTTATATACCTTGACCAGTCAGTTGATATAAACTCGCAAGGCAGTACTGAACACGATAGCGTCCGAAAAGCACCATATTAGGCACTGGATACGTTTCGCATTCCATGTGATACAAAAAAATGCTATTCAAGCAGTGGTATGATTTGTTCTGCTTTGAGGGAAGATGTTGTAACGTATAAAATGCAAAAAATGCTAAAACAGTGAAAGAACACCGAAAATTCATTATGACTGCATTGACTAAAAGTTATCATTTTTTTTTTCAAAAAAGAGAGTCGTTAGTTACCCAAAAGATGCAGCAAAAGTATACAAAATAATAAGGGATATTTTGATCATTGAAATGTATTCCATTTTTCTCTAAATAAATATCAATTTTCTATGAAGAAGGCGCCGAATTAATTTGCACACCTAAGATTTATTCCATCAAAACAACAGCCTGACAATTTCAGAAATAAATAAACTTAAATTCACTTTCACAAATATTGTTCTCTTATCTCAAAAAACATAAGAGATTTTTCTGTTCCTTAGTGGCTTAAACATGATGAAGTCGCCGTCTAAATACGCACACACAACAATAATCAAAGATCGACAGTTATTTATTGAATGTTTTTGATTAGAATATTTTTTTTTTGGTTTGTGGAGTGAGGAAATAACTCATTTCTGAAAATGAAAATTTAATCCTAATAAAAATCATCTCCAGGATTTATCAAATTATTTATTATTCCATGATCCATCCTATGATTTCTTAACACATATAATTTTATAACGTATTATATCAACAATTATTAAGAATATATTTTTTTGTCTTTGCTAGATGAAGAACAATGTAAAATTGATATATAATTTTTTTTTATAAATCTTATTCATTTTATAGGACAATTTAAAGCACGTACAGTTTTTTTACAGCTAAATAAAAAATTAAATTATTGATAAAACACTATAAGATTTTTTTAAAAAAAAATCACTCATTCACGTCAATTCATTTCCTTAATGATTTTCCTTTAATCCAGTTTACAACATTTATTCAACTGTAAGATTTTCTATTCATCGATTATATATATATATATATATATATTTATATATATATACATATCTTTGTGTGTGTGCGTGTGGAGAAATTCTTGTGTATACACAATTCCACTTAAATATAAAGTGACGTGACCGTATTAATACAGTGAAAAGTATAACATATATTTTTATTTAATCAAATATAAAATGTAATGTCAACAAAATTCCATTTATCTCCATCAAATAAAATTCATGTCGTTTTTAATCGACTCTCTTTCTTGACAGAAATTCGTTCATTCGAATTGTACCACCAAGACAACGCACGTCCGTAATATTCTTTTAGAAATAACGATTTCTCTGCAATATTTTCCACAGCTTTCGTTAGTTGTATTCAATAAAGGAGATTGTATTCGAATGTATATATATATATATATATATATATATATATATATATATATATATATATACATATAACACATTTGTAAATGTGTTTGTATTTAATGTATCGAATTAATCATTGTTAATTTATAGTACAAAAAGTAATACCTAAAACATCATCATAGAAAATAACAAATGTGTCGAGCGTGTGTATGTTATTACATTAATTACACAAACTCGCACACACATACTTATATATATATATATATATATATATATATATATATATATATATATATATATATACACAAGCTACTCTATGAAGCGAACCATTAATCCAAACCGTAATGTGTTTGTTTATGAAAGACTGAACATAAAAATTTCATTTTGAGTCAGAATGTGATTCTGTGATACATATGTGTGAATACTGTGCTATTATTTATGTATATTATTAATAATAAAGTTGTTAATGTGTGCGTGTGTCATTTTATAAAATAAGCTGATGTCTTCATATACAAAAAAAATATAGCGGCAAGAAAACACACACACACACACGTGTATAAATATGATAAAAATTACATTAAAAGTTTAATCGAATAGATACATTAGAAGTGAGACTTATTTATTATAAGGTTTTACTTAACTAATTAAAATATTGAACACGATTCAAAATAGTTTCCTAAAAAATAAATAAGACGTTTTTCAGAATTATAAAGATGGAATATTTCAGAAGTGTCATTATTTTCAAAGCACCGAGTTATTGAAAAATCTCATCTGAAACATTGTGCCTTAATAATTTTAAAAAATTTCTCAATTATAATTTTTGAACACAGTATCTAAGCTGAAAAACTATTCTTCTAATAAAATGATTTCTCTTTCATCTATAAAATGTCATCCGCTATTAAGTTCAAAGCACAACTACTACAGTGTTCGGAAAATAATGAAATCGATACTGAAATACTCGGAGTTCAAAATAAAACTGAACAATAATCTGTTATTACACGTTGTTATGTTGAAGAATTTTTATGGTATGTAGAGATTGTTTAATTTATAGAAGCCTAAGGTATTTCTATATATAAATGAAACTTCATTCAATTCGATATAAATATATACTACTAAAATAGAATTCTATCTGATTTTCTATTCTTTTTGAAGACAACTAAAAGTGTTTGTTTAAAAAATACACACACGCTATAAATTTCACATTGTACTCGAATAGGATTGAGTTCATCGTAAAATAACAAGCATATTCTTATAGAAGCATGTCATTTATTTACCCTTATGTTTGAGAAAATGTGCACAGAACACACCTTACAGATTGCGTACGTCGTATGTAATTCAATTCACTCACACAGACACACACACGTAGATATGTATATATATATATATATATATATATATATATATATATATATATATATACATTCATACATATTTACATTTAAATATTAATTTACAATTCCAAAAATGTCTATTTCTAGTCATAAAGTTGTAGTTTACTGTTTCCAATTTAAAAATGACGAGATAGATTTCAGTAAATATCTTGTTTTTGTAAATGTGCATATATATATACACATATATATGTACATACACAAATATATACTAAAAGAATAGATAAAATTCTCGTATTGTCTATGAACTTCATTGAAAATCGATTAAATAAATTACTTGTTTTAAAATGTACAACTAAATCAATTGACATTCATTGCAGTCTGCCAAGTTGAACTGTCTTTGTATTATAAAAACTTATTGTGAGGCCTGTATACATTTTAAACAATAGATGTTTTTTGTACAAGATTAATTATAAACGATAATTTAAATAAAAAAAGTATTAATTTAAGTCTTTGATGAGTGTACAATTTTTCAAGCTTCGAACAGTGCGTATTCATATCTTCAACTAAACGAAACAACGTTACAATACTTCTATACAACATTATTATCTTTCATGTATTTGTACAATAATAATGACATTCTATTTTAAATTCTCCCAAATTCTCTCGGCGCAAAAAATCGTTTCGTGTAAATTGTTGAATTTTTTATAATAATATTCACTTAGCGTAAAAGATCACTCACAAATTTACGTATATAAAAATTAAAAAAAATCAATTCGTAGTTTTTTCTACGAAAAATATTAGGTTCGAGTGAGATTTCTGTTTATTTCTATCATTAATATGTTTAAATCTCTGTATCTAATGGATAGAAATATGATGGTGTGTATTTAATGATAAAATATATAACCACGACGAATTTCTCTCTAGGGAAGACGGTCTTTAGAGATAGCTCTACATTAATACATACATACATACATGCACATACATACATACATATATATATATATATATACACATATATGCCTATATAAATATGTATAGGTGAGTTGTTGCAGTCTGTTAGATGTTGTGAATTAATTAATCACGCACGCCGTAACGTAATACTGGGACATGACAAGAGATGCTCAGCCTCTTTCTAGATTATATTTTACATACATACGCACACACACACACACAAACATATATATATATATATATATATATATATATATATATATATATATATCAATATAAACATTACACAAACATAACTAATATTGATACATTAATTTTGAACTCCTCATATGTGGGATATATTTATATATTTATATATATATATATATATTTATATATATATATATATATATATATATATAAATATTTACATGTATTGAATTGTAATTAAAGACCTTGGGTATTTACCGGTGTTTAAATGAGATTTGATATCGTTGACAGAATTTCAAGGAGTTTATCTGTAGGAATTAGTGAAAATTCGCTTCTTAATTCATTGATATTAGTAGCCTTTTTATCCTATGGTATAATTCGTCGTATATATATTTTCATATTATATATATATATATATATATATATATATATATATATATATATATATATATATATAATAAAGGACAGCATTCTAATCGTTTCAAGTGTGTTGTCCTGTTATGATTAACTGTGCGCGTTGTGTAGTAACAGGTGTGAGTGTGACAATCGCGAAATAAATCAGTCGGGTCCATATCCTTCTTCACGTGCTTTAAGCTCCTCGAGTGTAAAATAAACAAGCATCCTGTTAATGTATATCTGTTTAAATGTATTTTTCCTACGAACAATTATTAGGTGTAAAAATAATTCTGTGCTCTTAAACTGAATCAGTCGTAGCTCTGTTTCAAATTAAAATATTTTCTCGTCGTCTTAGAATTTTCTTGTGACAACCGTAACGTTTAAAATCACTAATATATCTCGACCAAGCTGATAATTTCACAAAACAGTTGTGAGCACGACAGCGTCCGAAAATCTGCATACTAGGCAATGCACACTTTTCGGATTCCAATTGAAGAAAATGCTGATGAAGTCGCTGGAATGATTTGTTCAGCTTTAGGGAAAGGTATTGTGACGGATAAAACGTATACAAAATGATAAAACAGTGGAAAAAGTCCGAAAATGCATATCGACTCATCTTCATTCGACAAGAGACTCGTCAGTTACTCGACAGACGGAGCGAAGTTATACAAAATAACGAGAGATATTTTGAAGATTGAGATAAAGGTACCGAATTCATTTGTACTTCTAACCGAAAATTCAATTCAAAAAAAGTTAGATTTTCATGTACCTTGAATGATGGCATGAAGGTGATCACACCTTCAAATAAATTGAATATAAACAACAATCAAAAATGTCCAAGAATAATTTATAGAATATATCTGTTCAGAAAACATTTGTGAAAATAAATTTAACCACAACTGTGTCAAAACCGTCTTGTGAGGGAGGAATCGAAAAGTTACATAAAAATGTGAAGTACAGTCAACACTGTAAAGTTTTATATTTTAAAAACACAACAACTAAATTATTTGTTCAGGACTTATACTGAAAATACTGGTCTTCTTTAGTTTCACCGCAACATACAAGCGGTAGACAAGGTCTAATAAAATTAAATCTGAACAAATCGTCGAACAGGTATAACTTGATTAGCAAATTCGAAATCTGGAACGGAATCGTCGTACAGCCGTGAACTTTTCCGACAGTGTTGTCAATAAATGAAAAAAAGCGAATGATATAATACCGTGAACCATTAAATACAATCACAAATGGGTCGTGTATCCGCGTTTTATCATCGTCACAAGCTCTCTGACCTATTTGTTATAGTCACCGTGACATCTCATTTTGACATATTTATTTAAAATTCACTCTGCCTACATACTTGTTCACATTAATATATATAAATATATATATATATATATATATATATATATATATATATGTATATATATACACACACACATCAACTGTGTGACATTGTGTTCATTAATTCGCAATGTTTTTAATGGTTGTGTTCCGTTCTATCACTATGAACTTGTATTTTTATGTATTTCCACGAATGTATATATTGAGAGCCGAACCGAAAACCACGAACTGTTATATTACATTACCACGAAATGTCATTACGTTTTTCGCCGATGTAATATTTATTTTTATACCGTAATTTATCGTATAACATCGAATGATCACAATCAGAGCGCGTCTCTTTTCCACACGTGAAATCGTGTTTAATTTAAATAGTAATTTGGAATTATGATATGAAAATTAATAGACGTACTTATAACTGTGTGTTTTCCTCTGCTTCACTCTCTGTATGTGTATATATATATATATATATATTCAAAGGAAAAACATGGCAAACGCAATCTTCTTAAATATTTATGAGCATTTAAAGTATATTAACAATAAAGTAGAATTACTCACAATTTGGAATTTGTTTATATTTTATTAGTATATTTTGATTATGGCACTGAAAATGCGTTCGGAGAAAAAAGTACATTTTTAAAGTTAAATATCGATCATTCAACAACTGTGGAGCGTCAAGTAAACATCATTTAACCTTTTATGTACCGTTCGAACTTTCAAATCGAATACTGTAAATAAATAATCAATGATCCGTTACTCACCTCGTAGGATTCCTATGACTGAAATAAAAAAAAATGTTTTAGAAATTAAATTTTTTCAAAGACTCTATTTTATTATCTTTTATGCTTAAAAATATTATGCACATTGCGTATTGTTTTATATTTTCATTAATCCAATAAACAATGGGTTGAATAGGCAACGTGAAATCGTTTAAAGAAAAAAATTAAAGTCAGAGATTGATTTCAAATTTGACCATTAATGGATGGGTGAACCATAATCGATAACTGTAGCTTTTTTAACCATTTTTGTACATCAGAAATGTGTTCTTGAAGTTGTTGAATTTACAGAGTAACTGCCGGTCGACATTCTCTATCGCTCAGAATGAATCTGTTTGATTTTTATAAAGTGAAAAATAATAGCGAAAAAAAAAGACTACCAGTTACTCTTAACACATCCGCCTGTGTACAATTTCGACTCTCGACGTTAAATAATTAATAAACAAACTCAAATTATAAATATAAATGAACATTCGTTTGATACTAATGTACATAAATTGGTTCGTTATTATAAATATTGCAATTATTAACCCGTAATTTATGTTTCTCTTCATTTTATTACTACATAATTATGCACGGTAATAAAATGAAATATTTAAACGATATCCAGAAATGAACACGGTTTATTATCGTCAAGTATACGCCATACTGATTGAAATATAAAACATTAATGACGCTTCGTTCAATTGTTAAAATTTGATCGTTGTAATTTGAATTGTTAATGTATTTTTTTTTAATTCGCATTCATAAAAAAGTCTTGTGTAGAAAAAAATAGAAACGAATCTCGCATCGGCGTTTTACACATGCAATCGTATATGGATTGTGTCTGTGTGTAAGGTGACAAGATATTTTCTTGTCGGAAACATAATACAATATATATCGTTAAATTGAAATCTGTAAAAACATAAATGTTAAAACGTTGATGGACTGGTGAATTTCCGGATAATTTTTAAAGATAATATCTTTTTCTTCGAAACGTACACGTATTGATTAATCATTGTTGCCAAGTGAAATCTGTACAATTTTGTACAAATGAGAGCGACGAGTAACCTCCGTTCGATATGTTAGATGTGCGAATTAATTCGGTGCTTTTTTTAAAGAAAACGAATGTTCATTTACAGAAAAACAAAATACATTTGAATCGACAAAATATCCGCCGTTATCTTCTATAACTTTGGTTTACCTATCGAGTAACTGACGAATCACTTGTCGATTATAAAAGATATAAGTTTTGAGTCGATAAAGACGTAATGTATTTTCTGACTTCTTCCACTGTTTTAACATTTTATGCACGTTTTATGGATCGCAAAGTCGAACAAATCATTCCCGCAGCTTCGGCAATATTTTCTTCAACTGGAATGCTAAGAGTATGTAATGCGTAATATGCTGCTTTTCGGACGCCATCCCATTCACTACTGTTCTGTGAGATTATGCCAACTGCTTGGCTAAGATATATAGTGTTATTAAATGTTAAAGTCGGCACATGAAAATCCTAAAGCGACGATTTGTTTTAATTTAAAACAGTGTTATGATGTAAAGACACAGAATTAATTTTTACACCTGATACATAAACATCATTACTTTTTATATCTCGATCTCTTTCATTGACGTACCTCACACATATGGATTCTTTCTTTCTGATTGTTTTTCGTATTATTACTGCAATAAATTATATTTCTTTAGGAAACGTGACTGTTTCTGTGGCTCAATCAACCGTTTAAATTGATTTGAATTTATGACTGTTTATATTACATGTTTGTTTCTATATATACACTAATGATATTCTGTTATTTGAATGAATTTTTGAACATTTGTTAAGATTCAAACCTTTTCAAGACATTACGTATAATTTATGAGGGGACGTTCCGGGTTATCTTATAGATTGATGTTTTTATTCGTACGTTAATTTAAATCTCCATTGCATGCTTTTCTGTTTATACCTGCACACACAATATGTTAATTTTCTAAGAAGCATTTATATCTAAACATTTTTTAAAAATAAATGTGTATATATATATATATATATTATTTTTTTATTCAGATCGCATTCTTTTCAAGATTATTTCGTTTCTTTTTTTATAAATAAAATGAGAATTTTATCCTGCTACATACCGACACCAATTGGATTCAAGCAAGGTGGAAAAAGTGTATTAATATAATCTAAGACAATTGTTCTTCTGTCACGTGAGCGGCATTAATTACATCTGATAAGATGAAAGATTTAATAACCGCGTTGAACCGTGCCGAAAACGTAAACAGATGTGACAGGGTGATAATTTTTCATCATTAATGAGATCAGGACGACGGCAGCAGGTACACGCGCGTTTATGCGCGGTGTGTGTGTGTGTGCGTGCGTGTGCGTGTAGCTTACACTTGTCGCCCGGAATGACAACAATGATGCCGTGATGCGACATAGGCAGCGAAACATTAATCTAACGCAACGCGAATTCTTCGTTTCTGCGAGAAAATTTTAATTTTATCGCGGCGACCGAAGCGGAAAGTGTGAGAAGACGCGTTCGCACGCACAAACAGCGAGCGGAACATCCGCCGGTGCCATCCGTCCCGTCGGCATTAATATGTCATCACGGTTATCGTTCACAACGTGCCTGTCCTCCGGCGTTCGCCCTCCACGTCGCCGTGCACCGTCATGAACGCGCACTGAATCGCTGTCATTCTAATGTCGGACTCTTTTTCCGAGTAACAGTCCAGTGAACAACGCCGCCGTACAACAAAGTTGGATGCTGTTTCTATAAATCACGCCGCTTTAGAGCCGCAACCTGTTTGTTCCGTCGAAAATGTATTCGACGAAACAAGCTCGCACTCTGTGTGTGTGTGCGTGCGCTTTTGGTAAATATCTAATACGCTGTATATATTTCATTCGGTGCGATTGGTATTCATGAACAGCACGGTTTGGGACTTTCTGTCCCGATTCTATCTACACACAGACATTGTCTACAAATACAAAATCCATTCACAATCATGTACATGTATACATACATACATATATTACATATATATATATATATATATATATATATATATATATATATATATATATATATATATGTATATACAACGAACCAACTAAATGTCCAAACTTACATTCATTGTGATTTTGAAACTAATTAATAGATCAAAATAACTTTTCTGGCATAGTTTACAAGTTGTGACATAAAATCGAAGTTTTGCAGATTTTTCAGAAATATTCATTTAAAAGAACAAAAATGTTTCAACAAATGATTTTTTGTTCATCCACAAACCAAAAAAATAAATGTTTTGATCGAAAATGTTTAATAAATCATTATTAACAGTTTTTTGATTGTTTCTTATGCGTGCTTATGATCTTATGATCTTCGTAACGAGAAAATAATTCATTTGTAAGAGTGAATTGAGATACAGTGTTAGAACTGTATTATGAAAAAAGTGTGTATTTTTTTCGACGAAAAAGATAACTAGAAGAGGGAATACAAGAATACCGCACTGTTTCTTCATTTAAATACTAATATATATCATGTATAAACATTTAACAACAGATAAAACTGAATTATATTTTACAAAAACCTAGTATTTGAATTTGTCTTGAAAGAAATAACATTAAAAGTTATTAAAGGTTTATAAAAATGTATATATAAATAAATATTGTCGAAAATGTATTTCCTTTGTAAATTTTTCATCCTTGTTACAAACATACATACATACATATATATATATATATATATATATATATATATATATATATATATATATATATATTAGGATATTATTTATTACGTTCTCGTCGGATGAGAGTGAGCGTTCACGAAGTAAAAGTGACATTTCTCTCTCCGGCTCGTCGTGCCGAAAACATCTCAATCCAAACGGAATTCGCATGAAACTACCGTCTAAACAAAAATTTACTAACGACAGCACTTTTCAAGACTTGTCATTCAATGCCTCTATTTCTACCCACGTTCACGCTTCAACAATGTAGTGAAGAGAAAACTAGACGATGAAGATTGCGTGAAAAATTTCCACACTACCTGACGATCATCACAAATGGCTGCTACGTGTCTCTTGTATTTTGTACATACATACACACGTACATTGCCATGTACACGCGCACGCACGCACACACACACGCTCGCATATATATTTTTCTTATTTTCTCTTTTTCACATATATATATATATATATATATATATATAAATGATCCAACTACATCTTGACCTACTTTTCGTGACGATACATTGGAAATATTTTTTATGCTCTTGAAAAGAGATATTCCAATATACAAAAAATCACGATAAGGTTTTCCCTCGCTATTGTCACCGCGAAAAATTATTTAACTTTAAAAGAAATGTTTTTCCAGACGAAATACGGTTTTATTCATCGATCTGTATCTTTTTTATCACATAACGGGGAACTTGTTAATGATTTATCTTATAAAATCCGTGTCTAACAAATTATATTCTTTTATTAACACTAGAATTGTCTCATGAATTAAGCGACATGCGACAGGTTCAAAAACCACGAGATGTATAAATTCAGTACGATAAAATTGAAGCGGAATGACGACGCTGACCGTCCGAATCAAACTTTAAACAATGCGCACTGAATGTGTAATAAACTCTACTTTCGGACTGAATTGATTCAAACAACAGTCTGTTCTGTTTTCGTTTCGATTTTATTGTCGTGTTTCGGTCCGATGATACGTTCAATTAATATTGAATCGTCATGAGGTTAGTGAGCAAAAGATAGATGTAGGTACATGTAGAATTATCCGATACTGTGTAGAAACCGCAGAGGGCATCAGTCAGGATTGACGGTCAAACCGGCACCGTTAACCGCTGACTTCTCCTTCTACTCCGTTCACAGATTATTCGGATTACACACTTATCGATTAATCTACCTATATATCCTTATATATATATACAGTTGCGAAAACAAATCAGAAAGGTTTACTACAAGTTGACATTTTTCGATTCTTTTGATTCTATTAATGTACTTCATTGAACATTGCATGAATTTACTTCTGTATTAGTTAAATTGAGCGAGAGAACTGTTGCATTTTAGATTATATTGTATTTAATTTAATTAAAGTTAAAATTTTATTTGTAAATGGGATAACATTACTTTATTTAAAAATATTTGAAGCAAGTTCTCTGCTTAACGGTTCATCGCACGTTTTATTGTCCATTGATCGAATTTTCATGGCAGAAAAAAAATATTTAAGAAAATCATTTATTCGAATATTCCACGATGCGAAATATTATTATTGCAATCACATGTCCTCCAGATCAATATCATCCAATTCTGGTCACAAAAAATTGGTTACTATGTTTTCGTGATATCTCTCTGCTAAAATCGTTTTCCAAATTTAAATTCGTCGGTAGCTGGAAAAACACCCACCATGATTAATTATATTTATGACATGATTATTTTATACTTTTTTTTTAATTAAAAACATAGTTATGCTAATGTTATTAAATAATAATAATAATAATAGAATAAAATATTTAAATTATTTATTAAAAACTGAACCGAATACATTCAATCATTCGGTGTACATTATGAATTCATTAAATGATTAAATACCTCATTTGATGTATAATCATTAAATAATTAAAAGCGTTATTTAACGACATTCAATGTATAGCGGACGAAATTAATAGGATATGTAAATTTAATTAAAAAAAAATCGCACCATGTGTGGACGGGTTCGTCGAAAATTTGTATATTTCGATTACGTGTAGAAGGGATTGTCGACCCTTTAAAAAAAAAAAGAATTTGTCTCCAACGCACGCACTGAAATGTTTTAAATGAAGTCTAAATGATTTATTGTCGGGAATAGACACCTAAATTATATATCAAGAATTTGATTTATTCACTGTTTTACAAGAAATCAATTAAATTTATTTAGTGTATGTATATATATATATATATATATATATATATATATATATATATATATGTGCTTTTATTATGAAGGTCATTTGGTTCCTTGATTCCTTTTCGATTTTTTTAAGAAAACACATGTATTGCCGAAGAAGTATATTTGAAAAATTCTTTTTTTACCTCATAAACCATTAACAATTTTCTGGTCAAAAATGTTCAATACATCATTAAGCTTCTTTTGTATCTCGACGCTCTAAAGATAATAGAAAATGTACACAAGCAACAATAAAAATGATCAATAATGATTTATGGAACATTGTTGACTAAAAAATAAAACTTTATGATGTGTGGGATGAAAAGAGGTTTCATTTGTTTGAAAGATGACAACAAGAGAATACAAAGAAGGAAACAATAATATTTATCTTAGTTGAAAGCAAATCTCACAAGAAACTACAAAACAAAAAAAAAAAAAAAAAACAGAAGACAACAGAGAAAAACTGATTATCAGTACAAAACTAAAAATTGCGGAAGGAAAAAATTGATTTAAAATTAGTATTAAACTTCTAAGCGAGAATGTCACTCGTACTGAAACAAATAATAGAGAAAAGACCCTTAGATGATCCCGAAGAACGAAGGATGAGAAAATAACGTAATGAGAAAAAGTGTAATTATTATTTTTACAAATTATCTTCTTCGATAATTCTCTTTTCTCGCGCATCATGTCAATCGGAATGATTGACTCGAGATGCCAGAGAACGATTTTCCGAACCCATTCATTTCACTTACTCATCGTTAATGATTTAGAATTACCTTCGACTCGTCGACAACTGCACATGAAGAAAAAATCGCACACACTCCGTGTCCTCTAATTTACAGCGTGTGATAAAAAGAGCAGTTCGATTAATTATCGGACACGTGCACGTCGTGCGAATACTTCCTGTAATGCTATTAGTAATTTCCAAATTAGATATTTCCACGCCGTACGAGGAGCAAGAGCAACACGAGCAGCCGTAATATCACAAAGCAGTTGCTCTGATGGCAGCTACGTCACGCGCTAAAACGCAAACTGTGGACATTGCCTTTAATATCTGTATGTTATCCTGGCTCGGAGCTATGAAATGCGAAAATGGACTACTACTCGCAGGGATAATGAACGAACGATCGCACTTTATACATGTACATATATATATATATATATATATATATATATATATATATATATATAATATAGTATTGAATGTGTCCGTACTTGTGTGTTAGCGGTGCCGTGCCAGTGTGTGTGTGTGTGTGAATGTGTGCATAACGGGAACCCCTATCAGACCGTCTATAGAAAGGTGGTATTTTAAGATAATTGGCTTGTAACAGTACACATAAAGCTTCGCCCTCAATGCATTGTCTCTACAACTAGTCTTTTCGGCTCGATATCGTACACGAAGTGTGAGCGAACAGAGATAAAGTTCATTTGATTATGGTTACATCAATTATTATGTCTTTCCTTATCTGTTGATTTATAATGTTAATTCAAAATATACACACATACACACAGTTTACAAACATAACATCTTGCAAGCGCGCACACATCCTTACATATCCATATAAACATGTAGATATAATTTGATATATACATTATATATATATATATATATATATATATATATATATATATATATATATATATGTACGATTATATTTATATAATGAATTAAATGTGAGTACTAATTGCCGTCAGTTTATAAAGGGTTCAGTTTACACGTCGCAGAAGATCCAATAAATGTTTATGTCTATATTTTAGTGGGTATGTAAGGGACAATTTAACTATTTTATGAAGCACATGAAACATACACGCGCGCACACGAACACGACGCAATGTATCTTTCCTCGAGCACTCTCTGTCTAATTTCACTGTCCTCTATTAATCATATTCAGTCAATCTTTTAACGAATCACACGGAAGCTTTCCAACTGGAGTATTTGAAAAATAACACTCGAGTGTATTTACATTCAATAAAATCAAGTTAATTAATATAATTGTTATCGTTTCGTTCTATTTATTCGCATTGATCGTAGCTGCAAAGTACTGCATCCTTCACTATCTCTTCAGCTGAGAAATCGTTCCTCACTGATTTGGTCAAGCCATCGAAACGGCCAGAGTTCGAATCTCTCGATTAAAAAAAGAAAACCCTTTTCGAAATCTGCTGTTCCCCGTTCCGGTCCCTACATTCTGTTCTTTTTGCTTCGTACGCAAAACCACCGTTCCTAGCCGAGCTGTAGTTCGAAATAAAGTTCGCAAAGACACACGCTCGCGCGCGCACATTAATTAAATCACACGATTGTTGTGAGACCTGCAAAATTCACCAATTAAAATTCGTGTCGACGACGAGACATAATTCGAGGTGAGGAATTAGTAACCTCGCCGTCCCGTCGCTGATTTTCGTTTACGAAATTAATATTACTACATCATAGTGATTTACATTTTACTAATTCGAACGACATATCGCAAATCTAAAACAAATTCTCTATAATTGGGTCACAGAAAAGATGAAAGCGACGAAGGTTGAATCTGAATTAGAATTAATTTAGTTACGAAACACTAGTTGGAAATCCTTGTCGGGGCTTAGATGAAAGTTTGCAAATCATATTCATTAATTAACATTTAATCCAGCCCGACTAAACCAGACCTTGTTTAACTATCAATTACTCTCTGTACTTAATCCATACACTCCGGTTCAGATCTAAAAATAAAACCGGTATTGTTATTTAATAAGAAATCCACACGCACGCCCTGTATATATATATATATATATATACGGTCAACATCATAACGAAAATTTAATATTACTACTTATTCCAACCTACAAAACTTTCATTAATCTCACACTAATTCGTTTTCATTACATTACTCTTCATCATCACATCTAATTATTCCGATACTCATTTAATAATAATTCTAAATACACTTATTTATAATATCAAATATGATTGTAAAGATAACTTTATTGGTTTCTGTTCCCAATTAATCGTTAAAAGCTTTCAGTGAGAAGTGAAGTTGTTTTAACATATAGAAATTTAGTTGAATCTAGATAAAGGCAATTCTAGGAAGTACTGAAACATTAAACAGTTTTTTTCTTAATTTTTTCACTTAGTTCTAACGTATATGATCACTCTTTCCGACTAAAAGAAAATTCATTTGTTGAAAATTTGTTATTCTCTCCGCAAATGCATTCTTTACTGAATAACGTTCAGATGCCTATAAATATAAACCCAAGATTGTAATTATAATTGTAAGTTTTTATACGTGTGATCTCGTTGGTACGTTACCCTGTACGTCCTAGTCATTTAAGATCAAATGTCTGTTTTCTGCTAGTTTCTGCACGAATACCATTCTCGGATAGGAGAATCGTTGTAGATATATTCAACATCTAGCTGAGGATAGAACCGCTATTGAAACTACTAGTTGAAAACATACAGATGATCTAAAAGGATGAATTTTAAAACACTAGAGTTAATTTTTTATCAGACTATTAATAGTGGTATTTTAAGAAGTACTTAATAGAAAAAAAAAACATTAACAAAATGTAAGTAACCTATTTGATATTTTTTCAGTTGAACATTTATTTCTGCGAAAAAAAGGTAATACATTTTAATAAGTAATCAATAATTTATACTAAAACGAAAATCAAGCTAACATTTTCATATTGAAACAAGAAGTAATAATAAATTAAATGTTTATAATTCAAGTTTATAAACTGATTAAAAGAAAAGTTTATCGTAACAATATTTATTTTATCAGATAAACAATAAGTTTCAATCATTAATAAATTATCGACTTTATGTTATAAAGAACACCTCGATTTTAAATATTTCTACCTTGGTTTTAAACGAATGCGTTGATTTTCTACACTGTAAGTTTTTAATTATGTATTCGGTACCTATTTTACATCTATACTCCCATGTACATTTTTACAAATATGTGCTAAAAACACTGTTCCGTGTAATTTGATATCAAATGATCAGATGTTTCAGTAAATAAATTATATATGAAAAGAGTGAGAGAGTCCCAAATAAACATATCTTTCGAATGATTGAATTTAAAATGCTTTGATAAAATTAAATCGTTAAGAATCGAGATACAGAACCTTATGGGAAGAAATAGACACAACATACACACTCATTCAGATTATTCCAAGTAGTGTTAATTCAGTATAGAAAAATTGAATTTCGTTCAAGTTTATAGTGAAAATCGGATTTCTTGAACATTTTTGAACGGAAATATTTTTGTGTGAAAGTGAAACAGAACTGTATTGATATCCAGCCTGGCGTTTAGAACCATGGATATGTCTTAGACAAATTCAGATATTCTTTTTTCTTAATTTATCGTTCCAAATCAATTTTATTTATTGTATATTGTTACATTCCATATAAATTTTGTTGTACTATTTTTAATCGAATTCATATTGTGTCACGGTACGTTTTAAAAATAACCTGACCGGAGGGTGAAAATGTCATATGAAAAACATATTGTCATGATTTGTGAATAAATGTATTTTTAGAAACTTTAAGAAATATGCGATTATGGTGATTTCTTATACGAAGTGTGTGTGTGTGCACGTACGTGTATATGAAATGTAAAATAACCGAATTCACAGTTAAAGTACAGCCGGCAATTCGTACTCGGATCTCGCGGAAGAAACTCCCGTTTCTTTTATTCATAAATTTACAGTCGCCACATGTCGGCGTGTGTACGTTTTCGCATATCGACGGAAAAAATGTGCGCTGGAGAAAAGAAACTCTTCAAAACAGTTACAAAATAATCTTGGAAATTATCAGGCGTGAGACACGCTCCATACAAGTGCGTAATGCGAGCGACGAATCAAAATTTATGAAATTCTTGTTCACGTATAATATGTATGATATAGTCGTTGTGTTCTGTAACGTTCCCGTGGGACATTCGAAATGATCAATCCATCACAGTTACATTCACGTGTCAACCGTTTTGTGACACACACACACGCGCGCGCTCTCTCTCTCTCTCTCTGTCTTTCTCTCGGATGCGAGACGGACGCACGCACGCACGCGTGCACGCGCAATATCTCCCTCCACGACGCGTACTACGCCCGTTGTTAGATATGTAGTGGTCGGAAGCAGTTCTCGTATTTGCAATTTAAATTAGTCAACCCCCGTCGCCGTCTTACACTGAATAGAGAAATTCACAACGCTATGTTCGGGATGGATCGTCAGCGACAGTGGCGTTCCGTTGGCACGCCCCCGCCGACGAAAATAACCACGGAAAAAATGTCACACCTTGTTATTAATCTATCATATTCGAATATATTTTCTGGAGCATGATAATCTTTACACAACCGCAACATGTATATATGTATATATATATATATATATATATATATATATATGTATATACACACACACATGATGTAAATACATACATGCACACACACACACATCGAACCAACACACCCTTAAATCTACATTTCATTTTCAATATTGGTCATTTGAATTTCTGTGCATATAATCAAAACAGACCGGTCTTTGTCAACTACTTATTTTCTTTTTAAACGAAATACTAAATTATTGAATATTCAAATGAAAAAATGGGTCATTTAGAAAATTATACGTTTTAAATAAACGACTAAGAGAGAACGTACTTTACATGTACATAAATACACACACACAAACGTATATTTGCGTATGTGCATATGAAAATTCGTATGTATGAAATGATATTAAAAGGTGATTCATTAAATATTTTTGGTAATAACTGTTCAGTTGGAAGAAAAATTAAATATTTACAATATTTTTTCGTTATTTAGTGGTCTCTGTCTGTCACTATGATGAATAGAGTTTTGTTCAAATACTTTTCAAGTATTGTTCGAGTAAACCAGCATCGAATAAACGTTATTATCTATAAATATATAACATAGACCAAATAACAGTCTCGAAATATGGGTGTTCTTATAAATTGTAGCTTAGAAATTCGATTCAAGTTGTCGAGGGTGGCGGGGGAGGTTTTGAAAAGAATGAAACATTACTGCGAATGTATTCCAGCTGCATCCGGACGAATAATGTTCTATATTATTTGAATAAATCGCGTACGGGCCATTCCGTACAGAGATTTCGGCGAAAGCGTTCGTTCCTGAAATCAATTTCCGCGCAATAATGTAAACTTATTAAATTCCCGGCTGAAATATGGACAGGACTCGACAGATTACGCGACACGGGAAAACGCTGCGCGACCTCATCGTCACGTCGTCTGTATTCCTGCGGTGTCCGTGACACCCGTGACGTTTTCGAGTGCGTCCGCAATTTTTCGCTCGTCGCGGCCGCGCGAGGAAATCCCGCCGTGTCGGCCGCACGCAAAGAGAGCGCCACTGGCTGCCGAACGGGAGCGCCGTGACACCGCGACGCCGCCTTATCCCTCGTCACGCAGAGTTCGTGCAGGAGAGCGCCCGTCTTAAAAATCCGACGCCGCCGACGAAAATGATTGCGGGTTTTCGACGATACGGGAAAAAATTGAGATTCTATATTCGTCCTGATATGAATCTAACCTGATTTTCCGCGACGAAAATGCAAACTTTTCTATATGTTCGGTCGTCGTATATGAACGTTTTATTACGAACCTCTCCCATTCTTCTCAGCGTTCAGCGTTTCGTTCGACTCTGTGCGCTGGAAGTTCGTTCGTCGCACGTTGCACGGTCACAATCGTCCTTTTTTGATGGAAGGAAATGACATCGGGCGTTCGATAGATTAGATAAGAGCGCAGGATTGTAACGACGAACGGTCGGTCGGTCTGTGTCGAGGGGGACGGGCGAATCCGAGGAAACACCGACGAGTCTCTCGTTCCAAACACGCATAGTAGTAGTTTGTTTCCATTGAAAGAACAGCGATTCCAAAGTCACACCGAGTCGATAACGTCGTCCCGAACGGCGGACCGTTGAACATTGATCTCGCTGTTCAACGAACATTTCATGTGTACATATTAATGCAGTGTATATTTTTCTTTAGGAATGTTTCACCCTTGAATTATTAACGACTCGACATACTATTTACACTTAATTTATGAATTCTCTCGCGTCATGTCGGCTGGAACCGATCTCAACATGTACATGTGTGCGATGCGGTCTGTACGTACGTGTGTGTGTGTGTGTGTGTTTATGCATGAATTACAAACTTTTAATCAAATCTAAATAACGCATCATCAACTTTAGAGCACATCCCGTACTTTTCATCCACGCCAAACTTCAAACATTGTTCATACAGACAGAAGACAATTACATAACATGAACAAATGAACTTATCTGAGTTTAAACAGATGTAGACTTTGAAATTATTTTACATTGTGGAGTCATTTTATGCTTTGGATATTTTTGTACGCATGTTATTAACACGGATATATATATATATATATATATATATATATATATATATATATATATATATATATACATTCATCTGTGAATATAAATGTCGAGCTTAAAATTTAAAATAGCATAATTTTTCAAAATCTTGATATAAAAAAATATAAAGCGTCGTACTATCATGTAAACGTATTTCAGCTAAAGATTATTTTTAAATCAAAAACAAAAAAAAAATGATATTTGAAACTAATAAAACGTAATCTGTCTTATTTGTATGAATTATCTTCAAACGTTTCTCGAACATAATCAATTTCATTGTTGATATTTTTTTTTTGTATAAAGAATATTAAAAGAATAAATCAATGTTCCGAGTTATTTACAGACACGAAAATAAAACGCAAACACCGAAAGTTTAATTCGACGTATTGTCGATACACGTTTATATTCTTTGATCGGTGAGCTCGACAGAGAGACGATGTATGAAAATTCGAGAAAATACATTCGTTCTCGACTAAAAACGTTCACTCGAAAAATGCACTGATGTTTCCGCAGTGATATATATATATATATATATATATATATATATATATACGTCACACGGTCGTCGATCGGCCGTGCGCTTCGCAGATTTATCATTAGCCATTTTCTTAATAGGTTTGATTTCTAATATCAGCCAGATTAGCGATATTCGTCGAAGTAGAAATTGTATATCTCGTCCAGTCGTTTCCTACTTGCAAGCATTTCCGTTTAATCTGCTGGAATCACTCGGTTCGTAATACTTTCATCGGCGATCGAGTACGCCGTTCGATTGGATTATTGCTCCTCTATCGGATCCAATAGCACCATCAAAAAGAACAATTATTTCGTTCAGTGTTTAATGAAAATTATACCATTATGCCGAATCGTTCTGTGCTTGTATTTCATCGCCGACCGTTCGATCTCAAACGATCTGTTCATTTTTTATTCTGTAATTGTGTTCATGGGCTACATATTATCGACGATTATGATAACGACCGTTCGCTTCGAGTTTAATTCGAATTTTACAACGATTTTATTGGAATGGCGGACTCGATGCACGGTCAGGAAATAGAAAAATATCGATTGGTACGACGAGGTGCGCAGATATCTCGATTCAGTTAAGGTGAATTAATTTAAATCTTAGAATATATAATCGAACATTATTTCTACCACATGTACATCGATAGTCATGCAAATAAATTAATCGTAATTACAGGTGAACAATTATCATACGTTCGAAATATATTCGATAAGAGCGCGTTAACGAAACAAAATTAAATCCGAAACCGAACGCAAAAAAGACAACTCACTCGATCGACTTCCGTCAAAGTCGAATGTAATGTTTTATGAAAATGAAATTACAACCGGTATACGGGGCTCTGTGTTCGGAGATTTTCCATAGAGCGAACGCGCGTATAACATTTCAATATATTTGCAATGTAAAAATAAGAAACAAACACCTTATTAATAAAAAATGAAAATGGAAAAGTCGCGTCGAAGACGTTTCTCGAACGATTTTTCGACTCGGAACGAAAAACACGATCGGCGGTGTGTGTGTGTGTGTGTGTAGAGAGAGAGAGAAACGCAGACGAGATGAACCAACGTATTCACGCACACACGCGTGTACGCCGTTTCGTATCGTGCCCGGATTCGTTTTGCTCATGTAAAACATACAAGTTTCATGTGTGCCATAACGCTAAATCATAAACAAACGAATCTCGCCCCTAGAACAAAACGTCGTAGAAATCACAACACGAAAAACACATACTTTATGTCAGTACAATCTTAAAGTTGTTGGTCGAACAAGGAACGTACACACACACAGAGAGACAGATAGATACGAGTGTGTGCTTGTGTAGTTCGAGTTTTGATAGCGCGCGCTTCGACTCCGGTCCTTATGCGGCGCTTTGTTACGGCGCTGCCACCGTCGTGGCAACAGCATCGCTCAATTGTATCGGCGACGGCGGAGAGAAACCTCGGTTCTGCACTCATCCTTTCGTCACGTTTCCCCGGGAAGGAACTGAGGATAGTTGAACATAACTGCTATAAGATATGAAGACACTTTCATAGCCCTCGCAAGAAATGTGGCCGAGTCGGCGAAGAGATACGTTCGCTCTACTTGCCAGCGGAATGAATGGATGGCCGCGCGCCGTTGCCGTCTCCGCAGCCACCGCCGTCGACGTCGTCGTCGTCGTCGCGCGGCGACGCTGTGTTTTCTGGACGTTTACGGCCACGCGAAAGATCCGACGAAACGAGAATATTACGAACGAAATAATTGGCCGTATTGCAGATTTATAATTCAATAAATTTGGGGGTCGGCCATAACCGGACCTCAGATTGAACGGACGGTTCTCTGTTGTTTTCCCCACCCGTCTCTCGTTCACCTCCTGTCGGTCACTGTGCGTGCTATTTGTTTCTATAACGACGGAACTCTTGTTCTTAGGGAGAAAAAAAAACGTATCGACGAGTTCGCTATCGGTCCGTCCGTTCTACATGTTCCGATTCTTTATTACACAATTACGACGAACACTTTTATTTTTCAGTTGCGCATCGCCATTAATAACGTCTAATATCGTGAAATCCGCCGACATAAACACTCAATGATGAAAAAAATAAAAAAAAAAAACGAACAATGATATCGATCGTGCAATGCCTGCATAACGCTCACGCTCTCTATTCGTGCTATATTTTAATAATTTACAGAATTATAAATGTGTAAAAAAAGAACGGAACTCAAACTGAAATTATACATGTAGAGCGGTTACTGTAGTTATAACTTATCTGAATACACGTAAAGAACAGCTTTTATTAAAGTGAGTATTAATGTTTTTGAAAATACATTTCAACAGTGAGATTTCACACTCACACGTACTCACGTTCTTTCCAGTCGTTGTGAGAAATATGTTAAGTGTGAATATAGATTTAGTATAGAGATAAAATAGGTTTTTTAACATAACACGTACAAAAGTCACATTCTCGCATGTACGAACATTTAAAGTATGTATTGTGCTGACTCTTGTAGACCTCTCACTCTCTCTCTCTCTCTCTGTCTCTCTATACATACATATATATATATATATATATATATATATATATATATATATATATATTCATACATACATATTGGTGTTCCGAAGAAATTCTCGAAAGAGCACATTCCGTAGATAGAACTCTAGTTCCTTTTGTAATATAACAGCGTTTTTACAATAAAGGTTGATATCAAGAAAATCTAATTTAACCATATCCGAGTTTCGAGGAAATTGTACAAAATGTACACACGTTTCATTTCGACGCCGACGTCTTCTTCTTCTTTGTGATTCAAGAATCATATTGCGTTTAAATTCGCCGAACGCATTTTATTGAATATTTTTACATACGTACACACACAAGTGTGTATATATATATATATATATATATATATATATATATATATATATATACGTATATATGCATGTATATACAGATAGATGCTCGTGTATTTACGAACGTTCTCAGCGTACCCTGTTTCCAAGTCAGTATCAGACGGCCTCTCTGTTCGTCGTGTATTTGTTTCGCCGTTCGAATTTCGAGTCCCGCATGACAGACGATAGAACCAGATCCGTACCCGTGCGGATACACGTACAAATTCGTGCACCATCCCATGGTTCTGCTGCTAGATTACCGTTCGAATCCTTCCAGCACAACCCGTCGGGATTCCTGTCAACCCTGCTACGAGATATTATTCTCGACTCCTCCGAGGTTAGTTGATATGACGATGGTGTTTGTGTGTGTGTGTGTGCTCGTCTGCTCGCCGAGGAATCGTGTTTATGTTAAAACGTACCATGTTTGTGTTCTGCCGGGTATTCGTGTCGGATATAAATATGTTTATCATATTGCTTTAATTCAGTTTATAAAACGATCTGGAACGTGGCGAAAATTCGGCAGTTTCGAAACGTGCGTTATGTACAACAGAGGTTTGTACTATGAAGCTGGAGATTTTTTCATCGCATAAAATGAAATATATATATATATATATATAGAACGGAATGAGTAATTCGTGACGATCGTCTCTATACACACGGATTCGTAAGGAGCGGTTAATGCAAACACATTGTCAATGTTGATTTCTATATATCTACGTACACTTCTTACAGAAGTTGTTATTACAATTTTTAAGGATATTTGCAGAAATACATTCCATATAACTATCCTAAAATGTGGTATCTACATAGAGATATGTATAGAATGTACACATGAGAGATTTTTTCATTTTTCATTTGATATCGTTTACGTTCGACAGCACAAAACCAAGCGGATCTGTGTAACAGGTCACGCATATAAATAAAAAAGAAACCCATCAGATCAAATGTTCTAATCTCACAATTTACGAGATTTGATCACACTAGCACTCCATTCGAACATTCCGTTCAGACGTATTTCAAACATTAACAGCGATCGAACAAAACAGATTGTCTCGTTCGTATGTTATCTCGTACTTTGGATACAATAAATATATAAGTATCGAACAAGTAATTCAATACACCCACGCTTATTTATATATAATGTATGAATTTCTTGTAGAGATAAAAAAAAACACTCCAATAAAAATCATCAACAAATCAACAACGAAATTTATTGCACGCACTGCAAGGTCCTGGATTAATTTTCCACAATCTCTCGTAAGTTATATATATATATATTTATACGAGCGAGTTGTAAACACCCACGAGCGATTTTTTTCTTATACACGCTCGTCTCTATGCTAGTGCGTGCGCGTGTGTTTGTGTGTAAAGATTTTGAATGCGGCATATAGTTTACGACTATACGGGAGACGCTTCTTTCTTCGGTGCGGAAAAAATATCGGACCGTCCGATTCTGTGTCGCTCGTTGTAGCAGCGGAGAGAAAATGTTCTCGCCGAATTTATGGGCCGTGAGGAAGACGGAGTGCAGAGGAAACGGTCCGTACGTTTTCCACTAGCAACAGAACTTAAAATATATCTACTAGTCGGCCGTTCAACGTACATACACACATATACACGCACGGCATCTTTAAATAAATTTCTGTTCGAAGTTTATATCACTCTGTGAATTTTTCATTAAATCAATGCGTTTCAGTTCTAGCGCTCGGATATGGACACGTGCAATACACAACCGAATCGATATATATTTATATATATATATATATGTATATATATGCATATACATATACATACTTTTGTCAAAGTTTCTAATTTAAAAAAAGATTATTTAATTATCGAAAAAGTGTGGACAGAGTTCGACTACTAGACAATTATCGATCCATGTAATTCTTAAAAATGGAAATAATCCTTGCCTAAAACAGTTTGTAGTAGAGTCGTGGGCTACGCGTCACAACAATTATAGCACGGTCGATGTTTTCTTGTGTTCCTATTGTTCTTCTGGACGATTGAAGTTTCAAATTTAACCTGTAGCCAGTTTCCTCAAACTTATGAACTCACAAGTTCATGGAATGAGCCCACAACACGGATCGATATAATGATTGCGAAATAGCCGTTGTACAGTTGTAGGAGAATGTCGATTTTTGTAAAATGATTTCACGGCGAAACCCCGATATTTACTGAATGACCGTGAACAACTTACAGTGTATCGCTTAATTTTATCCTCTCGCTCGAACAATAATAACAATTTCAAAGTTTCCGCTCCACTGGCACACCTGTCACGATTGAAATTAAATAATGTAGACCTAATTGCACGTTCTAGTTCGAAATTGAAATTTCCAAGTTCTCCCGTCAGGATTGTTACTCCGCCTTACACGAATTCCGGATCATCTCTCCAATTCCATTTACCGAATACCAGACATCGAAAATGATAAACATAAGCGGAAAAGCGTTTTATATTCAAATTCATCGGAAAGACTGAACGGAAAATAAATAGTATCACGTTTTATGTGCGACGAAAAACAATACGGCGAACACACACGCGTAAATGAAATAACAAACGGCGCGGAGCATGAAACCGCAAGATTTATACGAGCACAATAGACAGGGAAAAAAGCGATGGCAGCGGTATTAAAAAATACACGATCCGGCAACATCGACGGCGACGATGACAGCGGAAGGAACGACTCTGAACAAGACAAGATGCGTACTTTGCTTGAAAGGCGTCCTCTCATGTCGCGGGACGCGTGCAATCGTAATACCTCGAACTGAAAATGCGTGCTCGTTGTGTACGACGGTCGTTAGAAAAATTAGCGTCGCGTCGAGTGTTCGGACTCGAATATATTTCGACGTTTTGAATCGTCATGGGAATGAACAGAGCGAGGAACAAAAGGAGAAGGTCTGCCGTTTATACGCGAACGATGTCCGTTTCGCAATGGAATAAATCCTCGTATTTACCTTATTGTGCATATAAATGAATATAGTTGTATGCAGAAACATCTTTATTTTCTATTTGTTTTCGAATCTGTGCGCTCTATTATAGAATTATACACAATTTATAAAGTCCGACTCTCGAACATCAGTTCGAATGTTATTATTCGTAGACTTGGAATACGACTCTTCGAACAACAATAGAAAAAGTAAGCGAGTCGGAATTGTTGTACTAAAATGCCATTGAGAATTTCTCTTTGCGAATTATCATTATTATTATTATTGTACATGCTGTAATTGACTCTAAACAGAAATATACTGTTGTTCGATAGAATTAGACCGTCGCTGAACATGAATACAAGACGAACCTACAATAAGATTCTTGTCTAATTCTCTCTAGAGCTCGAATAAATCGATAAGATTGTTTCTACACTGAATTCGTTCGTTAGTGTACGAATAAATGTTTATAAGCGTATCACAAATCGACGTAGAACATGCCATTTTCTATATAAACCGTTGCAAAAAAGAACCGTTTGTTCTAGAAATTGGTAATATCTTTAGTGGAAGAACTTTACTTATTTGAGATCTAATTATCGACAGAACGATTTTGAAGTATTTATTATTAATGATCTTGTTATTTCTTGTTAAGTATCATAAACGTGCTATGTAAATACGGTATTAAATCTTCGATGATCGGTAAAAAAGAGCTGAAATCAAAACCGAATACAGTCCTGATACTTTGGTTAAATTAATTTATGCAATTCGAATGTTTATCACGGAATGTTTATCTTCGGAACTGTGATAAAATTCTCTTTCTCGTAGGAATTAGATTTTTCTGTACCTGATGAGTGATCCAAATTTAATTTCATGTTTGCAGACAAAATGGTTCATATGTGAAAAAATGACTGAATTCTTTCTGGCCAATCATCGAAAAACCAATTGTTGATTTAATATCGAAGGTGTACAAAAACGCCTACGTAAATATCTTGAACGGAATTTTTATCTTTTAAATAGAAGAACATTGATTTAACATCTTTCTTTGTTCTGTCAATGTCCTTGTGTTCGAGCATATACAGTACATCTCATTTTACACTTTTACAGGAATCCAAGTATTGAAATACTCAACCACATGTCTTTCTAAATACAAACCGTTATGTATTCATTGGGTCTATAAATTAACTCGGCGTCTTCTTTAAAGAAAGTGAATTTTTACGGAAAAATTGAACACAATTCAATCCACAAAATATCCTCCATTGCGTTAAAAAAAAACTCTGCTCAATAACCAGTCGCGTAACTGACGAATCGCTTGTCGAAACATATGCGTCACAACATTTTCCATCAAATCTAAACAAATCATTCCTGTGACTTCGACAGGATTTTTTTCAAATGGAATGCGAAGAGTATACAATGCCTAATATGCTGCTTTTCGGACGCCATCGTGTTCATTACTGTTTTTTAAAGTTATGCCACTTGGTTGTACAAGATATATTAACGTTTTTAAATGTTAAATTTGACATTTCAAAATCATAAAACGATGAGAAAATATTACAATATAAAACAGAGCTATAATTGATTCAATTTAAAGGCACATAATTAATTTTTACACCTAATATATATATATATATATATATATATATATATATATATATATATATATATATATATATATATATATATATATATTATCGATATCACTTTTAATTTATTGCATACAAACAGATTTCATGTTTAATAATTCTTGTTTTTGTTCCAGGTACGTCACTTTCGGTACATATTTTTTGGTGAGTTTTAAATATTCAAATCTATACTTTATTATTTATCAAACAGATACATACATTATATGTTTTATTTACTGGAAAAACTAAATAAATTAAACAATCCTATTTTCTCTCAATATAGATATGTTTCTTTCTAAATTTCAATTTAACAATTTTCTCTTTGAAAAGAACTTTTATTTATTTTATAAAAATCTCATCCATATTACTGATAAAATAATAAATACGATCACGGGTGCTCATTATAAATAACAACAATTTCTCTTGTAGCTGTTAATTTAAATATATATATATATATATATATATATATATATATATATATTATTGTCGTAACATCGCCTCGTTTTCAGCTCTCTTTCAAAAAACGAGAATTTATTATCATTTTTAGCTCGGAACGTACACTTATTTAATCATTCATTTTTATCGCTCGCGATAAATTTTTGATTAATAATTAAACACGTTCACTTCAATTGAATAATGGCTTCATCGCCATGATATATATCTACATTTGTTTTTAACATATTTTCTTTGTACGTGCTCCTGTTTTCGTTCCAAACGATAAAACACAACGAACTGAAAGTAATTTAATGGTTTTAAATAAAATCGCTTTATTCCTTATGAACATTATTCGAACCGATTACAGAGCTTTCGACAGACTTCACATGTATGTCGGTGTCACCTTCTGTCGCTGTAAATGTTTTATTTTCAATTAACTCTCACGGCGATGTTCAAATATCTCGGGTTCTAGGAGATGTTGTGTAGTTGTTTACACGTGTACACGTTTCATGTTTGGACATCGGTTCGGCATGCAACAATCTCCAGTTGAGATGCAATTAGTCTGTAACTTTTGTAAATAAATACATCACTCGAATAATTTATAAATAACAAAAATATCGACAACGTATCACGACGTCAGTTTCACTACAAAGTAGATTTATGAACGAAAACTTTTTAAATAGAAAATGTCACGAGCAAATTGTGTGTCGTCTGTGATAGGTCTCTTGCCACCGGAAGGCGTATGGATATACATATACATACACACTTGTGTATATATATACACATATAAAATATAGATGTATGTATACAAAAGTATATATAATATATGCGTGTCTCTGATGCTTGTGTTTTTCGATGCGGTGACACGTACATATACGTTGTTACCTACACGTGTGTGTGTGTGTGTGTGTGTACAAAGTGATGGATGAGACACGTGGCTGGTTCAGTGCTCTGTTGTTATCACTTTTTTGCGAATATTTTAAACGTTTATGTATTTCAATAACACACGCGAATTACTTTCCCTAATATATTCAGAGATCAGGGCCGGGCACGGCGACACTAAGTGCATCAGTCAATGTGTGTTGGTGAAAGTTCGAATGTTCGACTCGAGTCCATGATCAATCATTTGAAAAACAAATAAGGACACTGTGTCGATGCGCGCAGGTCGATTTAACGTAATTCTATTAAAATGTTGTTCGGAAGAAAGTACGCCGTGTTTGATCGATCAAACTCCCCTACAAATCACTCGGAGCTGAGTGGATTGTTTCATAAAAAAATACACACGAATATCATTTACACAGAACGGGAAGGAAATGTGATATATATATATATATATATACATGTATATATGTATGTTATTATTTGCTATATAAAAGTACTCCAGATTTCTTTTTTCTCAATCTACGATTTAATAAAAAAAAAATATACATGTAATTTCCAACCGTAACTTTTAAAATAAAATATATTATTAATGTTACATATATATATATATATATATATATATATATATATATATATATATATATATATATATATATGTGTGTGTGTATATGTCAGCTAAAGAGCACTAAAAGGGTGAAATAAATAAATAAATAAAAACACAAACACTCTGCTTTAAAACAAACACTCACTCAACACGGAATGTTTCCAGTTTCGAAATAGTCTCAACTACACAAATATAAGGAGAAAAAAGTTCCTCTATACGAAATTATTTTCACGGGTGTATATGTGTTTGTGTTAAAAGTTCTTAACTGAATTCTTTTTCGAAACAGAAAAAAGAAACGAGAAAAGCACATCTCACGAATTATTATTAAGGAATTGTTTTTCAAGAACGCCTACTTCTCTAAGAATTTCAATCCGAGTTTTCAGCGTTTTTTTTCGTGTCGTTAATTAGACAAGTTATTATTTATTTACATCATATTTAATCTTAATGAAATACATCTCGTCGTACCGTTTTCTACATATCCTTTTCAGTTAACAATTTATACTATTTCCATATTAATTAATAGGCGGATTTAAAGTACAATTCGCTTGAAACGCCGTAAATAATATATATGCGAGACGCACGATTCTTGGAACGCATTACTTTTTCTGTTACAACAAAACAGTCGTGTGTTCTTCCCAAGAGCAGTGGTAACGAAACGGATCGAGATCGATTGCGAATGTTGGATTTAACTTGTATTAAGATCGACGTTAGTGCTTTCCAAAATATATAACGGGACAACTATTTATCCTAACTCAACTCTTATTTTATAATTTAGTTAAATTTTTGAGCAACTGTTGTCCCACTTTTTTGGTTATAACTCTAGCAATGGCTCAGATGGAAACGGAGCATGATTTCGAAAAAGGCTTCAAATACAACATTAACAACACTCCAAGTCGACAATCTTATTGAAGTTTCTGCAATTTTTCGGATAGTTAGAAAAATATTCGAAGCATCACCAAGAACAACAAAATTAAACTGACAAGGAGACATCAAGACACTCGGTTCAATTTTGTACAAAATCGCATCGACGGAACGACAGAGTAGACGAAGATAATATTATCAGACGAGAAGGACATTTGTCTAGTGGTCTCGATGGACTTTCATATTAATACCGGGACCTACAAAAGGAGCAGCGTTACCTAGTCGATTTATCTTCGTAACGGTTTAAAGAGCAATCAGTTATTATGGTCTCTAGTAATTTAAGTGGAACGTCGAACCGGCGCAAAATGCAAGGAATTGGTATGAGTGGGAAAAAATAAAATAGAAAATCATACAAGGCCACAGGAATGGATATTCCAACACGACTTTGCTCCTGTCCATATAAGTAGGCAGTTATAAGATGACTTCAAGAATAAAACATAAGATTATTGGACTGGCATTCGCTGTGATTAGGCTTTAAAATTATAGGGGATCTATGGAGATAGTAAAAGAAGACGTACTTATTGCAATCAATACAGCTTGGAACAGGATTGCTATTCATTTAACAAAAGGATTGTACGAATTACTGCCAAATAGATTTTTCGAATTAACTGATGTCGATGAAAACTATTCACATTATTAAACAACACAATTTATTATAAAAATTATTCATGTTTATTTTCATGTGTCTAGCTTTCACTTCATATTATATAAGAATTGTTTTATCTCCAGTGAGGATAAACAGTTGTCACACTTTTATATTCAGATTTTCAGATAAATCAATGCTTGAAATTATGCAGCTGTGCGATGAAATTAATTCTGTCATAGAGCAGCGAGTCTATGTTAAATTTTGTAAACAAAAAAAGAGTGGTTCTTAAAAAATCGAAACTGCAAGAAATATAATAAAAATTTGGGTCAGGATAAACAGTTGTTCCGCAGTGTATATTGTGAGCGCAAAGGCCGTCGAACGACATCCATCATCGACGAGTTTGTCAAATCAGAATAACGCGAATGAAAGCGTACACTTTTCATCGGATGTGGATGTTCTCGAATGGCGACTGTCAGCCGTGTCTCCTCAGTGCAGCAATTTGTAACCACCACTGAATGCATTATTCCGTGTATCTATTGAATGAAGAGCGGTTCTGAAGGCGCATCGACAAAAACGTTCCGTTTTAAAACTCGTATAGATATGATTATTGAGATACACAAACTTATGTATAATATAAAGATGCAGATTCAAATATGTACGTGCATTTAAATCATTTGTAGTTAGACGATGCCGAATTTGACATGATTGGAAATGTGCACGACGTATACATAGATGCGGCATGTGTCATCTCTTTCAACTTTGTACATGTATGAAGAGAAATAAGTATATGTTTCCATTTCATCCTTAACATCATCATCTCGTACGCTTTCCGCCACGTCGACAATTTCCTTTTTGGTAACGTCAGGCGCTCGTGTCAACCGAATATCGATAGAATTACATTCAAATTACATTATATGTATATATATATATATATATATATATATATAACATAAAAAGTAGAAGAGAAAAGAAAAAATACTTATTTTCATGTCTGCTTGAATAATTTTTCAATCATGACGAAAATATATTAATAGCTTAAAATTTGATGCTGTGCGTGAAAGAGTTTCACTCGTTCTTGGAGAAACATATTGTTTTTTTGTGGTGAGAAATGAAAACATGTTAGTTTCCATGTCTAGTTTCTGGAAGAGAGTCGGTTCTTGAAGCTTGTTGTATCTGTTTAAAAATGTCAATCAATAACCGTGGTATCGATTTCATGTATCTAACATGATATGAATAATCCAGAAACTTTTTGTTAAACAATTATTATTTTTAAACATTTTTTTATTATTTATGATACGATTTCGTCGTCTTTATATATAGATTTGCGTTCAAAATTCCGAATATATGTACGGATAATAACGGATGCGCCAGTGGAGCGAGAAATTTTAGAAACAGATTTATTCACTTATTGTTGGCTCGAGAGTGTAAAATGAAATGATACATTGTTAGTTATTTATGGCGAAACATGGAGCAGTGGTCCGGTGCTCATCGAGCTGTCGCTGTGAAATCATTTTACAAAAATGACGAGTCCGCTACAACTGTACAGTGGCTATTTACAATCATTAGAACATTTCGCGTCGTGGGTTCGTCGTTTGAGTTCAGAAGTTTGAGAAAGCTGGTCTCGTATTAAATTCGAAGCATTAATGGTCCAGGATTGATTCGATTTCCACAAATTACATGGTTTCATCAAGATGGGGTAACGAGTCATACCGTTAGAGTCACTACGGTTTGCTATAAGAGCGCTCTTTCCGTATCGTATCATTTCTAAAAATGGACATGTTTTTCCGGTCAGCTAGATATCCAGATTAAATGGCGTGTGATTATTTTCTTTGGAGTTATCAAAAGAACGAGATATATATATATATATTAATTGTTCACACGCTATCCTTGAACTTAAATTAAAAATCCGGGAAATGATTACGAGGATTCCGCTAGACATGTCATGCGTACGGTGAAATGGTGCGCATCTATCAAGTGTTGTTGTTTAGAAAATAAAATTGCTCGATCTAGCCGACAAGAATATGTAAACAAAATTATACAATAATAAAAATTTATCTAATCATTACGTTTAGAAATTTTCCCGATTCAATGGCGCCCCTCGCAGTATCACAAATGCTCATTAATAAATATTAAACACATCTCGACAGTCCTTCACAATTCTAAGAAACATATCAAAGAATACCTATTTCTAGATGTATATATATATATATATATATGTATAAATGAATTAAATAATTTATACCGCTAATGTACAGAAGTTCAACCCGAATCGAAATTCGAGAGTAAACTATTTTGCTTCTCATAATATATTCAGATGACTTTAATGAAATCATAAATATAGAAACTATACGCAGAGTAACTGTATTATAAATGAAATTTTCTATTATTTTACGAATACGTCCGATTGTTCCCCGAATTATTTTAAGCAGAAACGTAACATAAATATCATTCGGAGCACGTAACTCCGATTCTACCATTGAATTATTTATAACCGCGCAAATTAAATATTTAAATTAAAAATCTTGTATTCAGAGATTTCATTACGTAATCATATTCACATATATATATATATATATATATATATATATATATATATATATACACACACACGATGTGGGGTTGTGTGTGTGCGTGTACGAGTCGTCGTGTGCTAATAAAAGTATAAACAGCCCACACATTCTTCTTGTTCCGAACAACGAAACGATATTATTTTCAAATAACAGAAATTAAGGTCAACGACATCTGAAACAGACATGATTCGTTCGAGTGCACGGTTCGAGTCCCAGAAGCGACATATATTTTCATTGCTCCTTTCCCTGATATGTTTATTCTCAGAACAACTGTCATGCTGTAAAAACGAACTTCGCCAAATGGCAATAATTTATAAATGTGATTATACAAAAGTGGCCGTGTACTCGCTGTTTATATTATCGCATGACGCACGTCCGTTTTTTTTTCCATATGAAAAAATGAACGTGTCGGGTGTTTCTTTAATGGAACCGTGCAATCGACACACAAACGATTTATGTACTCGGGAAACGAAGGAAACGGGCGCGACGGCGCTCTGCTCTTTTAAATAAAATTTTAATCAGACGCGTTAATGATATCCGTCCAGCGCGTTCCATTTCATATTACGCCGCACGGCGACGCGAAAGCTCTCTTACACGACTAATGCACACTGAATATCTTTGCTCTCTCGTTACCTTCGTCTCTCATTGAGTTGCTCGATAACGTCCAGGATTTTCGTAACATCTTCCCGAATATAAATTTGTTCTCACAAGACAACTTTGATGTTACGCTATGAATAATACAACAATTCTTCGTGTTTTCTCTTTTTTTTTAAAAAAAAAACAGTCGACCTCGTTTACGTACCATGAATTTAAATAAAACATTCACTTGAGTCGAGCTACGTAATTACACACACTTACATATATATATATATATATATATATATATATATATATATATATATTATTTTAAAGAAAATATTCTGAAAAACATACAGAACTTTTCTCTGAAAAAGTGAACATGTAACTAAATCAAAGTTTCCAGTGAATAAAATTCGTTTCACGTTCTCAAATGTGATTTTAAATACTTATTTTCCTTATTCTAAGATTAATCTGTGATTAATCTTTAGATCAAAAAGAAATGATTTTGGCAAATATCGATTTCTCATGAATTTCTGCCAAATGTCGACATTTGGAAAGTTTGCAATTATAATATTTTTTTTTCGTTATAAATAAATCACTTTCATTCGAAATAGTGAAATTGGAACTAAAATATTATCGGATATTGTTATTTTTTTTTATAGCCGAATATCGATTTTTGATCTTTCTCATTTTTTTGAGGAGATCTACAAAAATTGAAAATAATAATTAGTGACTATCATTATGTATTTTTTTTTAATTTTACACTTTAATTTCGAATAACATTTTCAACAAAAAAAAAATGGAAGAACGTACTGGAAAACAATAACGAAGTTTTAATTGAAAAAATAACATAATGACCCAATGGAATGAAAAAATAACATTTTCCTAAATCGAAATTTGTTCGAAGCATTAAAATCGAAAACAATAAATACATTATGTTATCATATTAATATATTCCACTTTGTATTTCATTTTTATAACTAGTAACATGGTTTTATATTTAGTTGTGTTGAAAATCATATTCCCTGTTCAAATTAATTGTTGTCTGATATTTTATCTCGAAAGAGAAAAACAGTTGAGAGTTAATAGAGAAACAATCCAAAATTTCAAACATCCAGAAGCTGTACAGACACCATACCATAATAAATTCAAATTATTATTCCACATAGAGATGGAGAGTTTGTGTAATTAAACATTGAATATTATAATAGTGAAATGTTCTATATCAAAATGTGTTTTATTGCACACATAACTTGCTTTAATTTTGTATTAAATCGTATGATGTGTCTCGTTCAAGTGAGCTTTTTGTTAATACGGCGATATATTTTACAGTAAATTTCGAATGGCGTACTTTTATATTTTCCATTTAGTTTTTATATAATTCGTGAGCCATATATTGCATACGTTTTGTGTATGGAAATTAAAATACGAAAATTACATTTAGTCGTCGCCGTCAGAACGATTTGCGATCGAACGTTGATTCGCTCGACTGCCGAAGACGAAATAAATAAGTGAATAAAAGAGTAAAGCATTAAACCGTGCACGGCTGTGTGTGAAACACAACGAACCACTTATCGCAAGTGTTAAATTCGAACGCGCGGTTTCGTGGCGGTAGTAACACGAGTAGTGCAGCACTCGAGAAGAACGGAACGGAGAAAAAGCGAGAGATAAATTTATTTAAATGGAAAGACAGTGTCTTTTCGATTTGAGACGTCAACGTCTGGAAATAAGCGTCAATTGTAAACAAAAATTGATTTGTTGAAACGCCCGCGTGCGCGTTAATGTGTGTGTGTGTGTGTGTGTGTGGCGCATGCAGCCTCTGTCTCTCTGTGTACGTTTGTGTGTGTGTGTTATTCGAAATAAACGACAATAACAACAAAACACGTACATTTTAAAACGCGGGAAACATTTGCAGCGTTTTCACTATTTCGTTCACACCTCACGCCATTTTTCCTGTCACATTATTTCAATCATCTCCACCTCCGTTTTCATTCCGAACACCATTTTCAAACGCAGCTGGTGGTAGGCGACGGGAGCGAACGTGGCTGGAGGAGGACGTTGATGATGGGGCTGACGGTAGAGGCGGGCGTGTTTATAATGAAAATACTGCTGGTACATGAATTACTCCGGCTGGTTGGCGCAACTCGTTGCGGACGGGAACGCACTAAGAACGGGACCCGGGGATGAAACGTATTTCGAAATGTGTTTGTTTTAAAATAAAATATTAAACGAATTTACTTTGTAGATGAAAGTACTGACTAGTGGCTGCCGTGCATAATTATCGCTCCGTGTAGAATTAAATATAGATTCATACGTATCGCACGCGCACGTGTTCCATTTCACACACACACACAACATGTTCAATGTTTGTACGTTTCTTTTAAAACGATCAAATTTCATAACCGATGACTGTTGTGCAAGTACCTTAAACAAACTTGGGTACGGAGGAAAATTATATTTTTCAAACGGGAAATTATGTGTGTATATATATATACTTATTTCCGTATTTATTCCGTCTAAATATTTTTTCAGAACAGATTTTCTTTTTATTTTAAAAAAATGTGTAAGCGGATCATGCATTTTTTTATTCCGCGAATAACTATTATACACTTTTATAAATAATCATACCGTTCTTTGTCCTATTCAAACAGCTGAGTGTCTATTCTCAATTAGTAGTTTTAGTACGAGTTTGTTTCTCGTGTAAATGTTGAATAATAAATTTTTTTATGTTATATTTGAGTATGTTTTATGGGGAGTGGCTTATAATATTGGTGCACAAAATAACGCCTCATATACAAATATAAATAGAACACAAATCGAATTTGAAAATATTTTTTCCTCGCAAAGAATAAAAGTCAAATAATACAAAACAAGTTAGAAAAGAGAGTAAAACTCAGATATTGGTGATAGAGATGGAAAAATCGCCAAAAATAATCGCAAGAAGGAGAAGTATACTGAAAAGAATTTTATTTCAGAACTTCAAAAGTAAACTAGCCAAGAAAAATATTTAAAAATACTAGAAAAGTCCCCAGAAACAACAGCAAGATGCAGAAGAAGAATTCAGTTCAAAGAATTAAATAAAACTTGTATTAAAAAAGTTCATATTATTCTTAAGCATCTACCTGATGATAACACTCGTATCAAAACTAGTAGAAACTTGATATAATGCAGATTTTTTTACACACTGACGCTCTGAAAATGATGGAATTTTCTTTTAAATGTGCACAAACAACAATCAAAAATAATCAATAATAACTTATTAAACTTTTTAATTACAAAAAGTTTGAGGTAGTTTGTGGGGAGAAAAAATAATTCACTTGTGAATGAAGATGATCCAAGAGGGTGAAGACCAACAGAACAACGTATCAACGAGACCACAGGCATAATAATTCACGCATATAATTAATTATTTATAAAAAATATTAAAACTAATAACCACGCTATTAATTCAGTAAAATTAGCACTTCCCATTAATTACACTTCCCTGAAAATAATTGCCTGCGTGTTTTTTTTTAATTTTGTTCGATATCTAATTGACAGGCCACTGGACTAGAAAGCTCGAAGAACGATAATTGACATCACATAGTATACCGAATAGTGTATCGATTATTTATTTAAAATGTATCTCTTCAGATTATAAAGCGTATACTTCATAATCTATCCAAGTTTTATCAAATTTTAAATTTTTAAATGTTTCCAAAAATATTTTTTTCTAATTGTAATAATAAATGAAAAAGAGACAGTAAATTTAATGTAGATGTTCTATTAAGGAATATGACTTTTTATGTTGACTTCTTACCTCAATCTATTTCTAAACGTTATGTTTTAGACAAGCAACGGTGCAACAAACTTCCTGTAACGAGCAACTCTATTGCTTGAACAGTCACTAGTTACAATACAGCTTTGAAACTATGTCATTTACACAAATGAATTCTTTTTTCATTTCACACCCCACAAAAGAGATATTTCTGCACTGTCACGCTCTAAATATGATGGCATCGCCATCGAAGTGCATATAAATAACAGTTAAAGATGATAAATAATAATTCATTGAAAAAATTTTGATCAGAAATGATTTTTTTTTAAAAAATTGGTCGACTTAAAAACGGAATCATTCGCGAAAGTTCCCAGCTATAAATTGTCATTTTTATAATTTCATTTTTAGTCATGATCATTTATTTTCATAAAAAAAGAAGTCATTCTTTGAATATTTTTTCTCGCACTATACGATTTAAATACACAATGTGAAATTGAGAATTTCAAATCAGTGTGACGATTTCAGAAACAGGCTGGTCGGTTATATTTTTTCCTAGTAGAAATTTGTAATTTCGAATATAGTAAATAATTGATGATGTACACATAAAATGCCCCATAAAACTCTTGTTCATTGCATATTGTTCCGTTATAATATATTTAAGTTGGTTATATCGGCGTTTTATGAACATTCATTAATATAAACGTAATGATTGCTGATATATTCACATGTATACATACATATATACACACACACGCATATATATATGTATATGTATATATGTATATATATATATATATATATATATATATATATATATATATATATCGATAGATGAACGTGTATGTAAATGAACCAGAGTCCGTCCGTGTGCGCCGTTCGTTTCTCGTATGACAATGTGTTTGACTAATCGATGAATGTTGTTTATTTTATGCAGGCGTTAAATTTTAAAAAGTAGATTATCAGGATGCTCATTACCTTCGCCCGCACTGTAGATAATCGCTGCGCCGTCGCTCGTCGACCGGTAAAAATTAAACAAAACAGAACGAAAAAAAAACTTAATTGACTAATTAATGGTGTAGATAATCCGAAATTGTTCAGTAATTACGATTTTAGTGTATAATGGCCGGTGTGATTTTATAATTGGACGTATAAATATGTCACGGATTCAGGTTAATAGAATCATCAACTTTTTAATCCGCCACATAAATCTAATATATCGTTGCGCGGCACCCATTAAACGAGCCAGCACTAGTCTTGAATTACGGACACGTGAATAATTTATGCGCTGAATGGCGTTCATAAATTATGTATATATATATATGTATATATATATATATATATATATATATACGTGGGTGGTATGAAACGTTTCCAGCCTAGGAAGGAAAAAAATAAAATACTGAATGAGAAATAATTTTATTTCTCAACATAGTCTCCTTTCAACTCAATACACCTAACAAGTGATATTCTAGAGACTTTATGCCATCTTTAAAGGCCGGTTTGTCCGACTCTTCAAAATAAGCATTCGTGACGGCAATCATTAGAAATCCGACGCGTACTTTTTACCAGTGTAATACTTTTTCAGATTCGGAAACAAACTAGAATCCAACGAGGCCAAGTCTGACGAACAGGCTGCATGAGGCGCAGAAATTTGAAGCACAAATGATGGATTTCAACCACTGAAATAACGGACTAGTGACAGGGTGCATTATCCTGATGATACGGAAATTTTTTCCTCGCTAATCCGGGCCATTTCCGGTGAAATTTCTAGCGTAGCTGATTAAATGCGTCTCCATCTATTGTTTGACATTTTTCAAGATCATCGATTAAAATAATACCCTTCGTATCCCAAAATACTGACCGCATAACCTTTCCGGTCGACTGAACTGTTTTTGTCTTCCTCGTGGTTGTTTCGCCTCTCGTTTTACACTGTTTCGATTGTCACTTAGTCTCCGGAGTGTAATTTTGAATCGAAACGGCCGTTCGTTAAAATTTCATGTTCTTTTTGAACCATTTCTTCAGAAGTAGTCGTTTTTGGTCTGGCGAACGTAGTGCATCCTCACTGTTCGTACGGCCACGTTTAAAGCCCGTGATCTATGTTTTAGCAGTTGAAAATGGTGGAGCAGAAACGTTTAAAATAGAATTCAGCTCAGCTCTTATTTCAATCGTTGATAAATACTTAATATTGAAGTATTCTATCGATGCGTGTACTTCGATTTCCTCCATTGTTTACAAAACTGAAAACTCATTCACTTCGACAGAGTGACGAATTCAATCTACTTGACGTAACTTTATGAAACTATAAACTCGAACCAATGAAGGATGACACTGTACGAAACCATAGACAATTCATGACAATTTCCACCGACTGCCGCAAACTTTTCATCCCACCCTTGTATATGAAGTTGTTTTTTGGACGCAAATAGGAAATATATTAACTGTAAATGCCATCAAATAGAGCGTATTCATAAATATCCGATTATTTCGCAGTGCTAGTCGAACAATATGACACACAATGCACAATTTCGAAAAGTGGGTAATTAAGTATGTTTACGATCGGAGATCGTGGCCATTTTGGCACAGGATAAGCCACAAGCCGACGCATTCAGTGCATCGGAGCCGATATTCGGTATCGTCTGTTCTTCATACATACACACACCACAAACAGTATATGCGGAAGTATGTGTATGTCTCTCTATTTCATTTTAATAGAACATTTGTGTAGACATTACGACAAATTATATGCACATTGAGCATTCTGAATAGACCGTCTAATGATGTTGTGCATGGGATATCTTTTTAAAACAGAATATTGAGTCGTACACATGAGCTCGACATGTTCCTACACGGTTCAGATGTCGTATGGTGTTATTATTTTCGGAATTATAATCGAGATATGTAACATAGATGTGTGTGTGTGTGCGAGTTTTCATAATCTGAAAGGACGCTTAATTTTTTCTAACTAGAAAACTTCCACACAAAGCAACGTCAAATTAATAATAAAAAAAGAGAAAAAAAAAACGAGAACAAACATCCGTCACCAATGTAACCCCATCTGACAGGCCAATTTACTCTTGAGTGTTTAAGTACCGGGAATTAATTTCAATCATGTCACACACCTTGAAAATCACTGGTGTCGGAAAATGTAACAGAGAGTGCGCACATACCGAAGGAAAGAAAGAAAAAAGGTCCGTTTTTACCGATCGTATGAAATAATTAAAATAGATAAGTACAGTTACGTTGCTGCTAAATACGAGATCAGTAAATAAGTTTACTGAAAGGATTTATTTCATTTGAAAAATGTCATTATGCGTAAAAAGAGAATTAGAAAAAAATTATCGCTTTAACATTTTTCAGTATATTTCGACTTGATTGTAATTAAACTGAAATGAAGAAATCGTCGTGTTCGTTTATATTAATGAATTACTCTGACTATCAAATTGAACATATTTTTTTCATATTTTAATCGTATTTATAAGGTGCTAAAAATAATTCGGTGCTTTTCAACTGAATTAATTATAACATTGTTTCAAATTAAAATATTTTCTCCTCGATTTTAGATTTTGAATTTCCAAATTTAACATTTAAAAACATTAATAAATCTTGACCAAACAGTTGGCATAACCTGACAAAACAGTATTGAACACGATGGTGTCAGAAAAGCGGAATTTAGGCATTTCATACTTTCGGCATTCCAGTCGAAAAAAATGCTGTCGAAGCTACAGGAATGATTTTATCATCTTGAGGGGAAAATGTTTGACACACAAAACAGGCAAAAAATGCTAAATCAATGGAAGACGTCCGAGAATGCATTACAACTTCATAAATTCAAAGCCGCCATCTTTTTTTCGACAAGGGATACGTCAGTTACTTGGCAGATAGAGCAAAGTTATATTAAATAATGGAGGATATTTTGAGGATTGAAATGTACTCCATTTTTCTGTATACATTCATTTTCTATAAAAAAAAGCACCGAAATAATTTGTAGACCTACTACTACTATATATATATATATATATATATCGATTGCCGGAATGAACCTCTTATAAAACAATCTTGACGTTGTCGGCTTCGAAACGTATTAAAAAACTTGCATACGCCGACAACATTCTCTCGGCGAACGTGAAAAAATACCTTCTTGATGTGAAAGCGTGGAAAATTTATACCGTCATTTGTACGTTGCCTGTTGCTACGTCGGTTAATGTTTCACCAAGAGAACGAACTGTCTCAGAAACGTACGAAAATTTTATCTATGTATATTTTATGCACGTATCCGAACATTACATTGATCAGAGCAGATGCGGCCGTTCGGAGTGGAGCTCGAACCGAAGATTATTACGTCAATGTTTATATGTGTATAATGTGTGGATGGAGGGGTGACTGCGTACTCAGAAACGGATGGAGTTTTTTTTTTTTTTTTTTGTAAAAAGATAAAAGAAAGTAGTACGGGCGAGTGTCCGACTGTGAGCGAGTCGACGACGGTGTCGCGAGTAAGATAATCGATCGATAGCAATTAGTTAGATGCGAAGCGTCTCAGATAAATGCACATCCCTCATTCGATTGATTCAACGTCGGAGATAAGAAATACCTGAGAGCTACTAATGAATCGACGAGACTAATATTAACAATGACGTCGCTATTCATTAAACTATTTTATGATGAAAAGTGATTGCACTGGCATGGATGTTTCCGACAATTATTGAAAAAACGACCGGCTCTGGTCGACAGAAACGCATCATACTGCAACACGGTAATGTCAGACCCATCGCTGCAAAAACAACCCAAGAAAAAATAAAACAGCTTAACTGGCAAGTTTTACTACACCCATCATATTCACCCGATATTGCTCCATCGGCTCGTCATTTGTTTAGATCTATGAAACGTTCTCTCAAAAATAAAATATTAGTTATGTTCAAGTTCACCTATAATCATGTTTTTTTTTTATATGACTGCCAGCACATTTTTATAAGGGATGAAGTGAAAATTTACATAATAGGTGGTAAAAGGCCATGGATAATGATGGCGAATATGTAATTGATTAGAAAATAAGAAAAAAAAATGGATATATATATATATATATATATAATACAATTACAAAGGATCTGTAATAACTTGTACATTAGTTGAGTATAACAATTTGAATATAATTAAACGAGTGCAGCTCCGTTTATTAAAAAATGAATAGGATTTTTGAAAATGTACTATACATATATATATATATATATATATATATATATATATATATATATATATATATATATATATATACATATACACACGTAAGGATATAAAAAAAGTACCCATCCGCCGTCGCTCATGAATGATAAATAAGTTGTTTCATCTCCATCGTTCTGATAATTTTACGAGCCGCAGTATGAATACAATACGGTCTGTTCGTTTCTTTAAAACAAGAAAACACACACTCGACGTTTCAATAGAATATTAACTCAACATGTACCATAAAGTCGAACAATATTCGTGTATTTTATCGCTCGACGTTATTATAATAAAACGACTGCGATCCATTCATTCTTCATTCATTCATTCGTCCCACTTACTTAGAACTTCTTATAATACACTCACTCACTCGAACGTTCACACACACAGACACAATGTGCGACCGATCGACCGACCGACCTACAGTCTTTCACGAATTTTATCTCGGGCAATAATTTTTGTTTTCGAGCAGAAACTATAAGACAGTCGTTACGAAAGACATTGTACATAATTTTATGGACGTTTACTATGGCGAATGAGCAAGTGAAGTATCCTCACTTACTCAAGAGCCACTCGAGCGCAACTTCTAATGACCTAGAACGCAGCGGCAACTGTGCACGGAGTCGTAGTACGTACGACGCTTCAAATAGCACCTCGGCCGCCGTCGACGGTCGACGGTCGCCGTCCTAGTCGCCCTCTTCTTGGCCGACGGTTCTCGACGGCCTCTCGTTCCGTCGCAGCCGCCGCCGTCGCTTCCGCGAAATCTGAAATTCATTTAACTGAATCCACGCCGGTCGGGCGCGCACGCGGACGGTATAATTTTACTTAAACAATCGTAAAAACTTTAAATCACATACCATTTATTTTTCGTGTTTGAAGTGAGAGATACGGAGCGAATATCAAAGATGGAGCTCGAGCCGAGCTGTTTCTCTTACTCACTCTTCGACACGTGCGCAACGCTTTAATACGGACAGTGCGTTCGATTAAATGAAGACAGCGAATCGAACTGCTGTTTATGCTGGATACGAACGGTCCGTTGTGTTCAGATCCGTTCCATGGCCGATTATGACGATTAACTGACTGTCCTTTCTTTTTGTTTCTGATTACGTGAAACTTTAGTACGATCGTACGATATGTCGACGGTAAAAAAAATCAGTTAAGAGTTAACAATTCGAACTAATCAAGAAAATATTAGAAATTTTCGAATTATTATTCACTTCTTTCGATATTCTTTGATAATATGCGACGCGAGGAAATGAAATCGTAATTACATTCGCCCGGACATTTATTGAAATATGAAACTTTCATCGACGAATAATAAAACGAATCTAATCGATGTTTTTCTCCGAACACTCAATTAAAATGTCGAATCGTGTACTCGGATCGTGTTCGGTACGTGTGTCGATAATTAATATTTTATTGAATTGCCGGAAATCGATTTATTGCACGATTCGAAGAAAAAGTCGATTCGCGACGGAAAGCTGCTCTATATACGTGCAGAGTGGCTTAAAATAAGTTCTGTCGGCGGAGTGAAAAAAAAAAGAACGAATTGTACTGATCAGGACGTGAAAATCGAAGCGGCGCGACACCGGCCCTCATGTTACTCCGGACGAACGGCGTTTGATTACTACACGAATTCATTTTAATCGTAACATTTATTGTCGAAGCGAGGATCGTCTCCACTATATAAATATGTATATATATATATATATATATATGTACGATTGTGCAGGTGTGTGTACGTATGTATGAAGTATAGGAGCGCGGAAATGAACAGAGCACGCGACTAGTTTATGTCGATCACGTTCGACGTACATTCGATGCTATTTCTATTCCATTCAGGATCGTATTAAACGAATTCTATTCAGGCGAAATTCAAATTTTATGAACTAAACGGCTAGTTTCAAATTTAATACGCGCGTTCGAAGTTTGTGTGTGTGTGTGTGGGGAGGGTTTCGTGGAACGTGCTCTTAATGTTCTTATTAATTTCTTTCACTGAAATATTAATACACTTCCGCGTATACATATGAACAAGTATACTGTTTATTGTCATTGAGTTCCTCTTACGGAACTGAAAGCACAAACTAGCAAAAATAATAATTAGATTTGAATACAAGTCTCATGTTTGTAAAATCTCTACACGACGGAAAGCCCCGCGCGATTTATGGTACTCTATATGGCTGTTTAGTGAAATCTGTTGCACAAACTACAATACATTATCACAAAAGTTGTCTTCAGTGCTAGTAACTCGTTTGATATATTTATTTCACAGTTGTTTATTGTAATGAGTGAGCCGAACAAAGTATCTCCTCCCTGTTTTAACACTTTATCGATCGGACGCTTTTACTATGAACAGTGAATTATTACAGGGGACATTTTCAGAAAATGGATAAAAACATAGGTCGTTTTCTTCAAAGTTTCGTGTGTTTCAAATCAGTTACAATGTCGATATGAAAACTGACAGATATATCAAAGACGCTTTGATTATTATTTCTGCATTATTTATTTAACTTTATTCAAATTACACATTATTTGAAAGTTTTTTTATTCTATTTACATTGGACACCGATCGGCGTTCCCGGTCGTTAAAGTGTTAATTGCACTCGGTGTGGCGTATAATGTATCTAACAATAGAAAGTGCAGGAAGGTATAAATCGTTAAGTGATTACAAGGAATAAGAAAACATTCTCAGTCTAATTACTGTGCAAATTTGTAGCGAATGAACCAACAGAGATTTTTCGACACTACATTTCTGACATTGTAGCAAAGTTCGCTTTCTGAATGAATTTTCAATATCCGTGTGCTGTAGTGATCGATAATGATTTATGGAACATTTGATTAGAATTCTTTTTGTAATAAGTTGGACGAAAAAAAGAATTAATTTATAAAAGAGTATAGATTTTTTGTGTAATTCATTAAGAGTTTTGTTTAGAATTGCGTCCGATATAATATCTTAAAATATTTAATTTCAAGTACAATTCCGAGAATCGATTCTAGGAGATGAAATAAAATAAGAAACGTGGAAAGAACTAATTCATTCTTTCCGTAATTCATTAAGCATTGAATACATTTCCTTCTGAATTAAATACATGATCGTCATTCGGTGCACGTCCGTATATATCTCTAAATCAGACGTGTATGACGCAAGCAAATTATAAAAGTGGTACCATTTTCTCTATGCACGCTCGGGTGTATATGTGTATATATATATATATATATATATGTTTATACAGACATACTTGCAAATATTTACGTATCGCATGCACACAGAAAATTACAAAAACAAATATGTATGCCGCTGGTGGCGTCGCCGCTCGAGTGAGATACATACACACACAACTGGGAGTTTTTCACACCGCTGGAGATCGTTGAGCATGTCTTGCGCCGGCAGTAGTCCGTAATGACTAAGAAGCCGCCGTTTACTAATGACTGGGGCGTCCCAGACGTTAGAAAACAGCGTCCAGACACGCTCTGGTGGAAACTGTACACGAGATGTATGGTGGTTACAGTTGTTATTAAGAGCAGTGTATTAATGTCAAGTGATTAGTGTTTAAGTTCAGAGAATTCAAACTATATATTTGTATGTATGTATATATATATATATGCATCCACACAGATTGTGAAATCAGAGATTCACTGTTGATCGATAATCATATCTTCTACTTTTAAAAAATTATATATTTCGTTCTTTGTTACAACAGTTCAATTTCTTGTATACGAATGACCTATATCTGTAAATATATGTACTCTCTCTCTCTGTCTCTATCTATCTATCTACCTATCTATCTATCTATTATCTACCTATCTATCTATCTATCTATCTATCTATATATATATATATATATATATATATATATATATATATATTCATATATGTATTTACATATAAAAATTGAATAACAATAAACAAGTTTTCAAAATTCAACTCGTTCTCCGCAAGCTCCGCAATATAAGTGTATGTATTATTAACAACGAAAAGATTCCGTGCTTTTATTTGTATAAAATATGAAAATATATCTATCTAATAGTCAGTGCGGTATTCAAATTCAAACCTGCGACCTTTGCTTATACAGCCGGTGTATATTTTATTGTCTGAATCACAAACATCGAGCAACGATTTCCATATTTGATATATCGTTGTCAGCTAAAATAAAGCGTGCACGATATTTCATCTGACCTGTGTGTATGGGTGCATTTGTGTATGTGTGTATATATATACATATATATATATATATATATATATATGTGTGTTTGTGTGTGTGTGTGTATAAAATGTGTGAGTGGTTGAATAAAATGTTTAAACGTAATATAAATGATAAAAGAGAAAAAGACAACCTCGTCTTGATAAATATGTATACATGCGAAATAAAGAAAAATATTTGACTGAAAAATATCTCTGTTTCCTGTTATATGCACGTCGGCGTGAGTCTATCGCGTGGGGCGCGCGTAACGAGGCGGGGTTGTGAACGCGCGCCGCGTCAGATTTCGTTTTATTTTTTTTAATAAAAGACGAACCGCGCCGTTGATAAAACTAATTCTGGATAACGTAAGTTTTTCTATGCGGAGTGGCGGCGGTCCCGTATCTGATACCGCACTACCCCCGAAGACAAAGACGATTTCACCGTAAGCAAATGCCGTCATGTAAATAACGTTGCCGAATTGAACACACTAAATACTCGTGACGTGTCTTAAATTAATTCCAGTTGCTTTATCTTCATACATACATGTATATATATATATATATATATATATATATATATATACACACGTGTGTGTTTGTGTGAATCATTCATTTACACACACACACACACACACAAATAAACCGAAACTCAATATGGCTGTTAATTTACCCCGTCGTGCAATTATTTTTCTCCGATTTCATTACGCCGTTATAATTATCGTATTTATCAAATTGTACGATAATTAATTCACTAATCATAGGTCCTTTATGTGTATAATAATGAAAGATCGAATTGAAATTTCAAACATTTAATACAATTCAGTGATGTAAAAGAGATGATTTAAACATCTAGTAAATGCGAGGTATGATTAAAAAGTTCCATCGAAGCTAATTACATATATTATTTCTATCTGCTTCGAGTCATAGTTTTACAAAAAATGAAGGTAGTTATTTTCGAAATCGAAAAACACACTGTACGCGCAAAGCAACTCTTTCGACGACGAGCATAGATATTTCAAATAAAAATTTCATAATTACATTTCCCGGAAAAAAGGATAATATTGCAAATATGACATTTTTCACGTTCACATTTATCAGAATGAAACCCGAATGCGTTAATGAACTTAATGTAAATTAATTGTGTGCATAGTTGCTCTCGTTTCGTATGGAATTTAATTATGGTAAAACGTTCGTCATTCGGAACCAAGACCAGTATTAAAAAAAACAAACAAACAAACAATATTATTATTATTTTAGATGCGAGTTTTACCTTTCACAAATGAATTTTCTTTCCACTACACAAGCTTCAAAAATGTTTTCTAGTCACAAATATTCAATAGACTATTATTAATCAGTTCTGATAATGCGTTATGCGCATTTAGATGACAATTTCAACATTCTCAGAGTGCAAAGATACAGAAGATTTTACTCTTTTAAATCTGAATCGTTAATTTCATTCATTTTTTTAATTTGATACTAGATTTGTATTCATTTCAACTGCAATTCAATCCGTACATTTAAAAGAAAATATACAATGATTAAAGTTGGTTTAAATGGTATTATATATATATATATATATATATACAGAGAGAGAGAGAGGGACGAACAGAAAGAGTATATAATTCAAAGCTCGTTTTATATTTACAGAAAAAAAAAACTAACAGTAACATCGATTAAAAATAATAATATGCTCGCTGTTGTCGTGACAAAAAGTTTTTTTTTTGTAAAAAAAAACTACATGGAATCGTTAACGCGTAACACTTTCAGTTGTAATAGATTCACTGTACGATAAATAATAGAAAAACACCAAATGAAATCGAACAAAACATCCTATTGTGGCTGTAATTGATACAATTGCATTAAATAATGTGAATTTTCGACAATCGAAATTACCGTCCGTGTATTATTTATTCGAAATGTAATCGGATTTTTACTTCTGTAAATAAATAATTTCACGAAAGCTCTCTGCTTTTTTGTTGCTAGAGCGCTGCGTAGCTACGCACGCACGTGCGTAGCTACATATTTATATACGCCTGTGTGCGTGTGTGTGTGTGTAGAGATACATACGTATTCGGATTCGCGAGAACAACAACACAACGATATTAAATTAATAATCAATTAAACAGACGCTTTAAGAAGATTGCGCGCTCCGTCTAAATTAAAGACGTTATATTATTAGCACGTGTTTACCCGACGTAACTTCTCACCCTCGTCCGTCCTTTAAATATATAATAAGAAAAGCTCGGTAGCTGCTCCAGAGTCAATTTAGTTGTTTGAGAGGAACGGCGGTTAGCGTATCCATAGATTGGTGGTTCGGCTGTGCTAGTCGTCAACCGACAGAATTACAACAGACTAACAAGGTTTAGCTTAAAATAGGTCACGCTGCGCAGGTAAGTACTCTTGCAGGCGGAACACAGAGTTGGAATTTCGGAAGACGCGCGCTAGTGTCCGCGGAGGAATCCGACCGACTGTTTGAGCAGGACGTGGAACGATGGAACGTGAAGAAAACAATAATTTTAAAAATGAACGTATTTCTAAATGTTATCCCTTTTCCATCGAATGTAATCGCAGATGAAGGTTTCACATTCCAAATTATAAAGTACGTTAAAAGAGGACAGTGTAGGTTTGAAACTTTTTCGATTTCTCAAAATTTGGTAAGGCGATTGAAGTTATATCAGCGATACGATATTCGATTGAAATTCTAAATACTCATGTTTCAAATTCGCAATAAATATATGCAAATAAATATTTTTATTATCATCGAATGAATATTTCTTATAAAATAATTGACCTCGTGTAAAAATATCTGTATCGGTTTAGTTTCTAATCATTATTCTGTTATAGAATTCGGATTAAATTCAAATCCTTTTCAATCAAATACACTAAAAACTGTGGAAATTTAATTAAATAGAACCCACTTATCTAGAAATAATTAAAAAGAAGGGCACCGGGCTAATTACACTAAAAATAGATTTTAATTGAAAATGTCGTTGCACTTGTTACAATTTACAATTTCAGAACATCGGTCTATTTTCATCAGTCATATAAGTTTATGTTTTAATGAGCAAATCCGTCATTTCTGAATAAAATACTGAAATATTTGATCAATTTGATATTTTATTTCAAACTGTAAACAATGACAACTCCGATCACTACAACAATCGAAATATTTTTTTTAATAATTCTTTATTATTTTCACAATACCTTTTATTAAAAATGATACAAACACACAAGTATATATATATATATATATACTTGTGTGAATATATTCTTAACACACACACACACTTTTCGACGAATGCATTCTAAAAATAGAAATACATATCAAACGAAAAACATATCACATTTTTCTGTATATGTGTATATATATATATATATATATGTGTGTGTGTGTGTGTGTGTGTGTGTGTGTGTGTGTAATTCGAATCTTCGAGAAAGTGAATTATTTGCCAGCATAATCTGAAGGAACCATGAAAAACCCCTGTCAGGATAATCGTCTGACAGCCGGATTCGACCTCATAAATATTCTGAATAGAATGCGGTAGTCGCAGAGTGCACCGAATCTCGACTTGTTATATTCTCCTACTTTTTTCCATTCGTCTCTATATAATATATATATATATACATATTGTCCAGTAGCGAGGACTTTTCATACTCTCTTAATGTTTTATTAACATATGTTAAAAACGAGATGAGATTTAAACAAATTAATAGTTAGTATTATTCGTAGAGATTAGTTTAATGTCAATATTTGCATTAGAGTGAATTTGCCGAGACAGAGTATATTTTTATAAGATTTTGCGTCGGTGTTGAAATCCGTACATTTATAATTTGCATATATTATCCCATGCATGGATGTGTGTACGATCTCATGTACGTACACAATGTTTGTGTGAAACGAACGGTGAAGAACGACATTGAAATTGATTCGATAACATCGAGCTGTGTCGTTACAATCTAGTGAGACGGTTCCGAGATGCTATCGCAAGTCTGTGTTTTGCGAGAGGATCTCTCTCTCTCTCTCTCTCTTATACGACCGCACGGACGAGGAGGACGCCGACTACGAGGAGGCGACGGCGACCGTCAAGTAGTAGAAGAAGAAGAAGACGACGACGACGACGTGGGTGGCGGGCGTGTAAATTTAGCAGTTGTAGTCGAACGTGGACGCTGTAGGTGCTGCGACTTGTGCCCTGAGGTCGCGCTAATGGCCTGGGATGGGACCGTTCCGAGATTAACCCTCGGAAGTTGTGCTTGCTAGCGCCGCGCGCATATTGCAAGAGATTGTGTCTCCGGATCGGGCGTGAATGGAGCCATTGAATTGTTTTTAAGTAATTGTATTCACCGTTCTCAGCGGCTTGATCATGTGTAATGTCCTATTAAACAGTATCTTTAGCGGAATTGCCAGCTCGGGAGATTGGTTCTCGCTTTTTGTGCGCGACGAAATTTGCAGTTTGAACAAATTAACTGAGTTCCATAGTTGCCGGGGACGCGAGACGCTTTTTCCTCGACAGAAAGTGTTATTAAGTCGGGAACGACTTTCCTTTCACACACGTTTACGAGCGTAGAGTTGTGCACCGGAATACACACACACACATACACACTAGTTTATACTCAGGTATACATAGGAAATATTATTCGTACGAAATCGATTATCTGCGTACTGCTTCTGTTGAAGTTTCCAATTTTTAAACTTGGAAGAAAGTTGTAAGCACCTGAAATCGTTCATTTAATAAGGAAATATATGAGTAGCGCACGTTTAAAATTGTATTAGTTGTTGAAATTTTGATCAGTTTTAAAAATAATGCAAGTTCGAATGAAGAATATATTTTTTCTTGATCTCGTTTTACTGTCAAATTAGTTATATGAGAGAGCTTTTATGAAAATCTTTGGAAATTAAAACTTTACAAATTTACAAACGTCGTAAATATAAAAAGTATCATATCTTAAAATTAATGAAGCTAGAAGAATAAACTTAAACTAAAATGTGGATCGTTTCTAAAAGAGTAAAGGTCAAAATATATGTTATCAAGTTATTAAAAGTCTCCATGACAAATTAAGCCAGCGAGATCTATTTTCTTAGAATTCTGGATACGCTAAAAATACATATATGTGTATATATATATATATATATATATATATATATATATATATATATAAACTGTTCATTTTTTTCTTATCTGATTGTTTTTACGGACACATCTTCGCTCTTGAACAAATCACACAAAATATTTCCTAAACAAAATTTTTGATAATTAAATATTGATTCTTTCGATTTTTTTTTTATTTTGATTTCGAAACTGATTATATTGTATTCAAAATATGAGATTAGAGAAAAATCTGAGAATTAACGTGTTGAAATAAATTTAATCTAATTTGAAAACTATCAATGTGTGAAATAATATTTCCTTACTTTTTTGTGGCAATTATAAAGTTTTTAATAAAGTTTTTTGATATTTAACTATATAATTTATACAAAATTATTGGACTAGAACGAATAATTGTAGTTTTCATAATAAAAATAGAAACGTCTAGTACGTCGCTAGATGATAAAAAAAATTTTAACTTTCAAACTCAACAATGTCATTCTTTCATAAACCTATAATCAAATAACGATACGCAAAAATCAAATCTCGGAGAGAAACACACGACTAATTAAAATTTCCAATTAAGATGTTTCCATTGAAAACACAACGGATAGTGAAAAAAAGAACTCCTACACGCAAATTTATTCCCGAACTGATTAAAGTTTACGAGATTCGACTACGATTTAATATAACGAAGTCTGTTAAATTATTACAGCGGGACCTTTAAACCGTTCCTCTAAAGATTATCTCCGATATCAGTCTAATTTGAATGCGAACAATACCGTCGAAATTGAAAATCCACTCTTGCTATTCACATACATAAATAAAACCGTATCATCTCGTCCCGTTTATATGTGAACTTTAACCGCACGGGAACAGGAGATCGAGCTCGATCGAACGGGAACAGTGGGAAAAAAAACTATGACGACTTCATTCCTCTCTTATAAATTGAAATTATTATTTTCAACACTTCATATCGGCCACGTCTCTCACCACACATACATACATACGTACATAGATACATACATACATACATACATACGTACATACATACATACATACATATATATATATATATATATATATATATATATATATATATATATATATATAAATGTATGTATGTACTTTCGCATGTATATACACAGTTACGCCGCTAATCTAATCATTATTATTCGTAACAGGCACCGAACAGAACGAGGAAAAGATGAAAATGTGCAGAAACTAAAAGATTGGTTCGAATGGTACAAGTAGATCTTCACTTAACCGTTTTCTTTTCCGCCGCCGTTCGAGAAAATTATATTTTAAGCTATGTGTGTGTACTGAAATGTTATGAAATCTAATGGTCTCTCTCTTGGACGCGAAACGTTCTTCGAATCTTAATGAGAAGCCAAACAGACCCAATTCATATCTTTATTTATTATTCATATAATATTTTGATTAAATTTGAATATATATATATATATATATATATATATATATGTGTGTGTGTGATTCGTAATTAATTTATTTAATTATCTGAAAAGGAAACGTGTCGGATTTAGGATTTTTATTTTAATTTAAAATATCGGACAGTGTATACAAATACGGACTGAAATTATATTGATTGAAAACATGGCTCGACAAGAGAATTGTATAAGAATTTCAGTGGGCGATAATATATTTTTTTTAATATTTCATAAACGTGATTCTCTTTCGATTATTCAGTTCTATATTCCAGTAGGAAATTAATTAGTTCTCAACTATAAGATTCAACCGAAATCTTTTTTTTATTATGACATAAAACTTGCCCTAGTCCAAAGTATTTTACTGGAAAACGACTTATTTTGAATAAAGATTCGATCTCTCGACCCATTGAACATGAATCCGACACGATGTCCAATGAAGTATAGCCACCGTTCAATCTCAGTGTCTGAATATTTATATATATATATATATATATATATATATATATATATATATATATATATATATATGTATATAGATATATATGTATACAAATTCGTGTGCGCACATTCCGTTCATGTTTGTACGTTTGTTTGTTCGTTCGTGTATGTGTGTGTGTGTGTGTAGTGTGGATCCTTGTATATTTTGTACTTAAACTCATACAGGAACAAAAACTACTATTCGGATGAGAATTTATTGAGAGAACTGCACGCGACCAGCAGAGCAGATATTTTACATGGGTGATGTAAAACATCAAGTAGAACATGCACAGTAAATAACAAGAAGGAAAAAAGTGAGCGAGGCCCCGGTTCTTCTTCGCATATAAAATAAATTGAACGCAAAATCAGTGGACCACAACCGTATATGGCGGACGGAGTGAACGTTCCAGAAATAAGTATACGCGTGTGTGTGTGTGTGTGCGTGTATATCCTTATGTGTATATATATATATATATATATATATATATATATATATATATATATCATATAAAGGATTGATTTATTCCGTATCTTTTGTTTCGTCATGTACGAAATTAATCAACGCCGACAAAAGTAAAGCCCGGCAGTAACAGCAGCAGCAGCAGCAGCCGAGTGGTTCGTCGGTTGATACTGGGTTTCCTATTCATACTATAAAATTTCATTTTAGCGCGCATAATGGAATGTGCCTTTAAATAGATATAAATGATGATCCAGTCGAAAATAATGTGAAAAATGGTGACAAATGATGGAGCGATGAGGCGAAATTGTAAAATGTATATTACTTATGTACATGTACATACGTGCATACGAATATATACATATATATATAAATACGTTTATGGCACACATGATATTACAAAGTTTCATACATTTTTTAAGAGAAAATTCGGACGAGCATCAAATTGAAATATATTTCTATTAGTTGTGAAAACATTTCGGACATTTTTTTCATCGTTAGGTAGACTAGTAGAAGTCTACAGGCAAGTTTAGTGAGAAATATTCGACGTTATCTTGTCGGTGTATTAAGAAAAATATACCAATTCGATATAGAAGTACTTATTTCCGGTATACAAACTCATTTCAAGAGATATTTGGTATAATATTCACTTTCTTCATATAGTATACAAAATACTATTTTCTCTGTTCGATAGTAGATCAATTTAATTATTGTTTATGAACATTGAAATGGTGATTAAATCATTCTTAAAGTATTTCAGTTGAGAAAAAGGTACTTTACAGTATTTTAATTGTTTGGATATGATTGTGTTTTCATTTCAATTCAAATAAGCAACAATCAAAATGATCAATTATTGAATATTTCTGATAAGGAAAAAAATCGAGCAGATTATGGAAAGTGGTGATTTGTTCTTGAATGTAAATTTATCAGTACTGAAAATTATAATTTTGTTATTCATATTATATATATATATATATATATATATATATATATATATATATATATAAGTGTACTCGGTTTTCGCGGTTTCAGTTATCCAAGATTTATCGCGATCCGAAAATGTTTAATCGAAAATTTCAGAAATAGAAGATATTTTAAGAAATAAATGTAAAAATGTATTTGAACTGTGTATGCTCCAGATATTTTTTTTTGCTCCATTGTCCCTTGGGGGTTAAGTTAAAATGTCAGAAGCTCGTTCACTCGAGAGAAAGAAATAGAAAGAGAGAAAAAGCACAAGTATATTAAAATGTTATGTATTTTATTATTATTTAACGCTAATAATGTCTTATTGAGCGTAATTTATCAATTAAATTTTATCAGAGGTGCGTTTGTGAACGGAAAAACTAATTATATATCGGTTCGCTAGTATCCACGGGTTTCGGTTTCTTGGATCGTATTACCGATGGATACGGGAGACGGGGAAATACTGGGAGTGCATATATACATGTGTATATATGTGTGTAAAGCTGAAAAACACTAGTTTTGTCAAAGCGTAACCGAGCGAACGGCATCGAATTGTGTTTTCTCATTTAACAAAGTTTCCACACATCTGACGCTACTTTATCCATCAGTCTTCGGTTTCGAATTCAAGTTTCTAATTTACTATAAACAAGACACAATATATGACGTGTTATTTCGAGATCTTAACGATTCCATTTCAACAGAACTAATTTGTATTACTTCGAAATCATCAATTGAACGGAAATATGTAACCCATGTTTAAGATACCGCAGAAATGTACACCGCTGGCGAAATACGAGCGCATGTATAGAATATTCCTACACACACAGACATTATATATATATATATATATATATATATATATATATATATATATATATATGCTTATGTATCTGTGTGCTGTACATTGTACATGTGTGTTTGTATATGCACTAGTTCGGTTTCCCGCGGCTGTAAGCTGAGACTGATTTATAGTATTTGTGTAGAACCTTTGCTCTAACTGTAGTTGTTTCGTGTAAGAAACGCTAGTTACAGTTGCCAAACGATGAGTCATATTACTGCAGGGAATTTACTTTGTTAGCTTTGTGAGATAAGACACGTCGCTCCGCTTCGTGTATTCCGAAATACAATAAAACGCAGATATGGGAAAAAAATAGACAGTAATACATTTATTATAAGCGGATATCTGTTTGATAATTATTGTCCCTCCGGCATGATTTACAATAGAACGTCGCGTTACGATGGGTGTGCTTTCACGACGACGAATAGGAATGCGCATATATATTTTTAACGAATTTTCACGTACGTGTATGAATTGTGGCCGAAACATGATAGAGAAGCCATCGAGGAAACGGTGCTTGTTCGATATCGGTTGTGCGACGATCGGCGTACGCTTTTAAGGCGATTGGTTGTCTGGTTCGCTTACACAGATGCGTGGATTTTACGGTCTTATGAAAACAGTAATGAGTGCGCATATATATATATATATATATATATATATATATATATATATGTATGTGTGCGTACACGTATATGTCTGTAAGTAGTGCGTTAGTGGATACCCAAGATTATTAAATATTTGATCATCTTATTCCGCAAGATGTTTTTCGTTAGTGGAAATGTTGCATGTCCATTAGCTTGAAAGGTATTTATTTGTAGCTAAGGGTTATTTTTAAAATTCATAGAAAATATAAAAAAAATATCCGCTAAAAGCAGTAACGTATTATAAGTATTATCATTTCATATTGGCTAGTTTGTTCGATTTTGTTTCAATCACTACTCGAATATGACTTAACATTATTCAGAGTCAATGAAAAAAACCGTATTTTTATAGAAACAAAAGAAGCTGTTACGATATATGAAATTAAGATACTTTTATAAGGTGTACAAATTGATTCGGCGCCTTTTCTATAGAAAATAGCTGTTTATGGAAAAATGGAACAAATTTAAATCTTCAAAACATGCACCATTGTTTTGTGTAACTTTATTCCATCTGACGGGTAACTGACGAATCGCCTGTAAAAAACGATGGTGGATTTGAGCCGATGAAGTCGATGAATGGATTTTCAGACCTCTTCCACTGTTTAAGCACATTTTACATGTTTCATGCGTCACAACACCTTCTTCGAAAATTGAATGAATCATTCCAGAGGTTTCGTCAGCGTTTTTTTTAACTGAAATCCGAAAAGTATGCAATTCCTAATATGCTGCTTTCCCGAAACCATCATTTGTGAGCTTATGCCAACTATTTGATCAAAATATATAGTGGATTTGAATGTCGAGGTTGGCACTTGAAAATCGTAAAACGATGAGAAAATATTTTGATTTAAACCAGAGTTATGTTTGATTCAATTAAAGACACAGAAATAATTCGTACACCCGGTACAAAATGCATATTCGATGAAAGATTCGATGTATATTTCATCGTTCTGAGCGTAATTTATATATATGTTAATTAAAGAAGTTCAATTTCGAGTTTTAATTGTTAAGATGTATCACTTTCGATATCGAACGAGAGCATCTCAGGATGATACCGTACGTCTCCGCGCACCGACGATCATCGAACGCCGGGAATATTATCGTAAACTTGTATTTTTTTTTTGCACGCCAGAAAAGAAAAATCCTTAAAATCCACATAACGTGCAAATATAAATATACAACGAGCGCGCGCGCACACACACACATAACGTAAAAGATTACAAGATACGTTTCGAATGAATACAAATTTATGGATATGTTCATAAAAGCAGAGGAGTGTACACTATACATATTTGATAATGGCGGCAAGCTATTTCGTAAATCTTTAGCGGAAAATCTTAAAACCAAAGTTGTGTTCTCCATGCACGTCACTCTGCGGCTATGAAATATTTTACGCATATTACTTATTTACAGCCGACCGACGACGGTGACGGGGTACACGATTTTTTTTAGACGAGCTAGATGAGAGTGCTTGCGTAGACACTCACAAATTCGAATTATTAATATATATATATATATTACTAGGTTGAATCTATAATGTTGCTTACAGTTTGTAAAAACATATGATTGTGGCAAAGCATCAAATGTTAAAAGAACTCTAAATAGAATATTCAGATAGTAAACATCTTTTTACTTTAGAAAAAAAAAAACACATTATATAGAAAGCTGTTGACTAATGTCTTTTTTAAACTCGACTGAGACTTTCAAATATCAGTACGTCTTTCTTATTTATTATACGCTCTGTGGGTTATTATTTGTATATCTTAAAGTGTTAACGCATCTAAAAAAAAAAAAAAAACGACAAATCCTCTAAACAAACATTCCCGCAAATACACACATAAATAAATCACACATCGGTCATATAAATATTCGATCTGTTTCGAAACGTAATAAAAACGCCATTAAAAAAAGTAAGAAAACAGTCGGCGATATTAACAGCGAACATTGGAGGGAAGGAGTGCGACAGCCGAACGACGAAAAAAAGACAATTCCATTAATGGCACCGCGAAATGGAAGCGGGAGCAATACTTCAAACCGCACGCATATCCATTCATATGTAAAAGTTTTTTTTTCGTCCTCTGCCGAGAATTTTGAACAACGACAATAAAAATGTCGTCACATGACATCTATACGTTCTAACGACAATCAAACCAGCGATATGGAAGACCTCTGTCGATATTTTTCGGTTTTTTTGTCCCTCTTCCTCTGTATTGTCTTCTTTACTTCGTTCGGAAAACTTTCGCTGGTTTCCAATATTATTGGTTCAATCATGTATATATACATATAGTGTGTATATATATATGATTTCGTTCGCATTTATAATATAAAGCGTGTTCGGATGCGTGCTTTATCAAATGTATGGGTTTGTGTTTATCAAGTAACATTTGTTTAAATCGAACATTACATATAAAACTGTATATATTACAAATTTTGAAAAGAAAATGGATATTTCTCTGTGCTTTCGGTGTAATGAAGACGATGACTTCGTCAATGAAATGCTTATGAATAACGAGCAAAAATAATTTAGTGGACATATTTGATGAGAAAGTTTTTCACATTCGTGTGGGTTGGAGAAAAGAATTTGTGTAAGCGAATTTAGACGCATTATCAGAACTGTATTGTGTAAATAGAGAAGACACTATGCTTCCAAATTTTAATTTTGAACACTGAACAATGACTTAACCGAAATCTGTCTCTTTTGCATATTAATGTGCAACTGAATTCAGATTTTTTAGTCGAAATTGAGATTCTAAATCTAAACAGATTGATGGGCAATGCATTACCAAAATATACATTAACTTCATCTACAATTAAATTGTGTGTTTATTAAATTTATTTTTTGAATATAAAAGATTGGTATACCCACTTTTTAAATTAAATGCAGCTGTCAAGTAGGAATAGAAACCGAATATGAGTGGATTATAAAAATAAAAATTTTATAAAAATGTAAGAAATACAATTAATTCTAATAGAACTGTTTTATGTCTGTGATTCTGTTAATATGTTGCCCTAGTGGTATCTTTTTCCTGTTGGATCAGGTGCATGTCAATCTCCACTACAAATTTCGATATGAGCGTCATCCTCAAGTAGGTGTTGAAGATTATCTTCAAAACCTACCTGAGATGGTCCTCTTGCCAAAACTGATAATGGAGAATAGATATTTAGCTAATACAAGTTGATGAATAGACTACCAGATAAAATTATTTTTGCCCACGCGATACACATTTTCCGAAGATGATATAATTAATAGAATCTCTCTCTTTATATATATATATATATATATATCGGCCTCTCTCAATCCACTGCTGGATGAAGATCTCTTCCAAATCTCTACAGTTCAAATGATTCAATGTTTCTCTTTTCTACAGATGTCTAAGAAAATTTCTTAAATGTCCTTATTCCATCTGTCCATTGTTCTTTTTTTTGATCTTTTTAAAATCAATAATTTCTCTTCCTCATCGATTGCAATTTATCTCACCAATTTCTATTTCAAACTTTTCATTCTTCTTACTATGTATGTAACTCCAAGTTATATTCGTATCCGGCGTATTATATTTTTATTTCTTCTTGTTTTTTTCAACATACAACGCCCGACACCACTACGCTGTCTTAAGTCGTTGTACTGTTTCGTCATTAAGAGCTCAATATATATATATATATATATATATATATATATATATATATATATATATATATATATATATATATATATGGTAAGGAAAAAAGGTAGAACGCACGTTAGTTATTCGACCGCACGAGTATTTCGTACACTGAAAAAAGTGCAAACAGTTCCATAAAAACGGAACTACGAAAACAACAATCAACATATATCGCATTTTACTTGTCATAACTTTCTGTTCTCTCGTTCGCTCCTCGTCTATTGTGTATACGTGTGTGTGTGTGTGTGTGCGTGCGCGTGTGTTCGTGCGGTGTGTAAACGCGTGCGAGTGCGTGCACGAGGACGGACCGTTTCGATGGAACGGGCGCGTCGGAGGAATGGAACGGAGCCGGTAAACGTTCCTTTTCACCTCGTCGTAATGATATGAGAAACCGGCGTGTAAGATACGAGTTTGTATTGTTGCCTTTATATATTTTACGTTACCACTCCAACATTATATATCGGTTTTCATTTTTACGGTACGTATGGCTGTTATTTCGCCGCCGCGACCGGTTTCACTTTACAACGGCCGTTAATGTGCCTAGCGGTGCGGGAAAACGAGAAAGGAAAGTGGAACAAAAAAGTGATAATATAGAAGATTGGCTTCGGAGGGGTGTTGCTCCTAGCACATGTCACACCTATAAAAATCCCTTCAATATATATATATATATATATATATATATATATATATATATATATATATATACACACATACATGTGTATGTACGAGTGCATTACGTCCAAATGAAGAAAATTCCACTCTGATTGTTTGATTTCATGACTTAAGTTTTAGTCCAAGTGACATTTTCATAATCATTTTCTTAAAATACTTTTCATACAATACATTTCTGATGACGTGGCTGTATTAATTTTTACAAATGAATTCTTTTTTCACCCCACAAACTAACTGATTTTTAATTATTGCTTATAAAAATGTCCTCATCGTCAAAGCGTCCAAGTACGGAAAATAATACAATTCAAAAACTACAATTAATGATTAACTGATTATTTTTGTGATTTTTTCAAAATTTATTTTTCTTATTCTTAAGTTCTTAATATTATCGGAGTTGAACACTCAGTTAGATAAGAATTTCTACAATTTTCGATAACAAAATGATTTACATATACAAACAAATATTGAAAATTTTCTTTTCTGCTTTGATTGTTTCCGCCTGATTTTTTCAGTCAATTTTTCAGTAAAATATGATCTGACAGATCTCTAGTGAATAAAATTAACAGGATAGGATCCACTGCCTTGGCATATCTCTACATTTCTGAATTTTATCTGACAAAATACTCTCTATTTTTATCTATTGAATTTTATTAAAGTTACTGTATAAAATTTCTTTTGGTGTCAAGGATAAGACTTGATTTAAAATGTTATTTTTTTTCTACTAGAGTTAAATATTTTTTTTTTATGAAATTAAGTTCATAAACTTGTGGTATAACTACCACCCGGACTGATTGGATATGTCACGACATGTAATTGACATGCGAAAAAAAAAACAAATATGAAGTAAAATGAGAATTTCTAACATGTTTCAATATTTCAATTTTTTAGAGTGCCCCAAAAACTTTTTTTCCCGGGAGCCTCAAGCATTGTAGGATACACCACTGTTTATGAACTAATTTGAACTTGTATATTATAATAAATCGATATCTTAATTCGCACATGTGTTAAGTAATAAAATAACATTCTTTCAAGAGGACGAACTGAATGTTTATTATCATCTGTAGTGCTCATATCTGTTAATCGAATCTGACAATTAAAATATTCGTTCTTCAGTTTCAATATTCGCACATTATATTGTTTTATAATCAGAGGAACAATAATGTGCTTGATCAGAATTATGAAAAATGGAATTTAACACGTGTGTAAATTAAGGCAGTGAATTTATTGCACCGATTAATGTGAACGAACAACATTATCTTCGTCGTTTGAGTCGTGTAAAAACAACAAACAGTTGTGATTCGAAGAACGTCGCTGTTTCGTTTCCCTACGCGCGATAATCATCATTCATCGAAAAAAGGAACACACACCTGTCCGAGATTTGATCTCGATACTGTAGCGTGAAAATAACCTTCAGGGAAAAAATGCTCGCCGATAGTGTCATTCGGGCACGTAAAGATCAAGTCCGAACGGATTCCACGGATTCCATAAACCGGAACGGGCGGCGCGCGCTTGTGTGGAACGGGGCGGCGCGCGGTAATAGGAATGTAATTATCCTGACTACTCGATGTGACGTTAGCTGTGAAGTTGGAGGTAAACAAGAACCTTCGGCAATTTTTCTACGGATTACGACCGTCCTTTTGTTTGGATTAGATTACATTCTATTTGCTTAGGACGACGGAAATAAATAATCGGATTTAAGACCGAACCGGTTCTATATTTTAACGTATTATACATAGAAACGTATTATGTGCGACGGACGAACCGGCCGAGTTTTTTTTTTTTTTTTTGTTTTTAATTGAAAAGTTTCAGGGTGAAAGTCGATACGGGGAACGATCCGCCGGTCAACGGGCGACATCTTCAAGATTTTACATGTGCAACCGTGTCCGTGCCTACGAACAAATCGACATACACCCGACGGCATCTAATATCGCCGTAACTGTAATATTTTCACAACGAAAACGAAGAACCGTGAACAGCATCCGTCACACACGGCGGACAGAATAATATTTCACGTGCTCGGTCGGTTTTGTATGTGAGATTTGTTGCGAATTCGACTCTCACGGGCGTCTATTTTTAGTCGGTTCTTTCATCTCGTTCCACTCTATTTTCTTAGAGAACGACGTCGTCGCGTTCGCCGGGATCTCACTACAATGTTTGACCGGAACAGGAAGCTGGGCTCCGTAGTACGCGTCGAGGTAACTGCGAGTTTTAGCGAGAAGGGAAATAAAAGAAAATTCCGGAGACGTTTCTCGTTGTTGAAGATAATTTTCTACGTATATAAAGAAATTTTCCGCAAATATTACATACTACAATCTACTTACACGCCTATCCGCCTACCATAACCACGTTTATACGCCAGTATTTCTACAGTTCAGTTGCCGCTATGTACATACACACACACACACACATATATATATATATATATATATATACATCAACAAATATTTTTACTGAAATTTACATAGAAAATAGATATGAACTCGGTCCTACAAAAACAAATCTACAACATTTTAAAACATTATGCGAAAATGTAAGAGAAAAAAAATTCTAAAATAATAAGAGCTAATTGAATGATTTTTAATCGTATTAAAAAAGTAAAAGTGGAAACTGGTTGTAATAGAGACAGTCCCAAGGAGTGAAAAAGAATATATTCGTTTATTAAATTCATTAACTCTTGGTCGAAAAAAGAAACATGTTTGTAGAATATTCAATGTTTCACAAAGTATCTGCTTTTAATATCGACTCCAATGAGTTTTATATATATATATATATATATGTGGGGGGGTAGATACATGTGGATGTGTACCATAAAGTTTTTCACGTACAAACTATAAATGTTCCATTCTCCTCCTTATAAATAAAATCGTAAAAGAAAGAACCGAAATGATAGACAAATCATGAAACGAATCTCTTCGAACTTTACAGGCATCCCGCATCCACGAAAAGGGCAATTCCGACGGGGCCATTTCGTACACTAAATAAATATTTTTTAACGCGTTTCGACGAGATAACGTTGTACGAAATACGCACACGCACACACATACACACACAGAGCCCTCACCTACAATCACAAATATATAAACCAACAAACACACAACGAATGTGTCGTTCGAGTAGGATTTCACTTTTATGTTTGCTCAGTTAAAAACGCGAAACACGAACCGAACAGATTTTCAACCAATGAGTGTAAATATCGCCGTTTGTACAAATCAAAGTCTAAGATTTGACAGCCAATAATCGTGTATAAAAAAATACTGGATATTGCTTTCTGGAAACGGTCCGAACATGTCGTCCTCGTATCGAAAACATTCCTAACTCTTCGGTTATACAATACAACGGATCTAATGTGAAACGGTGCACTGTTTCGAATTCAAAAACGAGATTCGCTTCCGTCTCAGCGCACATTAATATCAATTATCGCACAATTGCGTCTGATTTTCAGCAACGGTACGTGCGAGCAGCAGGATCGCGGAGAGGACGCGACTTACATGACATATTACAAGCGATATTTTTCTATTTAGCATCTCGCAACTTGCACTAATTATATGCTACATCTGTGCTAATAAGCGCGTTATTTAAATTAAAAAGGCGACGCGCGATCCGGGCTCCGGATGCTGCAGCGTCGGATGCGCCGTCTCCGCGCGCACTGCAAACGATCCGACGACTGACGACGACGACGCCGAAACCGCACGCCGCTGCTAACCGACGAAATAAACAATTTTCACATAGACGAACGCGCCAATTAGAAGAATAACCAACATCTCATTAAGAGATTCCAATTAAAAGATATACGAAAAGTGGGTGTTGTTTTACGCGCTCGAGATTATATTTCGGATTTATTTCGGCCGCGGTTTTATTCGCAAACGGAATGCACTCAACGACAAGTGTGTGTGTGTGTATGTTTATATATATATATATATATATATATATATGAGATATTCGTTCATTGATACCGTAAGGTAGAGCAATTGTCCATTTATATTTCATTATGTTTTTTGTATCAATGATCTTCGCCATGTTACTGAAAATCAAATGTAACGCTCTTCATTTTTCAGACAGGCTGTTGGAATTCTATAATCTATTTCTAGTCAAAGTAAACAACATGTGTAAATAAAATGAATTATAATACACACGTACATAACACGGATATGTATATATATATATATATATATATATATATATATATATATATATATATATATATGTATGTATGTATATGTATCCAATGTCTTTATCATTCATTTATTATATATTAAACCGTACACATAACTCAATTGTTCGATGTCGTCGATGCGCAACGACCGTTAGAGAAGATCGCCGATTCTGTTCAACATGCGATACAGTCTTTTTATCTCGCTCACGCACGACTTACCACCCTCCGGATTCACACCCGTCGAGTTTCCGCTTCTAATTTTGTGTAGACGTTAATAATTAAATTCGTTTACATTTCTACCCCTCCAATATTTACCTGTGAGATTCAGAAGTTACCTCCGTTACGATAACCGTACAAACAGAGTAGCTACGATGATTATTCTCTCCATCTCTCTCTTATTCTTTCTTTCTTTATTTCTATATATATATATATATATATATATATATATATATATATATATATACACACACGTGTACGCATCGAGTTTAACGTTTAATGTATTGTTATGAAATTCTTTCTTGAATATTACCTTTCATTATTAATATACAAGGTGCGCCAGTGAAAAGGGAAAGTTTAAAAACGCAATAATTAAATGAATTTTTATTTTTGCTTGATTCTATTTGCATATTCTTGTTAGGCGCATCGGTCCATTTTATTTTTTTATATTAAAGCTTGATAGATGTGCATCATTTAGGCGCACACATTCTTGTAATCTTATTCGGAAATGTCTGGTGGTATCATCGCTGGATTTTTAATTTATTTTCAGGTACAGTGTGTGGACGATCAATAAACACCTCGCTCTTTAGATAAACTAAAACGGAAAGAATCACACGCGTCATAAAATCTGTGGATCTTGCTAGTCGAGAAACATCTCCATTTTTGGAAACGATATGGTTCGAAAAGGATGCACTTACAGCAGCCATGGCCACTCTAGAGCGGTAGGACTTGTGACCTCATCTTGCTGTAGCCATGCAATTTGTGGAAATCGAATTAATTCTCGCGTTAGAAATATTATAATCACGTCGTGGGCTACACGTTACAGCAACTCTAACGCTACCAATGTTTTCTGGTGTTTTTACTGTTATTTTGGATCATTGATGCTTCAAATTTAATATGAAATCAGTTTCTCCAAACTTTTGAACTCGCAAGTTTATGGCACGAACCCGCGTTGCGTTCAATGTTATATAATGATTGTGAAATATTCGTGGTACAGGTGTAGCAGAGTTACCATTGATATAAAATGATTTCACAGCGAAAGCTCGATGTAAGTCGGACCATTCTCGCATATTTACTAAATAGCCACGAATAACTAACAATTTATCAATTAATTTTAGTCTCTCAGTCTAACGGGGTAAATGAATAAGCCTGCTTTTAAAAGTGCCCGGTCCACTGGTGCACTCGTTATATTTTGTCAAGTTGTCTATTGATTTAATTAATTTAAAATCGAAGCTGAATTGAAATTAAACAGTAATTATGTGACATAATTTAATACTGTGTTGTTTGTTTTTCTAAAAAAAATAAAATAAAATAAATGAGAATAAAATAACGCACGGCTTTTCCTCGCTAGATCAAAATGTATAGTTTATTACATTCCGTATAATGGTGTGGTGTGTGGAAACTCGGTCGTGTTTTCATACGTTTGGAAATTATTAGTTGATATTATGAAACATTATATAATTCGTTTCGAACACGAATCGAATACGCTCGTTCATCAGTAACAAATGTAGATATTACTTTATTTATTTCAATTCGTTTAATAAAAAGTTATTAAAACAATCAGCCATTATGAAAATTGCACGAATCCACCGACGATATTAAATATGTTATAATGGTCAAAAAGCTTTCGGAGTTAATCTATGCAGAGTCGAATTATCGGACGTGTTTCCAATATAATTAAAAAAAAAATCGTGACGTACAACGAGCCGGCGAATTAATGTTAATGCGAGCTCGTGCACACTGCCCATTATGTTGACATGGAAAAAAATGTACGTTTATAAATTTCGTTTGAACTGTAAATGATAGATTCAATTATTAAACAAATTCATTGATTCGACGCTTTGATGTACGTCATTTTTGTGCATAGACAGAAATGGGAACCGCAGAACGAACGGACGGACGGACGGATCGACATATCAAATTTCATGGCGATGAGCACGGCGAGCTCGTGTGGCCGTGTTTTTTTTTTTTTTTTTTGTTTTCATAATTTCGAACTGTGTTCTGTTCGACTGTTGTTTATTACTGTTTGACTCTTGATTTTATATACCGAAAATATTATTGTCGAGCTGCGACATTGACACTGACACCAATCGCATCGAAGAGAAACATTAGCGTTTTGTTTTTTTTTTTTTTAAATTTCAAACATTGAAATATATTCGAGTTTTGTCATTGACCAGTCTGTTTGACTTGAAAAATAAAACAAAAACGTACTCGATATCTTTATCACTATCTGAAACAGTTATTAGTCCTCGTTTTGATACACTTGGCGATTTAGTTGTCGACGTGAATATATATTTCGAAATTGAAAATATGGAAAGTGTTTTATTAATTATTGACCATTTGTGGTCCACTGTCCAGACGTTCTGGACTACGGGTTTCGATCGAACAGGTCGACTGTCCGGTCCCACCGCGCGGATTTCGTTGCCATGCTTAAAATGATAAACCATTTTAAGCGCGGAATCTGTGCAGAGGGACCGGACAGTGGACCGCAAAGGGTTCAATCAATTAGAAAGTGAAAAATGGCGTATACCGAGATTTCGTCTATAAGCGACACGTATTATTTGAACGAGACATCGATAGCAAGCGTCGAGACTGAATCGATTTTGTCGAACTGCGGACGCGTTTAAAAGTATAAAATATTTTTCTCGGAAACGTATCTGGTGAAAACTTTTCCTCTCTATAAATTTTCAAGGTGAACGTCTTTCGATCGCATCATAAACGGCCATTATTTACCGATTCTTATCGTCTTGTGTGAAACGCGTCAGGATTTTTCTCCTCCCGTCGGAATTAAAAAGAAAACAAGAAAACTTTCACGCCACCGACTACAAAACTGCGTAGAAAAATTATAAATTTTGTACGCGGCGCTCATAAAATATACATTTCGATTTTTCGTGCGCGCCCGTTCACAACGACAGGATCGACGGCGGGAATAAAGAGCTCCGTTCCGCGTTTCATATTCGAATCAATCCGTCGTTAATAATAAATCGTCACGGCGGCGAATTACGCGTGAATATTTTAACGCGGCCCAAAAATAATGTGCACGCTGAAACGTCGGCTAATGCAGGTTAAACAGACTGTCGGAAGCGCGCGACGACGACTGTGCGGCGGCCCGCATTAGCTAATTCGCGTGTTAAATGCGAGCTGGAAGCGGACAAACGTCGCCGCGCTTAAAAATTCAACGGGAGCGCGTATTTAAATTTTATAGAGGTCCTCGCGTGAATAATTCACCGCAGTGTTTTGGAACAGGCGCGTGCCGAGATTATTGCGATGGCGACGAGGACGCAGGATTATCGTGCTCGGCGGTCGCTGGTTTGCGATCCGTGCTCCGATCAAAGCGACGCGACTCGGATACGAGCGACCGTGCGCGCCTGTATCGAATCCATTTCGGCGAAGATGTGTGTGTGTGTGTGTGGAAATGAAGGGTACGCGAAAGGTTCGAATGAATATGAAATTGTTTGCTGTACTTTGAGAACGCAAACGGTCTCCGACGAACGACCTCGACTGTGATTGTGTGCTGAAAACGTACGTGACGCGATTTCTTTTTTTTTTATTATTAAACTCGCTTCGCTGTCGTAACACGTGTATAAATACCCTCTTCAATAGGCGAACGGTCGAATTTTCGACAGACTTGTAACAGATCAAAGATTAAAAAGTCCCGACGAAACTGTACAAAATGATTTCTTCATACTATTAAATTCAAATAATTAAAAAAAGAAATAAAGAAAGTCGATATCGTATACTTCTCTATAAGAATGAAAGCTTAAATATGAATCTTAGAGAGTTCAAGTAGATTGATGAACATTTAGGTTAGGCACGTTATGATCAGAGAGGGGAATGCAGAAGAGCAGCTGTCTCGGGCCTCGCAATTTTTGAACGATTCAATTTTTAATTTTAATATTAAATATCATTGAGCAAGCAAAAACATTTTATATTTTCTTCCCCATAATTTTCAGTTTTGAATGGCCACAAAAATATCAGTTACCCGGGACGGCGCATTTTCTCTAAAAGGCCCTGCATTATAAGTAAGTAGTACATTTTTAAAGTGAAGTATTTTATCAATATCAAGAAATTAATAAATCTGTGTGTGCTTTTCCCTTGAAATATTTACGATTCAATCTAAACATGTTTATTAATTTGAATATTGAGTATTTATTGTATTTCCTATCTCTTGTACTTTATTTTTTCGAAATATATATATATATATATATATATATATATATATATATATATATATATATATATACACGAACAGATTATGTGTGCTTCTATACACTTTTCTAAGACAAATTCAATTCAAATTGAAATAACTTCCGAACTTTATGATGGAATGGTCGGCTCATTCAGCCAGTGTGCACACACGTTGGGACAAGTCGCCGTTAACTCGGTCCGGGTCCCAGAAGTCTGTCGAAATTGGACACCGTCGTCAGCGCGACTCACGGAATGTATTCAAATGTATTCGTGCATTTGTCACAGACAGCAGCTGGCGCGTCCCTCCGGGGTTCCGTGAAACTAACGAAGGACGATGACGACGACGACGACGACGATGACGAAAGGGGTGCGCGCGTACTAAAGGACGTAACGGGATCGATGTGAGGATAAAAGGGAACAATAACAGAACGTTTCAGCGCCAGTGCGGAAGCGCTCTCTCCGCATCTCGGGATTGTTTTTTTCTTCTTCGCTTCACTCCTCCGTCCCATCTTCGTCTCGTCGTCGTCGTCGCCGTTTTCCACACCGAGTCGTGCGATTATCCGAGACCGTGTCTCTGTGAAAGAGTTTATCAGAGGATTCGTCGCTTTTCGATTTTCGCCCGACTGTTTTTCGAGAAGATGCCGAAACCGTTTAATACGAAAACGCAATGATAAATAACGTGCGGGTTTCTGTAACAGCGGCCCGACTAATTCCATTTAACTGATTTCGCATACATTTACTTTCGCTACTGGACGGACTCTCCACATATTTGTCTAACCGCTTTGCTGGTTCGACTGTTGAAATTTATTCAAATTAAAATGTTACGCATAGTTCCGTATCAACGCGACTGAAATCCGATTAAACTTTAGACCGTGCGCGGTACAAGAAAAATAAGTCATTTTCGGAAAAATAACGACGATTCTTGTTAGCGTTCCGTGCTCGTTCAAACAGGCAAACCGACTGGTTTCGAGAGGCGATACAGTTTGTTTTCTCTGGGAGTCAATATTTATCGGTTGATTAGTTTTTACATGCGTGTGCTTACTTTTCAAATGAACGATTCGCCAGAATACGACGTAATTTATTTACAATAGAATATTACCGGTACAATTATCTCTAAACGTACAGAATCTACGTTTAGAGAATCGATTTAGTTTAAACAAGAAGCACATCACTTTCCATATACCTTTATAGAAGGCATGATCAAGTCAATTAAAATATTTAGATGAATCTCTAAAATTTGAATCGGAATTCGAACGAAGAAATTTATAATTTCGATGAAATGAATCAATCGACGCTATTAAAATGTCATGACAAATGTTTCTAAATCAATATATTCACTTACATATCATAAAAGATCCTTGGAATAAACACCTCTCTAGACATTCACTCGGGCTCTGCTGATACGTTGTTTTCGCATCGAATTGAAGAACACAATATATCTGAAAATAAACCAAATTTATTAATAATGTTACACATACAATAAACTGTATAAATATATTCCGTACATATGACAGTGAAAAAGCTATTATAGCTTCGGGACTCACAGGCAAAGATCATCAGCAGCACTCTGCTCCTTCTTAAATATAAATTAATGAAAATATATTCAATGCAATGAAAAACAAAATATATTATGCAATGCCTAATGTGATGCTTTTCAGACGCTATCGTGTTCACTACTGTTTTGTGAGATTATGCCGATTGATTGGTCAAGGTTAGCACTTCAGAACTGTAAAACGACTAGAAAATATTTTAATTTGAAACACAGTCACGATTGATTCAATTTAAATGCACCGAATTAATTACTACACCTGATACTTTAACAGACGGTAATGAATATCTTTTTTGGAACATGTATTTATAATAAAAAAAATGAAATTTACACTAGACGATATTTTTATTACGAATTGAAATAAGGAAGTCATATGGAACATTCATTTGAAACATAAACATTAACGGTGAATCGATTTCATATCAACAGAAATAATTAAATGTATTATTGTTTCGGCTCTCACTATATAATTGAACCGAAGATGGCAGATTTCTAAAATAGATTGAGTTCAGAATCGATCGTTCCGTTCACAGTGATGAAATCTAAGACATCGAGTAGTTCTGAACGTTAGGAATAGGCAACAATTTTAGATATTTTCTCGCTATAAGAATTCATATGTGTTTGATAGATACGACGAGCAGTGTTCCCGATGCTGGAGAGCATGCACACACACACACACAGAGCCCTACGGCGGGTCCGGGTCAAAGTGGGTTCGTTTTACGTGCGCGTTTTATTTGTCGAACGGTCGACAGGAAGGCAACGTTCCTGTGTCGTCCTGCGCGCACATATTATTGCATTTGCACGAATTTGCAGGTGTGCGTCGAGGGACACGACGATCGCGATACACAGTCATCGAAAATATGTCATACTTTGTGTAAAATACGACGTTCCCGACGCGGACCCTTTTATTGTTTATGTTAATAATCCTATACATACATTTGTGCGTGCGTGCGTGTGCGTGCGCTTTTTAAATTATTTATTTGTCGCCGCTCGTCATTCCACTATCGTCTGCATTTCGAGCGAATTTATAATATTCCTCGTTTTATGTACAGTTTGAATATACGAGTGCGTAATAAAGATGCGATTTTCCTGTGATTGTTTTTCATTTGCATTTTATTAAACGGGCGGCTCGTATTTACATAGAAATTAATTTAATATACATTACTGTTGTCCATTCGTACACGTACGCGTATAAACATTTTTTTTTCTGTAACAAGAATATGTTTGCACGCATTAATAAACATGATTCATTATTAAAATTTATATTGATGTTTGTTTAATTGACAGTGGTTCAATTATATTTTTTTAAAAAAAAAACATTATTCGAATTCATGTGAATACATACATACATATATATATATATATATATTACTTATTATTAGAATATTTATGTAAACAAATATTGACAACGAAAATTGAAATTTGAAAATATATTCATCACGGAATTCTTTGTATAATCGAAATAATTTTTTTATGATTGAATTATCATCACAAATGATTCATGCACAGCACAAAAAGTATCTGCTCAAAAATGAATCAGTTCAGATATTCCTGTAACTTGACGTTATAAAGATGATGGCATCGTCATCGAATTGCACATAAGCAACAAACAATAATTATTTACTAAATATCTTTGATTCTGAATTGAATTATTTTGATTAATTCTTGAACTATTTTGTAAAAAAAAAAAAAACAGGAATTAACATGTGTGTTACAGTAGCTGACATTTTATTATTTTCGTTTACATCACAGACATACTTTTAGGTAAGAGAGAAATCTTTAAGTTTTTGTACTACATTCATTCGTTGATTCATGACGGTCGACACGGCTTGAACATTGAGAAAACGTCGAGAAATTAATACTTACAAGTAATAAACAGATACGTTTGATATACGAATTGAACACTTAAGACTGAATGAAGGTCGGTTATATGTAAGTCGTGCGTGTGGCAATTGAGCGACTGGCGGAGGATCAAGTTAAAAACAACTTATTTTATCACGAGATGCAATATCAGCGATTGAATTAGTAATTGCAATACAGTGTCATACAATGTCAGTAATTGCAATGTCGTATCAATACCTATACAACGGTTATTAATTATCATTTGACAAATTATATACACATATATTTGGTTCGATACATTGGTTTGATGTACCTTTTACCCTAAACCTCACATAATCAGTCAATCAATTCCATAAATAGTATTGTTCGTTTGATGGATGATAATTGGTCGATAAATTAATTGATTTTGTAATATTTTCGAATATGATTGAATTGTGTCACATTATGTGTGCGCGTGTTTTATTTCTATTTCATAATGAAGTGTGTGTTTTTTTTCAATTTTACATCACACACACACGTGCGAACGTATATGTGTGATCGAATTACAAAATGTGTTATCATGCCTTTAGAAACAATCGTTCGATGCTCGTTCATATGTAATGAGACATTTTGGTCGTTCGTTATTCGAAAATCAAACGAAACGAATAAACGAAAGATAGTGCTCAGGATGGACGGATGTCGTGACGATGACGAGAGTGGCGGAACTAAGTTGAGAAAGTGTGTGCGTTCGGCGAGAGTCCAAACTGTTTCGCAGTAGACTGCATACCGTTTCGAACTCACGGACAGTTCGATAGTAGCGAACGGTGAACAGGCAACGTACGAACTTGTACTTGTATTCGATTAAAACGCAGCTCCAAGTTATCGGACACGTTCGCTAGATTCGCACTTTTACGAACTGTATGTATGAAAATCATTCGAAAACCCATGAGAGACTTATCGATACGTTTCATATCGGTCTCCGCATTGCACGATGCCGCATTATGTTCGTACGGTATTAAATGAAACGAACAAGAGTGGACGTTTCAAGTTTCGCAATCGAATCCGTGTTGAGAATCTGAGATAAATCCGGGACGGACGTTCCGATACAGCGCCGCATCCGCCATGAAACGAATTAATCAGTTGTTTAATCTGCCTCTAATCGCGCTCACTCACTGGATACACGCATATAAATCGTCTCTCTTTCGACGACGAACTGCGGTCCGACGACGTTTTGCGTGGCGAGACGAGAACCAAACGACCGACCGTCGAACCGAGAGACACACAGATGTACGGAGCGACCGGTTCGCTTGCCAGTACAATAAAAGGCTCCGCGTCTACACGAGGAACCGAGTCCCCCATTGTTCATGCCACAATAGCCCTCCTGACTGTCATTTGGCAAGTAGCGACACTACCTTAACGCTGCGTCACTCTGACAAACTAATCTCATATAACTCACTCAGTGTGTCGTTACGCACCTACCTGCCTGCCTGCCTGCCTGTCTGTCTACCTACCTACCTACCTACCTATTCGTTCTACACCTCATACACCGCGGTCTACGCACCCACCGACCCGACCGCCTACCAACCGACCAACTTACCAGCCTAACCAACCGACCGAACCTGTACTACACACACGCGAGCGAACACGCATTGTCTGCCGTACACCTTTTCGTTTTACAAAATTGTACTTTTTAGCAGGTGTGTTTGAAACGTACTATTTGTATTATTGTGCATGTGTGTCTTGGGTGTACGTACGTGTGTGCGCTGGAGTTATTTTTTATTTGAAATTTTCATACGGACTCGTCAGATGAATTATACACGCAGCGACGTGTGTACATCACAACATGCGTGTACGTTCACATCCGTGCGTGCATTCGTGTGTGTTTATGTCCGTACGAATTGAAAAAAAAAACACCGAAATAAAATACGAGTGCACGCCTTCACAAATGAATTCTGTTTTCATTCTACGAACCACGACAACGTTCTGTAAATATCGATCTTCTTTCATTGTTTTTTATTTCGATCAGGCGCGATGCCGTCATCTTTAGAATGTCGAGATACAGAAAAATCCAAATCCGTATCGAAGATTTTTCACCACCTCGGTGCTCTGAAGGTAAGATCATCGCACCTGACAGAAATAAACGAACAATCAAATGATCAGTGATGATTTATCGTGTGACGAAAATAGAATTCGTTTGTGGAAGTGAACGTAGACGCAGTGTCAGAACTCTATTTCGATGAAATACTCATCATTAAGTTTTTTTTTTTTTACTGTACCAGCGCACACGCGTGTATTAGTATTTTCATGGACGAAGATATAGATTTTCAATCAAGCAATCTTTTCTCAAATCACGTGTGAAAAAATTAACGCTCTGGATTCGGGAACGAAAAATTGTTTCTAAAAACGAATAAATAATATACGACGCCGAAGACTTCAATGAGTCTCTGTATTAAGTGTCCTTTGACTCTTTCATAAGCTTCAATTCGCACAATTCCACTAGAACACTCTATCGATAACCGAAAGAGAACAAAAACAAATAATTTATCTTGATAAATATTAATTTCTTAGAAGAGATGAATTTATTACCACGTGATACACTATTCAACGCTCGAGAAAATCTTCAATACACTATAATGTACAGATTGTAACAACGGCGTGTCTCTCTCATTCCGTTGTTTCGATCGATTCGCTCATAAAGTGAAAAAGCGCAAATAACAGTGTTTGAACGCCGTCACCTGCCATGAAAGAGCAAAGAGCCGACACTGTTTCGCATACAGTGCAGACTTTTGTCTTAGAGCACATGTACGTCGTTGTACGGTCGTGCCGCGATGAATAATTCGTTACATTCACGTGTAAGTACATAGACACAGAGAGAGAGAGAGAGAGAGAGAGGTCCGTTAACTAAGACCTGACGTCCTGAACACATTGAATCGACGAACGTCGAGCATTGAAGAGAGGGTACGTAAGTATTCATGGAAGTGTTTGAATGTATTGTACAAACTTGTAGTTAACAGTGTGCTTTGGCGATCCAAGAGTGAACAGCAACAGCGTCAATGTGCAGGAAAGCTGCCAGGGGTAGCTTTTGTAAATATCTGCGGGTTGTTTACAATCGCTGTCGTCGACGTTCACTGCCGTCGTACCTGCGTCTGATGTAAGGCGACCGCCGTTGTAAACCCGTGTTCTTCGTTTTGTGTCGGCACATGTACATGTATATATGTATATGTGTATATATATATATATATATATATATATATATATATATAAACGGACGTATAGATCTTATGTACAAGTGTACACAACGCCAGAGAGGACGGACGATGGAAGCATTGATCGCGGTTACAGAGCCTCTTGTAACTAATACTAACCGTCGATGCGCTCGTCGTCGTTAAGAATCATCATCTCGATGTCGTGTCATCAATTAAATATATCTTACACGATATTCCGTATAATTATTCGAGACCCTGTCTCTCGCTATTTGGCGCGGTTAAAATTTACGAAATTTAAATGCAACGAAATTTAAATACTCTGTTCCTCCAGTTTCATCGGCAGTTCGTATCAAAGTCGTACGTAACTGTTCTTCTGTTTGGATTTTTGCAAATTCAAGTGAAAGTGAATGTTATACGTAGACTCGTTTTTATAATATATTTCGGACTGGATAACATTTTTTTTAAAAAAAAAGAACGGTGTGAGTAATTCTTTAGAACATTTTTAGAAAAACAGTTAAAAGTTAAAGTATTTTTTTCAGAAAAACAATCAATTAGAACACATCGTCAGAGAATATTATCAGTACAAAGATTATTCAGAAATGAATCAGTAATTATAAAGGATAAACTTAGATAGACAGAAAATAGTGTACAAATATAAAACGTACAGATATATACGAGTCTGCACACCTGGCAATTTTATTACAAAATCATTGAATGTCAAATAAATCGGTTATTGAATGGTGGTAAATATTTACAGTTGACGCGCGATTCGGAATCTAAGTCGATTGAAAAAAGAAACTCGCCTCGTATAAAAACATCACACTTCACTATCAGGTACACAATATTTCAGTTATACACTTTTTGACATTTAAACACGTCCTTTATATATAAAAAAGTGTCGGTTCGTTCTACTGTGAAACTATTATTCGACGAAAAAGAATTCAACGCTGAAAACGACGACGACGACGACGATACGAATCGATGGAAGTTTCGTTAGTTGCGACCTCTCGAAACGCTCGTCGGTGTCCCGTTGATAAAAACAACAGAATCGAGAAGAAAAAAAAATGATATATCGATTGAGAAAGAGTTCGAACAAAGAAAAATTTAAGTGAAAATGAGGTCAGTGCGCGACGACGATCCTCGCGGAACGGCGATCGGTGAAATTAAATTTGCTTTTTACGCGACCGTTCTGTAATGCATGCAGTGAAAAAGAACGAGCTGCGTGCGTTCCGACGAATATTTAGCGATGCAAAGATATTTTCTTCTTCGTTTCAGTTAGACGAAAGTCGGTAGCCAGATTCTAAGTGATTGTGGAATTTAAAAAAGACCGACAGTGCGCCGAACAGAAACCGTACACGTACAGCATCGGCACGAAGAACGGACAGAGTGTATAAAAATAATGAAAAAACCGAGTCGTGTATTCATACGATTCTTACAATAGGAATAGAAAGGAAAAACGGGCGCCTAATGACGAAAACACGCCACGCGAGTGTCACACATTCGGACTTAAACTAGCGCCGCATCATAAAGTAACGTCTTTTTACATTACGTGCGAGCGTGTACAATTCCTTGTGAAAAAAATGTATAATATCAGATTAATAACGAACGTGAAAAGAAGTGGTATAAAAAAGATTATATTATATTCATCACGAACGCTCTTTAAAAAAAAATACCACTCGACTGGCTCGAATTGGCGAGAGCACATGAATTCTGCATAGTTAAAACGTATATCCTTATTCACGAGTCTATAAAAGTTAATGTGAAATGAGTTCATAAATTAATTTCACGTTTATCTCATAAAACAATGTTTATGTAAGATAAAGGTACTCTATTTTTAATGAAAACGAGTTTGTGCACCCCACGTATTTCGGCATATCTCCTCCGTCCGCGCACACAGAAGTATATCCGTATATTTTAGAATGCTCGACTGGAAAAAAAAATCAAACGACGGTATAAGTACTCTGTTCTGCATTTTGTGTTAATAATGAATCTGGGGAAAAGATTTTTGACCAGAGACCTGAACGTTGAACACACGAGCACTTTTAGGAATACGATTGAAATATATTAATAAATATCGTTATCATAAGGCCATTCCGTACATTCGTGCATTCTTAATATGCGGGTATTAAATTTATTCTAGTTGTCGAGTGAATCGTTTACAAGCGTGGATATTGCTCTGTGAAACGTCACGGTTTGTGGACTGAAAAAATAATCGATTCGTGAGAATGAATTCAGCCACAATGTATGAACTGTGTCGTATTATTTTATTAAATACTTTCGTAAAGAGTGAACGGAAACTAAACACCGTAATCAATGTACACACGGTCTTAATATTTTTCAGTTCGAGTTAGTAAAATTCAATTTCTCTATCAGAGACATTAAACAGAGTTTATATTAATAATGTGATTAGTATAAGAGTTGCTCAGAAATGGATTCAGGAATTCAAACATTTAAAATTCTGCATATCCTGCATATGACAGAGATAGAAGATTCGTCTGTACCTAAGAGCTTTGAGAACAATGACGAATATGTGAGTTCAACAATAAAAAAAATATAAAATATTCAACTATTAAATAATTTGTAACAAACAAAGTATGTGGACAAAAATATAAAATTTTATTTGTTTTTTTTTTGGCAACAGACATATTTTTTTTTCATTCATATGCAGTAAAGAAATTATGATTTTTAGACGTAAGTCGTTGTTTGAAAGATAATTTACTTTATTCCATTTATTTAACATGTTACACAAATAAGCGATAACTTAAAAACTGACCCGATATCTAAGTACAGAGAAAAATGATATAACAACGGATTGTTATACTAAAATGGATCGACGTGAACGATCATTCGTTTCGATTTTATTTTCCCGGAGATATATAATTCATGAGAGAAGACACGTCGCTCGACGGCCGAACAATTTTCAATATTTTGACAGGCGCCCGGCCGCCCGCACGACGGACACCCACGCGCCGTCGATCGCGCGCCCGCACACCGAACGCACGTCACACGTCGACAGTGAAATTGTACACGTGAATGCAAGCGACATCCACAATTATTAAGTTATTGGATTCGAGTTACGCTAATTCGAAAATGAGCTCCGGACGCGCGAAACGTTGTTTTAAAATTCAAAGAGAGACGAGGCGGACGCCGTCGCCGCGTCGCCACCGACGCGTCCTCCCCTCCCGCCCCGCATTAAATGTCGCGCGAGCTGAAAATATTTCAACGGGTTAATCGGATTGTCCAATTTAAATTTTAAAATGGTCCTCTTCTTCCTTTTTTTAATCGTCCGACGCGTAAGTTCTTGTTATTTCTGCACGATGTCGACGACGTTTTTTTTCCTGTCCTGTCCCTGCATTTCGTCGTCGGCTTTAATCTCTAAAATTTCATTAAGAAAGTTCTTTTGATTGTAAGAACGTAATTTACGTGAACTGTATATATATATATATATATATATATACGCTTTTCCACTTTAATACAGACTAAAAAATAATTTCGTTGGAAATTTTTATTCTTTATGAGGGTGTTTTGTTTTACAGAGATTTATATTTTATATATATATATATATATATATATATATATATATATATATATATATATACATATAAGGATGAAAAACACTGAAAAAATATTCTTAATAAATTTTTATGACTAAATATTTTTTATGAAATGTGCAAAATGTAAATTATTTTAAATTGTTCTAGTTTATATTACTGAAACAATCTTGTGGTAAATTGAATGTTAACAAGCTCCTAAAGCAACCGAAATTAATTGTAAAAGAATACGTAAACAATGGTTCAATAGTATTAAATAAATAAGGACAGTATAATAACAACAGAAACAAAAATAGAAAAACAACATTTACAAGTTTATCGTTTATACACTGTTCGCTGATAAATGTCGTGGTTTGTAGGCTTATTTTTTAACTAATTTCTCATTATCACTATGATTAATAGTTTTCAAAATGGTACAAGATTTCCTATATATAAAATGTTCAAAAGTTGAAATTGACGGTAGAAAACGTGTCTAAATAGTTGGTGTAAGACTGAATTGGGTGCCTTTACATTGAATCAATCACAACTCTGTTTCCAATTAAAATATTGTCTCGTCGTTTTGGGATTTTTATGTGCGAACATTAAATTATCCATTTTTGCCAAGCAATTGGCATAACTGCACAAAACAGCAGTGAATACGATGGCGTTCGAAAAGCAACATATTGGGAATTGCATAATTTTCGCATTCCAGATGAAAAAAATGCTGCCAAAGGCGCGGGAATGTCTTCTTCAGCTTTTGAAGGAAGGAGTTGTGATGCATAAAACATGCAGAAAATGCAAAAACAATCGAAGAAATTTGAAATTGCATTGACTAAAAATCGCCATCATTTTCGACACGAGATTCATCATTAACCCTACAGAAGGAGCAAAGTTATACAAAATAATAGGAGATATTTTGAGGATTGAAATTTGTTTCACTTTTCTGTAAATGAGCAGTCACTTTGCTATATAAAAAAAAATACCGAATTAATTTGTACGTCTAATAGTATAAACACAAAGTCCATATCTGAACACTGCTTGATATCACTTTTCTACAGTGCATGCCTGTCATTGGCAAAACACTCTCGAACCGATGCGTGATGTGTAAAATGTGCGGAGATCCTGCATGCAGTCACAAATAGACGAGTGAGAAATGAGACGAACGAAACATGTTTTTTTTTTCGTTTAAGATCACAACGATACGAAACATAAACGTATGTATATGAGTGTATGCGTGGGTGTGTAATCCAGTCGAGATGTATGGAGCGAGTCGACGACAACGTTGAACTTTAATAGAACAATCACGAAAATTACGACGAGCCGTCGTCAACGACGGTTTCTTTCCCGGTTCGCCAGAACCCGATTATTTGTTAAATGACAGAACGCGAGTGAATTTCAGGAAGGACGTCACAAATACTCACGGTTTTGGTTAGCATTATTCAAATTTGTATCCGTGGCTGTAAACAGTGCGTTCCGCCTCCTCACTCTTCCCGCTCTCTCAAACACATTCACTTTATATATATTTATATATATATATATATATATATATATATATATATATATATATATATATACATAAATATATAAATACATAAATACTAAACGCAGCAAACAAACTACACAAACGGACCAACGATACACAGTGAGTTCCGTGTGCTTGATTCACCGGAAATATTTTTAAATTGAAAATTTTTCTGCTTGTTGCTCACAATTTACAACATAACAACAGAAACATGAAGAATGCATGATTCATAAAATTAAAGTTTTTGACGTTTTGACAGCAGACTTGAAATATTATATAAGTGAATGTGCGGAGCATATCAATATATATATATATATATATATATATATATATATATATATATGTGTGTGTGTGTGTGTGTATGTATACGGAAATGAATAAACGTATTACTGGAAATGTTAAACGATTTCTTATATCATGTGCTATATTAATGTATTATAAAAGAATTGTATTTCCTTGGTTAGAAAAAATCGTTCCTGACATAAAGTGTAAATATTTTCACCGGCTAATTCTCGCAGAGTCAATCAATTGTATATCAGTCGACGGGATAAAGAAATGGGCATAGAAATTATTAAATTATCGAAAATTATTTCATAGTCGATAAATAGACGAGAATAAATCAAATACGAAAAATAAAATATTTCTCCAATAATGGTTTACTCTGTCTCAAGCACATAACACACCCTTGTTAAAAAAAAGGTCAAAAAAATCTGAAAATTGCTTACTACTTGAAAGTTGAATAATTGTATTTTTCCACAGTATTTATTTTTTTTTTATAATGAAGATTGACACATTGAGAGAAATTATATGAAAACGGAAACTAATAGAGAGTGACAGTTGTTTTTCAAACATAATATATATATATATATATATATATATATATATATATATATATACATATACAAGTGTGTGTGTGTGCGTGTGTGTGTGTGTGAGTATTTGTATTAAAGTATGAAGTGAAATTGTTTTAAGCTTCTAACTTATTTCAGTGAACGGCAATTATATAAAATTTATTAATGCAACACGGGTGAAGTATACTTGCAAATACTTTCATTAGTGCTGTGTGAATTGAAATAAAAACTCGACATATACAAATATATATATATATATATATATATATATATATATATATATATATACATATACACACATATACATATAGATACATACATACCGGCATATGCATGTACGTATGAATGTGTGTTCGGATTTCAACAGTTACGCCGCTTTTAAACATGTTTTATGAACAAACCCTCCACATTATACGAATATTTAAACACAAACACTTGAAAATAAATTCCGTAGTAATTTAAAAACATAGTTGAAACGCGGCTCGCCGAAACGATTAAACGCCGTCGCCGTTGCGCAAATGCGATATCATTGAGCGTTTTTACATGGAGTAAAACTCATGATTCGAGTTTAATTCGTGTTTTAAAGAGATTTCTCTACCGTGCGTGCGTGCGTGCGTGCGTCTTTGCGCGCGCGTTCTTCCCACGACATCGTGTGACACTACTACTCATTCGCGACGATTTTTTCGTCTCCGTCCGCCAGAAGAGGAAAAAAGAGTTCTGTGTAGAGAGCGTGAATAACGTAAAACGACAGAACCGGAAGTGGAAGCTGTTTTCGTTAGCCGTAAGATGAAAAAGTCGAGATTCGGATGGAAATACAAGTCGCCCTATGTGTGTGTGTACGTATTTTGTACTTGTTTGCATTCAAGCAAGCTTCGTTCGTTGTTTGACTTTTCTCAAGTTTCGATGTTGTGTATTTTTTTTATATATTTCTTACACAGTTTGAAATGCACGTAGTTACACATTTGTACACTATATAGATGTGTTCGACGGAGTTTTTTCTTTCTCTTTTGAAATATGAACGCGGAGTAGAATTGTAATAAACGTGAGTTTGTTGTAATAAACTCTGTGGTTGTAATCACAAGAATTCGTAACTCTTACATTTCTTCAATATTCCATAAGTGTGTATGTAGAGTATTTATACAAATGAAACGTTTTATGTTTTTGAAAGAACATATAGAGTTTTACAACATAATCTATTTATTAAGAACATGCGTTCGACTTGAAAATATCTACAGTCGAATATATATATATATATATATATATATATATCGTTATATAAAGTATATAATATATATCGTTCGTTGCACTACCCTCGTCGCATGACACGTCTGCATGGGCGCGATGAACTTTATAGGAGCGATCAACAAAATGCAATGGATCTTTTCACGAATGGAGCGATTCGTCGCGTGCATCTGTTTACTGTGCGGAATACGAATCGGGTGCGTAACGAAAAACCGTGCCGGAACCACCTTTTTCTTATTTGCAGCGAAACAGTAGCCAATCAATCACGGTCCGGGATGCAATTAGGGAACCGGACAGATCCATCAGCCGCTGATAAGAATCACGTCCGCGCACGAATATCTTTCTGTTTGCGCTGCGGCAATGCTCGTCGGTCTCTCGAGAAGACCGAACGGAGAACATCGATCGGAATCGGCGCGTCGCGACGCCGCTGCCGTCTTCATTCGTACACGACGATTCGTTTGTGTAATCAGACGAAGAAAAAGAACATCCCGAGCACTTACCGTACCCGTGCATAGTTCTTAAATTCGCATTCTGTGTCGCTCGTCACTCGATCGAAAAACATAAACAACTGACGCGGCGACGAATCCCTATCTTTTACGAATTAATTAGTGTCAACAAGACACGACTGCTATCTCGTCCGCACAGCGAACATAAACAAATGGCCGATGAAACGTTCTAATTACACGACCGAAATAAGATCTTCTATGACGCGGACAGACAGATAGACAGTCGGACAATCATTCACTCGGACATCGAGCGAGACAGACGGCTCCGTCCATTCTGCGCGTCTCTCTACGAAAATTAAAACAGCGGCTCGGTCTCGATGTAATGCCTATGCAAATGCACGGATCGCGTTCACGTTTTCACGCATGGCGAGACAAATTCCCACCGCCACCGGCTATTCGGGCCGTCCCTGCTCTCCGAACTGCCGTCGCTGCCGTCGTACACGTAGAACATGATACATTGTTTATACGGTAACCTTTGTTCTCCTCGCCTCGCAACGAAAGTTGACCCGGCACCACCTTTTGATTTCTGAACGTCGGCGAAAGATGAAAGAGAGCGTGTTGTTCGGTCGCCGCGCACGAAAACTTGAACGACTTTCATCTTTATGTATTAGGCTCTCTGTTTCAGTCGTCGGAAAGTTTTAATTATATTATTACCGCTTCGGTAATGTGTATTCGTAATTAACATATCTCGAAACAGCTTCCGCGGTAGATTATGTCAAAGTGATAATGCGAAGACGACGGTCACGGACTCACTTCATGAATACTTTCCATCCATTGTTACAGATGATTATAAAACTTTTCCATGAAATACCCGGTGAAATTTTGATACATCATTTACAGAGCGGCAGTCGCTAAATTTCATCTTGAACAAAAATATGTATCTGCAATATACAGATACTGTTCATATAATTAATTGTTCAGACATTAATAAATTACATAGTTTAGAGAAATTTAGCCTAGAGCAACTCAAAGAATTTATATCGAAAAGTGTTGTCAGAAAGTGAGTGGGCGTGAATTTAATACAGATATGGACCTGAACGATGCGGTCAGAGAGCCAGATTCTTTTTATTCATTGCCACCGTAAAGGTGATGATGGTATTGTCACAATATGCAAATAAGTGATTTGTTGAACATTTTTTTCGGTCAGAAATACTTTTGGTGGTTTGTGTGATGAAAAAAGAATTAATTTGTGAAAGTGAATTCAACCGCACTGCACAGAACTACATTCTTACAGAATATTACCTAAACAGAGTATCAAGCTGGAATTTTGCTATTCTATTCTCTTGACCTATCGGAACTGTAAAAACATCAAGATAACAACACACACGTCATCACATACAACACTAAGATCCGCTAAAAATACACTTTGAGAGAGGAACGTCGCAATTTAAGGCAACGTACAGCACTCGCATGAAAAACATTCCTGTTATGGAAAGGATAATAAAATGAAACGTTGAAAAACTTATTCTGGAATAAAACTATTCAACGGTTTTTCTCTGCAAAAGTGATTTGAACTGAATACAAGGAATAAATTTCTAGGTTTCCAAAGACGCAGAGTTTAAAGTTGCTATTAAATAGTTCTATTGCGAATAACATGCAATTTAAAAACAGAAGTATATAATTTGGGAACCTTCATAAATAGTAAACTTAACTCTCGTGTATATATATATATATATATATACTAAAAGCAAATGACTTCAAATTGAACTTGCAACGAGTGTTCGTTTAAAAGTTTTACCTTTGAACTTAATATCGAAATTCAGCATATTTATTTATGTCGAATATATATATATATATATATATATATATATATATATATATATATATATATATATATATATATATATATATATATATGCGTTTATGCACGGCGAAATTATATAAAGGGTACGTTAAATATGAAACGAGTATAAAACTTAAAATGAAATTTTGAAAATAAATCCTCTGGCGAAATGTGAAAGTGTACAAGGAGAATGTATAAATGTTTATGTATGTATGTATGTATGCATATATATATATATATATATATATATATATATAATGTGTGTGTGTATTGAACTCGACCGTTTTTCCTGATTCCAGAACGCAGCCGTTGAGAGCAGAATTTCTAAACGAGTCATAAATATTCAAAGCAGTCGGCAATAATATAAACATGACCGTGTATTTGTTTTACATTCCTCATCGATTGTTTTCCAGTAGAGCGGCAGCGTGGTCAGAAAAAATGAATAAAACATGACGGGAACGAAGGAAAAGTCAAATTATCAATTCAGAGAGACTCGGCCGCCGAATAATTTCCCGTGCGAAAGTTCAAGACGACAAAGTATTTTAATGCAATAACTTGCGGAAATCGAAGTCGCAGGCGACGGCGCGCAATCTGTTCAGTTCGCGCGGCGGCTGAGAGGATCGTCTCTCGGTGTCTCGCCGGGGAATTTTCGCGCTACGGCTCGTCCGTAATTCGAAAAGAACATTTTTTTTTTTTTTTGTAATTAATATATGAATTGAAGGACGATCGGTTTCGACATAGCGCGTGTGCTCCGTACGAGATGCATCTGTTTTCACGCAAACGTTTGTTTTGTTTGTGTGTCAAATAATTTATTTCCGGTGCGAACGAAACGCGCTCTTTTTGCCGAAACAAATCAGATATCGTAACTGTTCCGTCATCGAGAGAATCTAGGTTAATTTTCGTTTAACGATGATCGATAGTTAATTAGAGCAACGGAGAGAGCTTATTAAATTAATTTCCTCGGCTCATGAACGATATTTCATTCAATTTATTACAAACGGTGTTTTTGATTTCGATCATCTTATTCATCTACTACTGCCAGCCACTAGCGTCGGATAATAATTAATTTTTATGTCGATATACGGCGCGCGCGCGCACACGCACACGCACGCACCGTCGTCTCTCTCGTGTCAGACACCGCGTGCGCGTTATACAGTGATCGTTCGATTCCACATTACGCGACCATAAAAATCGTCTTGTTGTTTCTGCACGGCTCGATATTTGATTTATGCGAGAGAAAACGTTATAAACTATAGTACAGTCGGACGATAACTTTGTCGTCACTCATTTTATGTTAAAACATTGACTCCGCCGGAGCGTGAAACTGATGTTTTCGCCTCGTTAAATTTCATGTTAAGTGCGTTCCTTTCACTCTGCGCGCCCTTTTTTTAATATAATAAAATTTGAGAAAATAACGTCTACCGATATTGTTTACGACATCGATAGCAGTATTCAATTATACGAAATCATTAAATTGTTTATTGGTCCAACACAAACGTTTCATGTATATACACACATACATACATATATATATATGAAATAAAAAGAGCAGAGCATTACATTACAGTCTACGGAAAAATTAAATGGAAAAAATGTTACCAGAAAAAAGTACCTAATGGACTCATAGAAGAAATATGCTGTTAAATTTAAGCGAAAGAAATGGATCGACTCGTTTAAATTGAGAAATGTTTGAATCAACTTTTCTCTCTCATTTCATTTTTCGTTTTGATGTTGTGCACCCACGTGCGCGCGTGTGTGTGTGTACGTACGTGCGAGCAAATGTGTGTGCGTGTGTCACTTTCATGAAAGGTAAAGGATTCAACGAGATTCAAACGAGAAAGCCGGCCGTCCCTATTAAACTCTATTTATATTCAATTAACATCAGTGCGCGCGTCAACCGATAAGAAATATTAATATCCAACAACACATTAGGAGCGAACGAACTGTCGTTTTTATTTCGGGCCGTCTTGGTAACGACGTGATTTTCGGCCGGGAGCGAGTGCGCCTGCGGATTGAAAAAAAAACCGTCGAAATTTCCATTCGAGCTCCTCATTAATCATTATATTTCATCATTATATTTACTTATATAGAGTGTGGCATGAAATCGATATAATCTCGTTCTAGATAAAGATGTAGCTACGGCTGGATAATGAAAATTTATTGGAAAAGTTTTTAGAATAACTTTCATAATCATTTCGAAAACGCTCTCGAAGAAGCGTAACTCGTTAGAGTCGGCTCTCTTACAAATCATTGTTGTTTGTCTTCTTCACTGCGATGATTTCACTACACAAACACACACACACACACGCACACTATATATATATATATATATATATATATATATAAGTGAGCTTTACGAATCGAATAAATATTTTTGATGTTAAAAAATGTTTTCTTAACAACATAAATAATCTTGCACATAATACATGCACATAAATATTTATAAGTATCCCTTTTTGTGTGTATTTAAGTGTATATGTAATATTTATAGAAAGAAAAATCGTTTACCACTTCCAGCTCGGTGCTATTTTAAAATTTTCCGTACCGGAAATGTACTTCATTGTTCGATAAACATTCGTTTTCTCTGGAACAAGCACCGAAATAATTTTTATACCTACAGATTAAAGTATATAAAATCGACCAATTTTGAATACATATAAAAACATTATTTGATCTGGAAGACATGTTCGAAGAGAAAAAAAATTATGAACGGTGAATTTTAACGCACGCTGGTCTTTTAAATGAAAATAATCCTTTCAAATCGAAATTTCAATATTGATTCGTCCGTTGTTTGCTTTAACGTTACTAAATCGTTTCAGCCTGTATTTAAAAATAAATCTACTGAAAAATTAATTTAGTAATCGTACATTAACCTAATAAGCTAATCAATAATACATTTATAAATGTATACTACATACTCTCTAGTATGTGAGTGTATTCGTATGTGTGTGTGCGCGTGTGTGTGTATAAAACGAAACTTGTTAACAATATCTCAATATCGAACTCGATAAAAATTTTGTTCCGTGGCTAATCCTATAAACTGAGAAGAGGAAATGTTAAACGAAACACACAACTGCGGCACGCAAGTTCGACACCACGCAAGTGTGTACATACACACATACACGCGCGTACGCTTGAAACATCGTATAATAATGTTTTTACAGCCGCATTATCGTCGAAAATACTACATAATTTCGACACGCCGAGATAAAAAGAACGTTCGCCAAATGGGAAAATGATAATTTCTATATCGAGGAGGCTGGTGGGCTCGAGCGCGAGCGCGCAGGGTGCGAAGAGAACCGCTCACGTTGCGCTCGTTCTCGCATTCGACGATTATTCTATGTCCGAACACACACACACACACATTATGATCGTTGTACATGCAAGTTTACTCTCGCGCTTGCACAAAAGATTGCGAACTCGATACGTTGAAATTAAAAACACTTTGTCTCATAACGAAACGGGTTTGTGGACCTGTCTGGACAATTATTGTTTGAATTTCTCGCGACAAACATTTAAATTGACATCGGATTAAATGAGAAAATAAAATGTTTTCTCGACCGTTATACGTCCGAGTGATTTTTAAAACGTTCTCACACGAGAAACCGACAATTTCAATAATACAGTCGGGTATGCAGTACGTTGAATGTTTTAATTAATGCCAAAGCGTCCGAAGAGTCAATTTTATTTCGTATCCGCTGAAATATGTTCCAATGAATGCCTCACTTGAACACTGACGGTATACTTTCTCTATTAACAAGCAGTAAATAGATAGAACTACTCGTGCACGAATCCCACACACGTGCAGGCGAACGTTCGTGTGAAAAAGGAAGAAAGAGAAGATCCACGACGAAGACTACGACGCGCCCGATCCACGACGAATATCTACTTTAGAAGCGTGTTAATTGCACTCGAATATTCATTAAGACTTTCGTGTAATTAATGAAATTATGATGAATAGTTGTGTCTCCTTTAATTGCTCGCTTCCTAGCGCGCATTTCTTTGTTTTCGTATCCATACGCTCGTATAAATCAACATAAGTGGGAACAGTCGTATTTCTTCTTCACGGCGAGCTCGGGCCGGAAAAAAAAACATAAATTTATATAGCGGCGGAGGTGCTTGAAATAATTCTCGTTTAATAGACAGGAATATAATTAGTTACGTTCGCTGTGTGGCGCGGAAGAACTGATTTTCATTTATTCATCGCTCGTACGTACGACATATGAACGTATTGAAAAATGAGAGGAAAACGGCCCCGTTTTAATTTTAATGCCCGTAACGAGATATATATTAAATGAAAGGAAAGAAATAATAAAAGTGTTTCGACGCTTCTACTTTACGCGCTAGTCGTTCTTTTGTGTTTGCGATCGATGATTTTGTATTAAATTGTACCAGAGAATTCGCTCTAACAAACACACACACACACACACACATATATATATATATATATATATATATATATATATACATACGAGTTTACACGCTCATCAAGTAAAAATCAATGTCCTCTTTCTGCTACAATAACTTTTCGAAATGAAACTGAATAAACAGAGTTCGGATCATATAAGCAGATAAAATTATACATGAATAAGGTACAGTTCTCAAATGATGTAATGACAAAAAAATAGATTCGAGTAATTAAGAAACGGACGATGATTTGTAATGAAATCATTGAATTTAAATCTAGACGATAAAGATTTAATTTTATTATTCATCCGGTATACAAAGAAGACGATTAAAAACAATTACTTCGTTGTTTGTTTAAAGCTCTTCAATATAACTTGTTGTGTCTGGACACGTCCGTTCACTATTACTAATATGATTGTAGAATTCAATTAGTCACCGTCTACTCGAACGTCGACTTGTTTGATGTTTTAATTACGATTTGTTTCGAAAGACAGCCCATAATCGATCGAATATAATAAATATTTATTTCGTCGAGACATCGGCGCGCTCTTCCGCACGTTTATTGTTCGATTCTCGACGGAAAAAAAAATACGCACAACGATACTCGTACAAGTTATTATAGCAATTGTTAAACGCCGGTTGTTATTCTGTTTCTTCGCATTCTATCATAAAAATCAAAATCGTTTTCGATTCATACCCAGCCTCTGTGATAACGTATCGACATGTGAAACGGAATCCATTCAGCGCTTATTTCGTATCATTGTACGGGAATTCAATCGCACGTTCATTTATATTTCAACGTGTACCACATTACATGCGTTCACCCCTAACGTTACCTTAAACGCATCTACGCAAACAAACCGCCATGAAGTGATCTCAGTTCGTACGATTTCATTCAGGGAGACGAACATAAAAATATATATAATAATAACAATAATAATAGTAATATAAAAAAGCGTACATTTTTAACGTACGATGTAATTTCAGACTTCCGGAGTGTGTGCGCGCGTGTGTGAAGGAGTGCGGTAGATGTACGGTGACTCGGGCAGAGATTCGAATAGTAATCTTGATAGAGAATGAATGGAAAAAAATCACAAACCGTTTTGAGCATTCTACACGATCATCTTGGCATAAAATGTACATTATTCGCTAGAGAATTTCAAGTGTCGCCGTCGGACCGGAAACTGTTGTTCATTGTTTTTTCGGGGTACAGAAGGTACTTGTCGAGTGGTTAAAAAAATAAAATCGTCACTATAGTTCGAGAATAGTACACGACTATAATGGAAGAAATGAAGGCGACAGTGAAGGAAAAAAAGACGAAAAAATTGGGAAAATGTGTATTGTTCTTGCAAGATAACGCATCTGTTCACACGAACAATGTTGCAATAGCTGCCATCCGTAGATGCGGTTTGCAAATTCTTAATGATCCTCCGTATAGACGATATCTGACCGCTAGTAAGTTTAATTTGTCCTTGAAATTGAAAAAAAAGAGTTACATGGCTAGAAATTTGGGGATGATGAAGAGGTCAAAGCAGAAATTTCGATTTATTTCATTACAAAAAATATTTTTATGAAGGTGCAAAGAAACTTATTCAAAAACCTTAAAACATTTTGAAAAAAAACGACTGGTATTGTTTTACTTCTTTTTCCATAAATAACATGAAAAGGCGTGCAGATTTGAGAAGAATTAAAACTGAATTGAAATGAAATAATGTTAAACGATAATAACATTCTGTAAAAGTTTTGAATTTAATGCGCTGAATGAAATCAGTTCGAAAGTTTATAAACGAACCGCACTACAACTATTGGATCTATTATTACCATCAATATTTCTTTCTATAATTTTTGTTAAATGAATTTTATTCCCATAATCGCACATGTTTATGAAAAATGAAACAGCGGATCACCCGCACGATGACAAGTGCAAAATATCTTTCCAAATTGTATGATATGCGGTGAGTCTATGCGGATGAGCGTTGATCCGTGCTTCACGGACAGAGACACGGCGGCCCCCATACGTCGCGTCTCCGACTGTTATTTGAAACGCTCGTGTGTTCGAAAGCATCAGAACAAAAGACAGTTCCGAGATAGAATGGAAAACGGGGGACGTTACGGCCGGCTCTCCCGCACGGGCCGACGTTCTTTTTTACCTGTAACATTGTTACAACACAGCGTCGTTGAATAGTCGACGCACGTAACGAGAGGTCGGGACGCGTGCGAGCGCAACATCGATACATTCGCCGCGATTTCCCGCAGGCGTTTTTTCAACCGTTCTCTGTTTCTGCGGGCGTGCACGCGCGAACGACAATAATAACGGGGAACGGAGAGGCGACTGGGGAAAAAAAGCGACGACGGCGACGGAACATTTAAAACGGAAGCCGGTGCGTGTATCCGTGCACGTACATACTTTTTGAGAGCATCGTTTCGACGTTATTGTTGTATAAAAATATATATATTGTTAATAAAATTAAGTGCCGGGAATTAGATTATACAAATGACTGCCGTGATGTGTATGAATGTGCTTTGGTCAAACAGTAACAGTAATCGTGTCGTCGTTGTTTTTTTTTCGTTTTTATTTTATGTTTATTACGCGCGTAGATTTATCTGCGCTCGTGAGAATATGCAGAGTTGTGGATTCGGATGGACTGGAGGGTCTCTGATATAATAACATTATCGTTTATGAAAACGACGGCGCGTTTTAAATGCGAAAACGTACGTATTTACAAATTTATTTTCGTTTATGAACGTTCGCATAAACGGCATAAAGAGGGTTCAGAGCACGGACGGATGGATATGAGTATGCGTCTATTACTAGGAGTAAGAAACGTACGCTAGTAAAACGGAACATTGGATTTTTTTTGTTGAATAAATTAGTCCGAAACGTCGGTCAAATCTTTTCGATTCTCTGTCATCATATATCGTGTTGTAGCGTTGGGTGTGTCGTGTTATTATTAGCTGTGTCTGGGGGTTGAGAACCCTGACACCAGCTTTTATCATAGTACGTGTTCCGTCATGTGTTTGTATGCAGGCTTGATTCGTGGAAATGTGAGGAAACTTTTAAATTTCGAACAAAGTAGTATATTTTGCAGAAAGATTTATAAACAACAGCAGCACTTTTACAATGAATACGTTTTTCATTCTACGAACCACAAAACATTTTACTGGTTTATAATATTCGATAAATGATTGTTAACATTTTTGATTTTAGCTGAAAAACAACAATCAGAAATAATCAATAATACTTTATTGAACATTTTTAGCAAGGATAAATTTGTAGTTTGTGCAGTGAAAGAAGAATTCATTTATAAATGTGAATTTAGCCCCAGTACCAGAACTCTATTATGTCAAAGTACAGTACTATCATAAGTGAGTTGAAAAACAATAAAAAAATGCAAGACATTAAAATTCAGTACTTTTATAAAACCGTATTTCATTTTATACAAATAACAGAGAACATCTATTTCTGATGTTGGACCTATTCTTGAAAACAGATTCACAGTCACTGTATTTAAGCTTTGATTCCGATAAATGATCAGTGCACTTACTAAATTATTAATAAACCATGAATGCAAATCGAAAAGTGTTTCTAAAGACACTACACTTTCAATTCATTCAATAGAATTCAACTTTTATAAATTATAACGAATACTGTATAAATAAAATAGACAAGTTACATTTGAAAAACATATTTTCAATCTATGCATTAATTGTTTTCCCAAAAAGAGATTTTTAATTTTTGAAAGTGACTACAATTGTTTATAATAAGAAATGTTTATCGAAAACAAAAGTTGGATAACGTAGACTTTTAATTTTTAAACCGTGATTAACTAACGCACGATAAGAATATTCATACGTTCCCACATAGATAAATTATAGGCCACAGAATGTTTATGTGTTTAAAATGAAGACATTTCCGTACTATCTCGTATAAAAACGCAAAAGTTTACATAGCAAAATAATGTAAATATCGATTGAATGTATTTTATATAGTAATACATATATATATATATATATATATATATATATATATTCATATGAAGCATTTTCCGAGTGACACCGTCACAACTGCACACATGCAGAGACTGCAGTAAAATCAGTTTTTGATCCGCGCCCGATGCTTCCAGCCCGTATGTCTCTGTCGGTTCTTCTACTCGTGTGTGTGTCAGTGTTTGTTTATTATACGTTTAATATACAGACAAGCGGATCGACTCGTTGAACTTGAAACTGGGTCAACTACTGGGATTTAATTTAACATAAAATTGCATTTAGCCGAGCGAACAGTTATCACGGCGGCAGTCGCCGCCGATGTCAGCCTGGTAAACCGAACACACACAGCGGCAAAGATAATTTCGCCTGCGATAAATCTGACCATAAACTATTACGATTGATTTAATGTTTGCGAAAATAATGGCTGGAGCGCGCATATTTAATATGAGACTCGAAGATTATATACGAAGCAATCGCACCGACACTCGTGTGTGTACCTCTCTCTGTACGGGTTCGTACAGCTTTCTGTCTATCTTTTTTTACATGCACGTGTAAAATTGAATAAATAGTAATGATGATTATGTTTTAAAATCCACGGTCGCAAGGTTTTCAGATATTGTATTAGAGCGGTCATGATATTCTGGAACTTTTGATGATGATCGAAAAATTAAAACCGGTTTTAATGTTTTTTTTTTAGTTAATTTATAACGTGAATAATTTTCAGATTTAAAAATAAACATGAAAAAAAAACAAAAAAATAACAGGACATTTTAGAAAATGAAATAATATTTTTAAAAAATAATTCAAATAAACGAAATGTCAACAAAATAAAATTATGAAAATATTATTTTATGTCCATTTATATATATATATATATATATATATATATATATATGTATATATATATATATTGTTCGATTGTAAACCGTATATTTCATTGAAAATTCGTCGGGACTTGAAAAAAAAATACATGTACGGAGAGAGAGAGAGACGGAGAAAGAGATCGGTGAAAATAAATACGAACGTATACGAAAGAGCGGAAACAAGGACAGTTTGCGAGGTCCGCGAAGCATAACCCGTTGATGAACACCCATTTCCCAAGTCGCTCTCGTCGCCGTGGCGCTGCTATTCCGGGCCGGTTGACCGGACCAGCCCGGACCGATCTAACGCGGTGGTCAAATTGTCCACGCAATCAATTCTCTTTGTATCGACGTCGTTTTATTATCGCACTCTGTGCTCGTTTTCTTGTCGAATAAACGACGTTATTTATTTTCCACAAACACGTACGTACATCGTGTTACACACACACATAATATGTGTGTGTATGTGTATATATATATATATATATGGATGTACGAACATGCGCGGTGATTAATTATCAATAAAAGAGAAATTCGAGTCGTTAAATGAACAGTTTTCTATGTAAAGAAATTGAAAAAAAAGTCGTAGAGTCGCAGAGCGGTTAAAAAGTCGTAGCGAAGATCGGAATTCTTTTGTAGTGGAAGTAATAACCACAACAATTCGAGTCATTCCGGCACTAAAGTTTCTGATATTGCCATTGTTCGTCTCTCTGGCGTGCAGGTTCGAAAGTTTTTGTTCGTCGTCATCTTCGGACCGAGTTCGCAGTCAACTATTTCAAATAGTTAGTTATAGGTGTGTGTGTGTGAGAGAGAGAGAAAGAAATAGAGACTCTCGTACACTGGAGATTCGTGTATGAATTAGTTCGTATACATTCGATCCGTTTGTAACGTCCTGGACAGATTATTTAGTTGGCATCGACGGTTAAGAACAGTTCTGACAGTTTTTCAAGCATTGATTATGTCCTGTTTCAGTCTGATAGTCGATAAATTACAATCGACGCGTTCAACAACAGGAATAAATGTGAAATTGATCTATATTTTTGCAACATTTTAAAAAGAGAATCTGCATACATAAACAGCATAATTTATCGAATTACGTGCAACTGAAAGAGACGATTATTAAATTCGAGAGGGTAGAATGTATCTTCGTACGAATTAAAAATAAAATGCATAGAGATGAGATAATATGAATGATGAAAACAGTGAAACACACTGCTCGGAAAATTTCGAACGCTCTGTAAAAATCCGGTCGTATAAAGAAAAAAAATAAAACACGCTCAGAGACATTGTAAGTAATATTCACAATGTCCATATGTCGTAAACTCTATCGACGAAGCGGAGGACGTGCTCGAGGAGTATCGATTTACAATTTCGGTCTATTTGCACACACGCACACACGCGCACGCACACACACGTGAAAGCGAACAACGTTCTCCAAGGTTCGTTGCGACGGAACGCATTGTCGCGTTTAAAGTTCGGCCCGGCCTCTGGGCCAACGTTTCTCGCGGTGCCGCGCGCACTCTCTCCCGTCCGCTCGTCGAATAAAGCTTCAGATGTAGAGCTTCGGATATAGAGCTTTTTAATGACCCTTGACATTGGTTAAGCCGACAAAACGTATCGCCCGAATAGCTGGAAGTGAACGATCTCCCTCCGTGTGTGCGGCCGTTGTCGGCCTGTTTTAAATTTATACCATTGTCCGGCCGAATAGTTTTGCATCGGGTCGCGGGGTCCGACGAAATGACAGGTGTTTTCCATTGTGCGAACAGAGATTTATCGCACGCTGTTTGAGCAATGAACGTTGTTTGATAGAGTTGCAATAATTTCGTTATTAATATGACATTTATATTGTTTGTGCGGGAATGTAATTTACGCGTTATTCTAAATCGAACGACACGCTATTTACTATTTAAACTGTGTACGTCGGGAGATGCGATTACATTGTACGAATTTAAACTCTGAAATATAACAATGACACGTGACGATCGTCGTCTGATACTTAAAAAGGGTCCTCGGTATAGTTTAAGATCGTGTTCATTCCGAGAAGATTCGAGAGAAGACGAATCGCGAGTGCTGAACTGCTCGTCGATTGTTTATAAAAAATGACATTGAAGAATATATATTAATACTAGATGCAGCTTTCATTCAATTAGGACATTCGACCGTGTGAGTCGCTGATCGAGATGTACGTGAATGTCTGTGAAACAATCTAGTGTACGTGACGCTGTAACGTAACTCTTCGTGCTTTCTTTTTCGCCTTGACTAAACACCAGAAGCAATCTTAACACGTTCATGGATACAAACAGTTGTGTAACATTCAAATGTCACGCGATTCGACTATAACGGACTGAAAAGTGTACGTGTGCGAGCGTGCGCGTTGTCCCGCACAGGAAAAAAATCGTCGTGATGTAAGAAAACACATGTACCAGAGGGTTAGTCGTGTCGTCTTGCTGTCTCTGCAGAGAACATATATGTAACGGGTCCGACTGCTAAATTCGACTTTTATTATTTGATTCCGTCTCCAGACGTAAAAGAATTCCAGTTTGCAATATATTGGGCGAGTGTTGTTCGATCGGAATTTTGAAAACGTCCAAACGGTCCGATCGGTAGCCTTTACGAACACACAAGCTATAATCGGTATGAGAACTAGCGGTCGTCCGAAATCGGTGTACGCGCGGATGAAAAATGCGCGTATAAATCAAATGTGTTTGTGACGAGGAGGCCGGTAATATTTTTTTATTTAAATACACGGCAACATTAAAGTGATCGTTAAACAGTGTCCGTGAGTGTGTAATAAATACACGGCCATTACTCATTACACAACGCCGAAACTAACGGCCACGCAACGCCACAATTAACAACTCATACACAATGCAACGCCTGCCTCCACGCATGCCGAGCATGCAACACGCCGGGCCCCTGTGCAAACGCGCGCGCACAAAAACAGCCGCACGGACGTGTGCGGCGCTGCACATCCGAGCTCGTTCCATAAAACACGCACGGGACGGTGCACCACGTACACTAGTGCTAGTCGTGCATTTTGGAAATCGTACGCTACAGTCGGGCACACATTTGTCCGATCTCCAATTGAAACGTCAGGGTTTATTGTTATGCACGCCGTGTACACAGTTGTGGATGGATACAAGTTTGTATTCCACATTGCATAGAATGTTATTTGAAAAGAGTTCGTGTTATATACGCGTACTGTTCAATAGATGAGGGCAAAAAAAATTCGCTCGATTGAGAAGGATTAGAAACGACTCGTTTTCGAACTTAGTCGAAGCAGATTAGAAGAGTATTACTTCCACGGACGAATTACTTTTTTCATCCCACAGACCGCAAAACAATTTTATGATTAAAGCACTAGGAAAACTAATCATAAACAAGAAGTGAACTGTTAGAAATGCGATAAAGAAAGAGATTTAAATTGAAAGAGAAATAGTGATTTTTATAGAAAATTAAATTTCAAGAGTTGGATTTTTCTACATCTCGACGACACAGAAGAATACAAGTCAGAATTTAATAATATAGAGATAGAAGAAGCCCTAGGAACAGTCGCAAGAAGACGAAGAATTATACAAGTAAAGAAGAAATGGAAATCACAGCCACAAATTAAACTAATTTAAAAAAAATCTACACCTTGACGCTCTGAGAGGAATGGAATCACCATCGAAATACTCATGAGCAACAATCAAAAATGATTGGTAACAATTTATTGAATATTTGTGATCAAAAAAAATGTTTGTGGTTTGTGACGTGAAGTATGCTAATTTAAAGAATTGTGTTATGAGAATTATTCGTTATGTAGTTGATTTTATATGAAAGAAAGTTAACTTCACATCAACGTACTTTATATTTAAAACTCTGTACTGACGGCACTTCCAGGTCTTATAAACAAAAATTGATATTAAATAATCAATGATTCATCATTCATTCCATGGGACTTTTATGTCCGAAATAAAAAAGTGTTTTAAAATTTACATTCTTCAAAAATCTGTTTTATTTTTTTATGTTATCAAATGTTGTCTTTTCTGCAATAAAAATTAAGTTGTACACGACGAGTTGTTGTAACGACTGCACAATCAAAAACCTTTCAAAAAATCACTGTGTTATTAACGAACATCTTACTATTCATTATTACACTGAGTGGTGTATAGATTTTTGCACAGATAATTTTTTTTAAAAATGTTGCAAGATATATGACACTGTCTCGTTAATATTTAACTTAAATAACAATGTACATTCGAGCCATTTCACGTCGACTGGCGTGAATTTCTCATCCGCTGACCGATAGTTCACAATCCATATAAATGTTTCATCGAAAAAATAAAACAGACGATCTCAGACACAAGGTGGGAGGCTCTAACGCACGACTTAATATTTGAACATTTGGAATGTTTATTTTTCGTTACGGCGCACGTACACTTCGAGTGTGTGTGTGTGTGTGTGCGGCCTAAACGTACGGGCGTCGTTCGACGATATAAAGTTGGGAAATTTATGAAGTCGACAGCGACTTTGTTACAAATAAACGCACCACGGCAGGGCGCGCCGGAGCCGCCGTTCCGGCAGGAATGTGTGTGCGAAATGCGCTTTATTTTAGATTCAGGATGAATGTGTGTAGTAGTTGCGAGTCGCTGTGCAGTGCGCGCGGACGGGGGAGGGTTGTAGGGGGGGGAGATCGAGAGTTAAACGCCGAAAGTTGTGGGTCGGCGTAAGTGATGGTCACTTAGCGGTTGCGAGGGTGACTTGACGGGTGACGAAAACCCAATGTGCGTGCGTATATATACGACTGGATGGAACATTCCGGGAAGTTTGTTGAAATTTAATACAAATTTTACTCTTGACCCCGACGGGTGCGCTGTAAAACAGGCTCGATTATGGCGGAATTGAATCCATGTATATGCAAGACAGATATACGCACATCCGCACGCACACACACACACGCATTAAGAATATATTATAATGAAGTATTTTCATCTAATATTTCTAACATGATGAAAACTTACAACTATATATATATTTTGAAACGATGTATGTCGGAAGTAACAAGATGAGATGAGAATAAGATGTATACGAAAGCAAAATAACGTTACAAACATAATAAGAAGAGAGAAGAATTTGAAATGACAATAGATGGGACATATTGCAAAAAAAAAGAACAAGATCGATGAACAAGCAAGATTAGTTATTTGAAATCAAGAAATTTAAAAAGATTGAGCAGAAATTAATGAACAGATGGGATAAAAATACAAGAACAATTATTTGAAATTTATGGAAAAGAGAGACACTGAATCATTTGAATTGGAAAATTTTGGAAGAGGCCTCTATCTAGCAGTGGATCAAAAGTGGCTGATGATGGTGATGATGATAATGATTATATATATATATACTAACAAAAAAAAGACAATAAAATTTGATTTTCAAAAATAGACTTGTCATTATATCCTTCAGTTATACAAATATTATTTATCATAGTTAAAGAAAAAATTATGCAGATTAGAAATGAAAACGAATAAACATATTAACTGAAATACGTTCTGTCGATCGAAAAACATTTGCCAAATGTGCGGATGCATTTTCCGATTACAATTTTTCAAACAGTCAGAATGAATGAAATGTTTTAGAATTTTGGAGAGGAACAGTTAATCGATCACATGAAATTACTGGACGCATGTTTACTTCGAGCCGAATGAATCGTTTCAATTTATTTCTACAAAATCATAAATTTCATGAATAAATTTTCTACAAGTTTTGGCACCGTTGACTAATTGATGTTTTAAAAAATATGCCGTCCGTTAAAATCTCTTACATCGTTTCGTATGATCAAACATGAGATCTATCTGCTTCGAGTAATCCGACTATTCCACATTAACATATATGGCTGCTGAATGTGTTTGTTTGATTGCGTGTGTGCGTGTGTGTGTGTGTCTGTGTGTGTGTGCGAGCACATAACAGTGTTATCAAATATCGCCCCGCTCTCCATCCACAGAAACGCATTTCGCTCAAAGGCGCACCCGAACGAAATGTTATCGAATCGACATGACGTCAGGCGACATTATCATCTAAAATCTAGAGATAGCGGATTAGAAGAGATGTAACAATTTGCATATTCCAAAACACTAACTGATGCAAAGTAAATCATCCTATATGTGCGACGAAAATGACATGATAATCTCATTAAGCCAGTGAGACCCTAAGTTATTTTCGGGTACACTGTGTGCATGTCGTACACTACGTGTACGTGTATGTGTGTGTGTGTGTGTGACTGTGGGCATGTGTAGGGACGAAACTCTCTTCGTTTAACATAACGCCGATGTGCAGAAATGATATTACAATATTTCACTATTAAGATTTATCCAATGACATTGTCGCAGGACGAGTGGAAGGTTTATTTAATTATGTATTAGCATGTTTAAAAAAGAAATAAAGAAAAAATATAATATATATTCGACGGCGAAATTCGTAGCGGAATAAAACTTGAACAATACATATTTTAAAGTCTGTTGAAATGTTTGATTTGACGAAATTTGATAAAAAACAATTCGAAAGAAACCTAAAACATTTTTATGTGCATGCATATATGTATGTATACACGCGTACAGACACACACACCCTTGCGTTCATATCCGAATATACATATTTTTTGCGTCTGTTTGAGAGGCAATATAAATATTTTATTAAGTTATCCTATGGTCGTTTCCATCAAAAGAAACACAGCGTGTTTCGCAGGTAAAACGCGGTACACTGCGACGACATAAGCCGGCAGGACAATGTTATCAAGGATTCTCCCGTAATACGCACGGAAAAAAATAAATCATCCCGGTATTTTAATCTTGCATGCGTCCAGGAGACAACCAGCATTCTCATGTACAGCGGCTCGTCCCGGTCGCCCCGTCCCGCATCCTCTTTTATTATATCGTTACAACAATGCCGGCAGTGTTGCGAAGGAACAACGAGGGAAAAAATGGTAACGTCCGTTTCTAGCAGCGTCGAGCGCCGACTATATTGAAATTCTTGCGGTCGTCGACTGCTCTAAGTCTGATTTAATTTACGTCATCGACGGTTATCTAATCGATTGCTCTATTAACGAGGAGTTGGGTGACGGTGGTCGGTGGTTTTTCTTTTTTTTTCTTCTTTCCGATGCGAGCACATCACGATGTGCTTGTTGATTTGTATAGCGATAGATTAATTTAAGAGTCGAGGAAAATCACTGCCGTGTCTTGTTGCGCGTATAAAAACGAGATTTATAATTCGCCTCTATTTGTGTTTCGTTAATTACCCACAAAGAAATACTTGTTTCTCTGAACTAGCGGATTTCTGTTTGAAAATTAATATAATTTAAATCTATACTTTTTCACAAAGAGATCGTGTCGAGATTCCCAGACAGAAATAATATCTCTACTAACTGAAATGAAATAGGAGTGATATCTACAAGTATCATTTTGAAAACATTCTAGACGAGCATAATATAATTTAGCAGACGCTGCTTGAAGATGTCGATTTGCATACTTTTGATAAAAAGATGTCTTTTCATTAAAGTCCGTTCAATATTAATATGTAAAGTTTTATTGAAAAGATTTCTAGTTTAAAATTGCAAATAAGATATTCACATAGAAAATTATTAAAGTGTGTCTCGGACCTGAACTCGAACATTTTAGTATGAATCGAACGTTGGACGAAGAAAAACGAGAAAGGTAAAAGCGCTTCTTTTAGAATTGCGAGAAAATGTCAACAGATTTTCAAATTCAATGCCATTAAGATTGAACACAATTACCGAATTGAAAGGAGGATCTACAAGGAATTTGAAACATTTAAAAAATATGGAAATGTAGTATTAACAGGGGATAATAAAATCACGTGTGTTTTTGTTTTAAAATGAATTTCATTTGTGTGTGTGTGTGTGCGCGCGCGTGTGACCTTTTCTCCGAAATTTATATTTATAACTTCAAATGTGTAAATGTGTGTGAGCAAGCTGCATTAGTCATCGAAATTCACCGCTTCCGTATCGAAAGTGAAACGGTGTATCAGCTACCGGAGGTTTCTTTTACAAATCATGCCGTGTTTCTCGTACGAGGACGCGGAGGAGGCGAGGGGGTGCGCAAAAACCACACCACCGTCAATTCTCACGTGGATGATCGGGAACGAGTCGGAGTGCTCCTCGGTCGATGCTCAGAAACAAATCAAAACAACGACGTGTTCGATAAACAAACATCGAGCCGGCGAACGAACGAACGGACGAACGAGCTGCCCGTTCACAGTGTTCGCTCGCACGTCGCCTGGGGAGTTATCCCGTTGGATTTCGGGGATAAGGATGCGCCACGCACAAAACACTGACAGCCGGCTTAAGATCGTCTCCCTCGGTTAAACCGGTGGCCAAATTGTGACACTGTTACGACGCGACGGGGGCGATGGGGACGAGCGGCGGTTAGCGCGCGCCCGGACCCTCGTTCGCTCCGGACGAAAAAAATACACGCGCGCGCGTGCCTCCGGACAAGTTCCGCGCGAACTGCGTCAGACGCCGAGTGTTATTTGACAGTTATAAGCGGCTTTATTCTATAAGTAATTGACTCAACATCGCTTCTGCTCCGTTAATTTATAGTCGCGTCGCTCGAACGGCGGCTATCTGTTTCGTTCACTCGATGTCGCCGACATATTTTATTCAACACGGACGTCATCCACTTGGATTATTTTAAACTGTACACACGTGTACGTGTACAGGTTATTCACTACCTATTACCGTACATTCTGTCTTAGATAAACACATTTGAAAATATTATCAACAGATCAGAAAGAAAAAAATGAATTTACAGAAATATAAATGTAATACAGTTACACTATTCGACAGATAATTAAACGACATGAAATGCTCCTGGTCTCTTTTTATATATGATTAAAAACACAATTCGGAAATGCGATCGAAACCGCTTTATTATTCAAAACCATTTAAGATACATCAGAATACGTTTACAGTTACATCGAAGGGGGATCAGACATTACACGGACAAAATGTGGAAAAAAATCATCAAGAATTAATAACCTGAACGAATCCTTTTCAAAATACAAATTTCAAATTATTTACAGACATAAAGTGGAGAACCGTATGCGAAGAACAAATATTTGAATTAAACATAACGAACTGATACAAAACATAACCTAAATTAAATTCATTTTCAAAAAATAACTATTTATTTGTTGTCGAATGTATTATCAACATTTATAAAAAATATTTACACTATTCTACATATTGTTAAATTACTCGACGATATTTAAATGTTCGTATTCATTTATTTATACACTCAGGTGTTGTAAATTTATTTATTTTTAAATAAATACTAGTTTTATTTATTTTTTTCTAAAAAAAAAACGCGAGACGAAATAACAAACACGTAAGTATATTAAAATATGAATGTTTTATTACACATATTTTTTATTTATACATACTCTGTGAATAATACAAATATTTAATTCGTAAATGATATTTGCTCTCTGTTTATTGATATTATATATATATATATATATATATATATATATACATATATATACATATACATACATAGAGAGAGAAATGTATTTCATTAGTGAACTAATTGAATTTGAATTTTCAGATATTAAATAAAATTCTCGAGTATAATTGAATATAACATGTCGTTGAAAAAAAAGATATTTTTAAAATTGTTGCTAATTTGTGTGTGCATATATATATATATATATATATATATATATATATATATATATAAAGGTGTACAAACGGCTCGCGTGTGTGTGTGTGTGTGTGCGTCGGACTGAAATACATCCGGATAACAGTGCATCATTTTTAGATTTATTTTGACATTTAGATAATAAATTCCCGATATAAATTTAGTTGTTCCATTATCGTATTACGTTTTCAGCATCCATATTTTATTTATGAAAATTGATGTTTCGTCGTTTTTGCGGTTCTCGTAAGCCTCAGTCGCCGGTTCTTTTCATTTACTTTATACTAAAAGTTTCTTTGACTCGTAAAAGCTTTTATAAAGAGAACCAAAGTTTCATGTATCTCTTTTATGTTCTCGCATTAATGATTTGTATAGTTACGTGACTCGTTCGCTATTGTGTGCGTGTGTGTATGTGTCTGTGTGTGTTTCTACTGTACGTGCGTTCTCGTTTAGTCTCTCTGTCTGTGTGTGTGTGTTTTTATGTGTTGCTGTTTAAAAGTGTTTTATTAATTTGTTTCGATGACGGATCGAAATTACACTCCTTAACAAAGCAACTAACGATATCGTTTATTCGAGAAAGAATTTTTTTTTATTTATTTATTTGCATTTAACCGATTTTTTAATATATATGTAATACGCCAATAAACAAGTATGTCTTTTTCGAAACGAAACTCAATTTTGATCAATTTACATATAAACTTTTTTACTTTAAATTATATTGCGTACAATTTATTATTTTGAAATCACATAAACACCAAGTAAAGCAAACAACGTAAATAAGAGTACAATTGAGGTATTTTATGTGGAAAATATGTAAATTAAATATGAAGATTTTCAAACATGTGTAATGAAGAAATTTGATATTGCGACGTGTTTTTCTTAAATACAGTTTTTCGTCAATCAGTGTAGCGGAAGAAAAGTTGGAAATTGTTTGATGACAAGAATTAGAAAGGATTTCAATTTGAATTTGGTCTTATTTCTCATGACATTTTTCTTTAAGAGGACAAAATCAATAATACAGACAATGTTTCATAGACTGTTTATTATTCATATTTCCTGAGCATATAATCTTTTAGTTTTGAGATCTCAACTGATGATCTAGATATTTTAACCTAGCAGTTATCTACGGATTTCTATAAAAATATTTGCAATGAAAATTTTATGGCAATAGAACTAGCATTGCCATGGACTGAAAATACACATCTTCAAGCCTTTATGTATTGTTGCGCCCTTCGAGTCCTATAAATGAAAACTGATATCAAATAACGGTTAATAAACGGTTCACTCATCATTCGCCTCGCAGGACTTCTATGTCCGAAATAAGAAAGTCTCTTCTAGAATTTATATTTCTAAAAAATCTCATTTTATTTTCTTCTTGTATTTTCAAATGGTATTCTTTTTTAATAATAAAATATACATCGTTCTATTCTTGAATTTCAATTAATTTAATAAAAAAAAAATTTTTAAATATGTTCGTACAATTGATCTAGTCATTTTGACAAACGATGGATAATTTAATGTCTAGCTTACAAGAGTGCATCGATCGTAATACGATCCACTCCAAAAAAAAAAAAAAAAAAACATTTTTTAAGAAACGATCACAGATTAGTGAACTGCATTATACTGTTTTCTTCCTGCCGAAAATGTTTCATTTCCATTCAAACACTGTTCTCGACAATAAAAATCTCCGAAAATCGTCACGTTCCGTCGACTGATTCTGCACAATAATCGTTCGCGTTATTTTACAGGTAGACATTATTCTATACGGTATTGATTTTATAAAAACGAAATTCGACGGAAAGTCGAAAACATTCGAACGAATGATAAACCAAGTCACACATTTCCATTCCTGTTAAATAGTTTGTGTGCTCTGTGTAAAATGTTAATCTTTGTACGTAATTACGCGAAGCAGTATCAAAGAGTTTCAACCGAAACTCCACTAAGGTTTACACGTGCGCTCGATGTTAAATATATGTCATTATTTCGACAATTTAGTTCCGTGCAAATCCTTCTTCGCGACGGCATATAATTAAGCAATGTCATAAGATGACCTTGCCATATCACTCTGCGAGCTGGATTTTCACTTGCGGCACTAATTACACGCTCCACGCTCTAATTACATACGCGCATACATACATACATACATATTATTTGATTATGCATTAGAGAAAAATTTGAATAGAGAACGCGCAAAAGTTTTGAAAACACACACATATATATATATGAAATCCCTTATATATATATATATATATATATATATATATATACACACTACATATTAATGTGTTCACGAATGTGAGAAAGAACTGCCAAGAAAGTTCGCAATAAGTTGTTATAATTTCAACAAACTATATCGTGGAAACAAAAAGAGTTCAAATTGCATGCGCTGACATATTTTATATAAGATATTCATAAATCATTTTTCTTCAAGCGTTTCACATTAAAAACTTACCAATGTTGTTATATATTACTCGAAATGGAATCGGAATTTTTCATAGCGTTCTCTGCGAATATATGTATGTGTGTGTTTGCGCTATATATTTTTATCGTTTTTCAATTTTGATAATCAGGCCATTTGTGATTATAATATGATTGATCATTGTAGAATGTAAATCAGATTGTGTATATAAAATAAAAAGAAACGCCATTAAACTTACGATCGCAATAATATTATTAGTGATTTGTAAACATTATATATATATATATATATATATATATATATATATATATATATATATAGATATAGATATAGATATAGATATATATATATATATATATATATATATATATATATATATATATATATCACCTGACAATATTAAATGACTGACGATAAATCGATAGATGTTGAAAGGAAAGATGGATGTCCAGAAATATAAAAGTCAAATACAAACTAATATTATTATAAATTTGATGAATGGAAAAAACGAGTTATTGGAATTTAAATAAGACTAAAATAATCAGCTTTTGCACATTTTTTTGTGATTTATAAGTAATTATGTAGAGAAGATAAAAAGGCGAAAACAAAACATTGCAAATAGCTAAATTATAGCTATGATAAAACTTCTGCACACATTATTCTATAGATTTTTTTCATAAAATTGTCCTGAATGCGTTAATAATGAGTTTAGGCAATACTCACTGTGATTTATTGATGTTTTAATAAATTAATAAAGTATTCTTATATATTGAAACTGATTTTTTGAGAGATGAAATGGTGGGATGTGGAGACAAGAGTTAACTCGATTCTTCATCTTTAGATCTGTTGACAATTGATTTTTTTTAAAAAAACTAATATTAGTAATACATAGTCTAAGGCATATGATCTATAAAAAGTGTCGAATTTACAATAAAGTTATGACACTGGCTGAATTCACTTTCGCAAATGAATTCTTCTTCACTCCACATATCATAAAAAAACTGATTAAAAATGTTCAATAAATCGTTTTTAATTGTAATGTATGTGTATTGCGAAAGAGACGAAATCGTCTTCAGAATGTCAATGTATACAAAAAACAGATTTGAGTTGTTTTTGATACCAGAAATTTTTCGACCAGTAAATCATTAATAATCATATTTTTATGTCGCTCGTTTACATATATTCACGGCAATGCCATTATCCTCAAAATACCAAGATACATAAACAGCTAAGGTACTCATTCAACAAGGAATATTTTTGGTTAGAAAAACATTTTTATAATTCATGGGATGAAAAATGAATACATTCCACAATGATATTTATTTAATTCAGAACTTTAAATCTGAACAATAAATTATTTATTACTTGAGTCTCTTTCCATCTCTCTCTCTACTTATATATATATATATATATATATATATATATATATATATATATGTACGTATTTACAACTTTTGTGAATGTATGTGTGTGTGTTGTAGATGTGAATGTATGTAAATGCATATTTATCTATATGCATATAAACTTATGAATATATCAACAGTAGCTTTATTAAATGATGTTGTGTACATAATATTATCTTTTAATTAGAATGTATTATTTTAAGACCGATTGTTTATTTTCAATAAAGCAGATCTGATGTATGTAAATGTATGCATACATATATATATATACATATATATATATATATATATATATATACATATATACAAATAAACATATATGTTGGAAAGAATATAAATTTATTTACATTCGATTCGTAAAAATACACACACATACATACACACAATCGTTCAAAATTAATGAACGGACACGTGACATATTCTTTATTGCATTTCGAATGAATCGTAAAATAAAAACATAATTCCATTGAACGCATGTATATATATATATATATATATATATATATAAACAAATAAATAAATATATATATATATATATATATATATATATATATATATATAGTATGTATGTACATGCTCGGCACTCGTCTCTTCCGGCCGCACTCGTACGTGTGTGTACGTGCACGCACGCGCGTGTGTGTGCATGTACGCTCGTACAATCAAAATCTCATAAATGAACACACGTAGGACGAAAGCGAACGTCCAGAGAGCATCGAAAGAGTAGGCATTGACGACTTCCGCCGTGTCCCGTGCTGTGACTCTGGGGCGGCGGCTCTACCGTTCAGCGTGGCCGTACTGGCTGCCTGTGTGCCTGCTTTGCTTGTCCCGGACTTATCGATCCTGAGTCATGACCCCACACTCTGCTCTCGCTGCCATCACAGCCGCCACTACCATCACCAGCGCTGCCACCATCGCCACCGTCACAGCCGTACAACCGTCCCACCGCCGCCGCCGCCGCCACCAACCAACCAGCAGGAAAGTGCGGCTGCTGCGACGACGAACGACGCCTATATATATATACATATATATGTATACATATATATATATATATATATATATATATATATATATATAAACGTGTAGCTGGCAGCGCCTCGTTGCGGAAACACGCCGAATCTAGTCCTCTCGCTCGCATACATGCGCTGTCGTCGTCGTCGTCGTCGTCGTCGAACGAACGAATGAACGAGCGCTCGTGCAGGCACCCAGAAATTCGATGACTGTACGATTTTTTAAATTGTGTTGATTGTTGTTGCGGTTCCTCTTTGTTGATCTTTATTTGTCTTGCATAGTTTGTCGATTTCTTTTCGTTCTTTGTTTTTGTCGAAAAAGAAACAGTAAACACGCAACAGTCAACTCCGAGGATATTAAAACGGTCTAGAATTTAAATCGCGTTGTGTCCTTGTTCGTAAACACTCATCTGTTTGAAAACGAAAGTAACTTGGAGGTTAGGTCAACAAGAGCGGTCGGTGATCGCCGGTTTCTCGAATTCGAAAACGTTCTAGTTCGTTTATCAGAACTAATTAAAAAATTAAGAATATTGTGATTACGAAAAACAGTCCCGACATTCATATATGCAATCCATGTGTTCGACAATATTTACGACGGAATAGATTTGTCATTTTCCCATAACAATTTCGTTTCTGATAGATAATTTTCAAGTAGCCAAACGAATCAATCAACAACAAATTAAACCAAATCTAAATAAATTATTTAATTAAAAATATATAATACTTAATACAATGAGCATTTCGAATGTTTCCGCGCTTGATAATGTAAGCTTATATTTACTGCGTTTGTTTAATTTCTTATTTGATATTTTTTTAAAAGAATTTAAAACTAATTTTAAATAGATTGAAATATAAATATATAATCGTTGAGACATATTTTTTTTAAAAAAAAAACGTACATCTAATGACTGTTGTGCATCCAAACTGTCAGTTGTGCTCACCGCCATTCATGAATAATACTAAAAAATATATCTATAGGCGACATAACAAAAATATGAAAATTAGACAATCATACGCACGCGTTTTAAATATATTAACACGCTAGAAGAAAGAAAAAAGAACTAGTAATTTTTAAAGACGAAATTCATTGAAAGTAAGAAATATTTAAATCGTACAGATCATCGACACGCTCACTCTGAATTACATCAATATACGCGTACATGTTTATATCAGTTCACAAACTCGAAACACACTTATTTGGACGACATTCCTTCTTCGAACATTAAATGAACTGTTCGAAAATAATTAGAGTGTAAAATCTGAAATGGGCATATTCAATGCAAGTCGAGTTCAGTTTAAATAACGTTTACGGCCATATTAACAGAGGTTTATGCGTTTTTTACAATTGGAGTGTTTTTATGCGTCTTTCTTATGGTGATTAGTTTTCACAAGTTTCTGTTATAAAGTCAAACTCGCAACAACATGTCATGTGAGAACTTTTTATATCGTCTCCGTAATAAAATAAGTTTATTATGTATATTGGGTTATATATATATATATATATATATATATATATATATATATATATATATACATTTATTTTCTACCGTTTTAAATAATTAATTTGACAGCGTCGTTATTTTTTATCGAATGTTTAATAATTTTCACAGTTAAAAGAAAATATAAATTTTGTATGAGTTCTAAAAATTGACATGCATACTCGACAATCTAATATTGAATTGCAGAATAACAGTTCATTTTTGGGTTATTTTTGAAAATACATGTTCGGTATTCGTGTTACACGGAGTATTGTTTAAAATGTTAATTGTATTTGTGATTATTTTTATTGTTTAACTAGTTCTTCCCTTTTTGTAATAGGAATGTACATTTAAAGATCGGAATTATTTTTTATTTCTGAAATATTGTTAATGGAGATATTTAATTCTTATAAATTGATATATATATATATATATATATATATATATATATATCTGGATAACCTCGTTAAAATATGTATATAAATTTGCATTGGTCATATATAAAAATAAGACAAAGCAACTCATTGTAAAATTCTTACACTGTGTCTGAATTCAATTTACGAATAAAGCCTTCGTTTCACTTCGCCAACCTTAAAAAGTTTGCTAGTCGAAAATGTTCAATAAATTTATTATTAATCACATTTTATTGTTGCTCACGCGCATTTATATATTGATTTCATCATGTTAAAAGCGCCAACGTATAGAAAAAATATTTTTCTGTGCTCCTTAAACAGTTTCGATCGGATGAAAATGTGTGAATTGTAAGGCGAAAGAGACAAAGTCAGTCACTAAAATTTACTACTGAAGATCGAATGATTTCTTCATTTATTTCTACGGATGATTAGATAATCTTAGTTCGTGTTCGAAAATACGCGAAATATTTATCCAGACAGTTGATAGGGGAATTAGTATTATGCATCCGAAAAGATTTATGTCGCTAGAGGCGGATGCCTTTCATCTATGGAGCCTGAAAGCTAGTAACGATTGAATTTTTTTTAGTAGTAATGAGAAAGAAGAGTGAATAATACCGTCGATTAAATATATCCGACGGACAAAATAACTATTATTCCACGTTCAACAAAAACATTTAAAAATACTAATATGGGCAATTTGTCGTGTGACATATATTTTTATGTACGTGCGCACATGCACGTTCATATTTTTATGCATATGTGAACATATGCAAATGTTAACGGACGCGATGACATTAACAATTTCCCATAAAGTTATGAAAATACACTCCTGTGTATAGAAACACATTGAGTAGTTGTGTTATTACTTTATATACGCTTCGGCGTACATTCATGTACCTAAAAGTTTTTCCACTAAATGTTAAAGGGGGGGGGGGAACGTAAAATAGTGTCGGTACATTTTCTTCGAGCAATTTGCTTCTCTGCTCTTGTTGTTATTTGACGACGCGTCGAAGGATCGATTTTGTGTTTTTAAACCTCTGCGTGTTTGAAGATTTCAAGATTGAAAGAGTTTTTTTCGCCGAATCACGACCGATGGAGTTCGTTTCGAAAGTCTAACAGATTTCATTCGATTTGTTACATTTTGTAAATTGGAAATTTAATATTTATTTCTTACAAGTTTTAAAATTAAAATTTTAGCCTTGAGAATTAAATTGCTTTTTTTTCTTTTTATTTACACAAACAATATACTGATTTTTGTTTCATTTCAGAAAAGACAGATGTCTGAAATCACACGTCCGTGTACTTGATGTGACTGTGCAAACTTGTATACTTTAATTTAATTTGTCAAAACTTGCGTGCATTATTTTAATTCGATAGCGATGCGATCATTTTCAGAGAGCAAAAATATTGTAAAATCTAATCTGATTGGTTATCGATCAGAAACATTTCGATTTATAATCATCAGTCATATTTTATTGTTAATTATCCGCATATTTCCGTGGCAATGGCTTCGTACTCAACACAACAAGGTACAGTAAAAGCAGAGGTACTGAAAAAAGAATAATTTCGACCAGAAAACATTTTTCGAGCTTGTCAAGTGAAAAAAGAGTTTTTATCAAATCAGGATTTTAAATATCGACAATGAATTGTTTATCATTTGAGTATTTATCCATTTCTCTATCTCTTTTTATATATATATATATGCATTTATAAATGTGTAAACACGTGTGTGTCTAGAGCCAAGGTATAGGAAAATATGAATTCATTTGTAGCAGTGAATTTATCCGAACTGGGCAAACTGTACTGTGAGGATTTATTTTAAAGAAATGTTCTGTTTTGATTCAAGCCCTTTACGTCGAACACTGAAGATATAGGAACATTATTTCTTCGATTTCAATTTGTAATAAATGTTTATATGGGAGAACGAATATGTATGTAAGAAATGTCCACAGATAGCCGAATTTTAAAAAAGAGGGCACCGTCCTGTGCACCGAACTGACTGAAAAAAGTAATTATTCTTGCCGCTTTTAAAAACTCATCTATAAGCCTCGCACCTGAATCACTGCCCCGATTTCAAATTCCTTTCCCATTCATCTTGGCGCGGATTATCTGTTCGAATAGATCGCATTTCTCTTCAGTTGACAATTATCAAACCGAACTTTAATTCGAACGGAGAGAGCTGCGCGTACGAAATTTCATTTAAATAGAGACTAGCGGCGACCAGAGACGCGTTTCGCGTCGCACATCGACGAGCGCCGTCGCCTGCACAGCGCATTTTTTTCACACGTGTGGAAAAAAATCCTACCTGTTTCGTCTCTTTGATACGGGTTTTGTTCGCTTGACCGTTGACACAGTTTATTGGCCAGTATTTGTTCAACGGTCGTTTCTGTCGTGCACGTCTGTCATTTTATAGTTTCGAGCGATGCTGTCGACATTTTATCGACCGTTACATACACATACAATACATACATCTCTACCCCTCTCTCTCCATATATATATATATATATATATATATATATATATATATATATATACATACATATAACACTTCGTGGTATTTTAAATAATATAAAATATCTAGGTAGGGAATAGAAAACTAAATTTGAGAAGCGAAATTACGTGTTCACTTTGAAAGACATTTTTTCCATAGTAATTTGTTTGGCGAATGGACAGAACGTTTTATCCTTTCAAATAAATTAATATATCGATTTTATTATATCCTCGACCGAAATGTCACTTAACCAATTCTCAAACCGAATTCAAATTCACTGACAGAAAAAAGTCAGATTATTAGACGGACGCGAACGCCCCCCCCCTCCGCGCTCTATAGACGTGGGATAACCCAAACAGATATAATCCTTATTATTATCTTCGTCGATATTATGTCGTGGATAAAAGAACTCCATCGAACGTGTTTTTATAATAACGTAATCAATTCGGCAGGGATTTATTTATATAGCGCAGAATAAATAATTGTACAGCGGAGAGTGAGAGGGAGGTCGGAGGAGCGAGAGAATGCCCTCCCGAGGGACGTAATAAATTACTTTATAATATAATGTCATGCCAGACTCTCCCGACGGTTTCTGGAAATCAGAAGGACGCGTACAGTATTTATGTTTGTATTTAAAAACGGGCCACATGTATATGTTTCGAGGAGAGATTAGACGTATTTACATAATTGATGTTTACAACAGGTGAATGTTTAGAGATACCGGTACTAAAATTACAATTATTCATTCGATAATTGTATTTAAGAGTCGTTTGATTTTTTAACGATCTCTCAACCGATCTAACTCTGTATTCGTTTGAATAAAATATCAGAAATGTTTCTCAAGTATAAATCATTGTAAATCATAACTAATATTCACTACTCTGAATTATTTAGGTTATGTTTACTAAATATTAGGTCTATAAACTAATTCGGTGCGGTTTTTTTTTATAGAAAGAGAATGATTATTTATGAAAAAAATGGAATATAATTGAATCCTCAACATATTCACCATTATTTTATATAACCTTACTCCACCTGTCAGATGGCTGACGAATCCCCTGTGGAGAAAAAGATAGAAGCTTTGAATAAATAAAGACGTGATGGAATTTTGAACCTGTTCCATTGTTCTAGTATTTGTTCATGTCTTGTGCGTCACAACATTTTCTCCCCGATCTGAAAAAATCATTCCGACTGCTTCGGCAGCATTTTTTTTTCAGCTGGAATGCGAAATGTATCCAATCCCTAATAAGCTACTTTTCGGATCCCATCGTGCTCATTACTGTTTTGTGCAGTTATGTCTACTGATTGTCCAAAATATATTAGTATTTTTAAATGTTAAGTTCGGAACTTGAAAATCCTAAACTGACGTGAAAATATTTTAATTTAAAACAGAGTTATGATCAATTCAATGTAGATGCGCCGAATTAATTTTCACACCTGATATATCGATTAATGTATCGAATTTTAATAAAACTTCAAATATACTTTAAAGTTTCTAACGATGCTTCTGTGTAACTCCATCAAATATCTGTTTCTATTAGGAAATAGAATCAATCGACAAAGAAGAGTACGATAATCAAATATTTTAAAAACTCCATAATAAAGATTAAAATAGGTTTAACAATTGACTTTTTGACGTTCGTCGCAATTGACAAAAAATTTTGACAGTCGCGCATTGAAGAATAACTTGTTAGCTGACTCAAACATCAACTCCCAGGTGTAGGCTAAGAATCTTGTGGGTATTAGTTCCTGAGTTAGCTAACAACTAGTCACTCTTCAATGCGCAACTAAGACAAACTCACAAATCAAAAAATAGACTTTATACAATTAGTGGACGAAAAACAAATTAACAGCAATAATAAATAAATCATTAAGAGATAAGAACAAATGTAAAAATTATCATACGTGCATGCTACTTTTTTGTAGAAAAAAAAGAGATATCGTGCGATAGATAATATGGAAGAGATTTTTATTTTCGAAAAACCAGTATACTTCTGTAAAAAATGCTAATGTATATATATATATATATATATATATATATATATATATATATATATGTATATATATATATCACATATCATGTTTAATATTATCTCCTGTACGAAACGAGGCCCGCTCTCCTCTCACACACTCTATCTGATTTAACGCTTGCGCCGTGCTCGTCGCCATCCGCCGTTCGACGCCGTTCCGCGTTACTCGACGACAATTCTTAAATTATGTCTGACGATAAATCCAGCAGCATGAAATGAAAATCATAAACAATGACATCAAAGGCGAGACCGGTCGCACGTAACGTTATTTCTTTTCAACGAAATCACCTACACGCATCGTTTCGAACGGTACGCGAGCGAGCGTTCTGTCGTCGCGCGTCGAACGGCCGCCCTCCGAGCAAAAGATAAACGAGTTTTGATGCGTTTCGATCATTTTTTATCGACGCGGCCGTCTCTGTCGGAACGAAAACGTTTCCGGACTGAATTCTTCACGGCGAAGCTTATGTATACATGTCCATGTTTACACTTGTGTAACGGGTGCGCGTGTAAAGTGTTTACGGGTCGATTGTGCGATTCGACGGGAACGGTCCGTTCCTTTTTTTTGTCAAGTCGATGAAAATATTGCTCGTCTATGATCGAGTATAAGTGGAGGTCGATAATAAGTTAAGAATAATTTATTTACGAGTATAAAACTAATCAAAAATGGAACATCGATTCACCATTGATTAAGTACACAAGACTCCCTTACAGCTAGTGGCATATAATTATTTTTACACCTAATATTAACATGTTTTCACAAGTACAGATAATTATATCCTCAACGTATATCCGAAAAGCTGTTATAACAATTAAATTATTTTATGTCATAAAAATGATCACGCGACAAAAACGTTACTGTCTCAACTAATAATTATTTGATTAAACTGACTTTTAATTGCCGTAATGTAAGCAGTTACTTTATATATTTTCAATATGAGTTATAAATGGCTAAGGACATAATTATTAATGATTAATAGCGTACTCTTACAAGTAAACGTAGAAAAATTAATAAAAACATTATACAAATACATATATATATATATATATATATATATATATATATATATATATATATATATATATATGGTGTGTGTGTGTATTAATTATTCTAATGAATTTTTCTGAATTTAGAACGCAGAGTTAATCTAATATTTTTTAATTATTCGAATAATTAATTATTTTTCTGGTCATTTCGAGGACTTTTAAGTAAATATTTATTTGTATTACACAAGTAATTACACGTGTAATTACACAGGAATGAAATATGTACGGTTCTAAATTTAATTAATATTTTTTAACGGTGAACTTTTAAAACTAATTATGTATATATATATATATATATATATATACATATTAAAAATGGTGTGTATTATTAATTTTAAACATTCATATAAATATATTTATATGAATGTTTATAATAATATTTAAAAAACTTAACATAAGTCATTTCTTTTTAAAGAAAAACGTATTGGCATATTTTAAGCAACGATCATATTTGAAATGAATATCTTAAATAAAAAAATTTGAAAAGGATAAATAGATGTTAAGGCTTAACTTTTTATTTGTTTTTTGTTAGTGCTTACAGGAATACACTTGGTTCGTCGAGATTCAAATCGAAAATGAGATTTTAAACAAATCTATCAATTAAGTGAGAAATATTCAAAATTCTAACAACTATGACTAAATTGTCTTTCACAAATAAATTGTATTTCTACCTCATAAACCATAAAAAAAATTTTTTTCTGGTCACAAATCTTCAATAATCAATGTAGACACTGTAATCCACAGAACGCCTATGCACAGAAAAGACTGAACTGAACATCAAATTACAGATTTTTCTGTACTTTTAGGTTTTAGGGTTGAAAGCATCGCTATTTAAGTACGTACAATAACTATTGAAGGTAATGAGTAAATATTTATTGAATATTTGTAGCCAGAAGAAATATAGTATGGTTTGTGGAATGAGAAGATAATTTGTTTATGAAAAAATATTAAATTGAACACACTTTTTTAATGGAACATGTTTGAAATTCAATTTGGAAAAAAATGAAAAATATGAATGAAAAGAAATCGTCACTGCATACGGATATGATTTCAACTGTCTCCACATTTTTTTTATTCTGTAAAAACAAATAATATATATATATATATATATATATACATACATTTGTATGTCTGCATGTATGACCGACATATATCTAAATCACGCGCTACAAGTATATTCGATATTCATGCGATTCGATCGTCGTTACACATTTAATGTGTATTGTTGTTGTGTTTCATTTCCCAGCCAAACGAAATGAAACACAGCAGTGTCGGGGCAGCATCCTGCGCGAATCAAAATTCACATGCTGCGTGTTAGCGAGTTTTGTTCCGAGTGAACCGGATTAAAAATGATTAACGATAATCTCAAAAGTGATAACGAAATTGTTATAAATTCATAAACGGAGCAATCAGTATCTCGCGCGTTACGAATTTTTAACAGTCGAATCATTCACTCCGTACTAGCATATGATGAATATTTCTATTGACAAATAATTTTACTTTATCGCCGACACGTTTTTGCCGAAAAAATTCGATACAATTTGTAATTGTGATTTATTATTAATCGGTGATTTTTTTTCTGTCTGCCGTGCCGTACGAAATATTGGATCGGATTTTAAGTGTCGCTGTATTTAATTCGCTTAAAAAAATCTAATTTTCGTTCAAACAAAACACACACAGTGACGCACGTGTACACATATATAAATGTCTATGAAATATGAGACTCACCCGTTTATCTTTGAAATATATTTCCTTTTCATGCCTGTAACAAATAAAAATCCGTATAAATATAATTTCTAAAACGATAATCGATAATCGCAACATAAATAAGAATATTTCTGTGAATGAAATCGTGGAAAATATCTATAAACAGCGCGACGATATCCAGACAGAATTGTCTGGAGTAAGAATCGTTCTGTTAAAATTAATTCCCATCATTTTGAATATACGATTTTGCCGAAATGAAAGACAAATAATGTTGACGAGAACAAACATCTTTCAATTATATACCTTGGCTAAGAACAATGTCGGAATAAAATCAAACGGACGGGAAGGAAAAAATAGAAAGAAAAACAATGAAAAGAATATCGAACGCGTGCGCTCCTAGTCGGACGGCCGGGGACAGTGAACACCGTGTCTCTATTGCACATGTTATATATATATATATATATATATATATATATATATATATATATATATATTAGAATCGAATTGTAAACGAAACGATGACGAAATCAAAGTGAGGACAGACGGGCGGATGTAAACGAACGAGTGGAACGGAGCAGAGTACGAAAAAAGTCTAATATTAATAAGCCTGTTTCTCCCGTTAGTGTGTCGTTTGCTCAGAGCGAATTACGTTTTTCGGGACGGTGGTATCGTTTCGATTCCGGACCGCGGAGCCGGCAATCTCCAAGTTTGCCCAGATTAAGTTTACATTGTATAAATTACAATGTCTTGAAAATATACAGTCGAAGACGCGGCGGCGACTACGACGGCGGAGGCCGCTTTTCTTGTATTTGCACAACTACGCGTTTAAACTTTGGAATTATTATTTTTTTCCAGGCGTTTCGCGTCTCTCTCGTTTCTTCTGTTCACCGTGTTTTCACCTAGTGTGTTTTATTTCAGTACGAACGAAGTAAAAAGTTGTTTTTTTTTATAAAGTAGTTTGGGAATTACATTTGGTAATTAGTACTTGCACGGAGTACATTAACGAAAATTAACGTATTTTTCTCAAAACTCGGTTCTTTGACCTTCGCACGAGGAAATTGTGTTCCGTTGCAGGGGGTCTATAATTATATACTTTTTCGAATGGATCATATTAAACGATAAAGATATGATGAATATATCTGCTAATGAAATATACTACGAGGTCTGTTCTTAAAGTGAGATCCGTTCATCGATTAGAAAAAAAGCATCAATGATAAAAAGGATCTATTGCAAGCAAAAAACATCTACATATATATATATATATATATATATATATATATACATCATTTTGTTACCATTGAAACCCACGCATTTTTAATATCATGGCACCAGCTTCCCTATTCCCGTGTCGAAAAAATCCGCCATCTGTAACTTGAATCAATTAGAAACGCTCGTCTTATTTGCGTTTGTTTTGACGATCGTATAGGAGAAATGCAGGACCCACGTCCATTCATAATGTGATTAAAAAAAGTCATCTCCTTCATTTTCCTGGCTTTGTAAAAATTGGTTGGCTGAATCCGCACGTTTCTGCTTGTGAGCATCGATTAACATTTTTTTGATCCACAGCTGGCACAATGTTATTTTGTGGGCTAGATTAACTGTCACAGTGTCACAAATCATTGACCGTAAAACTTCTAAAAATTCAATAGACAATTGTGGAATTGAGAAACGATGTTTTTCTCAAAATTTTATGTTAACTTTTTCCACCAAATCGTCTGTGACCACACTAGGCTGACCAATACGCTGTTCGTCATGAATTCGCTCGCTCTTCTTTAAATAAACGCCAACGCCAATGCCTGACCTTACTGCCACTCATAACACTCAACTCATACACCTTACAAAGTTTTCTGCAAATTTCAGCAATATCATTGTTTTTTTTTATTAACAAAAACCGAATCACGGCACGAACCTCGCAGCTATCCGGATTATTTATTGTCGTACTCATTTCAAATCACTCATACGTGGCATCAAACAAGAATTCGAGGACGACAAAATGGCTGATGATTAACTACTGAACATTGCAAAGCTATTGTTTTATCATTCATATTTAACCGGCAGATATTACAAAACGGACCTCACTTTAAAAACCCGTCTCGTAAATATGATTTTTCTTAATTATAACTGTTAAAAGTCTGAAAATGAACATGCGAACGTATGAGGGTTTACATGCCAATACACATATTGAATAACACAGATCCGTATGGTATTTTGGTTATTAACACGATTGAGTGCACTAGACTAGTGCATCAGTAATCAATTCAGTCTACATCGATTTTTAAAGGAAAAAAAACACAAGCAACGTTAAAATCTCTAATCGTTCGTTTTCAAATACACATACAGCAGACATTTAAATTTGTCGGTGGAGACGCAACGGGTAATAATACCGCAAACAGCATTGGCGTAGCCTCCTCGCCACCCTCATCACTATGCGGTTGGTCATATACGTATATGTATATATATATATACATATATATATATATATATGTATACGGTGCACGAGGGGTTGGTAGTGGATACTGAAACGCTGTGTATGATCCTTGTGTAATTGTACGGGAATCGTTCAAAAACTTTCGTCTCGTAATGAAAAAAAGTGCAAATACACACATACCATTGCCTCGACGTACACGTACACAAAACGGAAAGGTGGATGGGTGGAAGTTGAATCAATGTTTAGTGAAGAGGTGAAGTTCAATCAACACACTAAATCATATGATCTCTGACGGTTCTCATGAACGAATCGAACATAAAATCTTGATTCTTATCATATGTACTTATATATATATATATATATATATATATACATATATATATATATATATATATATATATATATATATAATGTTGTATATGTGCATCTAGTGAAAATTCATTTGCCATAAAATCAAATCAAATAAAAATAGGAAACCTGTAAATATAAAGACAATTGTTTCCTGCTTTTTAATATAATAAATTATAAAAAAACACACAATAACGTTTCGTGTATGCGATATTTCAGTAGTTATTTATTACTATTTGAAAATTTAAAGTTCTTACATTTATTGATAGCCTTTAAAGAAAATATTATTAATAAGTTAATGCGTTTTCATAAGTGACTTCTTTCTTGCAGTTCACAAACAACAAAGAATCTTTCAACAAAAAATAGTCAATAAATGATTCTTGATTGTTACTTATGCACAATTCGAATCCTCTTCAGAACTTCGACGTGCAGACAAATGCAGATCAGAGTTTTTTCAGTATATTAGCGATACGCGAGTAATGGAATTGCTAACGAAATGAAAATAAGAAACAACCATAAACGATTAACAATAATTTATTAAACATTCTCGGTCAGAATATTTTCTGTGACTTGTGCAATGACGAAGAAGAAATTCATTTATGAAAGTGAATTTTGCTGCAGTGTCAGACCTGTAAAGTAATGAGTATCGTTTTTTACCGTTTTACATTACAAATGAATGGAAACACTGTATCTTCTTTGACTGACATATTTTTATTAAATTTATCTTAAATTTCCGCCGATGTTAATTATTTGCTAGTATTGTACTTTGTAGTGTGAAGTTCTTAATGACTCTTGTTAATTATTAATAAGGAAATCGAACTGATTCTGCAAATACTGACATTAAAATAATATTGAATCCTTATAATCACGCATAAATATTATTGAAAATTTTCGTTTCAAGTAAAAAAAATCGGTTTTCGTACATTTCGTGCGGTGTTAAATTTAAAATTAACTTAATAATATGATATTAAACATTTGAAGGTTTTACATTAATTTAATTTTTTTTTTTGATTTCTAAATTGATTTTATAGAATTTGGTACATTACTATTGTATATATATATATATATCATGTTGTATTTTAATATATTCGTCTATATCATTGAACTTGCTAAAAGATTAATATTCATTTATGTTGAAAATATGCGAAGCCTCGTCGGTAGACGTTTTTCGGGAATTTAACTTTCAGTTGATCGATTCGATCGAGAAATGTTTCATTAAATCCGTGTCATATTTTAATCTCCGTGTTTAATTGAACTCAAATCAATAATAAAACACATTAATTACAGGAAGTAGACTTTCAAGCGGCTGAATCTGTCGAGTACTCATCGCATGTTATTCCATTTTTGAGTAGACATAGACACGAACACGTCGCGCATAAGTATGAATTTGAAACACGAAGGAATAACTTCGAATCCGTACAATCGTCGCAAACGAATCGGACGGGACCGATCGAATGCCTTTGAAACGGAATCCAGTTTCGGCCGCCGCTGGATGCCGGAGTTGCGACAGAGAAAATTGCCTCCCGAAATGCAATTTGGCTGGCGTGAGCGATGACGTGTATGGCGTGCTCGTGACGTCACAACCAATCCTTTCTCATTATCTCACCGCCGGTGCGCCATGGCGCGCGCTCCTATTTCATAAAGCAACCCACCCCGTACAGCATCGCGCTCGCCGCGACGCAGATACATGGTCACAGCGTCATACACACACACATATTTGTATATATATATATATATATATATATATATATATATATATATATATATATATATACACACGGGAGTTCTGTGCGTTACCGTGCACGTCGAATAACGGTAGCAACAGCAGCAGCGAGCGAGCAACTTTGCTCCGCTCCAGTTGGCGGTTGTGGAAAATGTCAAGACAATGGGGTTCACGCGATGCGGCCGGCGGGTTATTTGAAACGTCGCTGGTTCGCGAAAAATGTTTCTTGTTCAGTTTAGTGTTATTTCGTGTCGTCGTTTTTGTTTCGTCTATCCAAAGGATGCGCCTCGCTGTACTTTGTACGTTGAAAATGAGATACAGTGGAAATTATACTCTTGTAGATTGGTCGGTCGATTGTAAACCGTGTTTACACGACACGGTTTATGTAATTATAGTCTATATCGACTGAATGGAATTGAATATTGATTTATCTAGTAGTCGATCGGGTTGTTCAACGATTCGAATTTGTAATGGAACGAGAATTTATACGACAGTCGAAATGTAATCATATAAACAATAAAAACGTTGCACTCGTTACGAATTATATCGATACATTCTGCTTGAAGAAGATTTAAAGAATAGATATTTGATGTTTCAGAGAGTGTCGTCGCCTCACTCTCGGGGTAAAAAAAATACTCTCCATTCAAGCCTAGCCAACAACAAAAAAAATCCATCGATGTTCGAACAAAGATCCCGTACATTTGAATATCGATTTCAAACGATCCGTAACGATGAAAATTCGTCGACTGTCCGCCGATCAAAACATCCCGTATAGAAAACAGGACTGTTTCGTAACTCACAAACCGGTGCTCGATATTTTGCCAGCACGAACGACCTCCGTTCGGTCGCCGAGCGCAAATCTGCGCCCGGCGCAAATGCAAACGCGCCGTTCCGTTAAAAGTTACACGCGTTGATCTATCGCCGTGATAAATTCGCAGCGAGGATGCATAACTTAAACAAATGTAGCTCATATTATGTGGCACAAAGTTCAGCGAATGTGTAGCCTCTTAAATTTATGACAAATATGTCATCTCGCTATAATTTCTACTAACTTGTCTGACGTTGTAAATTCGTTCTAGTAAAGTGTCTGCAAATTCCATTGTATATACTCTTGTGCACGGTCGTACGTGTATGTTTTAGCTGCTGCGCGACTTGTTTTGTTGCAGTACTGTAACGGATTGATAATGTTAAAGCGTCGAAATATACGGTTCAGACGTACGTCGTTTGATTCAATTAAAGAAAACCCCGTGTAGCCGAGACTTTGAATCGGCGAGACGATTACACGAACGGAATGTCGTTAGAGTCGCTCGAATTGTCATAAGTGAAGAATTACGTTCGTGAACGAATAAATATTTATAAACACACTTGCGCTAAGATACTCAAACAGACATAAATACACAGAGAGAGAGAGAGAGTGATGACTGTATGGAAAAATAATATATTTCAATCTAAACGTATTTTCTTCTATTTAAAAGAAAAAAATGTATGAATTCTAATGAAACTATTTTATATCCTTAGGATTTTCTCTACAATCAAAACGTAAATAAGTTGAATTTCTGCATTCAGATATATAAACTTACAAATACTCGCATGTATATATATATATATATATATATATATATATATATATATGACTAAAATCATCTCTATATACATACAAAAAACTAACAAACTGGCGTTGATTACGTTATGATATCGTTTTGAGCTTTCTGTCCAATCACAGAGTTTCCTGATCCAATCACATATATATGTACACTTACATTTATTCGAAATTTATGCAAGCAGAAAATACACAAAACGTTTATATATATATATATATAGTATTTTGTAAATTTGTACAGATCTGTAAACAAGGTTATAGTAAAGGTCAGATTTTATATATTTGCATTATTTCCTGGTTCAAACGGAACGATATATTAGTTAGATCCTTTTATATATTTGTATAGATGAACACATATACATATATATATATATATATATATATATATATAGATAGATAGATACACACACACACACACACACATATATATATATATATGATTAAAATTCAAAAGTTCTCAAGTAGATGAAGAGAATAATATGATATTTAACATATCTAAGTGTCATTATTTTGTCATTTTCTGTTTAAGCTTACTGTTTACTAAATGGCCATGAAAACTAAAAATGAATCATTTAATTTTACTTCTCACTCCAACTGTATGTGAATAAGCATGCATTTAAATGTTCTCGCTTCACTGTCGTACCCGTTTTTTAATATTTTAGTATTAACAATATTAGAAATGAAAATGTAGTGTAGAAATATATTCGATTGCATGATTCGATATAGATATTTTTTCACGGTCCATCAGTGTATGTATATATATATATATATATATATACTGTGTGTGTTTGTGTATTATGATTTGTAAGCGATGGAAACGTGTTAACGTTTGTAGCGGCGTGCAGCGTCGAACACGTTCTGCTACATTCATGACAGTCGTTGTATCCATTGTCGTTGACACGACACAATGGATAACGACGATAACGATTCGCCACAATGGAGACGTGAGTTACGATTGTACATAAAGTGGAATGAGCGTCAGGTATCTACTTGTATCGAAGGTCTTCAGTTCGATGCGGATGATCTTTTATCAACGCGCATAGTTCCGAGCAGCGCGACACCTTTATCGAACGTTCATGATTGCACGGAACAGTTTATTATGTTAATAGACCGGAGGAGTTAACTAAATACAGCTCCGTGTTTGATTCGAACTAAGAAATAGCAAGAAGTTAAGATTCTCACTCTCTCTCTTTATATATATATATATATATATATATATATATATATATATATATATATATATATGTGTGTGTGTGTGTGTGTGTGTCAGATCCTACACGTTTTTTTTCTCAGCATTCGAATAAGTTTTAAAATAGAACAAGTTATCTCATCTTCAGGTTAAACTAGATACAAATCTGGTTAGTTGTGATATAATATTCCTGTGTACTGTCTATGTCAATCCTAGAGACATGATTGAGTTCTCACAAATTAATTTCCTTTTCACCGAATCCAATTTATGAAAATGAATTTATCCAGAGTGTCAGAACTGTTTTTATAATATGATTTCGTCTCTTCTGTATAAAATATAATTTGTCATCTCTTCTACATAGTCGAGTTCTCTTTTACATATAGAAGATATGAGCTCAGACGTGGATCTCGAAGATTCATACAGCACAGAACGATTTGATTATCGATGTTACGATACGTTGTCAATTAGAAAGATTTTTTTTATATTTTGTTCCGTGTTTAATAAGTTTTACAGTAACGAACCGAACCGAACATTTTGTTAATACTAAATCGATATCGATTATGAATACGAAAAATTTTTACTGTACATGTTATTAAATTCGCACATTTCCGTTGGTTACCGTTTCTCATTAAGGGAGATATATTTGTATTTCGAACTATTTAAATTCATTAGTATGTATAGCGTGATAGATTTATGGAAACGATCAAAATTAGAATGTAATAAAATCGGTACACCGGTCAATTCGATTTATCGAATCAAAGATTCATTATAGTAATTGCAACCAAAATAAGAGTAGACGCAGTGTCTGATTTTATGTGCAGAGAAACGAGAATAAGTAATGGGAACATAAATGTCATCGATAAAACGGGCTATTTGCTTTGGTTTTCGCCGTGTTCTCTTTCGAGCGAAGATCTATTTATACTCTGAATCCGAAATCATTCGAATAGACATTAAGCGACTAAACTATTTTATGTTTGTATACGTGTGTGTGTGTGTGTGCGCGCGTGAGTATGTATCATTTATTGCACGCGTTTGTGTGCATGCACTGCGAATGTAATCAGTGCAGCGATTCCGGTAAATAATTGAACCCAATCAGATTACACGCGCACTTTCGCCGCTGATACTAAAAAATAAAATCGCAAATAGAATTTATAATGATCGTTCATAAAATGTCATTATTCTATTTCGACGACGGCCGTAAAAAAAAGTTCACCACCCGCGTCCGTACCAGCGCACATACATAACAATCACGATCCGTGCGTCGTTCTGTGCCAAATCTATCCCAACAGAGCTATTCCATAGTTGTATTAACTTTGATCACAACGGAACGCTGATGTATTTTATATGACATGTGATTATGTGCCTCCATGTGTGTTTGTTTTTCTATGTAGTGGCGCGGCACCAACAGGAACAACAGGTACATATAATAATAGTACGGTCTGTAATGTTCTGTTCTGCTATTAGATTTTTTTTGTTTGTTTAGAGTGTGTGTGTGTGTGTGTACGTCGGTCGACGGTACACATGTCGCTGTGCATTTTGCGCAGTGCAGTTTTACTTCCACGCGGTAATCTCGAGACTCGCGTAAATTTTTATCATCTGCAAAATAAGAAAACGGCATAATTGCGCAAATAAAAGTAGCAGAAAATGCTGCGTGCACGCTGGATGCTTGTCGGTTTACGATATATATATATATATATATATATATATATATATATATATATATATATATATGTACATGTACATAAACGCGTAGGAAATATACTTGAAAATATTAATGGAAAGTATTTTCTACAATGTATCGAAACATTTTCATATTTTTCTCAAGTAAAAATAGATGTTAGCTATAAATCGTTTTTTCCAATATGAATCTATAAGTTAGAGTAAAAAAGGTTACAATAAATACAGCTCCCTCTGTTATATTAAGAAATATTACAAGATATTCTGTCAATTGGAACGTCAATTTTAATAATTGCAAATATCGGAAATATGGACCTATTTTTTAAATGATGTGATTTAGGCAAAGATAAACATGGTATATATGTGTGTATATATATATATATATATATATATATATATTCTTGTGTGTGTGTAAATAAAAACCGATAAGTAGATAAACTCCGATTACCGATTAATATGGTTCAGTGTCAATCGCGTAACCGATTTCTGAGAAGACAAGTGACCATTGAAATTGTCCGATACGCTTTGTTCTATAGACCTGAATTGAAAATTATTCACACGGCGAACACACAGTCCGGAAACCTTAGACCCTGCGGACCGGGTCACGTTCGAGTCTTTGCGCAATTTCATTTATCTGCGATTTCGATATGGCCAACAAATTTCGACAAGAGGAGCAGAACTTGAAGTCGTACCGATGCGACAACGTACGATTACTGATCAGTATCCCTTCACACAAACACACTCAGGTAGACACACAAACGGATCTGTGTATGTATATATATATATATATACATATATATATATATATAAACAATTGTGTAGAAGTTTTTTCCTCATTTCACACATTAATTTGATTTGAGCACAAATTGATGAACTTATACCACTTTTTTATTTTAAATAAGCCCATTGTTTATATAAATATTTCTTCAAGCATAATTGTAGCAAAAACTTAACTGATCTCCACAATAAGCTAATCGTATAAAGTAAAAACATAAAACAAGCTTGAGCAAATGTCAAGGACTTCAGTCGACGCGCTCCTAAACCGAAACATATGCCTACCTTCAGGTATTTCCCCAAATCGTACAACAGATACATAAATTCGACATAAAAAGATTATGCAGTAAATAAAACAAGAAACAATTTCGTATTCCTGTTATAAAACCATAAATAACATTCATCTAGAATTATAAAATTTATAATTTTAAATGTCCTTTATAATAAATAAGTGTATATAAATAGAAATATATATATATACGTGTGTGTGTGTGTGTGTGTGTATGCGGGTGTGACTGTACAATATATGTCTGTATTTCAGTGCATGCATTTGGTTTTTTTTTGCGTTCACTTCAAATTTCCATTCATTACAATTTTTTTCGCAGTCTCTCCGTCGACCGTTCTTTCCAGATCATTAAGTATTTGTGACAGTGGTACAATGTCATTGACGTACAACGATATTTTAACTTCGACGGTTCTTTTTTTCCCTACACTGTGGATACAAGAGAAACGTGTATCCAACGTATTCAAATATAGAGTTAACCGATGTCAATAATCACGTCGAACAGTACGATTGGGTGATACTTTTTGTAACAAGAGGTTCAGTTCGTCCAAACTGTGATACAGGTTTTTCAAATGTTTTTTTTTTAATCATATTCACATACACACGAGCATAGAGATATTTCTGTGTGTGATTTATATGTTGATAACATGTTTTTTTTCTGAGTTTTATTGATAATATATTTTTTTAATTATATTTATTGTAAAATAAACAAAATAATATTTCGAAATATCCGCAACAGCACGTTGTAAATTTGTAGCACATGAAAATAATTTACAATAATTTTATGAACAAAACACGTTCGTTGTATTTTTTCACATAAAATAATATTAATTTTGTTTGCGTATTTACTGGAAATAATTAATGTGTTTTACACCCGAAAAGGCTTCAAACATACCATGAAACGATTATAAATATACAACTTTTTTTTGTTTATTTTACAATAAAATTTTATTGTACACACACACACACACACACACATATATATATATATATATATATATATATACATACACGTATATTACAAACGTACATATATAACCTGAAAATAAATAAACATTATTTTATACAAACATAAATAATATATTTTGAAACTAATTATATTGATTTAGTTATACACTAAATTTTCGCACCTGTCCGTTTTTAATCGCACACACATTACATATTTACAATAAATATGTTACATCTAATATAAACAGGAAACTTCATACTAATTAAAACAAAATCAATGATTTAGTTTCATAAAAATACCAGTTTTTAACTTTCACACATGAATTTACTATTCACTGCAGAAACTACAAAAAAAAATCTGTCTAAAAAAGTGTCTAATAAATCATTGATCATTTTTGATTGAGGCCTATGCGTATTTCGATGACAATTCCACCATCTTCAAACGACCAAAATTTATGTATTGAAAAAAGCATTCATTTGTGAAAGTTCATTCAGCCTCAGTGTCGGACCTGTATTGTGATAAGTTTTAACATAAACAACCGTAAACTTATATGAAGTTTAAAGAAAAATAGATATTTGGGGTTTAGAGACGTGTCGATAGAAGCAGGTTATTAATACAGTTTCGAATTCCTCTCAGTTTTGTTAAATTGGATCGGGAGAGACCCCTCTAAATAGGTTGCATTATTTTGTTAATTTTCTTGATAAAGCTAATCGATTTAAAATGTCTATAAATGCGAATGAAGGGGATGTAGAAAGCGCTGATTAAAAATCGAATGGTATGCATTCTTTCTATCAAATCTCATATTCAGTTAAGAAGTAATCGTAGAAGATATTATGAAGAACGTAACCGTCGAATTGAATGCAGTTTCTTCGGTCGCCTTTGCCGATTGTTTTGAAAAACTTTTAGAACATTGCAATGAGTGTACTAAAGTAAATGGAGATTACATTGTATAAAAATTAAACATTTTTCGTCTTAATTAATTCGTGTTTCTTCTCATTGTGCCAATCCAGGAATCATGTTGCCAAACCCCGGAAGCGCAATTTGTTCATGACATGAGAGCTTTTATCAAAAATTAAATATTCACCTACCTAATTTGTATAGCATCTAATTAGATTTTAAATGAATGTATAAATAAGTGAAGAATTTTAGAATATACCCTTCTACATTTTATATACACACACACGGGTAGAGGTGTGTACATGCGAGTGTGTTTAAATCTGTTAGAAAGTCGATAACGCCTAATCGATGGCAAGTTCGTCTAGCAGTCGCGCTCATCACGGCCCGTCGAGCGCATTGTTAGAACAACACGCCACCAGACACACAATGTATCATTTTCCTGTTAATTCATTGTGTCGACTGCAAGAGACGAACGAAACGGCGCGAGCGAACACATATTTGTTCTATTGACGTGTGATATTGTTGCAGATTTTCGACGTACATATTACACGCCAAAACGAGTCTCGTCAATTGCATTGGTGCGCGCGCAATCGACATTTCACATAATTGTCGATTGTTTTCGAATTACACGGCGGACACGTGTTAAAATAAAATGATTATAGATTCATGTGTGTACATTTTTAACAGCGCAACTAATCATGACGACGGGAGTCGCCGGATTCCGGTGTCGAAAATGTACGGAGGGGGCGTCCGCCGCTGTTCGGCCGGTGTGAAAACTGGATTATTAAGAGATTATCTTGTAAAAAAGCATCGACGGTACGCCAGAATGTCCAAAATTGAAAAACGACTAACCGCGCGACAATAACTCGATACGAGATCTGATCGATGAAACGAGCCCGTGGCCGATTTTAATTCGAGTGAATAGGTTATGGCGTCGGCGACGACGACGCCACAGTCCATTTTATTCGATTCGTCTGTGCGACGTGATCGGTTTAGACCGTTAAAATCGTCAATGAACGTTCAATAATAATAAAGGAAAAAGGAACATCTTTTATTCATATTACGAAACTGAATCGTCGCGACAGAATCATGCGAATGCAGAAGACATGTACGAAAATATCAGCGGATAATTTTATTCTTGGCCAACAGCGACAGAGCACAAACTCTGTGAATGATCGTAAAAAAGAAACGTACGCATTTGAAGAAGACACGGCAAGTCAGAGTTGTCTGTTAAACAAACGGACGTATTACGTGGAATCGTCTTGTACCTTTGATGGAGATGACATCTTACATAAGTGATTGATATTCATATTCGAAACGATTTTTTTTATTTCTCTTTCATCATCGATCATTTTTCATGTCATGAATGTTTCAAGTCAACGGATGATCAAAACGTTCATTGCTATCCGAACCGAATCCGTGCAGTCGAGAGAGGAAAAAAAAGGAACGTCAGAACACTGAACGGTCGCTGTTCGATGAACGTTTAACGTTGTTGAGGTACTATCGATTTTCCGGTATTTAATAAACATACATATCGGGAATTATCAATAACGATATCGTGCCGTTCGAATCTCTCTACCTCGGACGAAAAATGTATTATCTTACGATTCGTTCTTATCGACGTGTCTGAATCTACTGTTAAGTGGTCTGCAGAAAGAATATAATTGACAAGAAGTAAGGGATTGTAATTGTTATTCAGTGTATTCGTGTTTTTCGTTTGGCGACGAGCGTGTGAAAGGAGAAAACATCATATCTGTAATAGCTGTGATTTTTAATAATATCAAACGAATACTGATGTTTGAAAATAACGCAACCGTCGTATAAATCAGATCAATAGAAATCGCCGTGATACCGAAGTGAATACATATATATATATATATATATATATATATATATATATATATATATAAAACTTTAAACAATCAGTCCGGACGAAACCGTAACGTCGAACAGAAGAAACTCAAGCTTCACTGAATACAATCGGAAAACTTACGAGTCTTACAAACTTTATTACTAATAAAGCGTATAAATTTCAACAATAGGAACGCAGTCTGAAGTTCTCCGATCCGTACAGATATTTAAGACAATATATACATTATATTAAATGCGAATTTGATAAAAGAGAACAACGGGAGGGGGGAGCGACGAACGATGGCCGTAGAACACATGTTCGGAATGGCCATTACATTAGGGTGCGCAGGAAGAGCGGCCGGCATCGCAGAACAATAATTGCATTACGAAAGTTATCTATCGTCTTCTAAAAGCTTTTTATGGCAATAACTTTATTGAACAATATTATTAGAAGATAGTCGGAGTCGTGTCATTGGTCGACGACGGTGAACCGTTTCAGATAAAGAACAGCGTCTCGGCGCTGAAGAATGGAACAGGCGCGCTGCTTCTTTTCACAAGACTGTCACGAGTGCAGTCAGTTTTCCCTGTACCTATTATAACTATCACAAAAACGTTTTGTTGCTGTTGTTTTTATTTAAAAAAAAAAAAATGTTAAAACGGCTAACTAGTAACATGCTCTACGTTTTCTCGGACACGTTTCATTCTGTTCCTAGCGAAATACACCAAACAAATAACACATCGGCACAGAATAACTTACAAATAAAACCCGTGTTTCGTAAAACACAAATGAAATTATTAAAATATACAATCACTTTTATATACATACATGCATACATATATATATATATATATATATATATATATATATATATATATATATACATATATGTTTATCTTTTTGTATAAAGCCGTTCGTTCCCATTATATGGATGTGTGTTTGCAAATTGTGTTTTGTTGGCAACGAAACAATGAATTTAAAATAATACTGTACGTATTGTGGCGTGAAATTAAACCGTAAACCGTTAAGGTATAATATGCGGGGCGGCGAAGTTGGCGGGAACGCGTGAGGGGAAATTGAATGAAAAACGAAACGCGAAAGAGGTATCCATTGTGGTTGTTTGATTTAGTTCGAAACTTATTATCATTTCGCTACGTTTCCTATACATGCAGACTTTATATCAACACATGCGCACACACAAATGTATATATTTATACATACATCAATGTACAGGATGTACGATATTATGTTTACTGTACTTGAAAATATATCGAGAGGGGAAGAACAAGATTGCTTAATTAAAGTGTTTCATAGTTTTGTTATAATTGATGCTGTTATTGTGTTTTAAGCGTTTTAATTGTTTTTTAAAAAAAACAACGTATTAAACATTTCGGCACGATCGATGAGTTACAGCTTTCAAAATGTATGATTTCTGAGACAGGTATCAAATGTTTCAGAATTGTTGTTACGGAAAATGAAATATGTTTTCAATACAAAGTATCGATGAAGTGCTAGACTTTTGTATAGAAAAATATCAGATCGATAAACGAGTTTTATTTTCATCCGATCAATAACGATTTATTGAACATTTATGATGATAAGAAAAAAATGTTCATGAAATGAAAAAATAATTAATTTTTGAAAGTGAATTTAGATATAATGTCAGAACTGTAAATACAAATGAATACCAATAACGCTTTCGTACAGTTGTAGACGTGGGGTCTATGAAATGTTATCCATAAGGGTAACACGATGAGAAATGGATGTGGTGCTGTCCGTTGAAATCTATAGAAGACGAACGAGTCGGAAATTCCAGATGTGAGAAAAAGACATGACTGCCCTTAGAATTGTATTGTAAAAACTTCAAATTTATATAATTTCGAAAAAGTCTTAAATCAAAACAATACTAGCCGCTTCCTATAATTCTAATATCTTTTTTTTTAAAAAAAAAACTTTGTACCTGAGAATACAATTATCAGTGGAAAGAATACTTGGAAATTCTGAAAAATTGAATGGCAATGATTTCATGAATACATCCATAATATCAATACCCTGATTCATGAAGACATCGACGTTTGTGAATTTTTGAAACTAACATGTGATTGTTCTTTATCCTCTTATCCTCTTACTCGTCTAATTTATCACCTTGTCTACTACGTTTCGTGACTTAAACCAAAATTAAAAACGTAAATTAAAAGTTTTTATGATATCGTAGACATTCAAACGGTTGCAACAGATTTCCTGTATGATTTCTTGGAGGAGTACTTTTAGCAATACAATTATTGTTATCATAAATGAATTCGTGGAGGCTGGACACTCTTTGAACGATACATAATCAAAAATGAATTATACATAGATAAATCTACTTTTTAAATAATCTCAAATTCTCAATTTTAAGGTCAAGTGTACAAATTGTAAAAATAAACATGCAAACTTAAGTGCTGAGATTAAAAGCATTTTCCAATAAATCATTTAGAGTAAGCTTATTCCTGTATTACAGTTCTTTTTGATTACAAATGCATGCGGTGAAAATTCTAAAACAATTAAAATTTTTACAAACAAAAAAAAAACATTAATTTACACGACTTTAATTCAACGATTTAAAAAAGTATAAAACGAACATAAATGTTAAATTTACAAACTGTGTATCATTCAAACTTTATACATATATATATATACACATGTGTACATATGTGTACACAGCGTCTATTAACACACATATGTATATATATATATATATATATATATATATATATATATATATATATATATATATATATATGTACATTAATTACAATTTTCTCAACAAAATACAACAGAACGCCGTTTGTTGTATTTTGTTTGGAGCCATTAGTGATCCGTTTTGTTTCATATTCGACATATGCAATTTCCGTTCGTGCCGACATATCCGAATTTCCTTTTTTCAAGCGTAATTTAGTCCTCCGCGAACGGGGACCGGTGCTAGGATAAAAACGTTACGTACGGCGAGCACGTTATGCACCGACGCAATTTTATGAAAATAAATTGCGATAGGTATTGAAATTTAATATTGAATGTCACTTCGTCCTATATATGTATGTGTGTGTGTATATATATACACAAGAATAAAACTAATATCAACGTGTGTATATGTAATATTTTCTGTATGTGTTTTTTGTATACATGATTTTATAATAGTGTTGTTTGTTTTATTTCGATACAGAAGCGTATTAATCGAGTGAATGCGAATTTAAAATAAATACGACCGAATCGTTCGCTTTATAAAAGTGATTTTATAAAATTTTATAAGGATTTTTTTATATGGAATTTAAGTGCTCGATTAAATGTAATTATATAAGCATTGAATGAAACTTTAAATAGTTTGAGAGAGATAACTTATAAATAAAGAAGAGAGAATCTAATGGAAAACATCTTTAAACACAAAAGATTAGTAAAGAAAATACTATAAAGGAGAATAGAAGAAAAAAAGCATAGAAGAAACTACCGATACAAATTAATAGAGTAGATAATTGATGATATCAAACAGGATAAATTCGAATACCTACAGGGAAATTCGCAGAGGAGGAATGTGGAATATTACAGCAGATCAAATTAATAAAATCCTATTTTCCAAAGTCCACCTATAAAAAATATATATCGCCGTGTGGATAACTTTTTTTTTGACAAAAATTTCCCTGTTGAATGATACGTTTTGTGGTAAATATTATTTTTCGGAAAATACAATCGAACAGATATGTCGATTTCGGAAAATGTAATTGTCCCGAAACCGAAAACCTGCTCACCCCTTACTGTGTACACATATCGACGTTTTTAATTGAACGATCAGCAAACTTGAAAATAACAAACGGTGCATCGAAAAAAGAAACAATAGATCTGTGCAACTGAGAGTGAGATTCTCATTAAACTGCACGAGAGATAATTGCAGAAATAGAAATATAAAACGAACGAGAATGCAGTTCGTGCCATTCTATGAGGTGACATTTGTCATTTCACTCTGCAGAATACTGAAGCACCGTCCTCTAAGATTAATTAAATCAAATTATTATCCATACGAGATTTAGATTACAAATCCTAAATAACACTTCTATTGTAATTTACATCTCAGCCCTACAAAGAACAGTAAATTTCGACCGGATAATTAACGGAGCTTTGTACCTTTACTTAGTTGTAGGTAAATAAATTAATGGAGATAACGCTAGTTTATTTTCTGATTTTGGTGATATACATTTTCACTCGTATATATATATATATATATATATATATATGTTGGAATATAAATATGTTTAGATTAAAGTGAATTTTCATATAAATATATATATATATATATATATATATATATATATATATATATATATTAAAAAAGAGGGTGTTGCGTTTAACACAACACAGAAAAGGGAATTTTAAATTCGACTTTTATATTAAATACCTACGTCCTATAAGCGTTGAACTTTGAAATGAATACATTTTAGTATTTGTTATATTTTGATATTCTCAAAAATAGTTTTTATAGAGATAAAGAATATTTTTAATCGAACAAAACATGTATATTTTCAGAGAAATATTTTTCTGTTTAATTCTTCGTGAAAAAAAAAACAACACATCTCTCATTTAAGACAGATGCATCACTCACAGATTATTTCCTTTGACTGAGAAAATATTTTCAAATGTTTAAATATGTGTTATATGCAAAAAAGAGCTCGTGGTAAAAAAAAATTTTTCAATTTATTTTTAATTCTGTTATTGGCATATTAAAGTGTTTCGTTATACGAAAAGAAAATTAAATAGTTTATGACCATAGAACCATTGTATACGTGTAAAAAATAATTGGTTCTGAACAGCGAAATTGTATCGCACGATCAGTGTCGATGTAGAATTACAGTTTTAGAAGAAATGTCACCAGCTGCCTGTAACCGACGAGGCAGAGAGAGATTATCAGCTCCGAGCGGCACCGACCGGACCGTAGAAAAAAAAGACGACCCGGTCGAGAAGAACTCTCGACTACATAATCGGCACGAATATAAATTCGAACGCTGCCAAATTGAAAACGATCGACGTTCAAAGAAAACGTCGAGCCGTGTGCGATAGCACAACAAACACGCTCCGCACAACACGGATCCTGGGCCTTTCAGCCCTTCAATTATTTGTTTTATTTCATTCGAACCAATTATCAGAGTGTATAGTTCCCGTTCGCGCCGAAAGTCTTTTCAAGTTTCAGTTTCGACCGACACACATTAACGACAGGAAACGGATTCGTGTCACAGTCTCGCAGACCAGTGTATTGTCCCCGTTTATCCCGCTTCTGTTTTCGCACCCCGTCGGCACGCGGTTCGCCGCGTTCGGTCCGGCCGTCGATTCGCACAAAAGAACGTAACTAGATGAAGCGGAGACGAAGGGTTGTTTTAATGAAATTATTCACCGAAGGGATAATTCTGGTGTACTGTAAGAACTTTATGAACGTATATAAAACCGGTATTCGTGCGTGGGACCTGTGAAAGTTCACAGATGGCACGCCGTGTGTCGGTCGAGGGCCGAACAGATCGACGGGAGTGGTCGTTCGATTAATACGCCGGGCACGTGAATATAATTCAACTTGTTCGGTTCGGTAATGTGGACGAGGAAAAATATTAAATGCGGCATGTTCGGAATCGACTCATTTGCAATAGGGTCGCTACAATACGAATCAACGTTGTCCTTTCATTTCAGAAAAACATATAAACTGCACAGGTAATGTTCTCTTCCAATACATCCTCTTTTAGTTTCATAAAGATAATGATTCAAATTCTGTAAATCACTTCTGTCACAAACAAATTCATAAAAAAAAATCAATCGAAGTAATCTTTACGATTTCTTCGCAAAAGAAATATATATATTATATTTTCCAGTCCCAAACGTTGGCACTCGGTAAAGACCAGTATTATACAAGCATATATATATATATAAGAAAAAACTTGGATCATCCGACAGATAGCACAAGTCCTGATTGTGAGTTACCCTACATCGATCAGAAATATAATCAAGTATTAAAAAGTCTCAAGAGAGAGGCAATCTATTCTGTCGTTATAAGGTTACATTATCTTCCATTTCAAAACAAAGCTCACATTTATCTAAATAAAATATGCCTTACAATTCTAAAGATACAGAATTTTAAACGTCATTAAACAAATTTCATAAGTTGATTATCATTAAAATAGAAATACGGGAGAAGCGTTACAAGTTTCTGAAGTTTTATCAAAAAAATAAAAAGGAATCTCTTAAAATAAAATATAAATACAGTATCTATATAGGTATTTTACTTACGAGTATTATTAGTTTGTAAAGAAAAGATGCACGTTGTAGTCGACGGTTTTAAATATTTTATTACATCTAAAACTCTTGAATAATCTTCGGACAAAACACGATTTTATTTTTATTTATTAATTTCACCTCGAGCGTTTTTATCTCTAAAACTACTTAATACTGAATTTTTAATTGATTCAAGTGAATAACTTCCTTCGAAGCAAAACTAAAAACAGAGTACAAGTAGACGGAACGAGAAAAAAAATTAATAAACAAAACTCGGATCTGCATAATAAAATATGAATCTCCTCACTCTTATACGCAGAACTTTCCGTGTAATTATAAAACAAGTTCCCGTACAACACGTATTCGCTAAAGCTCAAAAAAACAACAACGTGAAATCACGAATTCGGAAAATACACTTTGACTGATCGCCGTTTATTCATTGTCGACATTATTATTATTAGTGTTGATATTGTTGCATTCGTTTCGGCAGAGACGACCGTCCGCCGTTGTGCATAAATTGGTATCGCGCTGCGTTTTTCGACCGATGAATAATAAGAATTTTTACATACTGTTAAACAACGTGTGTCGTCACCGTCGTACCGCCAGCTGATAACTTTTATTGTATGAATAAATTACGGGATGTAAATTTTAAAACCGATATATCAATTTTAAATATACAGAGTGCGGTGTGGGCACGGGCCGAGCGGTCGCTTTGTTATTTGTTCTCTGGCCGGAAATTAATTCGTGTTTATACATTCATTTCACACACACACACACACATTATATATATGTATGTATGTAAAACCGACTAGAATTTTTGTTTAAATTTATAATGTTTGATGTACAAATATATATATTCCATACATTTATATTCCCAATATATTTTAAAATAATGCACGTTTCATGTTCGATTTTAGTTTAATGTTTTAAAATTCAAATATATATATATATATATATATATATATATATATATATATGTGTGTGTGTGTAATTAAGACGTAACTACATAGTTTTTATACTTTATGTATGCATTTATGAGCAGTAAAAAAATTTTTACCTCTTATAAATACAAGTAAATTTAATGTCATAATCGCTTATCTCACACAGACAAAAAAAATAATAAATATATCCTGGTGATATTCATCCTTTTTGACTATCAAAGAGTATGTTATCGATTACTAGTCGGTAGTAAACAGACAGATGATCTAAAGAACCAACAGGATAATTATCGATTATTACTGTTATGTCAACGGGTTATAACAGCAAACATCTGAAGACCAAACTGACCAAATTGAAGATAATTTCAATTATTTTAGTAGTTAAAATATATCCGCGCGTTTCACTTTCTTGAATGTAATTAAGCAGTTTATTAATTTAAAACATTATAAACATAACACAAAAATTGTTAACTATACTAGTTAATAAATCTATGAGAAGTATGTCATGAAAAAACATGAAATAATTGTAAAAAGAAATCAAGAATTCACATATACAATTTGTATCTTTATCTCATACACCACGAAAATGTTTTATAAACCTTTACTGAACATTTTTAATTGTTTCTTGTGCGCGTTTTAATTTTTATTATTAACCATTTGACTGTACTATGAAAACAATTTATATTATTAACATAAAGACAGTGTATCGAAATCGTTCATTTATATATATATATATATATATATATATATATATATATATATATATATATATATATTTATCGACCGATTAGTATATTTAAATGTAGCCACGCGGATCGCAATTTAAATCCTTAATTTAAATTTACACAGTCGCACGCTTTAATCAGTGATGAACAGCCAAACCGTTGCCGCGACCACAAATCTACATTTAAACAAACCGGCGACCATATTTTTTCACATGCTAAAGAAATATTTGCATTCGCACGTAAATAACGCGCCAAAAACCGTAAATGAATTGAATTATATTCTCTCGGTACTGGGATCCGTTGAACCTGAACGCGCACGACCGGACAACAAACACACACACAAATATATACCGGCTATCTATTTATCTTTATATATATATATAAATTCGTGTGGGTGTGTGTTTATATTCGTACATGTATGTAGTATGATTTTTTTCATATTAAGCTAATAGCGTATAAACTAATTGATATTAGTCTCATGAATATGTAAGAGATCGTCGAGGATGATTCGCTTTATGTAACGGTTATTTACGTAATAACTTCACTATAAATCCGCGGCTTAATCATAAGCCCGCCAGTGAAAATAACGGCGTTGAACGGTGAAGCGCACACAGGACGTTGCGTTGTTCACGGCGCAGCACAGTACGTACTATAAAAATCAATTAACATATTGTTCCGATATAGACGGCGGATGTCAAGTGAACAATATGTCATATTAATTCACTTCACACTCAGCTTAATCGAGATCGCGTGACATCAAAGTATTAATTAATCTGAAACGACCTATACAGGATCAGCGTCGTTGTAGAAAGATGGACGTGATGATTATCGTCGCGCTTTCATGTCGGCGAAGACCCCGCTTGAGCAGTAATTACACCCGCGATGTACAAATTATTCTCAAAAGATATTGTTTGTGTCGATCGTATCGCATGATTATCTCAAAACCGATTGTCAGAGGCGAACGAGTTCAGTGCAGTTAAGTAATGCTACTGAAGGGACATTTCATCGCCTGGAACGTTTCTAGTGCATTTTTTGTTGAATAATTCAAAACGGTAAGATAAGATGTCCATTGATTTTCCTTCAAAAAAATTACCGTCCGTGCAGATTAAACTCGACCTGATAACAAATATTTTCAAGGCGATGGATCGAGATCGAGTGAGATTTGTTCATTTAAGAGTATATTTCAATAAGTCATCGAAGCTAAAATTGCGGAAACAATGTCTGCGAGTCCACAAAGAAGAAAAATTGTGAACGATTAATATTTTAAAGATCTTTTAAGAGAAGTGGCGGTCAGACGAGTTTAACGGAATTTACATTTCGATTAGAAAGAAGTGTGTGGTTTAAAGAAAATGCACATTTATTTACGAAAAAAATATATTTTTAAATAAACGTTTTGAGTTTTTTTTCCAAAAAGAAGACGGGTTAGATCGATAACAAACAACAACAAAAAAAAAACACTTTTATTGGCGCATGTCCATTATAGAAACCCAGTAAGAAAATCTTGAAACTCTGGATATGTTAGCCTATTACATCCAAGAAGTGCATTGAAAAGAAAAATACACCTGAAAATAAACAGTAAACCTTTTTTAACGGTACGAGAAATATTTTCGTCGTGCAAAATTGAGATTCTCTCAATAACTCCTTCTGATAGAGATAATCTGAATATATATTTCAATTCTGCATAAAAATAATATAAAGCTCATCAGATTCAATTAACATATCATGAAAAATTTATTTATATATTTGACAGTGTAATTTCTATCTACTTTTTAAGCTAGAACTGAATACACTGATGGAATCTAAAACTTATTTTCAAAATAACAGTGTGTCTTTACGTCGATTTCGACTCCTGTCCACGGCGATGAGATGATTTTCCTGTTAAAAATCTCATCCGTTTGGCGATTGGCTGCAGATATGTCAGTTATTCATGTGCCATCGTGAGAACCTTTATAATAATATAGAGTTAACCCTTATCACATATGTGGGGACTGTGTCTGACACGAAAAGTTATATTATCACGTATCTCTATTATAGAAGTAAGGCCGGTATGCGTGCCCATAGATTAAGCCAGTTACTATCATTACACTAACAAGTGAATCGGACGACATCAAATATTAATGATCAATTAAACAGGACGCTCATATCAAATGAGGTGATTTCGACGTCGTTCTTTATGTTTTAGCCGTTGACATGATCACACACACATACATACATATATATATATATACATATATATATATATATATACATCTATATACATATATAATAAAAGATTGAATTGAACGTTTAAAGCTGATATTAATATGTTTTATTTGGATATATAGTAGAAAATTAGTATCGTCCGTTGTTAATCTGTTGTGAAGCTACTTTCCTCAAATATATATTAGGTGTATATATGTATATATATATATGTAATATATTAGATGTACAAATTATTTCTGTATCTTAACATTGAATCAATCCTAACTCTGTTCTAAATTAAAATATTTTCTCGTCGTTGTAGGATTTTCAAGTGCCAAACTTAATATTTAAAAACACTATATACCTTGGTCAAGCAGTTTCCATTACCTCACTACCACCTACCTCACCCTCGCCTAACTGTTTTTTTTTTTAAATTTCAAAACAGACGATATTCAAAACACGCACTCATCGAAAGAAATATTAAATAATGCAAAAACGACAAAATCGATTTAAAAATAAATACGCGAGCGAATCTAATAAAACGAGCGTCGCATCGCCGTGGAACAAAATAATTTATTTTCCTTAATGTAAATTTAACTGCCCGGATATTTATTAGAAACAGAATCGATGAAAAGTGACATATCTTGAAAACGATTTGATCCGCAGACACATTAATCATCTGTGTTAACGCGCCGGCTGCTGTGCGCCGCTCCGGCGTACCTTTTTTGCCTCTCCTTAAACTGAAAAGTGACATAGCTCTAAGAGAATTCGATCCGTCGAGCCATTAATCATTTAGGCACACGGAGAACACCTTTTATTATTTTTCATAGGCGATGTGAACGAACGGTGCGTGCGCGGTGTAAAGACAACAACAGTCGAGTGGCACTTGTACCGAATATCGATATTTATTTTCTTGTCTAGTCATTTCGGGGATCGCTACTAGAATTGTCGTCCATACTCACACACACATACGCACACACACACTACAGCTGAATTCGTCTCATCAAAGAAATATTAAAAACAAATCAATTGATTTTATAAAAAATAACAGAAAAGAGGAAAAAATTATAAAATAGCGATTTTCATTTAAATATATATATATATACACATATATATTTAGTGTGTGTGTATATACTACTTTTTCCCATTCTACAAAAAAGCTAGTTTTCAAAGACATCATACATACACGCAGCATGACAAATGAGATGTTTTTGTATCTGGAAATGCATTGTACCGTTATGATGTTTAATTAAACATGTTTTTATTATGTTTTTACATATTTTTCCTCTTCTAATGAAGAGAATAATAAGGACGTTGTCGTACAGAATACATGCCGGAATAACTGCATCAAGTTTCATTGAAAACGTGATTACTCGTGGTACAAAGAGCTAGAATATTCTACTCGTGGAAACATTTAGTGGAGCTTATTATCATGTTTTGAAATCATATTGTGATTCGAATAACGGATTATTTAATATTTCCAGAATGTAATAATTTATACGTTTATTTTATTGTTCTTTTTTTAATACGTTAATATAAGTTGTAATACATTTTTCATGTAAATTTTCCAACTACACACACACAGAGAATAATTATATGAAATCAAATTAAGTTAAGGATTATAAAATGTTCAAAATTAATGTTTTTGAATTCATATAAACAAAATCGCACGATTCTCATTTTAAGCTTTGTTTTCTGTTCGACAATGTACGTATTTTTTTTAAAAAAAAAATAATTTATTTCAACATTGCTAGTGTATGAAATCTAAGTATAAGGGGAGAATTATTCAAGTTGTTGAAAATAAAGGCTTCATTTCGAAATGGATTCGAACGAAGCTGGACGCCGAGGCCAGAGAGGTTTGATATTTTTCTGTCTGATTGAAGTTACTAAACGATCAAAATTACATTCGGAGATGTTTCCGAGAACATTTAGGTTAATTACTGAACGTTGAATAATTACTGTATGTACTCCATCGATGAGATGTTAGTCGCCAGTGCGGCGTTACATAAAAGTCGTCCCGGACAGTGCAGAGAGTGGCTTATAAATATGCTGCTCATTAATTTAAAATACACAAGATGCGGTCATGTTTGTACAAAGTTAAATACAATTAAGTTGCTGCTCACACACTCATGAAATATGTACGCGAGTGAAAAACAACGACGAACTCCCATCGGCCCGGAGTCGAGCTTCGAGCAGCTCCGGCGGTCGAACGTGTTTCGTCCTCCGTCGACCGCACACCACCAGCCGAAACATACACACACACACACACATACGGCCGCTCATCCTTCCATCCGACTACCTACGTACAATGAACGAAATGCAATAGCGCCGGTAATGTCCCGGATTATACTTATTTTTGTATCGTCTTCGCCCGTTCCCGTACCGTGTGAGAGACCATTACGACTTCGTAGCGCGGCTCGAACGAGCGGCGAATGTGTTTAAGGTCGAGAGCAGACGAACCGGACCGCGCCAATAATGATCTCCGATGTTCCACGTTCGCCGCAAACGCTCCTTTCTTTCATTATATTTTCCTTGCATTATCGGTATTTGAACAACGGAACCACGAATGAATGGAAAGCGACCGACCTCCCTCTCCTCCCGGTCTCCGGTCATCCTCCCTCCGGCCCGTTACGTACGTTATGTCCTTAATAATATTTAACGATATCGCCGAACACTGTGTGTCCATTTCACTCGACCGTTCACGAGAGATTTATTTTTATTTGTACGAGAGTTTTAAAGCGTCGATCGGGACGCACTGAAAATATTTTTGTACCGACAGGATCGTCATTATCAATGATCTATTCGGAAACATTCGAGGGAACATTTTATAGTCGTTTTATTTAATTCGTATCTTATTTTCCACTCGCCGTACATATTCGAAATACAAAGATATATTGAAGGGATCGGCATAAATTAAAAAGCAAATCTGAAACTGCCATTACGTTATTCCGCACTGAATTCAAAAGTCGGATATTTTATATAAATCATAATCTAATATTTTATTTAAACATTCGTTTCTTTAGCAAATAGAATCTCGTTTTCCACAGTTGCAGAAACTATTATGACAAGAAATAATTATAGTTTTCAAACACTATGTAACTTATATCTATAGATATGGATATTTTTTCATTTGAATTTGGTCACAGTGTATAACGAATGATCACAGGTTGCATTTTTCTCAATACATTCAATACTATCTAATCGAGACACAATGGAGAAATGTTTTCAGACGCATCTAACTAAATATCTGCTCGTTTCATGAAGTCTTGCCGAAAGAAACGATTGCATTCTAGATGTAACTGACAATAAATAATTAATCTCGCTAGTATATTTGGCATCGGATGGACGTTTACAAGGATCGAGCGTTAAACACTAGAAATTCCCCTTTCATAGCAATTATCGTACAAAACATGTATATATATATATATATATACAGAGAGGGAGATATAAAGAGAGTAAGAAAGAGATTGATAAATAGATAGATAGATATATGAGAAAAGTATTTGAACTGTGTACTCTACCTGTGTTCACGCACAGAAGTGAAATATGTTTTTTTAATGTCCAAACAATACAATGATTTAAAACAGCGCAGAGAAGTATGGAAAGATGTACTTTAGGAGCAGCAAGAAGAGATACGAGAAGAATAGGATGGATACGAAAACAAGCTTGAGATGACCTGGACATATTGTAAGAAGAGAAGATAATCGATAGAAAAATTATTGATTGAGAACTCAAAAATATAAAAAGATACAGAAAAAGATCTATGGCGAGATGAGATAGCGACATGGAAAGACTTATTGGTAATTTATGAAAAAGTGAGGCATTGAATCGTTCGAATTGAAAAATTCTTAAAGAGACCTTTATCTAATAATGTATCGAAAGAGGTTGATATATATATATATATATATATATATATATATATATATATATATATATATATATATATATATAAATATCAATGTACAAGCAGTGTGTGTTTTTGTGACGGACGATGACTAAAGATAATTATTGTATTCGTGATCGCCACTCGTCGCTGAATACTAAATGACGGAGTGACGGGCGCGTCCGTTGTTATTTTTGTCGACAGAACAATAAGTGAACTTTTAAGTTATTCCCAATAACTGATTATAAATGACGGAGGCAATTAAATAGCTAATTGACCGAATTTCTCGATGACAATGCATAAAAATTGTTCAGAAGCGGCGGTTGTTTCGATTCGCTCGGGCGGTCGCCCGGTTTTTTCCTTTCTGTCGGCGTCTCTCTTTTTGCTCCTCTTCGCCGTACAACTTGCCAAACATGAAAAAGTTTTCAGCACGCTCCGTACAAAGAAAACTAAGAAAAGCGTAAAAGTGAGTTACAACGACCTAGTTTACTCCGAAACCGCCTATTCCTCAGAGCCTTATTATCAGAAGCGGAACTCGGTTGATATATATTTTTTTTTCCGCACTCGTGCCAATGGATACCAGTGACACTTCAAATTGATTCGGTGTGTAAACAAATGGCGAGACACACTCATCGAGATCTATACATGGAAATATATATATATATATATATGTGTGTGTGTGTGTGTGTATGTGTATACATATATATATATATATATATACACACACATCCTGAGATATTTAAGCGAGCGAGTAGTCTTTAAAGCAGTTCAAATGACATTAATAATTCACAGAGAATTTCAACAAAAGGGTCCTGTGATGAGGTTATTATTACAGAATTATATGTATGTATATATATATATATATATATATATACACACACACATAAGTGTGTGAGATGATCGCATACGGACGTGTGCGTACATGTATTAAACAAATTCCGAAATGACGTGCGCAATAAATCACGTTGATTCGCGTCCCGTATGAATTTCGCACACATATTCTACTCAAGAGTTCGATTGGGGGTATAAAATGAGCCGACGGTCCGTTCCAACTAACGGACCCGAAATTACCATACACAATGACGGCTGTGGACGACGTTTCGGGTCGCAACAACAAGTCCGGGATTCGTTTTATTGCGCTGCTGCGTGGTCGGAAATGACCCGACGACCACTAGCCCGAATGTCTTACTAAACAGTTCCGCCAGACGGACTCGAACTGGCAATTTCACTTCAAATAAATTTGATGCCGAGAATGTATGGACGTGTGTTCGTGTGTGTGTGTGTTTGTGTGTGTGCGCGCGTGTGCCGTGCATGTGGGTGCGTTTCGGGTTTCGACGTTCGTTCGTACGCTTTGAATAGTGTCGCAGATTTTCCATCGTGTAGAGTAAATGATGTATGCGGTGCGGGCGAAGTGAAACATTGTTTTTGTCAAAGGAAAATTTTCGTTTGAAATTTATACGAGTGTCGCACGATAATTTTTCTAATTTTTTCCTTGTGGATGTTCGATTATACTTTCGACTTATTCACTTCGTTTTAAACGCATAAACAAACTGAACTTTGTATAAACTATGAAATGGAATTTCCACAACGATATCGTAATTCCGTTCACCTTTCTGTCTTTCTCATAATTCACTTCTGAAACATTTTATCGCATCAAAAATTATATGATTTTCAGAAGTATCATTGTTTTCGCTCTACTGAAATATAAACATGATCGTATAACTGCTCCGAATCATTGAATATAGTTCTACATTTTCTTTTCAACGCGAGCACAGCATGAGTTCCGATATTGAACACTGAATATTTAAAATAAAGTATAAAAACTTTATCAATTAAATTTCAAACATACGCTCGAAACCATAAAGCCGAACTTTAAACGTTATCCTATTTTATTTCAATTCTGTTTCGATAAAAGTTTTAATCTTGCTCGGCCAAAAAAACTAAACTTGTATATGTATATACATATATGCAAATATATATATATATATATATATATATGTATGTATGTATGTATGTATATTCGGATTGAACGTTACAAACACGAATGTGAAAACAAGTCCAGTGAATTTCTGAACTGCTCTCTTACGGCGAACGCTCGCTCGCATAAAAAGTGAAATAACAGCAATATAAAAAAAAAGAACAACAAAGCCTATCCGGACACGGATGAAAGAGTAAGACAGAACACGTGGAAGTAATTCGTTACGAGTAACACAAAGGTTCTAGAGCTCTGCGAGCTTTTTTTGCATCGCCTTTTTGTCTTATTTTTAAAATGAATCCCGTTTTTTATTCTCTGTTACCAATTAAGAAAAGTTGTTTTCACTTTTTTTACGTTAAGGAGAAATTATACTTCCTTGGGCAGAACACTTTGTCACTGTGTGTGTGTGTGTGTATTTTTTGCTTCACAGTTTCTTTAGAACTTAAATGGCGGAACTGTTAATTATGAAATCAATTACGATAATTTATTTATACAAGTTTTATCCAGTTTTAAACAGAAGCCCATCTGCAATGCTACATTTAACAGTTCAGATTATTCATCGTTCGCGCTGCTCGCTGATATTTTTCACGAGGTCGATAATTTACATTTATTCTCATCGTCGCTGAGAAATGTATTAGCTGCGGGAACAAACAGTTGTCTATTTTTTATTAGGAATTTTAAGACACTGCACTTGAAGAAATGTTAGAAGTTAAATTTTACTGAGATTGCATAATAGTGTAGAAGATAAATTTGATTCTGTTTTTTCATCAAAAATCAAACAGGAAGAATAGAATCAGTAAAATGACCGAATACAATAATTTACTGTATTGATATATTCTTCTACCGTTAATACACGTTTTTTTTCAGGAAAAAGTTGAAAAATACAACTGTACCATGACGACTAAATAAAACGGGTCATAAATCAAATTAGCATGTTGACAGTAACTACTACCGTGTGTCATTATTAACCAATAGGTCAATATGGTGTCGATACTTGTCTACGAGAGTGATTTTGCAATGTTGACACAATATCAATATTTCTAAATCGACTGTATGTATTTGCGATGAATTTTCAACGATTCTTAAAGACAATACGTAGATGTAAGACGTGTTGACATCGTCAAGTAAAACTCTAAACTGAGGAATAACTTTTTTTTTTCATAGAGAAGAGAGAAATATTTTTTATAAAGTACCGATATTTTTTTCACAGTTAAAACTATATTTGTTTATGGTTTTTTTGAATAAGTTTAAATGAGAGAAAGTTTTGTTTTAGATAAAGACTTTTTTATCTGAAAATAAATGTGCAAGTTAATTCTCTGTGAGACAGATGATGAAAAATCAACACTATATCACGTTATCACAAGAAAAAGGCAGAGGACAGATAAGAGTAAATATTAGTGAAGTTAGTTATGCAATTATAAGAAGCCTTCACTAACGGCAAACTGAGGATTGCACCTAAAAAAGAGACTCTTGTCTGTTTGGCGGGCTTACGCACAATGTCGTTCACTTTGAACTATAAGGTCCCAGTCGAATGTCTATTGTAGACAAGTTTCAATATTAAATCCGATTAAAGGTATAAATTGCGTTTTATTCGTCTTGTTTCCAAATTTCATAAACTCTGCTGCTGATGAAAAACAAATTATTACTCGCCGTTCTTTCATTGCAATAAAAATTCCTAACAGTTTTATCAGAAAAAAAGAAAGATGTTCGATGTGGATACGTCAACCATGTTTTTAAACACCCACACCCACACACACACACACATGTGTGAGATTCGATTCGCCGTCGGGAAAGTAGTGATCGCGATGCTCTAAAGTAATTTGCATACCGGGTCACTCACTCAACCCTTCTTCCCCCCGCCCCAATCTGCTCACATAATACGTAGTTCCGATGACAACAATCCGTTTCTAATGACGTACACGAGACGACGGTGTGTTGAGCGTGACGCGGAGCGAACTCCGTCAAATTTGTCAACTCCGGGTGTCGGTACCAGCGATAACGGAACGTGTTCGTGCATATGTTTACTTTTTGAAAAGTCGCTCGCCCGCCCGCCCGCGCGCACCGCTCCTATCCACACACACACACACACACATACGAAAATTGTAACGCGCGGTGCGCGAGTTCGTTTTCTCGCTCGTTCGTTCTCTAATTACGATCCGCCGTCGTATGGAGTTGGCTTATGACAGACACGAGTTTTTGACAGTTTCGTGACACGGCCGTCGACATCGAACAACGTAGTATATAATAAACTCGACTTTTTGTTCCGGAACGATGTAACGAAACTTGTATTTATGTTGTCTGGCTGTCTGGCGCTAGCTCTACGCAGAAGGGCTATGGAAACCGTGCCGAAAAGACGGCAAATTAAACATTCGGTGCGGCTGCTGTTCGACGAGCGACACTAATTTCTCATACGTCCGCACAACGAATATTCAACAGACGTTCAGCCATTGGCGATACGAGCCGTTTGCTTTTCAGGTCGTGTTAATTTCATTTTAAATTTGAAACAGAGCCGAGTTCTAAATATTAAATAGTAACTGTAAGAGTATAACCATTCTGTTCGTTACTTCTATCCGATTGAATTCGAACAGATTTCGTAACGATTTTTGATTCACCTCGCCGGTTCTTTTCGACAGAAGAGAAAAATCCGTACTCTGTAGAACTTTGTTTGATAGAATTAAAAAGAAAAGAAAAGAAAACGATGCGAATCGAATACGAATAATGAGAAGTGAAACAGATAAGTAGATTAGAGAGTATCGGATGCATCGACCAATTCAATGATTATCAGCTTCACAACAGTGTATTTTAAGTGGTTACGAGCGAAATCGAATAAAAAAGCAATACAGGCGAACTTATACACACTTTCACATTTAATTTCTGGAAAAAGGTACGTTTGAATCGCTCCACTCTGACCTTTTAGATGTACGCGCGCACACATCTGTGCGTTCATGCTTTTACATATACAAATGTGTATGTATATATATGTGTGTGTGTGTACGTCTGTGTATTTTTTTTAAAAAAAAAAAACACACACAGAGAGATAAAAGATCAATACGCAATTCAAAGCAAATGAGTGGAAAATCAGCACTGCGCGTCTGAGCGTTATTCGCAAAGTAACGCACAAACGCATTCGCAAATTTTCGCATCACGAATTTATACGGGAACGTATGGTGCGAGAGTTCGAGTCCGTCTGGCGGAACTGTTTAGTAAGACATTCGACGGAGCGGCGGTTGTCGTCGGGTCGTTGCCTAAACCCATGCAGCAGAGCAATAAAATCTATCCCTGGTCTTGTTCTTCTAGCCCCGGCATCGTCGTCACTGGTGCGACACACACACATCAAACATGTACAAGATAAGATGCGAAAGAACGAGCGCGTCCCGACAGGAATGAAGTTTCTTTTTTTTTATTACTCCATTACAACGAAATTGGCTCTCTCGAAATGTATACACGCATACATGAATTGAACATAAATAAATATATATGTATATATATATATATATATATATATATATATATATATAAACGTGCACATATGTTGTACTTGACAGGAAAACTTCAAAGGGCCACACGCACACGCACATACACACACACACACACAACGAGTTTCGAAAAGATGTACACGCTCGACTTTACACGAAGTGATCGAAAAAGGAATGTCTGGATGAAAAAAGAACAGAGAGTTATTGCGAGATTGAAGTGATGTAAGTGGCAATAGAGTGGTCGTACAGTGACACGAAGTGACGATCATTCGATAAAAAAAATAGTCTGTCGACTGCACTCTTTTTCGTTGTTCAGTGATCTTGTCCGTTTGTTGTTCGCGTACACCATTCTTCTCAATGTTGAAACTGTTGTTCGTACCGTCAGGTATCGACGGACGTGTCGCGTTCGAGAAGGAGGTACGTTTGTAATTGTTATAAACGAAAAAATGTTTTTGTCTCCTCATAGATGTGTCAGGAAAGAGGAAATCATTTTTAATCAGCAATTAAACGTTGGTTTGTACTTAGCGTTTTATTTGTATTTATTAATTGAAAACGGGCGCTGCTGTTCTGACAGACCATATTTTTAGATTAATTTGAATTCTAAATATGTCACAACTGTCGCTAAATTCACTTTCATAAATAAATTAACTTGTGAAATCGTTTCAACAATTTTTTATTGAGTTTTGCTTATATGAATTGCGAAGGCGATTCTATCATCTTCAGAACGCCATAGTGACAAAAAATCTTTCATCTTCACATCTCACACATAATGCTCTGAAAGTGATGACGTCGCCATTAAATTGTGTTAAACACCAATCGATAAAGTTTTATTAAAAAATTTTTGTTCAGAATTTTTTTATAGTTAGTGGGGTGACAAAGAATTCGTTTGTGAAAATCAAAATCTATATTAACACTTGCCAAATGAACAAATATTAAGAAGTACTATTAGATTTGTCTGAAATTCTGTAATATTTTATGCAAAAGTTTATATGATCTTCCGTGTCTTACCTTTAGAGAAAATTACAAGTTTCATAAGCAGATACATATTATCGATGGGCGCCTTTATTTTAAAAATATATCCGTTTATATATATATATATATATATATATATATATATATATGTGTGTGTGTGTGTGTGTGTATACACGAGAACGATGCCGGGCGGCCCGTGAAACGAGCTCCGTCTCTCATTCCGCACCGTTTCTCCTTCGATCCGGGCCTCTCGTCCTCATTAGCAAAGATAGCGCCACATTAACGAGACTATAGCCATTCTGCGCGCGTATAACGGCGTCGACAACAAAACAAACGAATTCTTTCCTCGTCGTTGTCCGTCGAACGTTCGCCCCGCCGTCGCTTGTCCATCCGTCCCCCTGGCCGTGTTTCTTCTGTTCTTCTTCACGTGCACAACCGTTGTATCATCTTTTATGTGCTCTCTTGTCTATTACTTTTACGTCGACGATACAACAATAACGTCTATTGAATATTTGACAAGCGAGAGAATACCTTGTTTCGTTTCGACGCTTTGTTAGAGAAAGTTACGTGTTCGTTTCTTTCTACAAACACACGAACGTGTATATATATATATATACACATGTATGCATGTGTACACACGACATGGACAGAAAAATAGATATGTTTAGTGAGTCAACTTGTGCGTTAATAGTATTAAAGCTCTCGAGCTCACACGAAATGCCTTATAAACGAGACCGGTTGATGTTTGTAGATGTATCTCTGTTTTAATCAAGATGAAAATGTCACTTAGTTTTTCTCGATGAGTCGGATGGAATTAATGAGGATACGTAATCTAAAAGGAACGGTCTTGGCGCTATGCGATAGTTTGTTGGAAATTACTTACGAAATTGTTGTTTCCTGCGATAAAGTAAAAAAAGTTTCAATAAACAAGTCATTTGTGAACGTGAAATGCACCGCACGTATTTCGTTTGAAGTAAGGTAGATATGAAAGAGAGAAAAACTAATCGATGTGAAAACTGTTATAAGAGTAAATTACCGGCAGACTGATATTTAGTATGCCGACTGATTGAAACACGAGTCAACGGTATTCTCTGCGAGATACAGAAAAACGAAAGCAATGATGCTGAAAGGTAACAATCGTGCGGTCACTCCATGCCGTCGCGCCACCTTTGATATTTAACTTTAAAGATTCAATAAAACCGCGAATGTTCCAGAAGAGTGCAACGTTTAAACGATAATAATTTCAAATAATTTTTATATGAAAATGTAAATAACACGAGATTCGGGTCCTGAATATAATGAAAACGCCGTATAAATATACTTAGAGGACTATAATAAAGAGTGCACAATCTTTCAAGATTTCCATAAAAAAAAGATGACCTATAAGGACATAATTCGTTTGTAGAAACCTTAAAGACTTGAGATCACATTTGAGTTTCTATTATTTATGAATGTTTTTGACTTACGTTGACCTCAGACAGACGAACGTCAGTCATAAAAATAACTAAATTGGAACACAACATAGAAAACAAAAATTTAGAAGAACACTGTGTATGCTAATTGAATAATTATAAAGCATCAATAGGATGCGTATGATGACAATAATGAGAAGTTAAACTTTAGTACTGGAAATATTAATGCAAGAATGCAACTGTGTGTTTGTATATATATATATATATATATACATATGCGCGTGTATGTGTGTACGTGCGTGCATGCGTGCGTGTTCGTGATTGAGATATCGTTCAACAATCACATATAATTACAATCTCGAGGAAAGCGCAAAGAGAAATCCGCAGATCTCTTTTCTCGACATCAAATAAATCACGCATCGAACCAATTCCCTCGAAAGTACAGTCTGAAAGGGATATATTTTGGAAACAACAATATAAATAAAATGTTGTGTAAACTCGAACGAAACTTTTGCGAGCAGCCATCCAACTCTTGGAAGTAATTAACTTCGAATTCGGCTTGAATTGTTTGTCATCATTAACTTTTTTTTCCAACGTTGGGCGACAAAAATGTAAGATATTATTATCTCTCGTAACAACAATGGAGTAATGAACAGTTTTTTTTTCCTTTCCGTCTGTCTGCGTGTGTGTGTGTGCATCGCCGTATATTCTCTCATCTGAAAGCGTATCACTTTCAGTCATCCTCTTTCTTTTGCGTTTTACACGACGGCGTGTAACCGGCGATAGAAGGGGCGCTGCCGTCATTAGAATTCAGAGATGAGGTAAGCTCGGTTAGAATTTTCACTTCCTGCAGCCCTCTTCACTGTCAGTAACAAAGGATGCACGTGAAAAGTTTAATAAAGAGGAACTGTCTTCGTTTTATTTTCTGTTCGTTCTGCTCTAGGTTCATTTTTTTTATTTTTCGCTTTCGGGCGTGTTTACCTTATTTCAATTATTTTATTCTTTGCGAACATTTAATTACTTTTTTGTGCAGAAGATGTATGTAGATGCGTACGTCTCGCTGTCTAATTACGGTGCATCGTTTTCAAACGTTTCTTTTTTCACGAAAAAAAAATAGTATTTTACAGTTTTAAACGATATCGAAATGTGTTATCAAACCAATCTAATATTGATGGAGAAACAAGTAATCTAAACGAATTAAACAGGAGACAGAAATAAATTCAATCGTCTATCTATATTTAAACATACACGTTTTCTTTTCATTTTAAATGTAAAAAAGACATCACAACTTATAGTAAAATAACGATGATAAATATATAAATTAAAAGATTAAAAATTATTTTCATTACTTACAAGGCATTTTAATTTATTGACAATTTATTAAATTATTGTTGTGTTGTATAATCGTTTCGTTCTTAAATTAAATTTTTTAATCAAGAGGATTTTTTAGGTGTTGAACATCTCTTTCGTCAAATATTTTATTTGGACATATATATATATATATATATATATATATATATATATATGTCTGTGTAAAAGCTAATGTTATACGAAACATAACTCACAAATACACACTACATGCGAAAGTGTTTACAAAAGTGTTCTGTAATAAATACAAAAGATATAAGTTTTTTTTTTGTTTAACTCTCCGGGAAGAAGTTTCGCAAACATTAATCCCTTCACCGGAATTGTTTCGATTATCTCGATATATGTTGAATCGTATCAATCGATGCACGAGATAAAAAAAGAAACGAAATTGAGATTCAAAAGAAATACAATAGTTTCCGACGTGTAAACCCACAAACGGACGCGTGAACGAATTTAAATTTTTAAATGGATTACTTTTTCGGCGATTGATTTATTGAAAAGGTAAACATCCACGTATCGTACAATTTTAATTAATAGTAGATGTGTTTATGTTGGACGAACAAATTAATTCGGTGCGTTTTTTTTTATAGAAATGGAGTGTTTAAAACGCATTTCAATTCTGAAAACCTCATCATTTATTTTATAAAAGTTTGCTGTATCTTTTTGGTGACTGACGAACGACTGGTGATTGCTTGTCGAAAAAAAATGCAGCTTTGAGTCGACGAAGTCGCGTTTTCCAACCACTTCCACAGTTTTTCACAGAAAAAATCATTCCGTGGCTTCGAGAGTATTTTTTTCAACTGAAATCCGAAAAGTACGCAATGTCTGATATGCTGCTTTTCTGACGCCATCATGTTCCCCACTGTTTTGTAAGATTAAGCCCACTGATTGGTCAAGAAATATAATGTTTTAAATGTTAAGGCTGACACTTCAACATCTTAAAATGTCGAGAAAATATTTTAATTCGAAACAGAATTGTTGTGTATAAATATTTTAATTCAAAATAAGGCTGTTGTGCAGAAAATGGTTAGCAGTAAAAATTCTAATATAAAACGAGGTCGATATTCCAAATATACGACTGGGTTTTAAATTGAAGTAAAGGAAATTTGATAATAAATATTAATATTGAAAGAGTTCAGTATCTCGATAGACGAATTGTGAAATAAAAATTTAATTGAAAAATTTGTATAAATATGTCTGCTCCTAATACTCGTATGAGTCTGTAACTTAAAGCAGCTCGTTTTCTTTTTGTTTGCTCGAGCTACTGAAACTCCACAGTATTATCTCGTTAAAGACTAAACCAGCAAATAACAAACATTGTTCGTATAATACAAAAAAATTGATAAAAAAAACCATTGCCCGGTTGGATCGAATCGTGATACTCTGTTTTCGTTCCGAAAATTATTTTCATTAAGAAAGTAAAGTAGACGACGGCACGTAGTGCACATTTGTCTAAATACGATCGCAGCGAGTGCACTTTTTAAAACAATTTCTGTTCGCGACGAGCAGTGTAATACGTACATCCGGTCGTTGTGATAAGGCTGCGAGGGAAAAAATATAATAATAAATTTAATATTAATTCCGCGCTCGTCTCTGTACACTGCACATGCTGGAATTTATGCCGCGACATGTGGAATTTATGGCCAGAGACCATGGGATAATTCGGTGGATCGATAGCGAAATTCAAATCGAGTAATCAAAAAATTAATCAGGTAGCGGAGTACATTTACATTTTTAAAATGAGTGAAATGCGAAAACGGGTTCTTATATACATACACTAATGGATAATTAATACGTTAATGTTTACATTAATGCATATATGTGTCGGTGCTTCTGTTTATGCATATACACACACACACACACAAACATAAATGCAAACACACACACATGTATATAAATAGATTTGTCGATGTGTAAAGTATACAAATCTTTTAAATTAATCACTACGATGTTATCGAATTGATATCATTAGAATTTACCCCTTTATATACTATTGACGAGACTATCGAATCTCATAAACATCATTGACGCCACACGAGACTTCTATATCCGAAATGAAACAACTGTTCTAAAATTCTAGTCATTCTCTCGCGTTTAAATTCTATTTTATTGTCCCATTTTTGAATTTCAATTAATTAAATAAATGAAAGACTAAAACGAATAAATAAATAAATAATTATTATAATTATTATTATAACATCATTTCGGAACAATTGTTTCAACTAAACGAAAATAATCTCACAGATGACCATATTTTCAAATGTTCTCAACAGAACGGCATATGTTCTGTTTCGAAAATAAATTTCGTTTTCATAAATTATTTTTTCGTACGTTGATTACATTCGATTGAAAATAAATTGAAAAAAAACATCAATGTGTTTATATTTTCTGGTCGAGACTTTTGAAAATATACGAATTATTGATAAATTACTGTATAAATGATTTTATACTTTGTTTGTATTTTATACTTTGTCAAATTAACGAGCCTCTCTACAATCCCGAAACAAAATCATAAAAGTGCCTCTCATATATTTAATTGTTTTCAAACAAAAGTTTAGAGTCGATAAGACGTTAATAATAATTTCGATTGATCGTTCGTACGAAAATAATACGTTGTAGTGGTGAATCGGCCTCGTCGGGCATCAGTTGGCCTACAATTGAAATTCAAACGAACAAGTTTCACATCGTCATCACATCAGACGCGATTGTCTCTACGTAGCCGGCTTGAAAAATTTTACCAATTTCACCGAACACGAGCCGCTGCTCCATCATCAAAAGAAAATAAACGAAAGCCAAACGTGAAACAACAAAGTTAAAAATTACAGAGCGTAATAAAGACGAAAAACAATAAAAACTTTGCCTGCAAAAAAAAACTTGTACAATAGCAGCGGTAGCCGAGTACGTTCTCGTGTGTTTGAACTGTACACGCGTGTGTGTGTGTGTGTGTTTACGTGTGGTTTACATAAACTCTATCTCTCTCTGTTTCATACACATACACACACGCAGCACTCACGCAAGCACGCTCGCACGCAAGCACGCACGCACACACACACAGACGTGGGAAGAAGTCAAAGAACAAGAATTGCTGTTGCGACTGCGACCGTATTGCCAGAACAGACATATGTTGCAAGTTTTTGTTGTGCACAAAACATGATAGTTACGTTAACCGTCCCTTTGTCTGCCCGCGCTACGGCCCTGCACCCCTCCCCCTCTGCTCGCTCCACTCCCCCGCATGACGTATTCGCTATTTTGTTTCTGCAACGCGGTGCGCCCGGATACGTTCGCTCCGTGGCCGCGGCACCGTGCAGAAAAAGAGCAAGAGGGTTTCGCGGATGCGACTACCGCCGACGATGTTCGAAAGGGGCGACGCCGACGTAAGCACCGCACAGAGGCGATGTAACGATATTTCACACGGCATTTTGACACGGGGTCCGAGCGACGGCATGCAAAGAGCGCGCACGCCGCTGGATTCCGGGCGAACGGGCGGATACACTCGACTCCGGTCGTGGCCGCTGCCGTTGTTGCGTTTTAATTAACGAAGAAAAATTGTTTGTTACCGTTTCGGCCGTCTTCTTCTTCACAAGAATTTCAATTAATATTTCGGTCAGGATGTTTCGTTTCCATATTTAACATAATTATAACTATTCTCGGATCGTGCTCGAGCGGCGTTCCTATCCGTTGTCGAATTTTGTATTCGCTCGACGAGAACGGCACGGAAATGTAGTGCGAAGAAATGAATTTAGAGAGAAAAAATACAAACACGATTCTCTTAACACAAGAACAGGTCTGGCTGTACTGTGGTCGAATTCACTTTTTAACGGATTCAATTCTATTTTTAATCTCGCTGTACCTGTTTAGTTGTGATCTTTGAACTGATAACAGTGCTGCGACCCGTCAATGCGCAGTGCTTTCCCCACTGAGTGTCTGACGGTTCCACGACTCATACTTCACTGTGTTCGACCGCTGTCGGGGTGATGCTGGGAGCTTTTCGGTGTAATCAAGAATTTGTGAGAGGCGACTGAAATGGGGTGCTCCGGGCGCGCGCTGAAGGCACGGCCTCTGGCAAGTTCAGCCGTTGTGTTAATCGGAAAGTCATTCCATCAGATTTTTTTTCTTTTGTAACTTGACGCTCCGAATGTGATGGCGTTACGATTTAAATACGCACAAAAGACAATAGAAAATACTCAATAATTACTTACTTAATATTCTTAATCGGAAAATTCGATGCGGTTTGTGGAATGAAAAAACAATTCGTTTATGAAAATGATTACCTCGATTTTGAAATAAGTATATGTGGTACATAACAATAACTATATTCAATTATTACAGAACTGAATATAGTTCACGATTCAGTTTCGTCGTTCTTAAAAATGAATAATTTTTTTCGATCTATGAAACGTGCGAATTAATTCAATGCTTTAAAACAGTTTCAACCTGAAACAGCAGTCGGGATAGAACCGAAGCGTTTATAATAATTAAAAAAGAATACAATGAAAAACAACAGACAATTTAAAATGGTTCGTGATGGAAAAACGATTGTGGTAATGATACAATTTTTACTGTTTCTGTCATTTTAACAAACATCCAAGTCCATAACAGACATTTACAACTCAGTTATAATTTAAACAACTTCTGTTTCCGATAGAAAATTCAACAACATATTTACAAAAAAAAATCTTTCTATATATTTCGCGTTTTATTAACTAAACAAACTGTCATCAAAGTTGAGATTAATTTACACCGAAATATTGTGTTGTACATTAATATACATACGAAATAACGCCCACACACACACACCCTTATATATATATACACACGTGTGTGTGTGTGTATAGAGTAGGTAGATGCGTATTATAATATGAATACATATTTCTTGTGATGTCATTATGTGTAATACACGTTCTTCATACACGTTGGACGAACTCGTCGTGTTTTCACCATTTAGGGTCTGAGTGTTAAACATTAATTAGTCCTTTGTTTTGAAAACTGGTTAATTATGATGCGGTTTCCTGCGGGTCATTTGTATTATGACAGTGCGCAGACGAAATATTTGACATTATTGCCGAATACTTTATGAATTTCAATTATGAAATTAACAGTTAATTTGATTTCAAAAATTGCGTATTATATATTTTTTTTGTTATTCGCTCGCTCGTTCGCTCGTTCGGCCGGTCACGACTCGTGGCTTTTTGGTATTTTTTTAATCAATTAATACACTTTTCCGATCGCAAAGTTCGATTTACACACACACACACACGTACGAAATCACACACATGTATCTGTATGTGGACGTGCACAGGTCGTTATAAAGTCTCTGTATTGTTAACAATATGAATATATTATGTGTAGAAATTAATTCGGTGCCCTTTTGTTATAGACGAAATGAATATTTACAGAAAAATGGAATACATTCTAATCCTGAAAATATCACCAATTATTTTATATAACTTTACTCCTTCCTGGTGACTGACGATTCCATTGTCGAAAAAGAGAGTCGCTTTGAGTCGATGAAGTCGTCGATGGAATTTTAAAATTTATTTTATAGAAAATTCAAGCTAGTAAATGATTAATTGATACGGTTGAACGAAGACACTCGTTAATTTTTATTTTTTTCTTTTATTTTCGTAAATACTTCAACCAAAACATTTAGTAATATAATCAAAAGGGACGTTTGAATTGTTTCGCAAATAATGAAGGACTTTTTCGCCACAAAACCGCACGCAAACGAATTAATATTTGTTTAAAAAATAAATAATCAACAAAAAGTGTCATTATTTGCCAAATAAATCATATTCCACGATGAATAAACATTTACGAATTGCAATTAATGTGACGTTTGGTATCGAAACGCAACAATATTTACATATCGTGACACAGGTTTGTAAATATTTTTTAAAGTAAAATAAATAGTATTTATGGATATGCGAATGTTTCAAATGGTTATAAGATTCGGCGTAGGATTAATCAGTACTTTTATTGATTAAATATTATTATATTTCATTAACACGTAAGAAAGAACTTTTTATCTACCCGGAAAAACAGAAAATATTTCTGCTCAAAGAGGTTCAGTCAGTCTTCATTAGATTCTTCGATTTGTTCAGAACTCTTAATATAATGGAATTGCAATCTAAATACACATAAGTCACAATCAAAAATGACTCATTGAACATTATTCGTTATTTATGAAATGCAGAATAATTCATTTGTGGAAATTAATTAGGGCACAAGTACATAATCGGTAATTTAAAGATTTATTTTATGAAATCCGTTCGACTACGTTATAAATCGAAGATAATTCTATTTTTCTTATCAAATTTAGCTTTTAATTTTACAGCTAATAATTTATTAAGAAATAATACTTGATTTCCTTAACGAATACCTTCATTAATAATTACTTATCTACTTAGTACAAAATTATGAATTCTTATTCGTTTGAATTATTTTCATCATAATAACAGTAAATTTCAAATCTTACTTGAAATTAACATCAAGCATATTAAATTAAAATACCGACTTAAAAAACTAACGACTTGTATAGAAAAAAATATTTTCAGTACGAACAGTCGTTCCTCTCCTTACATTTACATTTCTTTTGATGTATAAATAAAACTGAAAACGCAAAGAATATCGCTTCTTTTAAAAAAAAAATCATCTGACAACTTTTTTATGCCAACTATTTTACATTCTACTTTGCCATGAAGAAATAAGACAAGTTCGTAGATGATTTATTTAAAATTGACCGAGTATATTCAAAAGTATTTAAACGTATCGGAGCTCTTTCCGAACCATATCATTTCTAAAAATGGAGATGTTTTTCAGCCAGAAAGTTCCCAAAATTGGACGGCGTGTGATTATTTTAACCGAAGTTACTAAAGAGCGAGGTGACTGTCCACATACAATCCCTGAACTAATAAATCTAGGAAACAATTGCGAGGATTCCACCAGACATGTGAAGACGCGTAATGGAAAATTTCCGAATAAGATTAAAGGAGTGCGTGCGTTGAAATGGTATCTTTGAAAAATAAAATAGCACGATATAACTAAAAAAGAATATATAAATAAAATTATGCAAAAATGAAAATTTAATTACAGGGTTTTGAAATTGTCCCGTTCTTTTGACGTATCTTTTTTTATAAACGACACACGCATCGTATTTAAACGAATCAAGATATGATTCAGCCACTATAATCTATAACTAGTTATTAATTAAATAGCAATATCCATTCTCTTGAGTGTTTACAATACAATCATAGAGTTTGCTACGCACAACGGCATGTGTGACGCTATGAATTTGTTCCTTCTTTAATCGAAATAGTCAAATTTGTATCGAACTTATTAAAACATAACAGTCTTCAGAAAGTATTATACATACAAATACACACATCTGTGTATATATATATATATATACAAACATACATACATAGATAAATGTACAATTCTTTAAGAAAATCTCACTTTTTAATCATTTTCGAACCGAGAACCGTTCAAACACAATCGGATGCTGAAGGACTATCGGGCTCTCGCACAGACAATCGAATATCCACGCCCGGTGGTATCTAGGGTAAGGTATTCTTTCACCGCACAAACATATATATCAATATCCACTTATTACTAATTCTTCTATTCTTTCGTGGAACAAAAGCAGACGTAACGTGGCAACGCTGCGCGTTTAGCCGTCTCGTGTTTCCAGATGCGCGGAGGGCTTTGCAAAGGACGTGTCCTGGAATGTCGGCGGATTCCTTTTATGTACATACGGATATATATATATATATGAGTGTGTGCGTACGGTGTGTGTGTGTGCAATCTTCGTCGTCGTCTCTCTGTCTCTCTCTGTGCACGAGAGCATCGCGCGTGTGCGTGCGAGAGGGACGCGGCGACGTCGGCGATCGCTTTGATTTTTTGCTTCACGTGAGATGCCGGTGATGCCGTCGTCGTCGTCGTCGCCGTCGCTGGTTCGTTATTGAAGTTTCCTGCCAGCATTACGACGGCTTTTTTTCATTCGGTCAGATTGAAAATGTTGCGTGCGCCGTGGACCTTTGGACAAGAAGTGTAACGACGTTGAAGTATTAAACCCGATAGATTTTTGCGGAAATGAAAACGAAACGCGTTTTTCTCTTAATTCAATTTTAAAAGAATCGCTCTTGTCGAAACCGACGGAGATGTTATATTTTTAGCACGACTGATTTGACAGGGGATTACAATTCGATTTCACACACACACACACCCATACGCACGAAAATCGTTTGATATATATATATATATATATAATCATTAAAAATATTTTATTTGTTACTAAATATCGATTGAGTAATAAATAATCGCCTTTTTTCAAGTGCAATTTTACTTTATATATATATATATATATATATATATATATATATATATATATATATATATATATATCACCAGCAGCAGCAACCTCTTTCGATCCACTGTTGGACGAAGGCCTCTACGAAAGATTTCCAGTTAAAGCGATTCAAAGCTTCTCTTTTCCAATAATTTTCTTTTATACTTATCCTACTTTCAATCGGTGTTTCTCTGTATTTTTAAATTTCTCAAGTCCCAATCAATAATTTCTCTTGTCAATCGATTGTATTCTTTTGTTACAATGTGTCTCATCCATTTCCATTTCAAACTATCCACTCTTCAAATCATGTTCATATCGCCAATTTGTTTTCATATCCATCATACTTTTCACTCGTCTATTCCCAACATATATATCTGAGTTAATCAGTTGCATTGTTTTGGTATTATGATCCCATGTCTCACTTTCGTAGATGAGTACAGGTAGAAAACACTGGCCGAATATTTTTCTCTTCAAATAGAGTGAGCTATTCGATTTGGATACTAAAGCATTTCGTCTAAATGAACTCTGTCCAATTTCTAATCTTCTATTAACTTCATCAATGAATGGACCATCCTTGTTAATAATTGAGCCGAAATATTTTTTTAACTTTTTAAATTTCTTTTCCTATTACTTCTATACATATATCTATTATATAATAAAAATTAAAAAATATTCGTCATCCGATCATGTTCCATTTTAAAAGAAACTCCTCTCTCTAGATCAATTTATTCGAAGCACAAAAGTATTATTATTCTTTCATTCGAAGATTTTTCTAATTACTACAAAAAGATTCTATGAAAATAAAACTGAAAAAATTGTTAATATTAGGGATGTTACATTGAAATAACGATTGTTATAATTCTGACTATATAAATATTTATTCTGTGTCTACAGTCGTTGGAATTTTATAATGGAAAATCGACAAGTATCCATCGAAAAATACAATAGACTCGATTGCACAACTTTTAATAAAGTAACACTAATTATCGAGATAAAATACATTACTTTTTTGTATATTATTTTTATTAATTAAAATCTCCGTTCATGTTATGAAATAACAAACTGTGCACATGTTTTTGCACGTTGAACAAAATTTAACGATTTGAATATAACAATGACGTTATATTATAACCAACGAACCTTTGATGTTAATTATAAATTTAATATAGAATAATGTAAATTCGAAAAGCATTTCAACGGTGTCTGTATATATATATATATATATATATATATATACATACATACATATATATATATATATATATATATATATACACTCACAACGGTACATAAAATGTATTTTTATTGCACATGGTTCGAGAGCAATAAACAAAACTGTAAAGTTACAAACTAAATTAACGAACTTTCATAATAAAAATAATAAAGTGACGGGTGGAACAAAGTTCCAGACGCGCAGAGTTTCAAACTAATAATCTAACACTAAAGAATGTTTCATTAACTCGCGCTTATGTATAAACAGAAAAGGAGCGGGGCTAATTTGACTTTTTTTTGTAAATGGCTTCGAGTATCAGTTAATTTTATAGATTCGCGTCGTTCCCTAATTGAGACGCGAACGATTCGAAACATGCACGTTGTTACAAAACACTCGTCCTTTTTCGCTAAAAATACCTGCGTTCGGAATGTGGTGCAAAGTTCTCTTTTATTTGAGTCCGGTTGTGATGATCGTATCTCTTTTTTGTTTTTAATTAAGTACCGATATGTGTAATAGGAGTCAAACAGTGCGACGCAATTTAACTGATCAACTGGTAATTATACAGGCGGCTATTCGATTGAATTTGAACCGATATTATTCTGCTACCATTTTTGTATCTTGTGCAGCTGTCAGTTATAATTTGACAGTGGTGTAGTTCGGATACAGACAATTCATTATAGAGATTTTAACGGTGCATAGAATGAAGTGATAATTTGTTACAGCTTAATATCGACGACACCAATTTTTTTGAAAATTTAATCATGAGTGACGAAACTGATTTCGACATGCGTGCATATGTAAACAAACAAAACAGACTTTATTGGAGATTGCGACGTGTTAAATTAACAATTCATAGAAAATAACTGAAACAGTTTTATTTAAAAATTATTAAAAAAAAATCGGTCCAAGTTCATTCAAACTGCAGCCTGTATATCAAACGGCTGTTAACTGATTGCGGTGATAAAGATATTTTTATGGAAAGATCTTCGACGAATGACGAACTGTCTGAGTAAATAAACGATTCAGGCGATTTCCGATCATTTAGATAACAAGTCTATGTCGTATGTAATCGTTCCTACTATTTATAAATGAACGAACTCTCCACGTCGACAAATATTATTCAAATTCGGCCGCGTCGCGAGAATCGTTACCTCAGTTCCGACGGAAATCAGGTACGATAGAAAAAAACATGGCCGACGTAAAAGTGCGTCAGAACATGTCGGAGAATAGTGTCGGTTTACGTGTCGATTGATTGAGAAAACCTCTGGGATCACGTGATTGAAACGGCACGACCGTGTGCGCTCCGCGGCCCGTACGTTACGTCCGGGGACGACGAGGTGAACGCGGCCGTGGAGGTAAGTTGCTCACAATAAATGTGATTGGACAGAAAAATCGGATTATCTTATTGAGAATCCGCGTGCGTCGGCCGGCACGCGAGTATCGTGCACGGGAACGGCCCGCGCGCCCGCGCACGCTTCGTCTGGTCCGCTGTTCCAGACGTCGATTCCCGTAGGAATGAGAAAGTATTGCGTGTTGTGTAGAAAAAGGCGATTGTTTGTGTGTGTGTGTGTGTTGTGTGAATCTGTGCCTATCAGTGGCGGAGATACTAAAAAAAGTCATAAAGATTATATACTGATTACGAGATTACATGGTGGCAGAAAGTGACGTCGGCGCTGCTCCATGTTCCGTGCATACACTGGATGTATGCGTTCTGGTTGTAACGAACAGGGACGACGGGAACACTTTTTTTTATTTTATTCGTTTTTACTATGGTCGACATCTGGTGATTTTTCGAGTCGACGTTTTCGTAATAGAAATATAAATTGAACAAGCGATTCTCTTTAAATATAAATAAATTAAAACACGTTTTCCTGACACGGGATCTAATTTTGAATTTTTATTAAAATGTACAGTGAATAAATGTTACAATATTGACTGAATACAAAAAAATGTATTTGCAAAAGTCTACTAATTCTTTTTTAAAAAGGATATTCATATTTTTTTCAAAAATATGAATATCCTAATATTTTTATAAAATCACATGAAACATAAACATATCGAAATAGATTTTAATTGATGAAATGTTTTAAGAAAAGGTACACATCTCGAAGAGAACGATTGTTTTATTTTTAATTCGAGCGAATCTCTTTTCATTGGGAACGCTTGGTTTTGTATTCGATGAATAATTCGAAAATAGATCAATGCAATAGTTTTTTTTTTAAAAAAAAAAACATTAAACGATTGATATTTCTATAAACAATACTGATTCTAGCAATTTGAAAATCAAATACAAGACTCCATCTCATTATCTATGCAAGAAAAACAAGGTTTTTCCTATGAAAAATTAATAAAAAAAACGTTCTTTGAATTGTCATTGAACATTATTATGTCATGTAGAACGCATAAAATCCGCCACTGTTTCAGTTCTTCCTAGCTTCACAATCGCATATTGGTTCGTTGGTTTCGATTTAAGTGGATATGGCAGTACAGATGGAAGTGTCTAAAGTGGGAAGTTGTAATTGGAAATGGTTGTGATCCGTCGATGGATGTACATGTATTTTTTCATTTCGTATTAATGTCTCGTGTCTCTCTCAATATCAGTATATATATATATATATATATATATATATATATATATATATTATACATATTAAATTTTATTTAAAAAGTGAATAATTAAATTAATAAAACCCTTACTTTCAAATACATTATAGAAATATTGAAAAACGGCGAAGAAAGAATTGAAAAATAACATTTGAAATATTGAAAATAAAGGATGTTAATCTTTTAAGTCTCTATGTTGTCTCTCTCTCTTTCTCTCTGTTTATATATATATATATATATATATATATATATATATATATATTTACAGATAAAACAAAGTATATCTATTTTAGTGGATATAGAAATTTAAAGATTATTACACAATTAAAGATTAGACGTACAAATTTTTTCCCTGACTTTAAATTGAATTAACCATAACTTTGTTTTAAATTAAAATATTTTCTCTCCGTTTTAGATTTTTTAAGTGCTAACCTTGACATTTAAAAACATTAAATATCGTGATCAAGTAGTTGGCATAACTTCACAAAACAGTAATGGCCACAATAGCGTCCGAAGAGCCACATATAAGGCATTACATACTGTTCCCATTCCAATTGAAAAAAATACTGCAGAAGCCGCAGGAATGATTTTGTTCAGCTTTGGAGGAAAATGTTGTGACGCATGAAACATGCAAAAATACTAAAAGAGTGGAAGTGGTTCGAAAATGGATTAACGATTTCATTGACTCAAAGCCGTCATATTTTTTGACGAGAGACTCGTCAGTCACGCGAAAGATGCAACAAAGTCATATAAAAGAATGATGGATGTTTTGAGTATTGAATTATGGTCGATTTTTCCGTGAATATTAATTTTCTATAAAAAAAGGAACCGAATTAATTAACAATGTAGAATGATACTTTATTCACCCACGAACATTATCACAACACATCATATGAATATCAAGACAAATCCCGAAAAAAAAACATGAAAACGAAACGCGAGACAGTTCGATGACGACGGATCCTTGCTTCAATAACAATACAGACAACACATCGTCAATTAACGTTCTTAATTATCGACTAAGACGCGTAATCCTGCCACTGTGTGTTAATTAAAACTGCGAAAGAAACTTCGAATTGACATTTTTCCCGTACGTTTTTTTTTCCGCCCGTACAATTAATTGACATCATATTTAAAGCGTTATTAAAATAAATCTCGAGGATAATCTGCATTAAGCGCAAACTTTATAATTTGTTACGACGATCATTGTTGAGTGAATCTAACAGTGCATGAGTTAAATTAAACTAGATTGGGGATTTAGTGGCTTTAATGAAGACGAGGTCAAAGTTGTTACAACTGGATGGTATTTATAATACTACTGTGCCGGTGCAGCCATGTGAACGGACTCGGAGTGGAGTACTGTTCGGAATTGGAGTGCATATTTTAATATATATATATATATATATTGATTTTCAATGTGTAAAATGAAGAGCCCATCGTTCTTAATTACATAGTTATTTTCAAATTTATTAACTTGACAAGTTCGAAATTGTATGTGGATTTCTTTCGTTAAGACGATACACTTTTCAACTTTTTCGATATACGTGCACGAACGACACAGACGATTTCGTAATTTACATAAATAAATAATAATCTGGACGTATCTACGACGTGCCTGTTCTCGTTTTCATGCAAAAATCGCACACACTTCTGTACAATTGAGACGACAAAAGTCGTTCGTGTATACAGAAAGATATTTGTCACAAATGCGGCCTTTAATTGAACGCTCTTTTAAGAAATACATTTATATAGATGCTCCTCTTTCACCGACGCTACGTTGCAGAGCTTAATCAATTTTTAAACAAAACAAGAAAATACGCTAAAAGTTGGAACTGGAAAATGTCACAAGCGCAATCCACAGTGACACACAAACACACACACACACGTGTGCGAATGTACACAACACTCTTCGCAATACAGTCAACATCCCATTGCGAACTTATTCAGAAAGTTTCCTACAAATACATATATATATATATATACATGTGCTATATACACGAGTGGAGGAGACCGTCAAAATGTCCTTTCTTATCATCTCCCATTGTGAACCCGATATGATGGCGCGCGCGTGTTTAAATTACAAAACTTGAAGAATGTTAGGAGTTCATTTTTCTCCGCTCTGTGTTTTTTTTCATCTCGCTGTTCAGTAATAGCTTGTTACGTTAACTCGAATTTAATTTTTACTGCTTCGGACGAGATGAGACCGAATGAAGGAGAGACGACATAGAGTCCTTTCTTCGAATGTTTTATTCGAATGCACGTTGTAGATTAAAAGGTGGATTATTAAAAATCGTGAATGAGTTTCGCATTTCGACGATCGGCGAATGAACGAATCCAACTGACGGAGAGTCAAGTGTATTTCATTATAAAGTTTCGTCGTGACGTGCCCTCATCGAACTGATATAAGATGAATATTTGTCTTTTTTGTCAACGGATATGGAACGGAGTCGATTTCTGAGAAAAGCGTCGTATCGGATCTCGTTTATAACGGGTGCGCCAGTCGACCGCGAAATTTTTAATGCGGGCTTATTCACTTGCCGTTGAAGTGGGAGGATAAAATTAGGTGATATTTTGTTAGACATTTAGTTGACATGGAACAGTGTTTCGGTGCACATCGAGCTTTCGCTCTGAAATAATTTTACAAAAATTGTGAGTCTGCTAAAACTGTACAACGGCTATTTGCGCAATCATTATGACATTCTGCATCGCGAGCAGGTACTGAACACTCATTCCATCAAGTTGTGCGTTCAGAAATTTAAAGAAACTCGTTTCACATTTAATTTAAAACGTCAAGGGTCCGAAAGAACACCGGGTCAGTAACAAGGATCAGTAAAACACCGAAAAACATGGATCGTGTCAGAGTTTCTGTAACGGATTGCTCACGACGTGGTTACAACATTTCTGACATAATCATTAATTCGATTTCCGAAAAAACATTGTTTCAACAAAACAGGACAACAAATAATACCGCTAGAGTGTCTATGGCTGCTGTAAGATTGTTTTTTCTGAACCACGTCATTTCCTAAGATCGAGATGTTTTTTGGTCAGCAATTTCTTCAGACTTAATGGCGTGTGATTACCTTCTTTAAGATTATCAGCAATGTATATTGATCGTCCGCACATTATCTCCGAACTTAAAAATCCAAGAAGAGTTTGTGAGATTTCTACCAGACATGTTAAGACTTGTAATGGAAAATTTCCGAACAGATTACAGGAATGCGTGCGCTGAGATGATGCTCATCTATCAGGCGTTATTTTTAAAAAATGAAATGGCTCACTATACCGTCGAAGAATATGTAAACAAAACTATGTAGAAATAAAAATTCATTTAACTGTTACGTTTAAAATTTTTTGCCGTTTATTTGACGCACTTTTTATAAAAAATTATCACCGGTGAGAATGTTTAGTATTAAAAAAAGCACATAATTGTACACATTCTATTGAAAATTCCCTATAAAACTTCACCTCCCACACAGATTATCTCTTATCGGATTTATGCTTATTAAAAATCAGATCCGTTTTGTCCTCTGAATGTATTTCGTTTTTTAAATTAAAACTTTTCGAAAACGAAACATAATTAAACAGTTAATCAAGTCGAATTTCCTGACGAACTTACTCAGGGATACGGTAACATCTGGACTGTGCTAGAGCTGTTGAATTTTGTAACAGTGCGCAAGAAGCGGAGCGAAAACGCTGACAAGACATGAAAAATGATACAAAAGGATGAAGTGCACCGAACGTTATCCATCGATGGTATCATTATGCAGTGTTTTATGATTAATTAACGATAATTCAATTACACAGCGTGTAGGCGTCAATTACAATACGTGTCGGATGAAATTTATATTTTAACAATTTACGTTCTATATATATATATATACACATATGTGTCAGTGTTGTAATTAAAGAACGACAGAAGAATTAATTATTTCATTAGTTTTTCTGTACGTTGGCGTTTTGAAGATGATGAAATTGCCGTCGAAATTCGTTTGGGAATCAATCAAAAGTGATTAACGATTTATAGAACATTTTTTTTTTGTAATTTATGTAATGAAAAAATATTTCCTTTGTGCTACTGAACGTATATGTACGTACAGTATCAGAACTGTATTGCGAGTCGAATCTGAATTTTTGAAACAAAATTAATTCAAGAATCCTTTAAAATTAGATGTGAAAATTAATTCTGTGCATTTAAATTGAATCAAATCACAACGCTGTTTTAAATGAAATTATTGTCATTTAAAACAGAAAGAGAGATATTTTCATTTTACGATTTTGAAGTGCCAACCTTAACATTTAAAAACAATAAATATCTTGACCGATCAGTTGGGTTAACCTCACGAAACAGTAATGAACACGATGGTGTCCGAAAAGCAGCACTTTTCGCATTTCAGTTGCAAGAAATTCTGCCGAAATCGCGAGAATGATTTGTTCAGCTTCGGGAAAAGGTGTTGTGATCCAAAAAAAAACATGCAAAAAATGCTAAAACAGTGAAAGTGGTCGAACTGGTTCGTCGGCTCAAATTTGTCAACTATTTTTCTACAAAAGATTCGTCAGTTACCCGAAGAACGTAGAAAGGTTGTACAAAATAATGGGTGATACTCTGTGGATTGAAATGTATTCCGTTTTTCCGTAAATGCACATTCATTTTCTATAAAGAGAGGCACCGAAATAATTTGTACACCTCATATAAACATACGAGTTCAGACTTACAAAAACCCGAACGTTCATTTCAATAGAGTGATTCGCGAAGTGTGCTCGAAATAGATCACAATGTTCCATTTCCAGTGCAGATTTTTTAAACAGATCCGTATGGATAGTTGCGCATTGTAATCAACTCGTCCCACAATGCAAACAGTTCAGCGAGACATCAATCACAATTACTATCCGAGTACATGAATCGTTGAATTGCTATTCTGAAATAGTTCGTACAGAGCACACAATGAATTTATTTCCATTCCGAGATATAATGATAAAAGCGTAACGCCGTGTGTGCCATTTAAGCGTTGACAAATGGTACACGATATTGTAAAATGATATCTGAATATATTCGCTATCGGCGCTCTCTGTATATTATACTTGCCATTATTTAAATGAGTAACAAGGTAATCACGACGACAACACGGATCGTGTACACACACACATGCACACACACACACACACGCGCACACTATATAATTATGATACACGGCCAGCGACAATAATAATATGTTCTATTAGCGAAGAAACAGATGTGTTGTTTTCGACGAATAAATGTTTGCACATGTTCTGTATTGAAATCAAAACGCGGAGATAAATAACGGATACGGAAATCGTAAACGATTCAAAGAACATGCGACGACGATTGTGATTCGTTATGATTGTGAAAGAAATGAAAAAAATCGACGTGCGATTATGATTTCACGATTTCATTTTATGAATTAGCCGTTTGTTGTAATTGATTTTAAATATCGATGTTTCTAGTAGTTGGAAAACAGTATGAACACGTGTGTGTGTGTGTGTGTCAAATTAAGGCTTAATTTTTTCTTTTTCTTATCGTGTGTTGCTAGAGAATGACATTCGATTGTACTATTTTTCAACATAGTCTCTATATTTCTTTCAATGTTTAACTAATGCCTGGATTTCTCTAAAGTCTTTCGACCACTTATGAATCACCGGTCAGGAGCTTTTACAGCGCTATAAAACCGAACGTAACAACTTCCCAAGAAAAATTGTAACTTGAGATGAGAGCAACTGACCGTCGAGGAACTGACCTTCGAGTGTTTTTCTCATTCACCGTACTCGAAAAGTCTCGTTCCAGATGATTAACATCTTTTTCGGTCACTTCAAAGAGTCAATCGACGCAAAGTCTGCCAGTTCGAACGAAGAAATGCTACAGACGGCGTATGAATGGCTGCGCACATGCCAAGAAAACTTTCTCCTAAACGAATCTAGACAGTAATGCGCTCGAAGACTTCCATTGAACGAAATAGAGACTATGTTAAGAATTAGTATAATTATATAGCGTCTCTTTTGAACACACGATGAAAAAAGAATAATTAAGGATTTCATTTCACTCACCCTTGCACATGCGATTATAAAAGGAATGTTGGATGATATATTTGAAACACTTTCAGTGTAATTTTAAATTTTATATATTTATTGTTTGACTGATATTACAGGAAGTTTATTTACTTAGTGAAACTACAACTATCCACTATGAATGAATATGAATTACTTACTGTATAGATTAATATACTCAACCATTTAGATGTTTGCGAAAGACAAACATAGAATCGAAATGAACAAAATAAAACATTCCTTTCATAAATTTCTATTATATACATATATATATATATATATATATATATATATATATATATATATATATATAAAGAGAGAAAGGGAGAGTGAAAAAGAAACAATTTCCCAAATATCGGTTATTGTAGAAAGTAATAATCCGACATGAGGGTATATTCTGATGAAACGTTTCCATAAAACTTATTCAACAGCGGGGCATCGCATGTAACGTTACCACCTACCGTTTGGTCTAATGTTATACTGTAACTCATTGTACGAAAATTTATTTTTAACCATAAATTTGTCAGCTAACTCATTTATACTCTGTGTGAGATATAATTTTTACAATACGTATAAGATACACACACACATACATACATATATATATGTAGGCATGTATCTGGATGAACTGAACTATGCATCATCCACAGAGTATAAAATCCGTCGCAGAGAACAGAACTGGAAACCGGAAAAGAAGCAAACGAAAAAGTACAAGCATCGCTTCCTACTGAAGCAGTCCAATAATTAAACGAAAATTGTAAACATTTGTGTGTATAAGGAGGTGTGAGGAGGAGGTGTACAGAAAAATAATTTATTAGCGCGTGCGTTTATCCACTCCAATAAATTATGTATGTAAACGAGAGTAGGTACATTTGCCAAGAATCTACATTTGACACGAGCTAAAGTAATAATTTAGAGGCGGCGGGTGAGAGAGAGAGGACCGACGACGCCGAACGACGGCGAGAAGAAAGGAGAAAAAAAGCTCTCGAAAAGAGGACGTCTCGCAGCCGGCGAGTGAATTAATGAAAATTATAACGACATAAATATTAATGAAGTGTACGCGACACGACACGATATTAAACCGGTGTTACGTAAGACGAGCACCCCCCCGCCGCCGCCCACGCGCGCATAACCTGTCAACCGCGCCGCCGCTCGCAGCCCGAGAATCGAAATCAGAGTGACGCGTTTCAACACTCCTGTATGATTAGCTGATGGCTCCCGCAGCAACATACGTGATGTCCCTAAGGTGAACTCATCATTATTAATACCTTGGAAGCGTGCACGCACACACATACACACACACACACACGTACGCACACCCATCCTCCTCCCGCCGTGATCTGATGCTCTTCGAACGCGAGAGACCCAGATGTTTGCACACGTTAGTTACTCAACACATATTTGAAAGCAGTGCCCGCCGCCCCGCCACGGTGTGTAACAAATGATTGCAGTTTCATTACAGCGTATAATATACAAGACTCGATAATTAATCACGGATTATTTTCGCCTGTTGTGGAAAATTGCAATTCTTGTCAGAAAGTTTATAAAAGCATTTATCTTGCGCGCGATGACACTGTTGAATCTTTCAGAACTTTTCTTCTCGCGTCCCTCGATATTTAATTTAAAATATAAAGACCCGTACGGAAACCGTCACACACTACTTAAAGATGCAAACTCTCTCTCTCTCTCACACACACACACTACTCTTTAAATGTATAATTTATGTAAATTGTTGATTGGTAGATTATTTAGGCATTTGTCAATTTAAAATTGCTTATGTCGGCCACCGGTTAAGATAATGACATGAAAAATAAGTGGTGCAAACAGTGATTATATATTTTTTCAGAATGCATTTCGTTTCACTTTTCAGTCAAATTTAAAATCTGCAACAATTGAAAACTTATTCTGTAATTGCACTATTTTTCTTATAACGAATGAAGTTTATTTTTTTCTGAAATCATTTTTTTCATCAACGATATTAAAACTTAACTCGATTTATATCAACCAACATGTTTTATTAAACAACCGAACCCTTGGTTTGTGTCAGAACCAGAATATTAGATTCTATATTCTTTGAAATGTAAACAGGATGCGATAAATTACACATACGACCGCTGCAACCACATCTTCGTTCGATTTTCTACACAGTATTCGTGTCTTTTGAAATATTTATTGAAAGTGGCAGATCAAAGAACCGACTGAAATGCAGAGAGAAAACTCTCGATATGAAATAACATTTTCAGTAAACACAATCATCGATTGACCTCGAAGTCAAACTGGAAATTATTAAATTAATTAAATCGATGAACTCGGATAAAAAACGTCGACAATATTAAAATATTACACAAATTAAGAAAATTCCAGACTGAATAATTGTAAAACATTATTATCTCGACGATGCCGTTCAACTGATGTATAGATTTCTTAAGGAAAGTCGTATTTTTCCGTCTGAAGAATTATTATGAAGGGAGGGAAAAAAACGCAAGCAGTTCATTATACAGAGAAATAAATCGCTTTCATTTGAAATTCGCTCCGAGTCTTGCTTCTTATCTGGGCCGCAGAACTTTTTACACGGAATCCGTCGAATCTGTTCGAGTGAAAAATTTCCATATCAAATTAACAATTTCTTTGTATCCATTGTTAATGGATACGAGTACGGACGATGTACGGAAAACACATATCGCCGTCGTCGTGCTTTTCAACGCTTAAGTAAATAGCTTCAGCTCAGACCCAGTACTCTCTTCACAAGTGTTGAAATAGTATCACGTTACTGTTAGATATATGGTCGGTACTTGTGTTCCATTACTCTTCCCCAGCAACGTCAGCTGTATCATTTGATGCAGTCCACACTTCTTTATATATATATATATATATATATATATATATATATATATATATATATATATATATACACATATATATAATGCAAAAAAAAATAGAAAACATAACACACATCCCCGTATCGACATCGACGTCCTGGTATGTAAATAAAATTTACATACAGACAGGAACACGTACAAAAGTAAACTATTTAAAATTGCAGATAACCGTGGAAAATAAATATAGTGGGAAACAGATTTGCCGGGCGACTTCTGTCGACGTATCTGCGATCAGGTATTTTTTTCGCGCGTTCGAATCACTTAAACGGATTTTATTGCCGTATAAATTTCCGAGAGGCTCCCGTTTAAAATACACACGTTCGAGGAATGCTTCATCTAATCGCAATTAGCCAGTTTGTACGTGTTCGAATATCAATGAAGCTCGTTTAGAACTCAAGTTTGACTAATACCGAAACACGGTTTAATTAATGCCGCATTGTAAACAATTAATGTATATTTAGTATAATTAATAAATAGGAGCTATAAGTGGTTTCTGTTTATATACACGCACACGACACTGTGTGTGTATATATATGTATATATATATATATATATATATATATATATATATATATATACACGTGATTGATCTGATATAGAAAATTACTTCGACGAACTATCCCTGTTTTCAGATCAAAGTTTTCATAAACTGATTCATAAAACAATTATAAACTTGAAACTATAGAGCATAGCAATCATTTGTGATGCGTTTTCATTAAACAACAATGAAATAAGTAAGTGTTTCAATACTCATTTTGATTCTACTTAATACCGTAGCACATTGCAATGTACATTAATTTTAATGTTAATTTCTGAAGCCATCTTCGTTTTATTCTCACTAGTAATTTTTATTTTTTTATTTTAATGTTTAAGTACAAATTGAATGAAACAAAATTGTTTTTCTTTACTTCTCGAGGCTATTTGTTCATTGCAATGTACATGCTATGTTCTCTAAAGTTAAGATTTGAAAAAAAATTCCTATGTCCTTATTGTCCCGAATAAGAGAATTGCAGATAAATGTTTATTCACTCAAAAGAAAGTCAGTGCTGAGGAGATTAAAGGAAAAAATAATTTCTGAAAGTACATTTAGCCCGAGTGTCAGAAATGTGTTGCGATAAAACTCTTGACGTATACATTTGTATTATATAGAGACATTTTATCAGAGTTCTATACTTGAAAATCACAGAGAGATATAGAATTTTTAAAAGTGGAAATAAATTTCAGCATGAAATTGATATTACAATTAATGAAAACATTCAGAGATCTACATGTGTATATGATATTCAGCTGTAACATTTATTTCACAATAGAAGTATAATTTAGACAAGATGTCTGCCTTGCACTACTTTGTACCTGCGTGTATGTGTCTGATCGAATCAGGTTGAAATATCGCTGCCGAACATTCGCCCACTCTGCACACTTTTCATCAATCACGGCATTGTAAATATCACTTAACAAACGATTTCGTTTTTATTTTTCAGCAGTTGAAAATCGAATAACACAAATTAAAACGTTCTGTCCACCACACAAGCACCGTGCACTCGACACGAAACGTCAACACATAGTCTAGAACTACATGGTCTGTCGTGTGTACAGACAGACTGATTTTTTTCAGATTAATCGTACTATTCAAATGTATATAGGTCCGTTTTTACTCAGGTAATACAGTGTATATTGTTACAAATGCTGAAATTATTGTTTTTCGGCAAATAAAACGTACATTTGACGATATTTCATGACAAAAAAACTAATTTACAATATTTTTTTGTAATCATCGGCGGAGTAAAGAAAATAGTGCACGTTTTTTTTTTCTATAAATTCTGGTAATTCAACCAATCACATGTCAGTATTATCACAATGTTCGTCATCTGATCGAGTAATATAGAATATACCGTGGGGTAGAGTGAGGGCATTTGTTCGACAATCGTGCGTTTTCTTTCCATGCGGTTTATGTCAATAATTATTAACTCTTTAAATTCTCGTTTATTTTACAACCCGCCCACAAATAACTGACTGCTTATAACTACCACAATACAGTTCTGACTCTATGAGCGGAAAAAAATCTCATTCGTCTCATGAATCGCAAAAAAATTCTCTGATTAAAATTGTTTAATAATTTATTATTGATTGTTGTTTATTTGTATTTCTATAGCAATTCCATCATCTTCAGAGCATCAAAGTACAAAAAAATCAATGTATAAAAACACTGAGATTTTTCTGTACCATTTTTTTTTATCATGGAAACTATTTTATTTGACGAAGTAAATTAGTTTTATATAAAAAAAACTTACAGTAAAAAATATTATCAAAATTTCCATAATACAGGTCGTCAATTTGTCGAAGCCAAAAAAATCGAAATTGTAAAAATGTATTCATGTATTCACGTACATCAAAGGGGTTAAATCTGATAGATACATTAATTATTGGTATCAAAAGCGTATTTTTAGCAATTAGAATTGTAAATTTTAATCAAGAACCGATTTTAAATGCACTGGTATTTGAAAAAAATATAAAACATAGAAAGAATGAGTTGTTTTATTCTCGATAAATAAAAATTGAATATTTTCATGTGAAAACATATATGTTAAAGTGAAATAGGAGAAGTTATGATGAAAACCTGATACGAAAAAATACAATTTGCATCTGAAAACGTCTGTGCATCAGAATGATGTCTTTTCAGTTATTGGAATGATTTATCGTGAACATTTGCTACTACGAGTATTATAAATGAACACTTGTGTACGAAGACACATTTTTTAAATTATTAATTTCATCACAGATTGAACTTTATTTCTTCTTATTCTTTTTAAATCCTTGTGCTTCTGCTCTTTCGAAATCGTATCACATTACGTTTGAGACAAAAACGGCACGGAACAAAAACAGATTCGACAATATTCTCATCGTTTCGGTCCGTCGTCGACACTGGTGTATCTTTGCACAGTGGCGACCGGTATTCGCCGCCGCTCGACCTTCCTCATACACTAAAGGAACCGATGAATTCGCACGACGACGCCGTCGTCCCGCCACCTCATCCATATTCCGTCCTGCTGCGGTGCTATCGACGATGAGGTTGCAGCCACGGTACGACGGCGTCGCTATCTTGATGTTTGAAAACGAATCAATGAGCGCACCCGCCCGAATGAACAGGACCCAAATACGTTACTGGAGAGGAGATTGTCTCCTTGATTTATATAGCGCGGATATAGTGGCTGCAGTTAAAATATTGTGGATGACAGTTTAACAATCCGAAATGAAATTTTCTCTTTCGCACCCCTCTGACGCTCGTACATGTATATATGTATATATATATATATATATATATATATATATATATATATATATATATGCATATATAACAATTGAATTGTTTACGAAGAACTAACAATTTCAAATCCATTTTTCATGCTAGATTCTTAAACAATAAATTTCCTTTTAGATAAATTTTAATTATTTCTGTCTTTCAGACATATATATATATATATATATATATATATATATATATATATATATATATATATATATATATAGACATGGCAATATTTTTATCAAATTCAAATGACATAAAAAAATACAATATTTATCTCGAATGGCAGACATATCGAATTTTCGGCTGAATAAGAATAGAAACTGCCCACCCGTCGAGAAACCAAATACACAATGTGTGTATTTTGTTGTACATGTATACACACACACATATATACATATGCATATATATAATGCATGTGTATACATTGTCACACTCTTTTCACAAAAGACAAATAAATGTAAATGTTGCGCTATCTGACACCTATTTGCATTTTACACATACTAAGAGATAAGAATTTGCGTTTCTGTTTCGTATGGGAGGATGGGACGTATATAAAACGTTTCTTCACATCCACCGTCGTCGCCGTCTGTGAAACTTAATACAAACACATCCATATCCATACTCCCACACATTTACACGAACGTGTCTTCTTTATACACAAGAATATTTCCGAATATATCTACGTTTTAATATTACTCTATATCAGTCTCCTCTTACCTTAATTCAATATTAATCATCTCTGAAAATATTTCATGGTAATAGGTAATTAAATTGTTAATCTATTTGAGAAATAGACTCAGCATAAACGGTAAACGACTGAAATGATATACAGTTACGTTCATCGGGTCTAAAGCACTCCATTGGATTCACAGTTTAATATCTAATGGAAGCTCCAAAACCGCACATGATTCAACTAGTCAAGCATGAGTCGAGAGTTTCTTATCTGTTACTCCGCCATGGAGCTACATAACTATTTCTCATTAACAAGATGTTGTAAGTGTTGAAGAAATCACTAGACATATCAGTAAATAAAACATTGCATTCAATTACAAAAAGGAGGAGATTTATTTCCAACAATATTAGTTTAGAAAATTTTATGATAGAGAAAAAAAGACATGTTACTTTTATAAAAAACTGTATTCGTTTGAGAATCGATAAAAAACGATGTCAAAATTTCGGATCGACGGGTAAACTTTTCGACGAAAAATCCGATTAAATATTTTTTTAAAAAAGTCCTTAAGTTCGTGTGTACAAAAACAACCGAAAAAAATTATATCCGCGTGTTATCAGCAGTAAATATATGTGCAAACAATAACCGTGCCATCCGTGATATCGATCCGAACACAAATCGGTTACAACCGACGACCCTCTCTGTGTCCGTATGTGTGTGTGTGTGTGTGTGCGTTTTTTTCCCACCCGAATATCTCGAACAACACGTAAAAACAGACACACGCAGAGAGAGAGAGATTAACTTCATCAAAACTCAATCTGCCGATCGAGTGTATAATCATAGACACTTGGAGAATTATTTTTCATTCAATATTATGGAGTCATCATTCCGACGTTATTATTATATTCCATCGTCGCGGACGGATTTGGCTCTGTGAAATCTTAAGGAGGCGCGGATGCGGCAGCAGACGGTACAGAAATATAATTATACGGGTGTACGAGGGATGTTCGGTTTAATGTTACACGGAAAATGCGCTGTGCTCCCGTCGACGAGATTATCGTTTTATATATATATATATATATATATATATATATATATATATATATATATATATATATATATATTCACTCTTGATGTACTCTGTGCAGTTTATTTTAAATGTGTTAACTGTGCCGAAATCTTCGAAAATAAAACAAACAAGTGTTGATGAATGAACTGTCAACACAATCGAAGATATTTTTCGACACGTACATTTTTAACAGGGCAGCAGTTCAGAGAGTCTTTTCTAAAATATTTACTTCGACTATCTGATTTTTCGATGATAATTTGACATTTCATGACAATAACGTTCGAGATATATTAGGTGTACAAATTAATTAAGTGCCTCTTTTCATGTTTATTTTCAATGTTTAAGTATTTTTTGTATATTTTATGCATTACAACACCTTCTTCCAAAGCTGAACAGATTATTCCCGCGGTTTCGATAGCATTTTTTTCAGCCGGAATGAGAAAAGTATGCAATTCCAAATATGCTGCCTTTCGGAAGCCATCATGTTCACTATTGTTTTATGAAGTTATGCTAACTGTTTTCTCAAGATATATAGCGTTTTTTTAATGTTAAAGTTGGCACTCGAAAATCCTTAAACAACGAGAAAATATTTTAATTTAAAGTAGAGTTATACAATTGAATGGCACAGAATTCAAGGTATTTATAAATAGAGTTCACACCGATCAAAAAAAGCACATATATATATATATTTATATAATACAAGTTTGATAACAAAAATGATTTCTGTTTGTTTTTGTTTTCCGACGAGTTGTAGTGACTTTGAATATATTTATTTACATATCTCATATAACAACGTTTAATAAATTATCGCCGCGCGCACGTACGCGCGTATAACGCAAACAAAACGATAAAAACGGCACAAAAGAAAACATACGAGTTCAGGGAAAAAATAGCGAGAACCATATAAATTCCAATAAACTTCAAAAACAATCTCACAAAAGAAAAAAAGAACTATCGACCTTTCTCCAATATCACTAGTGGGATGTTATCTTGAACAGAACCAGAATATCTTTGCACGGAAATAAAAGATGTTAAGAGAACGTAAGAACGTAATACGGTGGACATCGGAGATGAGATTCCCTTCTATATTGTTTACACATACACACACGTGTATATATATATATATATATATATATACATAAAATAGAGGAACGAGTAAACAACGACGTGTTGGACAAAATTCTTTTTTGTTACTCTTTTCTTTTAAGTCAATGACAGAACAACAATGTTTCAAAAAATTATGTTTAAAATAAATAAAATTTGCAAACATTTCTCTTAATATTTTCTATCTCTCCTCAGTTAAATATCTGTATCAGAAAAGGTACTTAAATGAAAAGTATAAAATGATGTACACTTTAAAAAATTATAAGTTTCAATCATACATTTTTTCATTACATATTCGTGAGTAAAATAATATTTTCATACAAAATTCTTGTATGAAATGATTTTCCTATTTACATAATTAATTTATTCATCAAATAAAAAGAAAAGGGTTATTTATAGGCAAACTACTTTCTCATCCCCTGAATCATAAAAAAATGCCAGTCGAAAATATGCAATAAGGAATTATTGGAGATTTTTTTTTCTGTATTTTGACATTATGAAGATAATGTCATTCCTGTCTAAATTAATGATCAATAATGATTTACTAAAACTGTTTACATTCAAACTAGTTACATTCAAAAATTATTATTTTTCATCCACTCGAAAATGCCTGCTAATTGATGATTGATCATTTCAAGTATTTTACACACCATTTCTGCAAAACAAACGTGTTTAATGTTTCGAAATGTACAAAGACTTTGTAATGAGTCTGTGTGTATATCTGTCCACGGCTAATTTTAAAGAAATATGTTCGAAAATCCAAAGACAAATTTCATAGTCAACCATGTACACTTAAAGCTCACTTAGAGCACAGATCGTAAATTATTTTTCGGATGACATTAATTACAAAGCACTTAATTTGAATAAGTTTCTAGCAAACATTATGACGTCAACATGTTCACAACAACACACCCCCAATCCTATATATATATATATATATATATATATATATATATATATATATATATATATATATATGCCCACGATCGTGTGTGTGTGTGTTTGCGTGCGTGTCGAGAGTGAGAGTGTGTGTGTGGACAAACTTCTGAGGGAGCTTTCGTTACTCTCGAGCGCTAATATGACGGTCAGCCTCGTAGCGACGTCTCGATTTATGACCGCTTCAACTGAAAAGCAGTCCGCAAGCATGACATATTTTCATCTGTGTAGATTCTGTATCGAGATAAACTTTTATCTCGTAGCGAAACGTTACGACTTTATATGTATTTTTCTCTCCCGGACGGATTAAGAGAGTCGACTCGTCGTGTGCTAGTGTGATGTGCATCGAAGCTTGAGCGACTCTATGATAATTTGCCAAGATTGAATAGGGCGACGACGTGCCTGTTTTCTTTTTCTTATTTTGTCGTTCTTGTTTCGTTTATTCTTGATCAATGTGTCTGTCTGTATGTGGGTGTTTGTGTTTTCATGTGGATATTTGACAAGCCGCTCCGTCGTTTTATCAACTAACTCGTTTTTTTTTAAGACACACTTTCATTAAATAGACACGAAATGAATATCCAGGCAAATATTACTATTTTAAGTCTTTGCACGAAATTAATTTCGTATTCATTTTACACTTCAAATAAGTTTGAGTTCAAATAAAAAAAAACAGTGCTAAATCCTCTGAAACTGTGTTTATATTCAAAACGATTTATCGTAGAAAAAATTCTTCATTTTATCTGTTAAAAATAAATCTAATCTCGTTATTGTTTATGTAAATGAAACAACTTCAAACGGTTTATATATTTCTTCTCCGGCGAAACGCGACCTCATCTCAAAACAAATTATAACATCAGCATGTTATCCTGTGATTCGACATGAACTACTGATACATCTGTCTCATTTCCAATCACACCGGATGAAATGTGTTCCGGACCGATAGATGTATAGATAATTTCGATCGATACTTCAAACAATTTATTATTTAACTTTCTGTGGATGTTGTCGACGGCGCGGACGACGACGACGACGACGACTTTGAACTTTGACAGACTGACTTATGGAGGGAGTCTAGCGGCAAACTTGCATACTGAGATGTTTACATAAACAAATAAATTACTAAAACTTCGAGCTTCGAAATTTTACAGGGAGAGCGTTTGCACTTAATTTATGCGCTCGCTATTATATTTATTGCATATACATATTTTCGACGGTTTAATTTTAACTCGTTGCCGGATCGAGTCTCGTGGAGGAAAGAAAAAAAAAACGGATCTCGAACGGATGGAGACAGAATATACTGTTTATCTCGATATTGATCCGAACGTTTTACAATAGTTTTTCATACGGCTTATATATATATATATATATATATAACTGATGGAGTATCAAATTGAATATCATAATAAAAAATATCGTACTTTCTCTCTTAAACGATTTTACGACACCTGACACGAACAAGTAACAAGACCTAGCTTTTATTTCAAAGAAAAATATCGTAATAAATTTATCACAATACAGTTCTGTCATTGGCCATATTCATTTTTCATTTTTCAATTCATTTTCTTCATTTTTTTACTCCACACACCATAAAATGGTCGATAAATCATTAGTGATTATACTTGATTGTTGTTTATATGCAATTTGATGATAACATCATAGTATAGAAAAATTTCAATCAGAAACAAAAGATTTTTCTGTAACACTGACTCTCCGAAGATGATGGAATCATCGTCGAAATGCATTTAAGTAACAACAAAAAAAAGATTTATTGAACATTTTTGATCACAAAATTATTTTACCGTTGTGACGTGAAAAAATAATTTTCTTACTAAAAGAAATGTATTTCGCAAAGTCAATTGTTTTCATACACATATGAATGTGATACAGAAGAGCTTTACTGATTCGATCATAAAATCTTTCACGCTGGAAACGTACTTGTTCGGTAAATGATTTTTTTTTTACTACTTGTTATCAGAAATACATTATTTCTACATCAATACATTACATTTCTCACATTGACCACAAAACTACATCAAATCCATTAGTCTATAAAATCAATCTTTCCAGCGATTGTTCCTATTTATATTTGAAAACAACGACGATATAATAGAAATTTATTTTCATTTCAGAAGATTATTGCTTTGATGAGCTGTATAAAAAAACACGTGAGAAGTTCGTCTTTTTTAATCCATCAGTGCGTTTATTTTGAAAATAAAAAATGTATTTTCATTGAAAAGTGTTCCATTTCACTTAAAACTTAAACGATTTTTAATAGAACGACTGAACCGATCCCCTCGGAAATCGATTTAAAACAATAAAATCGTCTCTGCTCAACATGATCGTCAGTACTGGACTACTTCGTGTAGATTAATCGACAATAATCGTTTTATTTCGTTCCGTTCTTATATTATTTAACTTGTGTTATATACAGACAAACGTACAGTCGAGTCTCTTGAGAATCGGAACGATGGCCTTCGTTGACACTGAACTAAATCCGATACTGCACCGGTACAAGTTTTCATCCCTTACGGCGATGCAGTACAAGCAATCATTTACTTTTTATCTATACTAGTTAAAGGGTCGTACAGCTAGGTGGATGCACACGAGGAAATAATATGTTCTGAGTATAATTTTAGATCAAACGATATAGGGGTCGGTAGTTAACAATGTATTTTTGTACTGAAACACGTTTTACACTGATTTCTGCGAGTACATATTTGTATAGAGATAAAAATATATTATGAAAATATAGAATCTGTTAAAATATATTGCAATAATATCCGTCCTTTTTAATGAAACGAAATATTCATTGAAATATATGAAAATAGTTTTTAAAACTTTCGAACAATTTGACCATTGGGCTTGAAATTAAAGAAACGCTTAACATATATGTATAAAGGAATCTATAAAACATCAATGTATATATTCATTTATCAACTGAACATACGAATAGAATCTCAATAACAACGATTACAAATCTAATGTCAATATAAAAAATTAATATAATTAAATGGAAGAGTGGATTTTAAAACAGTAAGATTTTTCTGTACATTGACGCTTTGAAGATGAAAGCATCGCCGTTTAAGTGCACATCAGTAACAACCAAAACTGATAAATAAATGTTTTAGGGAACTTTGTTCTCAAGCAAAATGTTTATAGTCCATGGAACAGGAAAAAAAAAGAATTTACTTATAAAAGTGAGTTTAGCCGCAGGATCAGAACTGTGTTATGCGATCGCGAAACTGAAAAACAAATCCGTTCGATATCCGGATCGAATTATCATTCGTCTTCAACAGCAATGAGCATTTATCGCCAAACATAATTCAAATAAGGGAGACACTGCGGATTCTTTGCGTGCCCCCCGGATTACGAAAACGTCTCTGAAATTTCGCGAATGAAAAGCACACGATTCGTGTAGCGCGTGAATTGTTTACAATAGAAAAGTATCTTTCAGAGAATACCGTACGCCCCCTTAAAAAAAATAATAATTCTCTATTCGAGAGTGTTCGAACGAACGGCTATACCTTCAATGGGAAGCGCTGTTTTGTCGCAAACGCACGCCCACATTCATCAACCGTATTGGAATACCTAGAATTTAAATAACTTGTAAAGCTCTCTACAATATATATGTATATATATATATATATATATATATATATATAGCTGTAGAGCTATTGAGCAGTCAACGCTATGTAGCGATGGGTGTCGTTGGCCTAATTGTAAATGTGATGGATTGTTGTGCTCGGAATATAATTATTTTCAATTTGAGTCGATTTCATGTCAGTTTAAGTTCGTTTTTTTTACAAACACTCGTTTTAAAATATGAATATTAGACACAGCACTTCTAAAGAAAGTCTACGATTGATTGAAACATAAACCACTTTCACTTTAAAGATCGTTCATCATGTTAAATGTTTATTAATTCCCTTTCGCTCGTACTTGTTTCTAAATAACGTAAGGAAATAATATTTACTAAACAACATTTGAATTGACGATAAAATAAAACAGATTATTCAAATGCAGTGTAATCTTCGTATAACCAACTCAGTTCAGACATCTATTTTATTTCGTTATGCAGAATCACAATTAAAATTAACAGTTAGTACGAAATATGTAGCTAATATTTATAATTATTATTAAGTATTTGTAAGTGTAAAGCTTAATTCGACGCCTTTAAAATGAACCAATCGTAACTCTGTTTTAAATTAAAATATTTTCTCCTCATTTTTGGCTTTTCAAATAACAAACATAATATTTAAAATCACTGACATATCTTGGCCAACCAATTGGTATAACCTCACAAAACGGTAGTTAACACGATGCCGTTCAAAAGGCAGTATATTAGACATTGCATATTTTTCGGATTCTAGTTAAAGAAAATGCTGCCGAAACCGCAGGAATGATTATTTCAGCTTTGTTGTGACGCGTAAAACTTGCAAAAAGTACTAAACATGGAAAGAGGTTCATAAATACACTGACGACTTCATCGACTCAAAACAATCATCTTTTTTTCAACGAGGGATTCATCGGTCATTCGACTTATAGGGAAAAATGTTATAGAAAAATATTGAGATACATTTTGAGGATTGAAATATATTTCATTTTTCCACGAACATTCACTTTTTATAAAAAAAAGGCACCGAATCAATTTGCAGCCGTAATGAGTAAGATATATAGAAGTTTCATTGTAAATATATTTCCATTCTTAACATCGAATGAAAAATGCAGAAGACGTAACGTTACCAAACGACGAACTTAATTCATTTCTACGCTCGAAAAAAAAAGTTCAATGAAAGTCTGTGTTTTTTTCATTGAAAACCTCCTCGAGTGAATTAAAACGTCTACGTTTAAACTGTTTTCAACAGCGCGGCATTGTTTAATAAACCGTCCGTTTGAAAATAGAATAAAAAAAAGCACTCGAACTGTTTAATTAACATACTTCTTGGTTTCTGTGGAAAAACATTCATAAAAATTTTTCGGTGATAAAAAACAAATAAATACAAACTGATTTTCACATTATATACATATTAACGTCGCTCGAAAACTAAATTTCATCTCATATCCATATAATTCTACAGTGGGAACGAATTACAAATATTTTAATTAAAAATTTTCAAATTAAGACTAAATTATAAACAACATTTCACATCACACCGCTCGTGTCTGTACATTATGTTATATATATATATATATATATATATATATATATATATATATATATATATATATATATATTCATAATGGAACAATAAATATTTGTATACATATATATATATATATATATATATATATATATATATATATATATATATATATATACATATATATGAACAAATGTTTTATTCTCGACAATTTATACATTCCAGAGATGAAATTATTCCATTGAAAACATTTTCCAGTGAAACGATCTTGGTCTCAGTCGGTTTTGTTCTATCGTCGTCAGTCGACATTCACACACTCTCTGGCCTCATTGTGTTGAAACTGTTGGGACTGTTGTGTGTCGGCTGTATTCTTTTTTCGCTCGTAATTATGTCGTTTTGTTTTCATACGATTTCAATTAAACGTCATATTTTCAGTCGGATTCGATTCGTGTATGCTTTTTCAAATGTAACCTCTGTACGTTTTTCATGTACATATACAATCAATAACAATAATACACACACACGCAAACATATATATATATAAAAGTTTAATGTCTCTACTTATACTCCATTTCAGACAAAAAAATCAAAATTGAATGAAATATTCTTTGATGTGCAGAAACTGGGTACGAATTTTTAATATCAATCAATTCATATATTTAGGTCAATGTTTACAGTTATTTTTCGCGAAATTAATTATATATTTGCATGTTTGTTCGTGTACAGTATTGATAAAACATAAAACGAATTATTTTTCTGCTTCGAATTGCAATCCAGACTGAAGAACAGTTGTAATTTTGTACTGGAATAATATTTTAAAAACAATAATATCATCTAAGAGTGTCCTTCAAACAGAAAAAATAACTTAGTATGTCGAGACAAATGTATCATTTTAAGTAGATTACATAAATTCGTTGTTTAAATTTGAAAATTTGATTATGGAGCTGATCATTTTTACAGAACTCGACATTATAGGTCGACTAACTTTGTTCAAGAGCGCATACTTCCATGCTCTACTATCACACACTTCTATCATATGTTTCTACATTAAATATTTTCATTAATAGAAGATAACAAAATTAAACTATGTAAGTCTTAAAAACCGCATCGGTATAATTTCATAAATTAATTCTCTTTCATATTACAAACTGTTAGGTGTGAAAATTACTTCTGACCTTTAAACTGAAACAATCATAAATCTGTTTTAAATAAAAATATTTTCTCGTCGTTTTAGGATTTTGTAGTGACAACGTTAACGTTTGAAAACACTAATATATCTTAGTCAAGTCGAGAAAAATTAAAATTGAACCACATTGATACAACTATGCTGTAGCATTTCTCCATGTTTTGGAATTAAATTTCTATAACGGAAAACGGTACCAGTGTATAAAGTACTTTGGTTGAACCAAAACAGATTTTCTGTACTTCGGCGCCCTGACGACGAAATATCTCTATTTTAGAATAATAACACGACTGAATATATACCTTTGCAAACAGAGAAACACTCAAATAAATGTACGCAGTATAAAACGGGCCAAAGTATAAAAACAGGAATTTAATAGTTCTGAAATAAATCCGTCGATACGACAAAGTTGAACGAAATTTTGAACGCTCTGTATGAGTGTTCACAATTCACAATGTTGAAATTTCAATTGCACGATTAAAAACTTCTATTAATTATCTGAATGTTCGAAACGAATTCATCCGTCCGTATGTTTTCATTGTAAAAACGCTGACCAGAAACAACAGGGCGACAACACTCGATCGCTTTCATTGCGATTTTATCGATCGGCGCGCTCGCCGATCGAATAAAATAATTTCGCTCGATTTGAAAAAAATAAATGACACGGCGGCGCGTATTATCCGCCCGTTGTTAAAATTCAATTTCGCATATTTTTCTAAATAACTAGCCGCGTAATGATTGTTCCGTTATTCAAATCTCTGTAATGAGTTTATTCAAATTATTTTTTTAAATGCAAATTACTTCGAAATAACTTTAAAATTTCCTGTTCGGAACGTACGCGCACATAATATTTGCGCGCGTTTGTGTAAATGGAATATGAAGGGCTCGTTTATCACTTTCGCCGGACACACGCACAACAAAAAAATCACCCTCCCATATGTATCGAATATGTTAAATAACATTTGCATTGGATTACGCACCAGAATTTAAATTACCGCAAATTCGGAACACGAGATTAATTGAAAAAAAAGTTTGAAGTATGCGCGCGGAATTTTAATGTTTTTTTTTTTTGTTTCCGTTTTATTTTCATTTTTTTTTAACACAGAACCGAACGAGTTCCCACGCGTTCAGATGCAATTTTTGAACATTGACATCGATCACATTCTGTCTCAATTATAGTTTTTTTTTCTTTTTTTTTTTGGTGATGCGACTAAATACTGTTTCACAAATGAATGCTCATTTCCCACACAAGCCCGAAAATGGCTAATCAACTAACCGAAATGTTCAATCGCTGATTACTGACTATTTTAATAATTGCTTAATTTTTTTTGTACGTAAGACGATGCCATCGAATCATACAAAACCATATTTTTGTAATTATTAATTTATAACAGAGTTACGATTGATTCAATTTAAAGGCACCGAATTAATTTTTACACGTCATATTGAGAAAGATAAATATTTAGGGTGTAGAGTAGCGTCAGAGTAGCATCGTCGTAGCTAAGGTCGTTAGCATTAAAATTTATTTACAATTTTTACATATGAAACTGTTATATTTCAATAAATATTAGTTTTTGGAAATAATAACGTATTATTATTAACAATTCGTAACATATTCGATTGAAATATAAGATTTTCATATCATTTTCTACTACCGTACACTTGAGTGTCACACAGATATGTAAGATTAGATTTTTTTAAATTATTTCCCCGGACGCCAACGCCTATATCTGTCGACGCGTCCCTAAACCACAAATATCTATCTATCTTAACTTATTTCACCATTTAATAGTACCATGTCTTGTATTTAAATATTCAACCGGAGTGCACAACTGAAATGAACGTAGTAGAACTCAAATCGAATTTATTATTCGTAGCATAAGAGAAAAAGCATTAAAATAGCAGCCGACTTATTCCGATTACAACGAAATCGATTCTGATGTTTTTTCCAAAACTTTTCATTTATTTATATATAAAAATATAATTTATATGTTTTTTTAGCTTGATGTTACCGTAAGTCACAAATTCGGAAACCTTTTATTTACAATATAAATATGTGACAGAGTTTCGCGACTGTTACGTATAGAAAAATAATCATTTTTTTAAGCACTTTTCAATACGCTCATATATACATACATATATATATATATATATATAATGTTTGTATGTATACATCGAGAAATATATTTATCGACGCGCCATAAACATCCGTACGTTTTGACGTTATTCATCTGTCGTTAATGCATAAAAGAGAAAAAAAGAACCCGTCGTCGGCAGCGTCGATACCGCCGAGCGAGCGCCCATACGCGCTCGCCAAAGAAACACTTTTCACAGAACCCATTCAAACGTAAAAGTATAGATTTATGATTTGCTTTCGGTAATCATCTCTCGCATCTACCGTCTGCCCGCCCTTCCTTCCTCGCGCTCGCCGCGTCCTCCTAGCGCACGCACACGCGTACACGCGCGTGCGGACTGACGCGCGTCCGATCGACCGGCGTTCAAAAAAAAAGCAGAAACACAATCGACACTTTTCTCCCGCGACGAATTTATCTCAATAAGGTATTTAATCGAAATCCGTTCTTTGAATACGGAATCGTCGCGACGGCGACGACGGCGCTGTCGCTACGTCGCTGCGTCGCTCCCGTCACTGTATCGTAAATAAGTTATTTCGATTAAAACCGAATCCGTCGATGTGGATTCGTGCGAGGTCGCGGCCTAAAAGAACAAGGAACGGCCGTATTGATTGTGTTACGTCAATGATTTGTCGGAACAGGACACGCACGTCGCTCTCTACGGCGATGACACTGACATTTTAGCTACAGGATCTATAGGTAAGAATCCACAGACACAGCAGGAAAAACGGAAGCCCCCGAAGTAGAACAATCCATAACCGTCTGAAACTTGTCTTTGTTCACTCCTTGTGCTTGTATTTTTTGAAACAAATAATGCCGATGCCATTTCATAAATGATCACTGCACAATATGTCCCTAATAGCTGGCACACCAAACACGTGTACTTCACTTATGTAAAGATTGCACGAGTATGACTCGTGATTGACTGATAAAGTGTTTTCTTGCAGCTCACGACTCACACTCGTGATTCATGCACATGGGGTTAATTGTTTTAAAGAGGAAAAATGCGTTCCCCTTTGCGTTTCATCTCAAACGATTGAATAGTTGCTGTAACTTAAATAAACTCGCATATTAAATTTTATACATAGTAGCAGGAAACGAAACTGATATAAAATATAAAAAAAAACATCTCAAAATCCACAGATTTCATACAAAACGTCGACTTTGTTCCGATATAACGAACTGCGCGCCGACTGTGATCGACACAAATTAACACAATTGCGAGCCTCGACGTCGACGCCGGCACGAGTAAAAAACAAAAAAAAAACGCAATTAAATTATTTTCTATATTTTTGTGTTTAAATTTACGTCGTCGATGGGGACGTGTGTAATTGCGTCGGTGCACGCTCATCGCAGTCAGAAACTAACGAAATAATGACCCGTGTCCCTATGTTCTAATTCCGTCGAAAAACAAATCTCGTGTAACCCGATGCGCGTATCGTACGTGTGTTTGTGTGCACACAGATGTGGAATTATTCAGGCTGATGGACGGAATCGACGATGGGGAATTATTTTAACTCCACGCCGATACACTATTTGGCCTTTGTCTATTTGTAGTTAATCGAAAAGTGCATGAAAACTATCTGCATACAAAAACACATTTGCATCTTTCTCTTTCTCCCTCTATATCTCTATTCATGTATCTATCTATCTATATATATATATATATATATACACACATATACATAATTTATTTGAAACTTTTAAATAAACAGTTTATGACTTTGGAGTTTCTTTTTATTTAGTTCTTTCACTAAAATATTTACACTATAAATTCACATTTACACATTCATCTGAATAATAATGGTTCATTGAACATTTTCTGCCAGGATTCTTCTTGCGTTCTGTGAAGTAAAAAAAGAATTCGTTCGAGAAAAAAAAATATTTTATTCCTACGCAGCAACAAATCAATCTAATAATTAACGGTTAACAATCGAAATCATGAATTAAAACATCAAGTTACAAATTTATACAAAAAGATTTAATATGCGAATGTTTTCGAAACGTTAATAGCCGACAGACAGTGGACAAAAATCAGATTCTGTTCGTCATTAAAACGATGTGCGATTATGAAGAATTTCGAAAATTCGATAGAGCGAGAACACGTAGAGAACGACCGAAACGGCGTACGAAAATGTCGCTAAACCTCGAGCGGTCTCGTCGTTAATTGTTCGACGGACGTAGTGAACGAACGAATCCGTACAAAAAAAAATTCGCATATTCGTGACGATCGTCCAGATCGTCACGGCGTGTTTGTACAAGATGTCGGTTTTCACAGAGGGAGCGGGACAAATCTCCTGTCGCGAGATCGGCTGAAAAAACTCCGTGTTCATTAATACAACACAGAACATTTACATAAGACATTTACATATTTTCGTAAGAATTCAATTTCCATTAAATGCCTTTTAATTAATGTAACGCGACGACGACGACGACGACGACGACGTCCTCCGTGGTCCGACGTTTTTTACTCGTCCGTTTCTCACTCGTACCGCCGCTCCGTCCCTTTCGACGTGCACGCTCTCTATATCATCAACGTTATTTTTATATAAATAGATTCTTTATGTATGGAAATCCGTAAAATACACCTCGCCGCCATCACTTTTACGCTCAGAGCTTACACGGAGACGGCGGCGACGGCGACGCCGCTCCGCCGCTCCGTCGTATCTTGAAAGAAAAGCATTAACATTCAAAGCCTGCTAAATTACAAAAGCGTTGTGCGGTTTCCATTAACAGAAGACACGGAAAAGTACAAAGCGGCAGAAGAGATGTACAGCGGGCAACGGACTCGAAAATTAGGACAAAACGCATTTGCGTGTCAATACGGAGGCGGCGCGCGCGACTCGCACTTCTGTCTGTCTGCCGCGAGCCATGGACGTGCGTGCGTGTGTGTGTGTGTATGTGTGAGCACGAATACTGGTACGAGTGAACGGCGGTCGAGCGGGACGTCAGTGGATGGTTCTATCTTATTACGACGTCTTATGATTTCATAATAAAAAGAGCACAAATTATTCGACGTCACAAAGGTACAAAGGACTCCGGACGCGGTGCGTCCATCCCACAATGACTGTGAAGCACCCACTTGTGTACGGATTAGTCAAATTGATGTCGAGATGGAGATATCAAAGGCATTCGGGCGCGATCATCGATTCTTTTCGTTCTGGATGAAAACGTTTATTTTATCATCATTAAACAGATAGTTTCGTTTCGTATCAAAGTGATCGCTTCTGTGCACGCGTCTGTAAGTTTTCTCTCTAGCAACATATATATATAGAGAGAGAGAGAGAGAGAGAGAAATGATTCAGAAAGTCAGCCGACAAAAATTAACTTTTTAATAATGTTATATTTTCTACACTAAACTCTAAGTATAAATATTTTGTGTACAAATTAATTCCGTGCCTTTTTTAAGATTAACAGCTTGATCAAGATATATAGTGCTTTTAAATGCTAGGGTTACCATTTCGAAATCTTAAAACGAGGAAAGAATATTCGAATTTAAAACAGAGTTATGATTGATTCAGTTTTAAGGCACGGAATTAATTTTTATATCAAATAATTGGCCCGATGTCAAACCGTTCCGCCTAGACTAGGACAAAACTAAAAGCATATATATGAAGTGAAATATCTAATTTCCAAATACAGATTTTAAAAAGAGTAACGAAAAATGTCATAAAAACAAGAATAGATCAACGCACTGAGAATACTTGTTTTTCAATCAATTGTTCAAATATAATTCTTAAAAAATATAAAGAAATATTTGTTCATTCAATTGACATTACAAGTTTTTGACACATGTTCTATAATCAAAACAAATTAAAACGAGAATATGTAAACGTACGGAAGACACTATTTGTAACTCTATTCACTGATTTACATTTTCATGACGTGAAATAAATGTAGAAATAGTGTACGATAATAAATTGTACTCAAACTTAAACGCGCATTTAATCTTCAACGGAGTGCATTTATGATTACCGTATCGTTTCTCAGACTATCGGATTTTATTTTCTGGCAGTAAAAATACAATGATTCGCTATACAATTCATTTCTATTCAGATACATACATACATACATATATATATATATATAATTGAGAAATTGAAATGGAATTGAAAATTGTAATATTTCAACAGATGAAAATCACTCAATGGTATTTCATAAAAGTTGATCAGAAAAACAGATTTGTTTACGGTATATAAAAGATAATATATATATATATATATATATATATATATATATATATATATATCAAAATTTAATAAAATATGAATAGACAAAAAGACATTTGTGGTGACCGGGCGCGTCGACAATTGAGGTTATTAGCAAAAAATTATCGTACTGGAAAAGTTGGCATCACCATTGAACTCCGTATAAGAAAGAATTAATAATGGTCAATAATTAATTAGTGAATTTCGTTGATAACTTTAAAAAATCGTTCGTACGTTTATAAAGAAGTGAAAACTAATTTATAAAAATTAATTTGGTCACATTGCCAAAATTATAACGTTTTTATATCCGTGCTCTCTTTAATGTGTTATCCTGATACTCTTCTTTGCTTATATCATCTGAGTGTGTATGATCTCCAGTACTAGTTTCAGCATATGTGTAATTTTCAAAACTCTCATTCGTATTAAACTAAATAAATACGTTGTTCAATCGTCTAAACCTAAATTTAGTGATAGAAACAGAAAAGGAATTGAACTGTTAAAATAATTGGTCTTAATCAGACAAAGCAGATAAATTATATAAAAGTTCTTGTAAATCTCATATGGAGACATATATAAAGAAGACATTATACTTAAAATACTTTGATCTAATATTAGGATTCGCAAATTTTGAGCCTCAGCACTTTAAAATGACAGCAGACGCTGTCGGGAGTTTATAGTACACTGTGTTAAGACATCATGATTAATTTAAAGAGATATTGAATTAAATAAAAAAATTAAGTTTCCTTTAACAATGCCAGGACTCACAGGAGTACAAATCGTTTAAAACTATTTATATAAGTGAGGCACAGTACTGTAAAATATTTAATTAGAACACTTACTAATATTCATAAATCCAATATTCTATAAACAAAATGAAATATTAATTCAATAATCTAATCAACGCTACTTACAAAGTTAATAATTGGAATATAGCAGATATGCGAATGAAAAAAAAATATGTACTCACTTGGAGATGTTGGAGAAGAGAGGATACAGACTACAGGATACTGCGATACAGCTTCTTTTCCACTTTTCTGATACGGTTTCCTGCAACAAGCCGAAATCGTTTTAAACGAACCTGAATCGAATTCTCCGACCAAAAATACCTAATAAAAGTGAACGTACACAGAACCGTTTGAATTGCTGAATTATGGAATATGTATACAGTACGAAATTAAATTTAAATAACGACCGTTTTATTGAAATAATAACCGTTACTTTTAATCTTAACGATCTGGCGATTATATATATAATTTTGTATACGTGGAAAACTAACAGCTCATTAAAACAGTTTAATGAACAGTTCGAATTGGAGTATATGTTTTTTTTTTCAGCACGAAAATATCTGTTATAGCTAATAGCCGTTCTAAAACGGCATTCGTTCAATATTGAACTAGATTTTTTTCTGAAAAATGAACGAATCTATGGATATAAAAAATTCAAATCAACGAGCGCACTTCCTTTTGTTCTATACATATGTATGAATATCCAAGTGTGTCCATCCATTTGTATCTATCTATCTATCTATATGTATACATATATATATATATATATATATATATATATATATATATATATAATCACCTTCTTGTGTTTATATGTACATTTTATTGGTTCCGAAATGATACAGTTTTTATAGGTATGTGTTAAAACGTTTTAAATTGACACTCTGAAAGATTGTAATTGGCTTCCTATGTGATACACTTCTATATCACATTGTTTGGTGTACTCCTTTTTCATATTTGTTTTTATGACTCGATCATAACGTTTTTATACACACACAAATATATATATATATATATATATATATATATATATATATATATGCAAGTGTATTCATTCGTCGATACCCCGATCGTTCGTTTCCATACAATATGACGTTTAATCGATGTTCGTTAAAGGCAACGTCATCAATAAAAAAATATGTGACTAATAATTTATACTCAAATGAATACAAATTTAGTCTTTGTTTTTGTACCGAAGACAAACACTAACAGACGTTGTGCAAAACAAAGTCTAAACAGTATTTTTTTCTAACTCTCTGTGAAATCCCATATTCTGAAGATTAAACATTTAATAATTGCATATACTGTGGTCTTCCCGTATCCACGGGTGATACGTTTCAAGATACCCAAACTCGCCGATACTAGCGAACCCATATATTTACATACATACGTATGATAAAGTTTAATTGATAAATTACGTACAGTAAGACATTATCAGCGTCAAATAATAATATAATAATAAAATACATTGTACATTATTATACTTGTGCTCATTCTCTTTCTCTCTCTCTCGAATGAACGGGATTCTGACGTTTTAGCTTAACGTTCAAGAGGCTATGAAGTAATAAAACGTATCTTGTACACACACAGTTTGAATACGTTTTACAATTTATTTCTTAAAAATCGTTGATTTTTGGAATTTTGCATTTAATATAGATCTTCACAAATGTTTAAGTCCGTATGACGGAATGTATAAAGATCTGTTAAGAAGGAGCAAGCAAGAGAAAATAACAGATTTTCTGACAAAAAAAAACAGAACATAAAAATCTAAATACTGTCCAAGAAAGTTTTGAAGATGAAGATATTTTGTAACAAAAAAGGAACGCTCACGTTTTAATCTACTAAATTATTAATATTTTTAATGAACATATTTCTGATTGTAATGTGTATTTTTGCTGGTTTTTGGAACTTGGCCGTTTTTTTTTGTACTAGTTCTTAGTTTCGTACAACACGTTTTTAAATAATATCGTATTTTTTAGGAACATAAAAACTGTGTTATACGAGACTCGCTGTATGCACTAATTCTTTTAATTTACTGATTTATTTATCAACCGTTCGTTTTACTGAAATTTAAATAGCGAATTACAATATACCAAAATGGATTAACAATGTATACGTGTACGCGTATAATTCCACAAAACATTAGTATAGAGAAAGAAATTCAATTCAAAACCGATTTTGTACATTAAACAAACCAACGTACAAAACCGAAAATAAATTATTTTATCGATAAATCATTTTAAATGCAAAAACATTAACTACACTTACATGAAAATGTGTGTGTGTGTGCGTTTACATACACATGCATATATATATATATATATATATATATATATATATATATATATATATATATGTTATGTAATTTCTTCTTGACAGTATAATCGACATAACAACAATCATAATACAACAGTTTTCGTATTTTCATGCATATTAGGAAAAGTAGAACGAATCGCATAACGACAAAAAAAATACACACACGTGCATGAAGAAAAAGACAGGTGTATAGCTTTGTATATTTATAAAATGTATAAAAGTTGTTCATGGATATTATGCAGTCATTTATACATAAAGAGAGATGTTGAGAAGTGTTGTCAAAAAAAACCGTACCAAGTTAAATGAAATTTACAAAAGAATGAAACGGATAGATAAACAGAATTAATTTTATCTTATTTAGAATATTATCACTAGACAACAGCATAAATTCTTATGCTTGTAATTGAAATCCATGAATTTATTTTTCGAAGTAAATACATTATCTAATTAAACGTTTTCAATAACACCTGCACGGAATTACCAGTTCAGTTCCCGTGCATAGAACACATTGTAGGAGAAATGCATATAAGAGGCGGTGATCGGTGTAATCGACTAAAACGCACCACCTTATATTTACATCCATTCCGATACGTCGTATCATAAAATAAACCACCGCACAACCATTCGGCCTCGATCAACCCCCCATTTATTTAATATTAATCGTTCACTTTCGATAGATCTGCAAATATGTGTGTCTGGTAATTTCGTTTTTTTTTTTAATCACAGTGATGGCGATAATTGGTTTGTTTCGAGTAAACAGGTTCGCGCGATACGGTTAACCCCTTAAAATGACATTGACGAAGCGTGATTATTATTAATATTAATAATTAACTTCCTCGTCAATTAACGTTCTTACTCGATTTATTTAAATAAATAATTCAATCGGTATTATCTGATGTGAACCTTGAGTAGGGACTGATTGATAATCGGTGTGGTGTGAAAGTGGTTGTGTTTATTCGACAATTTAACCTATTTTATAGATAAACATTCAGTACTCTCTGAAAATGATAAACGGTCTTGTTTATTAATTATTAATTTTTCTCTTTTATGAAAATGATAAATCTGTAATTAATTATCATAATTCTTCGTTCAATTTTTATATTCTTTCAAGACACGTTTATTAGATTACATTGAAAAGAATAAAAACATAATTGTCTGCATTATTATATAAATATCTTTTTACAATAATAGATTCAAACGAAAAACTGTTTTAAAATTTCATATGTAATCATCTCGACAATCATTTGAATCAGATAGATATGTTTTTGTCCGGAATTGTTCTATTTTTCAATAATTAAAAATTGCAGCCTTTATAATTGTTTTTTTAAAAAAAACTGTATCTAAATTGAAATAATAAATGAGATAACGTTGTCGTATAAGTATTCAAAATTGACAAAAAAGAATACCAATAAGGTAATTTAGTCACTGTGTCAGAACTGATTATTCAATAATATATTAGGTGTAAAAATTAAATATGTGTCATTAAATTGAATCAATCATAAGTATGCTTTAAATCAAAATATTATCTCCTCGTTTCAATATTTTGTAGTGCCAACCTTAAGATTTTAAAACACTATATACATATTCCAAGCAGTAGACATAACCTTACAAAAAAGCAGTGAATACGATGGCGTCTAAAAAACACCAAATTAGGCATTGTATACTTTTCGCATTCTAGTTGAAAAAAATGCTTCCGAAGCCACAGAAATGACTTGAGTTTTGGTGAAAGCTGCTGTGTTGCAAAAAATGCTAAAACTTTGAAAGAGGTTCCAAAAAATTCATTAAGACTTCATCGAGTCAAAGCCGTCATTTATTTTTCGGTAAGCGATTCGTCAGTTACCCGAGAGATGCCGCAAATTTATATAAAATAACGGGCACTATTTTGAGGGTTGAAATGTATTACATTTTTCCGTAAACAATCATTTTCCATAAAACGGCACCGAATTAGTTTGTTCACCTAACATATATATATATATAAATATGTATGTTTGTATCAATTTTTTATGTCGTACCAGTGACTGGAAATTTCGAATCTTTCACACAATACCTCTCTATTCATTAACTGTTATATTGTTCGTGCAAATATGACGAATGTTCCACTATACCGCATTTCACCCTTTTTCTATATAATAAAACGTATAGGTGCACCACACACACGTACTTTTTAGAGTTTTACAGCTCGCATTGAAACATATCCCATTGTTACCGACTAGCGAAATGACAGTTAAATGTGAATGCATTACGCCATTAAATGCATCCAGTGCAAGTTCGAAACATGTATTTCGGATGACACAGTCTACTGCATTTAACTGCATTCTACAGTTTATCTACATAATCGTGTATATATATATATACATACATGTGTGTGTGTGTATATATGTTCATATATCCGTACATATATTCATAGAGAGATATATTACAGCGACAATTGTGCACTGCTGTGCATATTGCTGTTGTGATTTTCGTCGCGAGTGATGCAGTTGTGTTCTCGGACCGAAGGAAAACTTTATGGCTGGCGTAGATTTCGGGGTATTTGTCTCTATTCGTGCTCGTTTCGCATCTTGCCGTGCAACAAATGCTACAGTGTAGTAAACTGTGTATCCTATTTACAAATTGTTATTTATTGACGGGTGTGTGTGTATATTGTCTATACATAAATTATTACACTCGTTTAACGTAGCTATTTGGTGTTGTTGAGGATTTAAACGTAGTCACATCCGAATATATACACTATCGCACATTAACTTGTACGTATATATATATATATATATATATATATATATATATATATACACATATATATATATATATATATATATATATATATATATATATAATTTGTGGAAAATAGATGCATTGAATCGTTTCAGCTAAAAAATTTTTGAACAGGTCTTTATGCAACAGCAGGTTGAAAGAGGCCGATGATAATAATGATGATTATACACAAACATGCATTTATATATATATATATATATATATATATATATATATATATATGTGTGTGTATAATTTCATTTTTTCCAATACTGTTTTCAACAACTGATTACAAATAACCTTTTTTGCCTATCTTTTTAATATTGCATAGTTTTTCTTGGTAATTATATTATAAATAGGTTGTAATTAGGAATTTTAACTCAGTTTAATATTGTCGATCAAATTATGTGTTTACAGTGATTTCTAATCAGTTGCGTTCGAGACATATAATGTTTGATTTTTTTCTTTCTTGAAGAGATAAAATGAAAAACTTTAAGACTCAAGCTAATATATATATATATATATATATATATATATATATATATATATATTTATATTTATATTTATATATATATACACGCATTCGTACGACCCTGAGCATGTACGTTCTTTAATAAAATAAAAAATTTACATAATTAGAAAGATAAAAAACGAACATAAACCTTCGAATGTAATATTCTTCGAATGGGATTATAAAGGTGTCTACCGTTAATTAGTTTTTTTGATTACTGATTGATGCGTAAAGATTAAAAAATATGTAATTAACTATACGAACGCTAGCAGCGTCACTGATGTACTTTTTAAGTTGTTTACATTATTTAACGATCTGCGCCATTAAATGAGAAATTATATCAATGAGGTACGAATAAACATCTTCCCATTTTGTTACACACACACAAACACACATTGTGTGTATATATATATATATACATGCTTTTATTCAATTATACACTTTTTTGATTACATTGATATGTATAAACACGCAGTAAAACAATTTTAATTTTTCAAAACATAAAACCAAATTCAATAATCCAATTCACAATTTATATTTTTTTCATATGCTAATATATAAGTCAAAACTGGAATAAACAAGCAAAATTCAAATATATTTTAACAATTAATTTAGTCGAGAAAATTAAAGTACTTGAGATCAATTTTTTGTTGCAAGATATCGGCCTTAATGTAGAAAGGATTTTCGCAATTTTTTCATTCTACATTGCAACAATTAGTAAGGTATAAGAGTAATTAAATAAAAAAATATATCTTTTCTTTCTCGGCATGTAGAGAATGATTCTGTGGTAATAATTAAATTAGAAAATCATAAAAATCTAGTCAGTGAATGTTTATTCGGTCGTGGGACCGCTCATATTTAAGAAGTCCATACTTGAATGTTTAAATCACAATGATCTTGAATGAAAGTGTTTAGACATAAACTGTGGATGCGAATTAATAAGAAGTAACCCGTATTTTAATTAATACACAACAGATTTATGACAAGTGTTTTGAAAATTGATATACGAATTTGACTTGAGAAAATCGAAATTTTTCAATTAGTTAGGAATGTTTTTCTCCACTGGACAATTTTTATTCGAAACATTCTACCGAGAAATGTAATTCATTTTTCTTTAATTAAAGTTGCATAGACACTTAAAAATTTCATTCACTCTGACATCACAATGGAGAAGTTAATGAATCTACTTACACTCGTCTCTCCTCTTTCTCTTTATATATATATATATATATATATATATATATATATATATATATATATATACACGTGTGTGTGTATGTGTAGTGTATGCAGTTGCCAATGTAAACCCTAAAAACCGTGCAGAACAGCAGCAGATTCCATAAAATAGCTTACGTAAGAGCTTTATGTCCGCCGGTCCCAAAAGTCGTAATTTGCGGCGCAGTCCTCGTTCCAGCAACAAATCTGCGTTTAAAATCCAATGAACGGTCACAAACAATCCGGCCAGTGTTGCCGTTGCACTTCGCATTGTCGTCGGTTATCGCGCGGACATGTTTCATAACAGAGATACGCGTATGTATCTGTTACAATTGCGCGATAAGGCGCTCTTTGTCCCATAGGAGGACGTGGACGTGCGCCGCGTCCTGTTCCTCGAGCGCCGAATGAAATTATTGCAGAACCACACACACACACACACACACACAATGGCTGGTAGTCGCCTGATGTCGACAACGCGGCCGACGCTCCGCACGGACATTACGAAGCATCGGCTCCAGTTTGTAAGCCAATGAAGTGGTGTCGCGACGCTTTATTTTTACACACATAGCAATGAAAGATACACACAGAGCCGAAGCACACGACTACATATGTACGGATGTATGTAGCAGTGTTACCGAAATTAGACCTTTCGCATGTACGACATTTGTACAGCGACGATTGTGTCTATTCTTAAAAGTGGTTGTTGAATACAAACGGTTTTAGCTGCACAAGTCGTACAGTACAAACGACAAAAATAAATTCCAAATGTACGCGCATCAAAAGAGACGTTAGTGCTTTATTCTAGTGAATTGATCAGAGTGTACTAATCGATACAAATATGTATATATCATAGGAATTCGTTCGATAAATAATTGTTTCGTACACTAACGTTTTATTTTTCTTTTCTATCGAATATAGAGCAAGATTTCTATGACAACAATCGAAATTATGATGAGAAGAACTGATAGCGTAACCGTGTATTGAAATAGTATTGATGCATTAAAATCATATCTTAAAAATAATAGTAACGGATGCGCCAGTGGAGCGGGAAAATTTAAAAGCATGCTTGGAGTGAGAGGGTAAAATTTAATGATACATTGTTAGTTATACATGGATATTTAATAAATATGATAAAGTGTACACTGATCGTTCACGTAATATCCCCGAACTTAAATTAAAAATCCAAGAAACAATAGCGAGGATTCCACCAGATGTTTACTCGTCTATCAAATGTTATTTTTTAAAAATATAATTGACCGATATACATAACAATAATACGTAAATAAAATTATCTAAAAATAAAAATCCATTTACTTAATGCGTTTGGAAATTGTCCCGTCCTCTGGCGCGCCTTCTACTATAGAAATTGTCGAACAACTTCGAACACACTATCGGCTCTCTCACAAATGATCATAAATCGAAACAACAACAGAAAAAAGAATCGAAAACTCGAATATAACGCAAACACTCCATACTTCACTAATAATAAAAGTTACGAGGAAAAAAATCATTAATGAAATAATGAACCGGCCGATCGGGAGCCGTGCCGCCTCTGTGAGCGCCGCGACGCTCCGCTTCGGCCCGAAAACGCCACACCGTCTCACTTCGAAAACTTCTCGTAATACGTCGACAATTAAATCCGATTGAAATTTCATAAATTACTTTCACGGTGTTTCATATTTGTCACGTCTGTTGTTTCGGATTCGGCCGAGGCCGACAGCGTAAATTCAAATTGAACCAATTTTATACACGGAGAATAAGTTTTTAAACGACGGCATAAAACGTTTTCCGAAGTCAATACACGGACGTGTAAAATATTTATAAAGTTTTGTGCATGCACACACACACACAAATTATATATATATATATATATATATATATATATATATATATATATAATTATTAGTGGATAGGGGCGCGGTGATAAAAATAAAATAAAATGTGACACGGTCGTTCATGCATGTGAGGCTCCTGGGACCATCACTCTTTTTCACAAAAAAAAACACACACACGCACACACACACAAGTACACGCGCACCGCCTCCATTTACAACAATAAAATATACGCGCGGAACACGCAGTTTAAAAAACAATTCAAACACTTTGAGCTTTTGTGGTGAAAGCTATGACCCTCAAGGGCAAGTTAGAAACGGCCGTGACCATCTGGGGCACCGCCCGAACGAGCTTTATGATACGGTAGTGTATGATTCGAGCGAAACTTGTGTTGCGGCCGAACACACGCTTCGAACCAATATTATGGTTCATGTCGAGCACTTTTTTAAATTATATACATACATACATACATATATATATATATATATATATATATATATATATATATATACACACAGACATATGAACTTCGAGTCGCAATACTAAGGCTAATGCTTTAAAATATTTTGTCAATGTTGTATTTTTTGTTGTTGAGGTTGTTGTGAAAGTTGTGGAAAATTTTTAAATGCAGTATTTTGACATTTGTCAAAAATATTTTGTAAAAATTATATTTTGTAAAAATATTTTTAACTATTGTAAGGCAATTTGAAAAGGAATCGATTTTTTCTTAAAACTCATTTCAGTTAACCTCTATTTTACAAATTAAATGGTTTTCGATTTTTATTCGACTATAAAAAATCGACCGTCGAATTTTAAGTAGAGAAAATGTATTTGTACCGTTATTCTCATTTCTGTTAATACTTTATAGAAAGTGTGAAAGTATATTTGTATATTTATTAGACGACCGCCTAGGCTATTCAACAATCATTTCTAAATATGTCAATCTATATAGAACGATAGCTGACGATATCAAATCTTAGAATCACTGTGCAGGCAGTGTCTTCTCTTCATCCGTCGTGCCATCACATCGAGCAAAGTATTTGCTGTCTTCATTATTTCACGACTGTCTCCTTTGATGTGCGGCTCGAAGGAAAGTGTGCGAATATCATTCGATCAATTATGCGGATCGAAAATATGCACAACAATGAACGATCGCCTCGCCCGTCCCACCGCCACGACTCTGAGCCTCCGTCGCCCGAACGAGCGTCGATTCAATCAATCATTCAATTTTCCGCAGACGAGCGCGCTCCGTCTCTCTTCCGCATCCCGTCCGTCGCGCCCGATTTTATTTAACATAAAAATATAATACATATTCAGATAAATTGGATTGACCACTTTAAAAACACATCGAATCTACTCGAGAGCAAATCCCATGTCGTTCGACGCCGATACCGTCGCAGCGGCCCCGAAACTAAATCTTGTGTCGGCAAATCTTTTTTTCAGTCACTAAATTGCTTCTATTGGCCTCGGCTTGTATTCTGTATGGCGGTGAATAAAGGCTCCCCAGAGGGTTTAGGCGGCGGCCGTTTAACACCACGTGTCGCCCCAATAACGGAACCGAACGAGCCGTGGGGGGAGGACTTTATTCGCAGCGCATCGTCGTAGCTCGTACGTCGCCGCCGCCGTCTCCGCCGTCTTAGTCGTCGTCGTCGTCGTCGTCCGTCGCAGACGCCGCGACGCTGCGATGTCTCTTTTGTGTGTTACTTGCTTAATATTATCGTGTCGTGCGAGTCGGAATGATTTGTCTTTTCGTCAGCGCCGAAACAGATTGGACTCGAGCCGAAAACGATTTATCGAGATGATGGGTTTGTTTGCTTCTTCTTTTCACTGTAATTGTAATCTGTTCCGTAAATGGAACCGACGGTGGATGTTGTCTGCGTTTCTGCGTTTCTTTCTCCGCGCATGTGTCTCGTACGAAACATGTGCTCGCGCCGAAGATATGAAAAACGCGCTAGCCAAGATGTTCCACAGCATCAATCGCTTATATTGCAACTCATATAATATTTCAGACGAACGATAAAGAACGAATTCAACCATCGCGCTATTCGAAACTTTATCGATGAACACACACGCACATAAAACAGATTGAGAACCGAACTGAAAATTATCAAAGCTTCGATCGAATATCTCTCCGAATAAAAAAAATTATTTATTTGACATTGTCGCGAAATAAACAAAAATCGAAAATGACACATGTTCTGGTTCTCGTTCTAGGAGGCACACAGTCGACTCATCGTTCGATACGTTTTTCGAGATTCGAACACAATATAAATACACGATACATTTCTGCACAATATAAATATTTACAGCTCGGCGCCAGGATGCCAATTAGAAAGACAAATAAATAAATACAAAAACGTTGCCGAAATTTATTTTGATAAATGCCGTACTATACTTCATTGCTCTAATTGTAATTTTATTACCTGTACACTCATTATCGTTAATCGTTTGTTTTCTTTTTTACCTCCAAGTATTTAAATTACCTAAAAATACAGTTAATTTACGTTTTTAAGTTCTGCACGTGTGTTTCACAACGACATTTATCTCCAATCAAGCAATTATAACAGAACTTGTATTCGTGGCAAAGTTATTACTTTAAATTTGATACACAGATACACACACACATTTATATATATATATATATATATATATATATATATACATATATATTATAATTCAAATAAACATTGAAACACTCATAAATATGAAAAGTATTTCTGATTGATTGATTCTGTTGTGCATAAATAAATATTTCATCGAATTTTAAGCAGGGACGGATCTATATGAAAACTAATTGTACAATTTTGTCGTTTTGAAATCGGTTATTTTTGTGACGATTGTAGTAGTCACTAAAATAGTATTATGTGTTTTCTTGAGAAACATCAAAAATTTAAGAAAATACTTCAAAAATAACCGATAAAATTCCACGAGAATAGAGAAATAAAATTAGATATTTTTCTATTAACAAGCATGATCTGATAGCGTCAATTTCAAATGAACTATATTAATTAAAAAATAAAATAAACCATCATTTGCACCTCGTGATTTTTCTATCACCTCTCGCTTTCCTTAACTCCATAATTTTCGCCAAGTGTAGAAAAAAATTTTATACATACGTAATGAGAAAAAACTGTTTTTCCTCTTGAATCTACATTGAAATCCAAATGAAAATTTGTATAATTAATAGAAATAATTATATAATTAATGTGGTTATTTTTTAAAAAACAATAACCATACGACTAAAGTGAATGTAGAAACAACACAGTGCAAACTATTACATTATTCCGTCGACATTTAAGAACACAGTTAACGAGCGAACCCTGTGTTTTCCTCGAATTCGGTGAGTGTTATGATCTGTTTCTGCTGGAAACGTTTCTTGCTCTTAGATACATAGAAATAATAAATATATATATATATATATATATATATATATATATATATATATATATAATACACGAACGCCGTATAATGTTGATTCAGACGCGTACGAACAGTGACACATTAACACACACACACACGCACGTGTGTGCATGTGAGCTTTGTACGCGTTGGTCTTAATTAACTTGATAAAACGAGAGGGGGGCGCCCGCCACCGAGACAACGGCCGTAACAAATTGCCGTCACATAAAAGCGAATTCTTCAATGTCAGCGATTGTAATCACATTGTAATAGAAACAACTTCATTGTTATTTCGCTCATTTCGAGAACACGTATTTTATCTTAACTTGATATTTGTCTTGTCGTGCGGGTAATATATTAAATTTTTAATTGCCCCGCCTGTACGAACAAAACAACATGTCGGCCGGTGAGTGCGGCGGCCAGTTCGTTTTTTCCACACACTCACACACACACACACACGGATCGTTCGTTTGTGGTCGCGTGCAACGCTTTGACGATTATTTACACAAAACGTGCACGTGTGTATGTAAATATATGTATGTAGATTTGTTTACGATTGTGTGTGTGTGTGTGTGAGCGTGGATTGTTTCCTCGGTTAATTTCCTTCATCATATCGATACGGAATCAGAATGTAGTTGTAAAATATAATGTATCGTAAAATAAATTTAACGACTTGTTCATATACATTATGTAATTCGTCAAATTGCCTGCAGAATGTAATAAAGAACAAGTTAATCCGTTTATAAAGCGAATTTATTTCTTCGGATTTCGAAATTGCGTCCAATTTAGATGTGGAATGATAAAAAATTTTTTTTTCTGTTGATTAAAAATCGTATTTTTTCGCGGAATGACTCGAAAGGGTACTTTGTTAAATTTCACGGCACATTCCGCGTTTGTAGAAACGTTACTGGAGATAGATTAATCGTCTGTTGTTGCAACGGTTACGATTTCTTTGAAAATCGATTCGAAATAATTACAATCGTTTTTAGAATGATGCACTAGTCACACTTTCAAGTCACACGAACAAAAACTGATGTTCGATAATCAATGATTCGTCATTTATCTCACGGGAGTTTCAAGTTCGAAATGAAGAAACATAATGAAAATTACAGCGTTCCATTTTTGTATTCTAATTAATTCAGTAAACAAACGATTAAAAAATATTTCAGTATTCGAGTATTGACTTTAAAAACTATAAGAGATTGCATTCTGGTTCTCAAGTCAAGTTTCTGTCAAAAATACAGACTCTCAAATAAGTTATTTCGTATAAAAAACCATAAACATACAAAAAACTACTTTTAAATCGTATAAACGTGAGTCAGTCTCGGAATAAACGCCTTGCAGAATGCTTCAGTGTTCATCTAACAACGTGATTATCGACATTTCGTCGCACTTATCATGACTTTGTCTTAATCACGCATTGAAGAGTGACTTATTCTTGCTTAAATCAAGTATAAATTTCCAAGAAGCGATGGACGTTGATAGTGTGATGCTTCCTGGAAATTGAAAACTGATTCAGTCAACGACAAGTCACTCTTCAATACGCGGTGTGATTTTTCAATAGTCAGTAAGATTAAGCACTGAAAATATTTGTTAATTAAATTTATAACATACACATTTCTACTTTTATATAAGACAGATTTCAATTTCATGTCTAATGAGATAACTGGACGATTTTTCATGCAGAAAAATGATTGAATTATTCTTTTCTTATCTGTTCTTGTTTTTCCAAACATATGTCTTTTCATACTTCTCTGTGCTGAAATCACTGTATTGTTTTTACATTAAAACCCCACGCTGTATATATATATATATATAAATGTCGTGTGTCCATTTGAGTTCGTTCCTAGTTTCCTCCCGTTGTGGTTTTACGAAATGAACGATTAATTGAAGCACGCGCGGAACTGCACTTAAAGAAATCAACACGAAAATCTTGTCGACACGATGGAACACGTTTACCCGAACATACATCTTGATTAATTCAACGGAAGACGTAAAATATCCGTGTTATTTTTTTAATTCGTCCGTCGTATAACGAGACAGGGAGTCCTTAAATGGCCATCGCGTGAAGACACGCGATCTGATTATTAGTTATCCGGCTCGTCCGTGCAGAACACGACGGCGCGTCGTCGTCGACTTCAACATTGCCGCCGTCGTTATTTAAAAATACCTCTCCTCTCTATCCCTAAGTTTACTGAAACATATATATATATATATATATATATATATATATATATATACCCATGAACGAATGTGTGTGTGTGTTGATTTGTATCTGTATGTACATTCAGGTTTCGCATCGTCCTCCTTAATCCAATACGAAATGAACAAAAGTACTATTGATATTACGAGTTTGCGAGCTTAATGAGCTTTTCTCATGCCATTGCGAACGACACGGATTGGTGTTTTCATTTGTTTTCACGTCACTGTATCTGATATTTATGAACTGTTACTCGGTGACATTCGATCTCTCGCTACTTCGGTTCGTTTTCTACATATCATCCGAGATAAACAATTTACATGTTCTTGTATTTCGTTCTTACCGATTTCACTTCGTCTCTGTCGGCCGTGTACGCCTTCTGCTGCGCTCTTATTATTTTCATTTTATACATCGTTCTGTAGTCGATGTCTGTAGAAATGTCGAAGTGTGCATAGACACAAATTTAAAAGATTCACACATATCGGTTTCGTTTATTTTTATGGGACGATTATTAGTTGATTTATCGCACAGTAATATCGAATTATAGTCACATAAATGTGATCTAGTGATAACCAGAATGATCAATCATAGATTATTGAATATTTTGAACAAGAAAATGTTTGTGTGGTCTGTGGGGGATGAGTATTTAATGATGGAATTGTATTTTTTTAAACAATTAGAATTATTGTTAATATTTTTTTTGTTATTTAAAAAGAAAGATATTTCAAAATGTCTCAATAATGATTTTATAAATCATATTAAAGTGAAATCAATTTCCTAGTTATTCTCTTCCCCTCGAAGTCATTATTCCATCTTCAGATTGATACTCTGATGTACAAAGACAAAACCGATAATGAAGAAACAAGAACTCCAATGGAAAGAAGACAACTTCAAATTCCAGGTACGCAGGAACCAACCAAATTATAAAGAAATCAATTTTGATAACTATTTAAACATGTCCACAGTAAGATTGTCTTTACTGCATAAATAAAAATTCAATCTGAATTCCACCTACATAAAAAACACACACACGCTTTATTTTTGAACAGAATTGTTTATTCAATCAATTGAATATCTTTCTGCTTGTAACAGAAATGCAACAAATTGAAATCACAATCAGATTCCTATAACATCCATCGAAAATCAGACAAGACATTAACAGCCAATTAATGAATGGAAAAAAAGTATTTTTATTTTCGTAAAAACATATACTGAAAAAAATAAAATAACTGTTACAATATAAATATATTTACACTTTTAAGAACACGTGCTTCTTTTGTATTCGGAAACAAAGAACTTTTGATCTATGCTTTTTACTTTTGCCGATAACATTTATATATATATATATATATATATATATATATATATATATAAAAGTATGCATGAAATCACATAGTGACAAATGTTTGATATCGCACGTGACGATCGGTGAGAAATAATTTTCGAAATTAATCCATTACTATGATAAATTTAAAAAATGATTTATTACTTTTGTCGCCATTTTAAGTATATACATACATATATATATTTATATATATATATATATATATATATATATATATATACATATTCTCTTATCAGAGTAGAAAGGTTCATTCATCATGAATTATCACGATAATATATTTATGTCTAATTAAAAGTGTATGTTCAACATTATAACGCCAAAAATATAACAAGCGGCTCGTGACATTACCACCGAGTTGATGTGAAATAGAAAAGAAAGAACAAACAACACACAAAGGGTTTTATTGCCGTTTCTGATGCTAGAGAATCAGCCTGAGTGATTAATTTTATTCACGCGAATTTTTCTAATACACACCTAGAAAAAAGAACACACACGCACACCTATTTGTATAAAACTGTTACATGAATACATTTGAATCGACGATATGAAAATAAAACGCTTTATAAAACGTCCCGTTTGTTCGAAACGCTCTTAAGAAAATATATTAATAAACTCGTAATTATTTTATATTATTATTCATGAAGCCGACTATAATTATCGCCGTTGTGTTTAAAAATGAAAAAAAAACAGAGAGATTTATGCGGAACGGGTAATAAACGACTGTAATGTTCGTAACGACGCTGAAGAGACGAAAATATTTTTAATGTCTGTAAACAGGAAACATTTTAAGTCGGGAATAAGAATTTCATTTGATGATATCGATACTGGAGAAAGGAACTGTACAATGGCTGCAGAGTTTTATTACACTAGTTGTGCATATATATTCATGTATTATAGAAACATTTGTGTGTGTATATATATATATATATATATATATATATATATATATATATATATATATAAATGTATAAATATATTCTTGTAGTCTGAATTGTACTTTAGATGAAAATATGTAAATAAGTTTCTTTTATTTCTGTGTGAGCTGATTCTCTCTTAATACACGAACCATTTACATTCAACAAATAAATGTGACAAATGTAAAATTTAATTAAAAATATATTAAATATCTTTTCGAGGAATGTATTTTGTTCTTTAATACATTTAGATTAACAAAATTTAATCCGAGTACACTTAAACCGGTATTTGCTAAAAAAGTAGATTTCAGTCAAGTCATTTCGTTCAGTATCCAAAATTATATCTTGAAATCACACACTAAAGATCTTCCCTATTTACACAAAACAAGTCTAACTTATGACTAATGATTTTCTCCATCCAAAAAACTATACAGAATCAATAATGTTAAATAAACCGTTACTGATCATTTGTAAACTAATAAGAATCAGAATGACGTAAATTATTGAATATTTTGTACGAAGAAAGTGTGTGTGGTCTGTAAGGAGGGAGAATTTAGCGATGAAAATGTGTTTTGCTACAGAACCGAAAAAGCGACGTAATTTTTTCCAAAGATTAGAATTATTATTAAAAATGTTTTTTTTTTAAAAAAAATATTTCATTCGGATGAATCATTATTTATCCTAAACACACTTCGATGAAGATATCATCCTCAAACAACCGAAACACAGAGACAAAAAGAATGTTAAGAGAGTAATTTTATATCAATTCAAACATGCACACAGAGTTTCTCTATCATCTGAAGTTACTGAGAAAAGTATAATTTTATATTTCGAAAAATTTACTGTTTCATAGTAGGAGACTTATAATCATTATATCAATAACATTAAATTAAATTAAACAATCGAAAACAGTTTGATTAAATTCCAACAATAAAAATGTGGAATCGATACAATTACAGTACCTTCATTATCAGTTTAATAGGAAATCTGAAAATATAAAAACATGCATTCTGTACATATGCACATAATAATTTTTCACTTTTTTTAATACCGAATTTGTTAGCTGTCCCAATAAACATATAGCATTTTCTTAAAAGTATCAGTTCTTTAAAAAAACACACACATAATATAACAGGTTGCAAAGACAAGGAACGTATCTAAACACTGTTCGAGAAAAACATCTCGTCAGGTATCCATCGGTAGTTCAACGATAAAGTTGTATCTTTACACCGATAAAAATATATTTAAAGTTACCATTCGTGCCAGAGAAAACGATAATTGTTTGAATGTGTAATGCACACTGAACAAATTTAATTTAATGGCTATTTCGAGTTGAACTCCGTTTTAAAAGAAAGCTAATAGATTTTAAATGAAGTTTATCTTTCGGCGCGAACACAATTAAACGAAAATGATAGTTGTAATTGGACTCGTCTGAAAGCTCGGAGGAAAATGTCTTGGAAGTATTCATACAAGTCAAACGGTACGAATATGTTAATACGTCTGCACACACACACAGACACACACACACACACGCGCGAGCCGTCGTCGGTCCGTTGCAGCGTTTCGAACCGATACCGCGCGGATACGTTGTGTGCAAAGTTTCACGTCGCGCTCGAGTTGTACGGTACAGGTGACGCTCCGACGTGCATATTCCCAGAGCACATTACCGTGAATATATTTATTAACACATAGTTTACCTTACATTTAAACGTACGAAATACGTAATAATTAGCAGAACGTTATTAAATTTCTTACCTACCCGCACTAGTATTAATTTGCATAATTTCGCTTCTGCGAACACTGCTCGCAGCCAGGGTCAGCTTCAGTTCAAATTCATAACTTTTAATACTAATCTCGCTCCACTATAATGCTACTGGCGCTAATTCGACGTTTCATTGCGACGAATAAATTTTACTGGAACGTGGCTGGGATCCTGAACTATCTACGACCCCATCCGAATGTTTTTCTATACACACACACACACACACACATATATATATATATATATATATATATATATATATATATATATGTTCGTGAGTTGTTTGATAAGTATGGTAAAAAAGCCAGTTTAAAACCGTTTTTTTCGAAAAAATCGATTTTATTTCTCAACCTAGTCTCCATTGAAGGTTATACACTTGGTCCAGTGATTCTCTGAGATCAGAATGATTCCCTGAGAATACCAAAAAACAGTGGTCATCACCTTCCCAGCCGACAAAACGGTCTGCACAACATGAACAACGCGTCGCTTCTGGCTGAAATTTCGCCAATGCTAGTTTTAAAAGTGACGCTTGATATCCGTGACGTTACCGAACGAATGGTGGCGCCACGTCATAGAAATATATCAAACTTATTAAACGACTCCCGTATATATTGGATCAGCATCTTTTAATAGCCGCCTCTGGCAAACATTGACGTCTCTGCAACGAGACAACGCTCGTTATGTATTCGTTGTATGTTTAATTTTCATCAAAATTAGTTGAGAGAAAAACATGTATACGTTGAATTCACCACCGTACATGGTTAATGTATTTTAATTATAATCAGTTCTGTAATAGTATTTAGTTTCGAAATGTGCAGTTCGGAGTTGTTTTTAATTAGACTCGAGAATTCTCAGTGACATATGACTATTCTCTATATTCAACAGTAGGAGTAAATAAATTTACATTTATACATACATATATATATATATATATATATATATATATATATATATATATAAAACATGTTAGTTTTCATATTGGTACAAAAGAATAACAGAAACTCGAAAAATAGATATGTTATTTTGTAAAAGATGGGAAAAAAACGTCGAATTTCCTTTTCAATGCGAAATAAATTTCTCCGACACGCATTTTAATGTAGCTCCGTCGTCGTACAACGGAAAAAATTAAACGTCAGTTTGATTTCTGATCGTCCGCTCACACGTCGACAAGAAAATAAATTCCTCGCGTCTGTGCCGTTCGGCACGTTCCGCATCCTTGCACGTGCCGCTGTCGACGAAAATATTAAACGCATTTCAATACGAACAGTGACAGCGCTCGTTCGAATCGAAATTACGGCGGGCATCCCGGTGCACGCGCGCTCACCTGTAGCCGACGTCGTCGACGTCGACGTATTTGTTGTTGCACTGCGTGCGGAAAGTGTATGAATACAGAACGGATGGAAAAAAATATTTATACACACGTACGTTAAACGGGGAAATGATAAATGTGCATGTGCGACCAGGGACTCCAGATATGAATAAAAAAAGGTCGGGGGAAATTGAAAACTGGAAAAATAAATCAAATTACGAGGGTACGCGGCCGACGCCGCCTCCATTTGCTGTTACGGAGGAGCGGCGCGCGTCGCCGGCTGCAACAGCGGTTCTGGAACTGTTTGCGAGTTATTTATGCACTCGTGCTGCGGTCGACCTGTATCGCTATTCGCCCCGAACGACGCTTTGTCATCGACGGCAAATATGCAAATCGGAATAGAAGAAGAAGACGGAAACACAGAGAGAGAGAGAGAGAGCAATAGTTGGAGCGGTTGGTTGCGTCGAGCCTTACGTCGTTTCTATTTAAAATGACACATCCATACATACATACATATATATATATATATATATATATATATATATATATATATATATAATTATGAATTTTATGAACATTAGTGAGAGAGCTATCGAAATACTGCAGTGATTATTGTGTCAGATTTGTTTAATTTGCTACATTTTATATATTTATTAGTAAAAATTGTAAAATTGTTCTAGAAACCAATGCTGTTTGATTTTTTATTAAAAAATCACCATTTTCGATCAGAACGTTTTGGTTTGTAGTTAAAAAAATTAATTTGTTGTGTTTCAAAATATTAGATTTTTATGTTCAAAAGAAACACGAGTCATAGTATGGAAACTGAAAAAAAATCAATTGAACATTTTGGATCTGAAGTCCGAGATTGATTATGAAAAAAGTGAGATCATCCATTCAAGTATTTTCAAAAGTTAAAACATAAAACCTTTAGAGTTATGACACTGGAGCTAGATTCACTTTCATAAATAAATTATTTTTTTTTGTCACTCGAACCATAAAAAATGTTTCCAGACAAAAACTTTCAATGAATCATTATTGATTGTTGCTTGTGTGCACTTGATTGTAAATTCTGTCATCTTCAGAACGGTAGCGCAGAGAAAGAGTTTCGAAATATCTCCACAGCCGAATGAATCGATCTAAAAAATCGTCAAATATCCTCAGTCGAAAAAGAAAAGTAGTACATCGACTGATCTTTAAAGTTAACAATCGATTTCTATACCACGGCATTTCCGGACAAGCACATCAGAAATATTCCTAGAACTAATGTCGCCCGTCGAGCTAATTGCAGGAAGGCTACTTCGAAGGTAACAAAAACTATTATCCCGTATACAAACGTACGTGCATGGTTTCTGAACAGACATTCCAGAGAATTTATCATCACGGCCCGTACATACAAACGAGGTAGCTCCGTGTCTCTTCCGTGCGATCCGCACGAAAAACAAGCGGTATCCTGCAAATACACATTCGTGTACGCGTATGTGTTTATTTACTTTAATGTAATTCGCGTTTTATGTTATTTAGTTTACGTGTGTTTATTACTTTGTGCCGTTTTTCGTATCCGCCGTGTAATAACATGTTTTGGAAAGCAGTCGTACAAGAGATAATGGTGTTGTTACGAAGACTTATTTCGACGGAAGTGTGTGTGTGTTTTTTGTAGGATTTTTAAAGAATATAAAATTTCATATAAACTAGTTCTTTCATTGTTCTCGGCATTCGAAGTGTTTTACAGAACTGTTTTCGGAGATAATACGATGATTCGTGCTTGGGATGACTCTGCAGAGAAAGTGAATATTGCGGACGCGCATTATTCATCGCCCTACAAACAGCAAGAAAATTTTCTGATCAAAAATGTTCAATACAACATTACCGTTCATAATTCTATTATCTTCGTAGCGCCGATATAAATGAAAATATGTGTACGACACAACATGTTAAAATTTCAAGATCAGGACAATGAAAATCATACTAAAAAATCCTGTCTCTTGTGCGAAAATCAGAATGCGATCGACAGCATCAAAGTCGTCCGCTAGGATTGTGAGGACATCTTCCGAATGAACCGAGCGAATCTGAACTTCCGCATAACTCGCAGAACGTGCGACCCTGTCAGAACAGAGTCGCACGTGTCACACATCGATTCATCTTCATTTCTTAGGATAAAATTATGTGTTAATCTTGTGTGCCCGATGCGCGGCTTCGTAAGAACGACTTGTTCTCATCTTTTCGAATAGACGGACGTCTTCCAGCCACAAACCTAATCGTTGAGACTCCGTAACTTGTTAGCGATTACCACCCTCCGATCCCGCTGCCGAGCGTCGGCGACTTGACACTTGCTGTTTCAGATCATTTATCTGAACAGTCAGAACGTCCATGAACACAGGTTATTAAAAGTCTTAATACAAGTGTTCTTTGAAGGGCTTGTTCGCAGAGATGAAGTAACTTTTTCTATTTCTCAGAGATAAGAATCCCTACGTGGATCTAAACATTTAGGAGTGTTATTCAAAACCAAAGACAACAAATATGGAAAATTCTCCTAAGGATAATGATATATACATATATATATATATATTGTTAATCAAATCTCGACGAACCGCTACATAGTATAAGATCTGACATGCTCAATCAAAACACTTATTGTCTTGTAGATAACAAAATTTTACCGTATATTAGAGAGTTATAAATAAAAAAGCGTTGTCTGTATATCCTTACAGTATTCGATACGCAGTAAAAAAAAAGATGTTTTCTAAACAAAAAAAAAAGAAAAAACACTGGTTTGCAACAATATTTAATTACAACAGGTCGTGGTGTCTCGTCCGAACCGATACTCTGAGACTGAAAAATCTCGACAGTGTCGATTCGTTCTTGCATCGCATTAATAAATGATACGCGCAAAACGTCCGAGATTAGAATACAACGTGCAGAGAGCGTGGAGCGTATCCCCACACGGCGTATAAATCATCTCGACGACACCGAGACCGAGTAATCTATGTTTCGGCGACATTCAGTAACCGCTGCTGCTCCTTACATCCGACTGAATTTATTTAAACATCCGACAAAACAGGTACATATATATTCCTTAATATGACATATCGTACGCAAAAGAGCAGCGTTAACCATCTTGAAACACTTCAAAATCACGTATAATAAATCCCCCGCAACGTGTAGCTGTAACATCGGCGTCCGGGGGTGTGAGCGACACATGTGTGAGCATCACACACACACACACCGCACCCGTGCGGATGTATACACGCGCGATTATGTATACGGCGTACGAGAGTACATTTGTATATGGAAGATGATACACTATTTCATACATTGTCTGTTTGACACAATCGTTCATACGAAGGCGTGGTCGTGTCCATCATTTACACGAGTGCGCGACACAGTTTGTCGACCGCATGCTCATTTGACGGATGCATAATGGATGTCACCGACGATGGAAATGCGCTACACGCTGGCGACGTTTGCCGTCGTCGTCGTCGTCGTTCCCTCAATCTACATCTTGTACTCGACACGAATATGTGCAGTAATGTATGTCCGTGTGTATGTTTGTTTCTTTGTTTGTGTGTGTGTATACATTTAGCTTTTAAAGATACAGCAAATGTCGGCGTACGGAATTAACTGAACTGACTCCGAGTGTAATCTTTAACGCGACTGTGGTAATTCTAGAGTAGTGGTACTGTTGAGTATTATGTATGTCTTGTGTACGTCAGACACCGGAGAATCGACACGGAAGAGAGATTGTTCTTGCATTGAAACATTGCAATTAGAAAAATGTTCTAATTTATCCTTACTGCGATGCGATTCGATAATATTCAAACATGTTTTAATGAATCGTTGTATGTTTTTATATCTGCGATTCCGTTGATAGTTTTTGCTACTGGTCTTCATTTCGATTCGACTAAGTAATAAATTCATTCATTCGTAGTTGAATTTTACAATATATACATATATATATATATATATATATATATATATATATATATATGTATATATATATATGCACTGGATATGCATCGAAGCCTGTCGTATAATACTGAAATCATATATTTAAAGAATTAACAAAATAAATATGTATTTTACCATATTTTTTCTTACTGGATGACTTAAACACGATTTGTGCATATTTTGTCTTTTCCAAGCATGCAATCAAATTGTTACCATGTGCTATCGTTCTCTTTTGTTTAAAATATTCAAATATTTTTAGTATGTTTATACTAAGATAATTTCTTGAAGAACTTCAAGCTTTTTTTCGAGTCGTGTCTTCTAATATTTGTGGAAGTCTTTCGTTTTTAAATTATCTTTTTATCATTTCATTCTCCTTTATATTTTCTAACACGTTTCTCAGATCGTTACTTCTAGATTTACTTACAACTTTGTATTCCAGATCGAATGGGAGTGCTTCAGGTGTTTTTTTTCCAAATATTTCAGTTCACAGTCTATTAGATTTATATAATCTGATATGTCTAGAGATTCGTTATAGATATTGAATTTGTTTCCATCCTATTTGTAAAAGGAACAACTAAGCGTCTCTTCCGTACTACTACATTCGGCATAGATACGATCTTCAAGTAGTTATTGAATACTCTTTGATCAAGTGTTCAACATCTACCTGAGAATGGCACTCGTGGTAAAATTAATAGTGTAGAACAGACAGTTGTTTGATCCAAAATGATGAAGACGAGCAAGTCAAAAACATTTACTAAGGACGAATTAAGATCATTGATTAGCTCTTCAAGAAACATCTGCATTAAACTAAATATGCATCGATATTCAATAAAAAAAAGATTATTTTTAATAAAAAGATTGTTTTTCTGTAAATGAACTTGAATTATTATATATAGAGAGAGAGAGAGAGAGAGAGAGAGATGATGAGGGATTCGTAATTTAAAAATCGAGTAGCAGCAGTTCAACGAACGTTTTTCCGAGAGAATTTTGTTTCAATATTTACAAGTTTATTTTTATGCGTAGTAAACAACTTAAAAGCGTTATATGATGGTATTGATAGTACTTGCGTGTCTTAGAACTGCACCCCAACACACAATTCAATACGGACGTAGTCGAAAAAAATACCATAGCAGCGAGGTAATTGAACGACGGAGACACAAGTGACGCCCGAGACCAATTCGATCTGTAATAGAAAGCGTGTTGTGCTGTCTCCGACAAACCGAGATGTGGAATTTTTTTAAGCTCTACCACGAGCCGTTGCGAAACACACGCGGTATTCTCGCGTTAAACAGACACGCGCTCGTGCGTGTGCGTAGGTGGCGGGGTGGAGTGGGTGTTCGGTTTGTTGTACGCAATAACTCGGCAATCACGAAAACAAATTAATAGTGTTAAAACTGAAAACGATAAAGAGCGAAAGAAAACGAAGGAGCCGACGATAAACCGATTACGGATATATCTTAATTCGACGAAAATCCGTTAAATGCAATTGTATGTCTATCGGCCGCCGTACAGATTCGTTTTGTAAAAATAAATTAGTGCGACTGAATATCGAGCATTCACTCCGGCCGACGTCGTTCCGGAATCAATATCGATTCTCTGATTAAGCAAATATATGTTCATGCGAGATTTATTTGTTTTCAGCACGAATTTCCTTCCGTCCGTTTCGGTTCGTGCGTTTTTTTTTTCCTCTCTACGATTAGCGACAAATGCTCATTTCTCGCACACATACGTACGTACAGATTTCGTGATTTTCGCAAACAGTTCGATACATTCTTAACGAACGTTGAAAATGTATCGATGTGAATCGTGTCGTGGTAGATGTTTTTTATAGATGTACGCGCGCGTATAAAAGGGAAACGACGATAAAGGAACCGGTATATCTTTTCCGAAATTATTTAGTGCAAAAACTTTGTTGGTTTGCGCTCGAAAGGTTTCCCGAATCCTATTATTTATTCATAGAATTACAAATCCAATATGACTGTCAAACAATATCGTTCACGAAGCTTCCGACATCTTTAACTGCAGAAAAAAGCGCTAGTGTCGGATTTTGCATTCGTTTACCGTTCAATGTACATTTTTGTAACGAAATATGAATGTATGGAGAGTAACACACTCGCATTCATATGCATATATATATATATATATATATATGTGTGTGTGTGTGTATGTGGTTATGTCAACTGTACATAAATTCCTAAAAAAACATATTTTCTACATCAGACACACCGGCGCGCATGTATATCTCTGCATAGCACATCATCTGTGATTTGGAACATGAATATACACACACACATACACACACATATGCAAATGAACATACAAACGCATACACAGGATTACCTGACTTGCTGCTTTTGGTATAAACAATGACTCTTCACTCAACACAAATCACTATACATCACTGTACTAATTATTCGTGCACTCTGTGTCATGATGCAGCCCTAATCAGTTTGAACAGTAATTAATTCGAATGACACACAGCACAGAATCGATTTTTGACTTCAAAACATGCCAGGACGATTCGAAAAACGTACTAAAATGAGAAAATCTTCTTTATACAATCTTACGACGCAGTAAAAATTGCAAAACTATTTCAATGGACAGATTGCATACACAGTGGTTCCGATGATCTTAATTGGATTTTACAAATTCGTCGGAACGGAAAATATTTTTGAACTGTTTGAACCGATCATTATAAAGTAGTAGTAGTATAACGTATAAATCTCGTGTAACGCGACTTTGATATAACGTTGTTTACAAATTGAGGAAAACCTTGTTTAACGCGGTATTTCTATAACACGGTTTCAATATAACTCGCAATGTTACCGCTCTGTCTATAGCCGCCAGATAACGTCTTTAACCGAAATATAAAAAAAAAACATGATGAACTGGGAATTTTCCTTTTTGTGCCCTTAGCGAAATTCGGGTAAGTCGAGTTGACAGCATTACTTTTATAAACTGGTGATTTCCCGTTTTTATTTTTTTTTTTGTACAGCTATTATTGCTACAGAATGAAGTCGTTTGAGTCGCACATGTTACTTGTTTCTGTGGTCTAAAAAAAAAGATTAAATAAAAATACTTCTCTAGTGTTGGAAGTTTCTTGTCAATAAACGAGCTGAGAATTGAAATTTTAAGTGTACTTTTCTTTATTCGGCGTGTTAAAGTGTGTACGTACGAATATGTATCACCCGAATTAGGTTTCTTTCAAGCGGATATATAATTCGTTGAAAAAATTAACAGATATCTGGCCGTTAATTTATGTATCAAATAAATTAACAAGGGAAATTATTTTCAACTTCGGTCGGAAAAAAAATGATTAATTTCCATTAGAATGAATCAATGAGATTGTTTTCTATTTACATTCTTTTTTTTTAATATATACAAATATTTATATATTATATACCATTTTTATGGGAGATCGAATTGTCTTTCTCATACATAAATGTCACCGAATTAATCAAACTTATAACGTACATACGTTTTAATTGATACCCACTTTTCAAAACTTTAATGGAAATTATAACCCTTTCATTTCGGCTCTTCGTAACTTTATACCTCTTAATCTTATATATATATATATATATATATATATATATATATATATATATATATATATATATATATATAAATGTGCTCGCATATCTTAAACGACGAAGAATTAACGTCTTATATCCGCCACACTTAAGAAAGCCCATTAATCTTGACAGAAGTGTACAAATTAGAAATCGGCGTGCGTAAATTCAGAAAATCCACTTCATTTTCAATTTCCAATATAATTATCTTGTAGCGAGTGACGCCGTACAAAAGAGTACTCGCGCACACACACTTATATATATATATATATATGTATAGAAAGAATTGACTTCAATGGGAACCCGTTTCATTATGAAACGCCCGTCATTTTTAGAAATAGGGCTATGTAACACAATAATGTCGACTGTTGAATACTAGCGTGTGTTGAAATGCAATTACAGTATCGCTAACTATACAAATACGCACTTTTATACATACTCATTTGCATATATATATATATATATATATATATATATATATATATATATATATATATATATATGTATATACATATATATGTATATATAAACATGTGTGTGTGTATGTTTGCGTGCTTACGTTTTTGAAACATGCTGTTCGTTCTCTCGACTCCGACCATATTTATTGGCGTGCGCGCACGACAGAGAAAGAAATCGCGTCGAGTCAATATTCTCGATGCATTGTTGTTAGCAAAATGTTTAATTACAAAGCGACTTTTGCATTAATTTAATTAAATTCGCTGCAAAGTAATTCACGTACGTCAGTACTGTTCCTCGGCTATGTACATAACGTATGCGTTAAATATTTCAAACTTATTCGCTGTTTAAATTGCTGCTGCTCTCCTCATCTTACGTTACGTACACGCATTATATGTACATACTCCGAAAATGAGAGAGAAAGTAGATAGATTACACACCTATGTATATGTACAAAGGGCCCTCCAAAAGGGCCGCAATACTAACAGCTGTATTTCTTTGGACATTTGTTCAGTTTTGACATTGCCATTTTTGTTACGTTTCCGTATACAACAGAACACAACGCATTTCATAACGCAGTTTATTTTTCTGAGAATCGGGCTTGTAAAGTGATTACAATGAATGGAGAAAGGTACCGGAACATGGTAATCAATTTTTTGTTGTGCAGAATTGGATAATATTGATCTGGAGGACATGTGGTTGTAGAGTAAAACGGTGCAAAAAACCGCACAGCTAGTGAAACAATTAATTTGTTTAGGACGAAATTTACTGGTCGCGCGTTATTTTCAATAATGGAAGCATTAATTGTCCGCCGTGATCCTGCTATTTAAAACTCTTTGATTACTTCCTTTGGGACCACGTTAAAGGAAAAGTGTACACCAATAATTCTAAAACAATTTCCGAATTAAGAAATGAAATCCGAAGAGTAATTGGTCAGATAGAGCCCCAGTTGCGTAGGGATGCACGAAATCACGCGGCGGTCACTTACACGATGTTATTTTTAATTTATAAATTTCACACCCCCAACTATTATTAACAATAAAGGAACTTGAAATTTCCGCGCAAGTTCTGTATATTATTTCAAATGAAAAAAACTGCGTCCTTATTGGAAAGCACGCGTACAGATATTTGTGTGCATATCGTAAATGTAATTGCTAATTTTAATGACAAAACTAATATAAGTCTTCGGACATCGAATCAACGATAGACCGTTGTATTTCCAATCAAAAACGTTAACGTATTTTTGAATACAAGACATATAGATGCCGTTGCCTCGAACCGATCGCAACTGTGAAGACGACGCAAAGAAACCAAACATTTTTTTTTTATTGAAAGAAGTTGTTCCGTCCACAAAAGAGTTTCTTCCGTGTTTCGTCTGAATTTCGTTAAACCTCTTCACAACACGCATATTTGTATGGACAGATAGATATGCTGTTTCTATTTATCTCTCTATCAGAGTTTAATCAACTAAAAGCCGTGTTCGCTTTCATGTTCGATCACACGACTGGAGAAGCCCTACACACGAGGCTTCGGGCGTCTCCTCAAAGCGCCACAAAGTACGTCAGTGGCACATTCGACCCTCAAGCTTGGAGATATTCGCGTGGGGTTCGAATTGTAAGTACGCCCGATTTTGATAAATACACGTGAACGAGACACGGAAATGTTCACTATTTTCATTTTCTGCGATAGAGTTTTGTGTAATCGGAACGAGCACACAAAACTTTCTAACACCTTTTTAATCAAACGCATCTGTATAATTATCAGTGCGATCGCAGATTGTATGTGCCTTCATTTTATTCACGTTTTATATTCGACATTCACAATCGGTTACATTTGTTAATCGAAATGCTTAAAAGCATTGAAAGCATGAACGGATAACTGAATCTCATATTTTGTAAAAATAAATGGCAACAATTAGAAAGTCAATCTCTACTTAGTAAACTAAGCCGATTCGAACTGGAAACATTTTCTTAACTTTTATAATTTACAAAAAATATGGATAATATTTAATAAGTTAAAAAATTTCTAGAAAAAAGTATATTTAATAGGAGAGGAATTCCATTGTGAAGTGTGGACCGTAACGGTAAAAAAGTAAATCCATAGTAAATGTTAGTCTCTTTTAACGGGCGCACCCGAGAAATGGTAAATTGTAAAAGCAGGATTATTCACTTACCGTTGGAGTGAAACAGTAAAATTAAGTGATGCATTGTTAGTTATTTATGGCCATTTAGTAAACATTCAGCAATGGGACGTTTCACATCGATATTTCGCTGTGAAATCATTTTACAAGAAAGGGTGAGTCTGTTACAAGTGTACAGCGGCTCTTTCGCAATCATTATAACAATCCGCGTCGTGGACAGATACATCATGAACTTGTGGATTCAGAAGTCTGAGGAAACTAGTTTTACATAAAATGTGAAGCATTATGAGTCGAGAAGAACAGTAATAACACCAGAAAACATTGACGGTAATAGAGTTGCCGTAATGCGTAGTCCGCGACCTGATTACAATCTTTCTGACGCAAGAATTAATTCGATTTCCACAAATCGCACGGTCCCAACAAGATAAGGCAATAAGTCAAAATTCTGCAGGTCCATCGCTGCTTTCGGAGTGCTCTTTCCATACCATATCTTTTTCAAAAAATGAGATGTTATTTGACCTGCAAGATCCGCACATTTGATGGCGTGTGATTCTTTTCTTTGAGGTCATCTAAAAAGCAAGGTGTATGTTGATCGTCCACACACTATCCCTGGACTTGAATTAAAAATACAAGAAGCAATTTCGAAGCTTTCATCAGACATATTGAGACGCATAATGGAAAATTTTCCTAAGAAGATTATGGGAATGCATGCGCGGAAATCGTGCTGGTCGTTTTATTTAAAAAAATAAAATATCCCGATATATTTAACAAGAATATGTAAACAAAATTATGTAAAAATACAAATCCATTTTATTATTATGTTTTGAAAATTTCCCGTTTATCTGGCGCCCTTATACATCTTAAAACATATGTTTATATGTGTGTCGACAGTTAAATATTTGAAGTGAAGAACTATCGTTAAACGTTCTTTAATAACCGGTCTTATTCTTGCTCTTACTCTCCAAACGTCTTTCGGTGGCTGGCGAGTTGATCGTTCATTGTAAATTTGACGGTCGCTGAGGGCAGTGCTAATTTTTAAAAACGCAATGAAAGCGTCTTAAACAAATACAAAAACTGAGATCGCTGTAATTATTAAAACTTAATTCGACGTTATGTCGTGCATGCTGTGTGTTTTTTTTTTTGTTAATACGATTCGTGCAACGATAACGACAATAAGTCCGACCACAACAATGGTCGTTATCGTTACAAAGAACAGTATTAATTTTTCGGATGCGAGTGAGAGCTGACGTTATCTCGAAGAGGAGCGCGTCGTAAACAGAAATTGATATGCCGTCTTTCTTTCTCCGCGCGAGAGAAGAATGCAGAAAAATTCGTACGACTGATACGCAGAGGCAAAAAAAAAAAAACAAATTACATTTGTTGTCAAAGAAAATTATTATACGTAATATCTCTCGCAGCGACGATGCAAACGTACAACAGTTGTGTGTACACGCTTTTAATACACTTTTTAAAATAATTTTCATTCGGCACCGGGGTCGCACGGCGGCCGGGGGGTGGAAAAAAAAGAACGTTCTCGAGTCGTTCGTAACCGCCGTCGGCCGGGAGAGAACGCCCGTCGGCCCGCCACTACAGCCACTACACTTCCCTCCGCTCCGACGCCGTCGTCTTCGTCGCCACCACCACTCCTTCCTGCGAGATAAATTAGTTTCAAAGTTTAACTTTGTACTTCCCATATCAGTAGGTTGTAAGTAGCGTTCCCAAGGCGGCGGTCTTCTTAATAGTAGTAAAGGCAAAAGTTAACTTTTGAAATACAAATATACTTGTTCGAGAATGCGTTTATGAAATTTATACGAGTTTCTACTTAAATTCACAATTTCGGAAAGTGGTTATCTGAGGAAGCTATAAAATTACCATTATTCTTATTGCTGATACTAGCCGTATTTCTCGACCGTTTACTTTTTTCTAGCAATAAAATTAGTACGTCGATTATTAACCGTCATAATACAGAGCACGAGAGTAAATTTGAAAGCAGTTTCAAAGTAATCTCGCCGAAGCTTATCGACTCTCCGGAACAGTCTATTTCTTTTCAATTAAAGTTCATAAGCTGGGAACAGGAGACGGCGCTGATTTGTGTGCAACGTATAATCATTGCGATGCACACAAAAATCTCGATTCTTAAATAATTCAATGTGTTTGACATTTTCTTTCTACTGTAAAGATTCCATACACTCAGTTAAATACTCTTCGAACACATTTTCGATCCAAACTGAAATTTACTACAATTAATAGCAACTTATAACGCAATTATTGTATTTCTTAAAGTGTATTAAAACATAATAATATTCGATAAATACATTTCCAATTTCCCAACAAATATGAATCAATAAGACACATTTTAAAATCTCTACATAAATAAAATAACGAACGACACGTTATGACAGAGAACGGATCTGTTATGTCTGATTATTCGCAAAATTATTGAATCCCCAATCGAATCCACTATATTTATTTTTATATATATATATACATATATATATATACAAGTGTGTGTGTGTGTATTATGTATGTATATAAAGTGCAAATTAAAGTGTATTCCCAAGACCGTGACAAAAGCGATGAACGCTGACACGAAAATCTGCTACGGTGTACATGTCGTATCCCCTTCGGGACGTTCTCTAATATCATATTGTATTCCTTTACAGATAATTCTCACTTTATAAATATAATGAATGGTGGAGCGACGTTGACGCAATCTCAGTCATGTAAGAATGGATATAATTTTCATTCTCCAGTCTGTGTGTACATGTGCACGCGCGTACGAGTATATTTTTATACACGGAGAGGATGTTTCAATCTCCATACATTTTTTCAATAAATCGTCAAAGAAAATATTTCCACTTTTAATCCGTGTTATATTTAGATCGAACGGTTTCAATGGAACGGGTTTATTAAGAACGATTAGTTTTATTGAAATGGGCATGTTTGATGTTAAGTGTATATATATATATATATGTATATATATATAATAAAAAAATAGATGAGGTTGGAATCAACGTTCATTAGTGTTTAAAGCACAATTCTTGTTCAGGAATAAAATTATACAAACGTCATGTGTTATGTGTAAAAGTAACCGTTTCAGAGAAAAGTTAATACATTTATCGGATAAGCGTATGAATGCACCTTTCTGTTAAATGAGGTAACCCTCGTATAACGCGGTTTTGATATAACGCTATTTTTGAATTGCGGCAAGCTGTGGTTAACGCGGTATTTCTATACCAAAATATATATTTGTCAATTTTATTTTTGAATGAAGTTTATTTCTTAATTTTATCTTAAAATACATTTGGTGTTTTATGTGCAATAAGAAACGTTTGTAACTTAACCTATCGTCTTATATACAATGGAAATCGCACATAATGCGATTTGCTTGTCAGACTTAAGTTCTATAGTTTTGAAAATTTGCAGTTTTTCATCTTTTCTGCTGATGAAACAAACCCTGCACACGGACATTTAATAATCTTCGATATTGACATCGTTCTAAATTAACCGAAATGAAAGAGCATACGCGTATCTCTTACAAAATAACAGATAAACGTCGACGTTCAAACAGCATGCGAACTCTTAACATACAGCAAATTGATTAAGATAAGTTTTTTTTTGTCGAGCTCCGTACGAGCATTCGGAAGAAACAGCGCCGTTGAATTATTCAAACTCGCAATGTACGGAATAAAAATATCTCCATTGATGAATAACTTAATTGGATACCCAAATCAAGCCGAATATAAATAAATAAAAAGAATCGTACGGATGCTACGAACCGACGACCAACAACAAAGACACAGCGACGATGCACGCGTCCCACGCACCCGACTGTTCATCCTAGTTTCGTCCCACGTTTCGTTCTCTACAGCTGAAAGTCTAACGTGTGCTTGCGTGCGTGCGTGCTCGCGTGTGTGCGCGCGTGCATGTGCTTCGATACATTGTTGTCGTGCTGTTACATCTCGCCGAGCCACCGGTTTGAGCTTCACGATTTGTACTGTGATAGCGGAGAGGATTCATTCGAAGCGTTGCGATTTTTCAAGACGAGTTTGTCAGTGTGTGTGTGTGTGTGTTTTTTTTTTCTTTACACAGGGTTCTCTCGTATCGATGACGCTATTCTCACGCACTGATTGGTGTGTCGGATCAGAGGACTTCCATACGGTCCACTCGGAGGTATTTTTTATTCTTCTTTACCGATCAGTCAACATACATTCATCCAATAATGGAATTTTAGTGCAGTTCTTTCCCTGTAAATCTATTTTCTATATTCAAAACTCATTCAGTCGATACGAAAACATTTTGTTATTTTTCATCTAGAATTATCTACTACATATAAGACCTGATCTCCAAATTACTCTTCATAAATATCACCTTCATGTTCTCGGCGACGACCTCTAAACCCTTAATATTACTCTTGTATCCTTTTTAAAATGTTCATGAATAATTTTGTAATTTTAAATCATCTACAGTTTATAATTTAATCAGATCTTGCCTGCCAGTCGATAAACATTAAGAAAAGTCTACAACGAAACAGTGTTTGTAGACACAGATGCATCATCTCTTCTTATTCTTGGATAATCTGGCATAGTGGAATGAAACAGACATTGATTGAAATTCAAATATACTTTAAAACACTTTATAATCAATAAATACAGTACGAATCGAAAGAAACAACTACGAATAAAAACCAACTCGGCAAACATAAAACTATTATAACTTTTCGTGTAGCGAAATGTAATAGAAATAGTTGTGTGAGTATACATACATACAATTTTACATGCATATATATATATATATATATATATATATTCAGTATGCCTGTATATCCACTATGTTGTCGAATCTTTTCAAATTTATTCGTCGCCTGTGTAATAAAACTACACAAGAAATAAATCCACCGAAGAGGTATATTTTTCAATAGTTTCAAGTAGCAGCATGTTCATAGTATTGTCGTTGCCTGTTACTGTTTAAAAAAATCCTCTCAGTCGCTTTGTACACCCATACTCACATGCACTTATACATACAATCATATATATATATATATATATATATATATGTATGTATATACATATATATATATATATATATATATATATATATATTTATATGGCTGTGTATATGTACATGTTCCAGCAAGTGCATAGACGTGTAGAGCACAATATATTCCATATGGTGTGCCGTAATAAATCTTTGCAGAATGTTAAATCACTTTTGAAGTAGACCCGGCTAGTTTTTATACTGAAAAATAAAATTAAAACCAAAGAGAATCGGATCTGTGTGTTTAAAGTGGAGTTTTTTTTAAAAAAATCTGAAATAAGTGAAGCAGAAGTGTAATTTATTTAACATAATTTTTGAAAAAGTGAGTCTCACATATATATATATATATATATCATTTTTTTTGAAAAATAGATAAGAGTTAGAATTAACAAGTAAAAAAGTACCCAGCTTAAGCATAGTTTAGATTTGTCAAATTATTATATACATGTATCAGTATTTAATGATCTTAACAGTCGACGCCCCGTTAATCTTTATAAAAGTAAACTGAAAAGTGTTTTTTTAATAAAATGTTATCAATTAAGAAACAGAAAGTTCCTGTCGATATGGTTTTTGAATATAGTATTTTACAAAATATTAAACAGTTTAGAAACTTATAAGAGTATTTGGTTCGATTCTCATGTATATGGATTTGAAATTGTATTTCTTGTTCTTCAGATCACTATTTGACTGAATAGTAATCTCAAAGACATAAAGGGGTATTAAATATGTTAGCTGTCGACGCGCCTCTAAATCCAATTATCTTATATTATCAAAGACAAAAAACACAACTTCAATATCGTGCCTGCTTCACTGCCGAGCTTGTATTCACCATGTTATTAAATGTATTTTTTTTGAAAAAAAAAATAAACATGAGCAGTATGGTGACATATAACAAGTACTGAAATAGTAAGTGAGAGAAAATGAAATCTATCGAGGCAATGTAAAAAGTTGACCAATCTTGAGCTTGACTCAAACTAGAAGCAAATTAAAACGGTGTTTACGCTCTTCGCTCACCTCAAAATTGTTTGAATCGAGTGGACTCGATTCAAACTTTCGACTTGATTGAATAATTTCACAAAGTGAAAGTAGACTTTAGAATTTATTGAATATTATTTTTAAATTTCGAACGCATCTCAAAAGCATCGCTATTCATTTCCAGTTAATCTCGCGTCCTACAAACTCCATTACAATTTTTATAACAACTTAACGACATTTTATGATTTAAAAAACGTATTTTTATTATTTTTTTTTTATAAATTCTAATTTATGTTTCATTAAAACGGAACGACGTGAAGCGTTTTATATAAATGTACTTTTTATACATTTTTCCACGGACGGTATTTTTAAATTTCAAGTTTCATCCATTAATGAAATATCATACGTTTTTAATATGAAATTTTATATCTTTCCATCTCTCTCTCTATATATATGTAACCTATTTATCTATCTGTCTATATATATATATATATATATATATACACGCATGTTAAAAAAGTCAAACAAGAGTGTATTGAAATATGTAGTGTGCATAGCGTTGTATGTTTTCTATGATGAGAACGAGTATGTTTCTGTATGATTGTGTATGTGTTTGGATGTAATCGATATCAGCACATTTTTTTATAAATGAGCGCCGGACTGTAAAATGAAATAAATATATTGCTGCAATTTAGACGAAATTGTGTTGCTCGCGAGAGATGCCGCGCTATCAGTCGGCCGGTCTACACCAATTCGCACGAGATCTATGAGATACATTGTGTGTATGTGTGTATCAATATATATATATATATATATGCATGTGTGTGTGTGTGTACGTACAATACGAGGACGAAAGAGGATCCATGAGAGGAGACGACGCTGGCGTACGATCGGGCCGGTGGCGCCGGTGGTGTGGTACGGGGCGACACAGGAACCAGACTGTAATTTCGCAAGGTAGGGTAGCGACAATAAAACGGGAAACGGGTCATTGGCAGATAACTCACGGCGACCCTGATTAGATGGTGCGGTATCTTGATCGTTATCTGTCCGAGACAAATTCAATTTCTACTCTTTTTTTGTGACGAATACGTCTCGATAACTGATTTATCGTCGACTAATTGTCCGGCATCGCGGTTAATCACCCTCTATCATGTCTGACTTTAAACTTTGTCGATCGTACACGTTGCATTTATTCTGTACGATACAAAATATCGAGCTGCAACAACGATTTGAATGTCGAGGATAGACAGTGAATATTGCTGTGTTTTCAATCGACATTTTATTTAATAGGAGACTTAAATCTCAATGATGCAGTGAATAAGTATTTTGAATCCAGAAAAAACGTGCCCTTCGCCACGACGTACATCCGTCATTTTCAACGTTCGCAAAACTAATCTGATCATGTGCAAAAATGTGAGTGTCTCTTGCTCATAAATGACTTCTGTGTGCTCTTTCGGCCTAACATTCGACTGTTATTCTAGAAGTCGGACCCGGCGATTCGATCATTGATTATGATCGAAATTAATTTTTCACTCGTTACCGTCCGTGAGCTATTATTGGAAACTCTTGCAAAAATATAATATTAAAAGAAAGTTTCATCAATTACAGAATATTAATATAATATACGGAACGTCGAGAGCAGCGGTTGTGCGTTACAGTGACGTCGCCTCGAATAATTGCGTGTAAATGAAAGCCCCGCACGAAAATCTCGACGTCGTGTCATAAAATGTAGAAATGCTTAGTCTGGCAACTAAAAGCAAACACAAACTCGGCTATTATACGCCTACGGACACAAAAGAAACTCACTGATGCGCTAAATTTTCGTGATCAACTTTTATATAAAGTGTGGATTATGTTTGTTTTTCCCCTGTCTCTGTCTCTGCCTGTCTACCTCCTTTTTCCCTACGCTCCCATATATATGCGTGTATGTGTGTGTCTGTGTGTATGCACGAAGAAAGAAACTCATAAACTATAAAGTGGTGTTTGATAAATATCGTTGAGATTAGGAGTTAATTTAATAACGCGATCGTTCGTGATAACTTTGAAGTGACTGGGTTCGGTTTTCCCCTCTTTTCTTTTTCTATCTCTTTTATTCATTACAGTTCATAAATAAATATCAACAGGGACGAAAACAGTGCCCGTAACTGACGAACGGCAACAATACATCTTTATTCATTACCGGAACGTGTTGATTTTTATGTTTTTCAATCGTTTGCCTTTTAGAAATCGACTTGTCTTCCATTTTCTCGGTTTATCTGTACGTTTATTGAATACAATTACGAATGCACGTTTTAGAACAATGTCTTTAACGTTTCAATTATTGGAATATCTACGGTTTTACTGCTCTAAAATCATTACTGCTTTATTGGTCAGCTGAAAATGTTTTACAACTTTCTAAAAATGCATATTTATAATCGACGTTCAACAGCGTCTTTAAGATGTTTAGGTCATTTGTGTTGCTCTGTTCTAATACTGACTGTCTCTGTATTTGCTGTATTTTTTCACGATAACGAACATTGTGATTCACATTAAACAGATAGGCTACCGTTCATGTCATTGTCGAACGCACATTCAAATGTATCAATCGTTAGTGTCAGATATTATCGAAACGGTTATCGTTCGGGAAGAGGAGTCCACGTCGAATGAATTTCCATGCAAACGGTCGACACGTCTCGTTCGTTTATGTTCCACTCGAACGTTTTATAAATAAAGCTCGGTAGTTATTTATTTTGTACGCTGTACACAATCATTATACGTCCAATTCATTCGATTGTGCTCCGCGTTCACCCTTAATCAAAAGACATTCGCTGTCAGTTAACTAATGCGGTAAAAGAGCTGCGGCGCGCCTTCGTCAAGCGCAGAACGACGACGACGACGACGTCGACGGGTCCTGGCCGTGTGGGGGCGAGCCGTGCAGAGCGAACGAACGGCATCTATGGGCGTTCTAATGGACCGCGCTGTGTCTGAATATGTCCTTAATCAGCATAAATCAAATCTCTAATGACTGGCACTTACAGTTTCTAGGATCACTCGGGCTCCGTACGTTACTCAATGCCTCTCTATTCGGTCGTCCCTTCGCCGTTGCCGCACGACGACACATTTCCACTCGGCCAGGGATGTACATTAGCTAATCGCTTATTTCGTGGCAATTGAGGATTCTTTTTTCTCTTCGAATATTATGTACACTTTTTTACGGCATTTTCATCTTCCTCGTGTTTGAGCATTCGTAGTAAGTGAATAGTGGTAAATAAGCGTCCATCGAGTACAAGAGAATATAAAAACATTCTCCTCTCAATATTTGGACTTGTGTATGTATGTATATATATATATATATACATATATTCATTTATCCATCAATTAATATAAACAATTTATTATAAATGGTATTCAAATCCGAAAGGCGCACCCCGTAAACGCGTTCCACCGTTAAACGATTTACATACTTAATGCAAATCGTCGACGAATTGTTTTAAAATAAACAAGCACAAACGCAGTCCGCCCCGTATGAACCCCGTCCGTTGCGATTCGATCTCGAGACACCTCATTAACTATTCTGCTGAAAAATAATAATAAAGCGTTCCGTTTGATACCCCAACGTCTTGTCAACGGCGTCTAATGAATTTTTAATTAGATCCACCAATTATGACAGCTTGCTTTCCATATTAAAATATACTCGACTCGATAACAGTAAGTAATTATAAAATAACGCCCACACTACTTGTTACGTTCCGCTCGCCGTACGACGCTATTCAATTTGGAACGGTGATTGTTTAATTCGTATATTAATATTTTTTTATTCGGACGTCTGTCTCGTCTAACGAACTTCGTATCAATTAGTGGCTCGAACTACTTATTTCTTTTTATCGCTACCTTACATTTCTTTTCGATTGAATTATATACGGCGTTTTAATGTCGATATGAGTACACTGGAAAAAACACTAAACTTTAGGTTTTTATATAAATTATTATTGGCTTTTTTCAGGTGTACGTTTTGAAAATGGTTCAACGAATATAATGAACGAAAGTTGGAAGTTTGGTTTTTATTTCAATAAATAAATCAATACTACTTATTTATTAATCCTGTACATAAAAATATCAGATATAAAAATTAATCCGGTGCCATTACACTGAATGAATCGTAACTCTGTTTCAAATTAAAATATTTTCTCGTCATTTTAACATTTTGAAATGCCGACCTTAACATTTAAAAATAATATCATCTTTGCCAGTAACCTCACAAAACAGCAGCGAACACGATGGCGTCCGAAAAGCAGCATATTATGCATTGCATACTTTTTGTATTTCTATTTTAAAAAAAAAGAATGGATTGTTCAGTTTTCGAGGGAAGTGTCGTGACGCATAAAACATACAAAAAATACTAAACCAGTGAAAGAAGTCATTCAAAAATGCATTGACGACTTCATCGACACAAAGCAGTCATCCTTTTTTCGGCAAGCGGTTCATCAGTTACCCGACAAATGAAGCAAAGTTATACAAATTAATGGGGGATATTTTGAAGATTGAGATGTATTCCATTTTTCCGTAAAACGAATGAAAGATGGATTTATACAAAAGCAAATCTTCAGAAAGGATTAGTTACGATTATCACAATACATTGCTGACACTGTGACTAAATTGAAGTTCACAAATGAACTCTTTATTCATTTCATAACCAACAAATAAGTTTCCGATCAAAAATATTCAGTAAATCATTCTTTTCTATTTTTAATTGCTGCTCATGCCCATTTTAATACCGATTCTGGTGTTTCAGAGCGTCAAGGTACATAAAAATCAGTGCCACTACGCAATCTATACCATGATTACTTATTGATCTATCTCCGTCTATGATTATCGATGGCTACATACTGAAATGTACAAGATATGTGGAGTGGAAAAATACTTTATTTGTGAAATATCATGATTATATATATATATATATATATATATAAAATAAACCAAAACAATACTCGTGGAAAGACTTTTTTTAAATATTTCAGCACAAATATCAATCTCTGATCCGTCGTTCATTTCGCACCCGTTCCGCATCCGCTCAACAGTCACTAACCCCGAACCAGATTTCCAGCAGAATTCCGTCATTTGGATCCCTTTCGAACGGCGTCCGCTCGACAATCGAGTTCCGCTCTCACGCCGTCGGTCCCGTGCCGAACCGTCGACTCGCCGTAAACCAAAATAACGTTTCAATCGACTTAATTCGGCGTACAGTTTTTATTGCAATTTTTATTGACGGCATAAACGTTCGCCGTGTCCCGCGATTCGGCACTCCTGCGATTGTCCTGATTTCCCGCGTGTAGCCGTACTATCGTCGAGTTTTATCATCGCGTGTATAATTTGATGTGTGATTCCGATTGTCTGATTATCAATCTTGCAGAATGCACCGCATGTACCGTCGTATCGAATCGTGTTCCGGCGTATCTTCATAACTCGACTGACGTTCGAAACGCGTAAAATTCATATTGAATAGAATTCATACGAACAGTGTATTTGCACGTGTGTGTCCCGTGTACATGTTATGAACATGAACGTGTGTTCGTCGCTGATATTTCCGCACAGGAGGCGAACAGAAAAACAGCGCGCGAGCAGTTCAGAGTCTGTTTAATTTAATTAACTCGATTTTAATCAATTGATTCGGATTTAGTTAACTGAATTAGTTTAATCGAATTGTACGCTACGCACGCACCATTAAATTTCGGTATTTAAATTTCGTGCGAATCGTCAAAAACATACAGCGCAGAGGTGAAACTTTGTTCGACTCGAAGTATATATAAAATGTGTAGAGTTTAAGGCACAATAGGGCTTAATAGGTACGACGCAAGGAAATTTCTCGAGCGATTCTCAATCTATATAAATAATTTAATACGTTTAAGAGTACGTATATGCGTGTCTGTTTGTACACACACACACCATGAACAAAAAGTTCCAGGAATCCAAAATGTTTGACTGTGTTAATCAAAATTTATTTTATCGCGTTCAAAGTATTCTCCATCGTCTGCAACGGTCTTATGCCGCAGCTTCGGCCAATCTTCTGAATATCATCAGCAATCTCTCATATGGTCGATCGACGATCATTCACGATCAAATCTTTCAGTTTTTGAACATTTTCTTCGTCGGTTGATGTTGACGGCTGTTCTGAACGAGGGTCATCTTCCACCGACTCTCGGTCGTCCCTTAAACAAACTGTGCCACTCTTGAACGGGCGTTTGCGATGAACGCTCATCTCCAAATACTTTTTCCAACATTTTAAATTTATCAGCACAATAAATTTCGTTTTTAGACACAAGATTCGATTGAAGTTCGTTGTTCGATAAATTAACACGTAGTAAAATTCGCCGAAGACACACCAAACACAAAAAAAAACATCAACTGTTAGCACGAACGGTTTGAGAGATCGCAATAACTTTCGGCGAAGGTGACAGTGGAAGGTGTACCGACATTATCATTTATACAATTCAGACGTTGGATTTGCGCAGTTCTTTTAAAACAGTAATTCCGGAAACTTTTTGATCAGAGCGCTATGTACGAATGCACGTGTGTGGATCTACTGACTCGTTCCCGTGAAAGTCGTAGGATCTACGTCGGGTGGAAAACGGTATGACGGAGAACGTCACAGAATGTCACATTCGAGCGGCGTCGGGTTCGGCAACGCGGCGAGTAAATATTTCCAGACATTAATACATACATTTCTTGCAAACGTGTCGTCGTTGTGATGTATTTATAAGGAAGATTGATTATTCGAACGCGACAAATAATAGAAATACGACAGACGGGACCAATTTCGTTTGACGTTTTCATTTTAAAAATGAGCGCTTTTCCAATACGACTTCGTGTACGATTTTTCACGTTTTTCATTTATTATACATCGTTCGGTATCGAATAATCGCTTATAGACGAGCAAATATATTCACTCGTGTATTGATGTGCGCGCACAAATACACGCACGCACGTACGCACGCACGCACGCACGCACAAACACGCGGAGAAAGGGATATAAACGCACGTATGTACGCTCGTGTTTTGGTCGTAGAGAGAAGTTCCTTTTTTCCAGTCACTCCCTTTAGATTTGAACATACAATTCATATGATTCTATGCATATACGCATGCATATGTAGGTATGTATTTGTAAATGTACATACATAAAGTATTAATTAACCGTTCAAAATTCAAAAGAAAAAAACGTTCAAAGGAAAATGAAAGTAAATGTCGTGACCGTGAAAATCGATATGGAATATTCGAGTTAGTGTTTTTTTTATTATACGTGTCATAGTCTAGACTGATTAATCAAAAAAGAAACATTAAAAAATCAGTGCGGCGGGGCATAATTTGATTCTGTGTAGTGGCAGCGGACAACGATAACCAATCACGCTATTTGTTGACGTTTTGAATATAAATAAGCTATTTATCTGACAAGTTTTTTTATAGTGACATGTTATATATATATATATATATATATATATATATATATATATATTACATATCAGCAGCAGTAGCAACCTACAATATATAGAGAAAACAAGTTGAAAAATCGACCAACCAAAGTCCCATGATAAAAAGATAATAGAGAAATTAAAAACGGCCAAAAAAAATGTTTACCTGTATAACAGGCCAGAAAGAAGACGAGGAGTGAAGAAACATAATTACTGTACAAATAGATCATGAATTTGATGTATGTAAGGGGAGAGTGAATACATTTTAAAGGGCGAGCACGAAGTTACTTGAAAGTTTTCCTGGCAAATAAAGGAAGAGTCAAACTGCAAACTACGTACATTAGAATTTTATTCTCGTGAAAGAGTATCGTACACCGAGACAGCCGATATCGAAGCAGGGCAACTGAAGCGATCGAAAAAGTGTCAGATGTAATTATTTGTATGAACTCTCGTGTTTTCTATACAGTGACAAAATTACGTGTAGTGTATAAAAGGCAAATGATCGAAATGAAACCTGAAAGCTTTCGAAATATCTACTTTAGCGCTAATCGAAAAGAGTCACTCTTTCACAACACATAAATATGGAAACATTTTTTTTTTCGAAAATAAAAAAACAAATAACCGAATTCACAAAGAGCATCATAAAGTTGAATTGCGTTTTTGTTACGCATCCATATTCATTGCAGAGCGGCCGAGCACGACAATAACTCCATATCAAATATTATGTTGTTTTTTTTTTGTTATAATTGTTAATCACACGCACGAATGTTTATTACGAACGAATCTAATTATCGGCACGTTCCTTTTTTAATCCGGTTCGAACGAACGAGCGGTTCGGTCGAAACAAACAATATATATATATATATATATATATATATATATATATATATATATATTTGCAATCGATAGGCTTCAATCAAAAGTAACATTCAGACCGCTCCGCAGCTGAACTAATTACAATCCGCGGAAAAAATATAAAAACCGTACCGCTGCTGCGCTTTACAATTTCCCCGTGGAGTGAGCGGCGGCGTATCTTCTCCATCCCCCGTTTTTAATTACGAGAACCAAACAGTTGATTATTCTCCGACGTCTGGTACGTGCGTGCCTGTCGAACGCGACTTCGACCACAGCTGCAGAAGAAAAAGTTCGCGCGACGAAATTAACCGTGGAATTTCCGTACGTAAATGGCACGCTTCATTTAACGAACGATATTTTCGAATGGAGAAGAGCACCGGAGCCGCTGGAGCGACTGAACCGGAGCGCACGGATACTCGAAATATTCTGTTTCTGAGTCCGTGTACTCGTGACCACTTATCTAACCGTAATTAATTGCGTATGTGATTCGATTATAATCAACGAGTAGTTGGAAATTGTTTCAGAAAGAGAAGTACGTGTAGAATTCCATACAAGAATTACGATTTTAATTTCGAGTTTAAAGAGTGCCTCATACTCGGTTTTACGTTGGAATCCTTGTAATCGCTCGTTATATTTTAAAGTTAAGTTATGGGATGGTGTGTCGACGATCAATATACACCTCGCTCTTTAGATAACTTCAAAGAAAATAATCACAGACCGTCAAATCTGGGGATCGTGCTGACCGAACAAAATCTACATTTTTGGAAATGATATGGTTCAAAAAAAGCTCTTACAGCGGCCGTGGACACACTAGCGGTATCACTTGTTATCCCATCTTGCTGGAACTATATAATTTATGAAAATCGAATTAATTCTTGCGTCAGAACGTTGTTGTAATCACGTCGTGGGCTACGCGTCACGGAAACCCTAACACGGTCAACGTTTTCTGGTGTTCTTACTGTTCTTCCGAACCCTTGATTCTTCAAATTTAATATAAAATCAGTTTTCTCAAAATTCTGAACGCATAAGTTGATAGCATGAGAGGTCGGTATCTGCTCACAGCGCATAATGATTGTGAAATATTCGTTGCACAATTGTAGCAGACTCGCCATTTTTGTAAAATGATTTCAGAGGGAAAGCTCGTTCTGCACCGGTCACCAGCGCTCCATATTCGCTAAATGACCACGAATAACTAACATTGTATCACTCCAACGGTAAGCGAATAGGCTTGCTTTCAAAATTTCCTGCTCCACTAACGCACCCGTCACTAATCAGGCATTTAATAAAATAAACGAGACAATTTAATTTTTTTTTCTATTTCTTGTGAAATTACAAACATCTGCATCTCATTATTTTCGATCTAATCGATCCATTTGAAATAATGTTTCTTTTCAAAGTAACTTAACACTGTTATTATTTTTATTTTCTATGCAATTACTTACTAAAGATGAACGAGGCGTTCGAACTAATCGTTTTAGCTCACACAAATCTTCATAATCAATCAATCGGACAGTTTCGAATAACGATTAAAAATTCAATTTACATCTGTATCGAAAATCGCGAGCAGATCCGTCTCTCGTCTCGATCAGCGCGTAGAAAAAGTTAGAAGGGAAAAAACACACACACATCGAGCGAACAATCCGACACCGACGACGCAACGTCGCGCCGACAAACTCCTCCGTTTCGTTCGAACGAAACTTCCATCCAAGTTGTGTTGTTTCGAATAACATGTTTATTTAATGTTGCTTCTATAGTTGCGTTACTTTCACAGTAAATATTTAAATTGACGACGGCCAAATTGTTTAGAAACGTTCACCGGCACAACTCTAACGAATCCGATCCGATCCAGGAGCGGATGCCGGGCGAAACTTTCTTCCCGGGAATATTTTCAGCCAATAATGAATGTCCGGCTGAATGATTTATCAAGGAAACCCTCGCAGATAGTTGTCTCAGTGGTGTACGTGGCTAATATTTTAATGTGTGCGGCCAGAGTTCCGTTCGCATTCGGTTTTTGAACATACTTTGTTTTTGTGCGAACGATTCACTTCGACGATTATATTTATAAAACAACTAATTATTAACCAGCCGTATTTAGTCGAACGATCCGATTAAAACAGTTTCAACAATTGTTTTATTATAACAAACAATCGATTAATAATTTTCCTAGTTAAAAATTTAGTAAAAACTCGTTAGTAAATATATATATATATAAAAACATGAAGGAAAAAAACGCTCGTTAAAATTTAATTCTAATTTAAAAACAATGTATAGAAACAGCAAGTAACTTTTAAAACGATAATGTTATGTAAATTAATATAATTCACAATGGAACGTTCATATATATATAAATATTACAAGCTTTTTCCGATAATTAAAAAGAACAGAGTGTGGGGCGCGCAAAAATTCAATGCCTTATAATTAAAACAATTCTGAATGGAAGTCAACGTGCGGGGGTGTTTGGAATTCGACAGAAAACGATATATAATGTTATCTGTGCAGTGAACAGAAAAAACTGAAAACTTATTTGTATACTGGATAAAGTTCTATTTTTAATTTTCTATACTGGAAACTGTTTTTGAATAAAACATGATTTTTCTATAAATCTATGTTTTTACGATTATATTATATAAATATATATGAGTTTTATTTCCAGTTAGGTTCGGAAAATTGTCTTCTGAATGTAATACGCTAGATGTTTTCTCGTGAAGCTGATTTCTGTGGTATTATCGTATAATCTCTTCACATATTTGTCTCGTCACTTTCTACTGTAACACAAACATCGATTACACGAAAGATTCCGTTTCGAACTTTTTAATACATCGGTGAAAAGTCCTGTTTTAATGTAAGATTCCTCGACACTACAACGAAATGACGACAAACATAGATGACTGAATTTACCGCGAAATCTAAAAACGCACATCAGAAATACTACACGACGAACACACGCTGCAAAAAAGTCAAAGGCAGACGGGAGAAGGCACCGAGAGCGTCGACTTTCGGTCCGGCGATCGAAATTCTAAAATGTACACGACGGATAATAGATCAGCAGCCGCGTGTCCCCCGGAGGCAACATTTATGGCAACGGCTCTATGATTGTAAACTTCCTGGTTGTGTAGTAAGGATAAATTTATGACGTCGAGGGAGGGAGAGAGACGGTGGCCGCTTTTCGGGCGGTTATTTATCTGTCTGCGGCGGACGGGACGCGCACACCGTACGCCACAACGTGGCGCCGTATATTCCGTCGTAATAAAGGTACGTGAAGTATCGAACGGTACATTTTCGATATCATTTATTCATTGGAAGAACGGCGAGGGACACGACGGCACTGGAGTATTCCGAACGGCCGGGGTTCCACGTAGCCAAGGTCGAGGATGATGGCGGCGCTTCCGCCTGCGACGGGTCATTCGTATCGCTGACACGAACATCTGTTTCAGTTTATTTTGCGTATATATACATATATACAGCGATCATGAAAAGAAACGAAATTCAACCACTAAAAAGAACGACAGACGAAAGTATCGTCAAACAGCCGTTTAATTGATTTATAAAAACCAATGATATGTATGAATGACAGAAATATATTTATGTTTAACTCGGTTCGTTGTGTTCCTGTCGACCACAGGAACAACAATTTGTTACATGAAACTCTCAGACCTACACCGAAACGCTGTGAGGATGGTGGTATCTTCAGAGAAACACTTATAAGTGATAAACAGTACAATAATTGATTACTTTTATTATTGATTTCTTGATACGGCTTATGAAAATTTATTCGTGGAAAAAATCTTTGTAATAATATAGTTTTCGCTGAACTTACTTACACGAACGAATTGATTGCCCAGCCCGCAAAAGAAGTCGGCGATAAGTCCAGTGACAAGGTATAGAGAAATAAATTTTTTCTCTATTCCGACGCGCTGAAGATGATGGCATCTCTATCGTGCTACAACACGTAACCAATATTCAAAATTGTTTATTAGATATTTTCGAATAGAAAAACTGTCTGTTGTTTGCCGGACGAAAAGAAGTATTCATTTGAAAAAAAAATGTTTGCAGTCACTTTCCTTCTCGATGCTATAATTTACTACTGCGCCAACATATCTGCTCTCGGATTAAATTATCCAGTCGAAATAATCGAGTTAGATTCTCGTTAAGAACTGAAAATTTGAGCGAATACATTTTTCGCATAATTAGATAATGTCTGCATAAATTTTTATTCGATTGCCTAGAATCAGGGTAAAAAAATTCTTAACTACTACAAACGATTCTTAAAAGTAATGATAAGAAAATTATTTAAAACTCTGCTTGTATTTTCACAAATGAATTCTTTTTTTCGTGTCACAACACACGATGACATTTTCTGCTCAAAAATGTTCGACGAATCGTCACTGATGAATGTTGGTAGATGCTTGCACGCATTTAGATGACGATTCAGTCGTCACGAGTATAGAAGAATCTCAGATCGTATAATGTGACAAGTAAAGAGTATTGAGCGTCGTTTGAGTTGAGAATTAAATTAAGGGAAAAAAAACGAACGATTCTAAATTTACTGAAAACGAATCCTCATCGTAAATTTTCCACGGTCACGATTGATTTTCGATATTAATACGACGCATTTTGTAATGAAAGAAAAACAATAGAAAATTTTCACAAGAAAAAGAGCCATTGTGGCAAATTAGAACACGACGACGGCGGCGGCGGCGACGACGACGACGACGAGCTCGTTGCCAATACGAAACTCGGTCGGAATAAAATCCACCGTCGTCGTATTTTTCCAATAAAAACTTTCCACGAAATTCTCGCAGTAATATCAGTTTGATGACCGAGTCCAATGTACATATTTATTTCGATGTTTGTTCTCCGACATCGATTCGAAAGCCAAACCGAAAAGATGTAGCGGCGTCCGTCGACGCTGCAACTGGAAAACTTGCCACATAAACGTAACTCGTAACAGAAATGAGTAGCCGAGATCGAGCACACATGCATACTAGGAGAGAAACACACACACACACACACACACAATGAGGCGCACACGGTATTTGTTTTATGTCATTAAACTGCACTCTGATTGTGTTCTCGTTCGACGATAACAAGAGTACAGCGCGTTTATTTGCTCATTTTCGGAAATGAATTATGACACCGTGTTGTAACTATTGGATTTTTTCACTTGAAAGCAGTAACAGACAACGATTCGTGCGCTTGAATTAATCCCGATTGCAGAGCATGCCTGCGAATAATCCGCTGGTTGTATCAAATCGTACTCTGTAATAATTAGTTTGCTATCTGGTAATCTCGTTCTCTCGACAAACAAAAATAATAATGACGATCATGTTTGGCTTTCTATTCAAATGTTCACGTAGCAGTAATTTAGAACGTACGTTGTAAAACGAATGAGATATCAGTTCGATTTTGTGTGGTGTGTAACGTATACCAAAAAAAAAGGAGGGGAAAGAAACCCTTAATATTGAAATATTTTATCAATGCTCGATCGTACTTCGATTTTCTCCATTGTTTACAAAACGCAAAACTCGTTCACTTCTTGACAGATTGTCAAATTCGAAATACATGACATATGTTTATGAAACTTCAAAGTCGAACCAGTGAAGAGCGACACTGCATAAAACCATAGACAGTTCATGACAATTTGCGTCCCGCCCTAGTAGGAGACTCTGATCTGAAAACTTAACGATTAACGTTCGATATCAGCGCCGCTACTGAAAAAAAAACAACGGTACGAATGTTCGTCGCGAGCGATTTAAATAAAATGAACGAAACGAAGAAAACTTCGAGCACTATTTTCGTTATATGTAGCGAGCTCGTGTCGAGCTTAATCGTAGATACAGTTAATAATAAGCTGTTAAGTCGGAGAGAACGTTAGAGTTTCGCGAACTTAGATTAAATTTGCAGGAAACGATAATTTTTATACGTTCGCTTAATTACGCCAGTTATGAACTCGCTCTGCCCTCCGGTGCACTTAAACGTGTCCGTTATTTAACAAGTTGAAATGCACTGAACGGATTGTGTGACACGGACGAGCTGAACGGACCACCGACAGGCAGTCTCGTCGCACACAACGATTTCAGATAAGATCGGGCGGTGTGTGTGTGTGTGTGTATTTTTGACGATCCGAGTTTTGAATAATTAAAACGAGATTCCCTATTAACGTTATGAGGAGTATCCGGCGATGTCGTGCTAAAGTCTCTTACATTTGAATATTTTATTTATGCAAATTTTAATGAGAGATCCGTTTACTTGTTCAAGATGTTCGGCTCGTCTCAGATGGTATGTTTTTTTTCAGATATGAAACTCTATTAACGAATTTATCGAAGAGAACGTAAACTATTTGCCCCGCATTTGAAGGTTTTGAACTTTTTTAGATCCAGTTAGATCCAAAACGAAGTACATAATTTCATAACTCTTTGTCTAGAAACATTTAAATTTTCCCTTGTGTCTTTAAGTGATTATAAAAATCATTTTTCCTCATTCTTATTTCAAAGACTGTTTTATTTTACTGATATCCGCCATGAAAATAATATAAATGAGGCATCGAAATTAGAGTTCACGGCGAATAAAGAAAGATATTATCTTGAATCGGTCGATAATAATTAACATTTTCGCTCATTATTCAAAAATAGAAAGAGACGCCGTTAGTGAAAACTATATGCGAAACAGAAATACGTGACGGCGTCTTAATCAAAATATCGAAATTTTCATATCAACCCGATTCAGATCGCCTCGCTGAACATTTTATGAAACGAAACCGTTAGAACGCTTCCGACCGAGGAATCTAGAACCGGCGCGAGAAGCCTAGAAACACTGGCGGGGAAAATAATCGTGTACAGAAAGAAAACCTCTGTAATGTAATCGATTTTTCACCTATTTTCATTCCATCCGCCGCTTTAATCAGTCAAGTAAATTAACTTTGTGTAACGGAAAATAATTTCGTTATGAATTCCAGCGCGTCTCGAATTTATTTTATCACGGCTCGGCGTGATAAATTGTCCTAAATAAACACTCGGCCCGGCCATAATTAATAAACTTCCGGTCATCAGTAAATATAAACGGCAACCATTTATTTTGTTTTTCGCGTTACGGAGAAATGGTTATTGAAAAGACATAGACGTTCGAGTACCTGCTATCGACTCCGAGAGCGTCTTATAAAGACACAATGACAGAGACAGAAAGAGAGACAATTTCGATATTGTATTTTAATAGAGATTTAGGGTCGACGAGGATTTCATTTTCTATTTAACTAAATATTAGAAATATTCTGCTAAAATCGATCATTGATCTGAAGTTGAACTATCATTCCACGCGTATTCATTCTCTTGTATTCTTTTGAGTACAACAGCCACATATTGTTTTCGGACCTACGAATTTATCACCTTCTTTTATAATCTACAGAGCATATCGATTGTTTAAAATATATATATATATATATATATATGTATGCACTTCTCGTCGATTCTCTGAAGAGAATCGCATAATCCACGGCTCAACGGAATAGACATAAAAATAAAAACATTCGCAAAAGTTATAAATTGCAAAGAAGCTTACTTGTTAGCATTTCAGTGCGACTTAATAGAAAACACAAATAAAAGTCCTATTACCCGAGCAATTTGCTAGAAACACGCCAGCTTACGCCGCTGCAGTGTTACCAACAAACGCGACGCTCGTTTTTCTTTATACATTTTTGTTTCTGTGTCGTGTCTCTAGTATTTGTATGCAGTAATAATGTTTCTGATATTGCTGCTTGGCTCGAAATCAAGACGCTGCGACATTTTTATGTAGGTAATTGTGGAGCATGCATCGTCCTCGATTCACTGACACGCCGGATGAAAAACTATTCCGAAACACCACTCATACATACATATATATTTATATATGAATATATTTGTACGAACACAAGTGGGATTCGTATCCGTTTGATACGATAGAAGTTGTTTTATTCAATTGTGATTCGAATCTGACGTAGATGCGTCGATGAACGAAGATATCTCGAAAGTAAGCATCCGAAGACAAAGCTCCGGCGAATATCTAAATCGAATTCACATCGCAGGATGTATTATTAGCGCCGACATCTCATACCCGTCTCTCAAACTATTATAAATAGTGACGTGGAGATGTTACATCCGTTCATATATAGATACATTTTTTTACACTCGGGCAACTTGTGTAGAAGTGAACATGAAACGACGTCGGCGTCGGCGACGGCGACGTCGACACGCTTACGCGTGTTTCCTTTCCGTTAAAGTTTGTGTGGTGAAATTTTGCCGCGAGAACAGTTCTATTGTTGATGCGTTCGTAGCAGCGACATTAAGGGTAAACTTTGGCCCAAACCTAATTCACGAAGATAATGTAACTTTTATAATGTTTCATTCGCATATAACGTGCGTACGCCGTGCCAAGTCGACGCGTCCAAAGTGTTGAGAAGTCACCTCTCCCACGCACCGTACATGTTTTTATTTATTTTTTCACTCGTCGAGACACAAACCACACTTCATATACCTGCATATTATTCACGGTTTCCCCATTCAAATTTTTATTATCTATTTAAACATAGAATAAAAAAAATATATATATGTGCGTGTGTGTGTAGATAAAGGCATCTTGTTGAATTTTCAAATGCAAACGATTCAGTGGCTCTCTTTTCCATAAATTTTCTTATGTTGTTATCCCATCTGGCCATTAATCTTTTTATGCACCTTTTTAAGTGTCTTGGTTTCCAATCAATAATTTCTCTTGTCCATCGATTGTCTTCGTTTCTTGCAATATGTCTTACTCATTTTCATTTCAATTTATTCACTCCTCTTACTATGCCTGTTACTTCACTTCGTATTCATATTCGTTCTCCGGCCTATCTCTTCCCGCAAATCATAAAACATCAGCTCCATCTAGATCATCGTTTTTATCTCAGTCGACGCATGAATCATGGGTTCTGTGTCGAGCTGTCACATCGAACCGACTCGTCGAGCAGAACGATCTTCGTATCCATCCTATTCTTCTCTTATTTTTTCCTGTTATTCTCAACATACATCTTTTCATACTTCTCTGCGCCGTCTTAAGTCGTTGCATTAAAGACTCATGTTTCACTTCCGGTATATATATATATATATATAACATAATATAAGAATTATCAACAAACGCTGTAGTCTAATCTAATTTCTTGGCAATAAAAATGTCCTCTTTGATATACTTTTATGAGTTTGTCGATCTGTTATAAAATATGGTTCTCATTTTATGTCGACTATTTAATTTTCTGCTTTTAATTTAAGCAATTTTTAGTCTTTTATGAATGTGGACACGCTCTCTTATTCATTGTCCAGTATTAAGTAAATGATTGCTTTATCTTTATACACACATATAAATGTGTTTATATATATATATATATATATATATATATATATATATATATATATATATGACAGTAAAAAGAAAAACAGTAAACGTTTTTATTTTCATAAATGTAATGTTGGGGAAACATAACGACAGAGATAAAAAGTAACACAATTTATACACAGAATATAAAATAAGTATAAAGTCAACATTCCGAAAATAATAAATACTTGCAGCAGTGAGTCGACAGCCAATAAAAAAAAGTGATCAAGAGAATAATATAAAATTATAATCCAGAGAAATATAAAACATGCTCCAGTTACGGAACAACGTCGGTCCGACGACGAGACTCGAAAAGATAAATATCGCGCCTCTGCTGCGGCGTCTTCGGCCGCCGTGTTACACACACATACACACGGACGAGTGTGTGTGTGTACTTACGTATAGATACACACACACACTCAGAGAGAATGTCTTTGATACGTTCGGTTAGTGACGACGCTCCTTCACGGAATATGTGGACGAGATGCGTGTAAGATGGAACCACGTTCTGCGAAGCCAGTGCCAGATACTGTGACCGTAAAGTTGTCGAGGCGATGCCGTGTGGCCCGCGCCCGTATCAAGTATATTTCAGATTTCGAAACGATATTCGCGTGGATGGGATGCACGGTGACGGAATCGAAACGTTGATTTTATGTAGACAACGACAAAAGTATTCCTGTTCCGTTTATTCTCATACAATGATTTTTCTGTACCATAACGCACTGAAGATGACGGCGTCGGCATTGACATGCGCATAAGCAACGATCCGAAATGAAAAATAACAATTTATCGAACATTTTTGATCAGAAATGTGTTTTACGGGATGTGAGACGGGAGAAGAATTAATTTATAAAAGTATTCCTGTTTTCCGAGAAAAAGGTTTATTAAACAGAGAAAGATCTTCTAAATGAATCAATTGAAATATGCCTTTTGCATATAACTGCGCTATTTACGGTCAGACCTAGATATTCGACACTAAGGAGATTATATTAACAAAACTTTCAATCTATGTGAAATGGAATGATGTTGAATTCAACACATTGACGAATTTTTAACATAAACAGAGTGGATAAAATATGTTACAATTCTCGAGTAGCAGACAATATGGTTCTTAATTGCATATCAGAACATGAAAAAAAAATACATTTTTCTGAAGTAAATTCGCAATTATTATAATTATTATTAAATATGTCCGTTCTTTTTTCAATATTTAAACAAAAAAAAATGATTAGATATCTGAACCGATGCTCCCCATTCGTTGCGATGTATCGAATTGGCAAGCTTCAATCAAAACTAGATTCTATCGACATTGAAAACTCCTTTCATCATTTCCATTTACACAGGAAAAAAAACACTCCTCCTCAACTTCCACGCTCCCTCCTTCGTTCCAAGCCTACCATCGTCCTGATTAATTGAAATTAATTCAATTACACCTCCCGTATCGGAAACATATTACATTTTATATAAGGCTAATTAAGCCCTAGCGTTATATTCTAATTTTCGTTCGCGCTGTGTCAATTTAAATTCGTGTGCGTTAATTTATTAAAGAATGTCTTTCGACTCACATACGGAAATGGTTGTTCTAAATTTACACACGATTCGATTTTGAATTATTTAAAACATTCGCTGATTTCGATTCGTCGCCATTTCGTTTCGGATAATTAGCAGTCGGCCGGGGTCGGACGGAATTCCGAACGAGCGCGTATTATTTAGCCCCGTAATTGCACCATAATTATTTCATAAAAACCAATAATATATTGGTAGTTTTAATATAAACTCGTAACTCGAGCACATTCTTCGTAAATACGGTTTCATGTGGAATGATGATGGATTTAAAACGTGATAAATAACGAAAATGTCATTTGCAGCGTAGCTTGAAATAATTATGTGGATTGTTTATAAATTAATACATACATACATATATATATATATATATATATATATATATATATATATATATATATATATATATATATAGTGAGAGAGAGGAATACTGCAAGAGTGTGTGGGGACATAATAATAATTATAAAACTCGAGATATGAAACAAGTGCAGGGGATAGCTGCTAGTTCATTTCGAAAATATATTAAAAACTTGATAGTTGTAGTGGAACATTGAAAAATTTAAACCGATTCTTTTTGTTAAAAGAGAAACTTATTTTGACGAAAAATTAGTTTCTTCGCCTTTTACATGTATAGATAGGGCCAGTCACGAGTAGAAAATCAGAGAAAATATCCACATAAATATTTTATTTAAGAAACAGGCGCGACAGGTTGGAATAAATTGCTATTTTGCATTTTAGAATCTTTCCTTTATTCAGTACTTGTTTTCAAAAAAAAAATCTAAACGATCAATAAGCGAGATTTGGTACATGTTGATGTGAATGGAAATTCTGCCGGACAACTTTATCTTAAATAGAATTATTATTATTACTAAATGATTAAAAGTTGTATTTTTTTGTATTATCGGATCTTGTATTGTATAATACACAGACATTTATATATATAGATATATCAATACTAAAGCCCTCTTGGAATATTCTTCACTCCTGATTTAACAATTATCATGATTTTGTCTTAATCGCAGACTGAAGAACGATTTGTTTCAACAGTTTTACTGATTCCCGGAAATATTTTCATATCTAATGAGCCAACAACAAGTCACTATTCAACATGCGACCGAGACAAAAGTCGTGCAGGAGTACATTCTAAATGATGAACGTTGTTTGTAATCTGTCTAGCCGTCGATTGAAATCGTCATGCATCCATCCAATAATTATCGAGTCACGTCTCGATATGTTTTAAAATAAACCCGTACGACAGAGTATCGCATCCGTCGTGCATACGTTGAAAAGTCGATATGTTTATGTATGGCCGCGCTTTCGACTCGAGCGCTACTTCTTCCGCCGCGTCGCGCTCATCTCCTGTTCCACCCACCGCCCCGCGTCATCCGCGTTCGTCAATTTTATAGTTACGGATTTTTATCTGCTCGAGTGCTAGGCGTCGTCCTCGTCCGTCTCTCCCTTCATCATTTCAGTCGAACGAAACTATTGCGTTCCGAATGATAGATAGATACTCGATACACCGCCGTCGTCGTCCAACCCCCTCCGCCGGTCCGAACGCTTTTTACGACGTGTACTGTGTGACGTATCGTCGTCGATGATGCGCGCATCAATTCTATGCATATGTGTTTCTAACGTCTGTTCACTTTTCGTATCCCCACGACCGAAAACAAATGCAAGAGATGTCTGCGAGAGACACCGTTTTGACAGTGAGAGACGTGCTCGAACAGTTGGGAATTTATTGTCGATTATTGCATCAATACATGTGCACATAAAGTTCCAAATATAAATTCTTACATACATAATAAATATAGCACATATATATATATATATATATATATATATATATATATATATATATATTCACACGGTGTACTACAACGTTCTTGTTAATAAAATAATTTGCGTTTCATAACATAATTATATACAACCCTTTAATTAAAACGGAGACAATTAAAATATTCTCTTTCATATACGGACATAAATAAAATAGAATTCCTTTATTAATAAATTTGCTTTTCGAAACGAAAATAAATGAAATTAGTGTCCATAAATTTAATGGGAAATTCAGGTAGTATTTCTATAATTAATTACGGCAGAAAGAAAGGAATCATACTCGTGTTGCACGGATATCGTAATGTCCATTTTAAAGATAAAATAATAAGTAATTATGTTTATTGTAAATTTGCATCATTGCCGTTTGTATAAGTATGTTTTAAAAAATTAAATAAAATAAACCGACGAAAACTCGAAGAAGTCAATAGAATCTGTGAAAAAAGTAAAGTAAATTGTTTATATTTGTTTATAATATGTTAATTGTCGATTGATAGATTGAGAACTCGAATGATAAATGGCAATGGTCATAAAATAAATAAATTCTCTTTCATGAATGTTCTTCGTTACACTTTTATCGTGTGAAAATAACAAAACAAGGATGATTTTCGTTCTCTCTGCTTGATAAAATAAATCACATAGACGAGAGACTAGAAATAATGACAACATGCGATCGGTGTCTGTACACAGACTGTTTATCGTACGACTAACACCCTATCTAATCGACCCGAGTGGTGAAATATGTTTATATTATGATTATGAAAGAGGAATACACGAATTTCACTCGATTATACAAGTCGCGGGGACGTTTAACGTGGCGACAAATAAAGAATTTATTTTCAGGAGAGAAGTTCTTTGCCATTTCAGTTACACGAAATGTTAATATTTTCATCGTGCGTGATGTAGACGATTAACTGTGTAATGGTGCGAAGAAGCCTATATATCGGTGCACGTTTAATGAAGATATCGTGATTTTTTTTCACCGATCAAAGTCGATTGTATCAATGTTTACACTCGATCGCAAGACGATCACGCAGCGTTCTCGTTTCCACGCTGGGAATACAAACGTTGAACAAGGTATAAATAAAACTTCCGTTCGACTATTTTTATGTTATCATTTCGCGAATGATTTCGAGTTTTATGGGTTCCGTTGTGTTTTTATAGCGCATCGACATTGATTATTATCGTTTCGTAGAGGAATGAGAACCGGCCCTCGTGACGTTTGATTTTGTTTTTGTTTACTTTAGGGAAAAAATACAAATAAAGAGCTCTCGAACAGAATGTGTTTATATCCGGATCGTATAAACGATGGTGCAGAATTTATGAAACGAGAGGAGATAATACGAAGCGCAGACAAATGACACTTTTCTAAAACTGACTACATCTGTTCGTGCTTTGAATTGTCGTGTCCGATCGAAGAACTTGTTTAATTTGAATTCGTATAAATCAAAAATCGACGAATCGATCTTTCTGATTCGTCTGTGTATTAGTAAAGAGGCGTTTCTAGGCAAAATCGACAGAAGAAAAATATATACTCACATAGATCATCACTCTTCCGATAATAAAAGCCATGTATCATCTACGTTTCAACTTTCTCCATGTTTAAAAAAAAAATCAAGTCAGAACTAACGAATGTGTAGAGAACGTAATGATTACTATAATGCTATAGTTGCACTTTAAATACCTGAAAATAATCAATAATTTTATTAAAGCGTGAGAACTGAAGATATAACTGAGAAGCAGAAAATATGAGAAAATATTCATAAAACAAAATGACTAGAAGCGCGATTATTTTCAATGTTTAGAAGAAGTATTCGTGACAGTTCGTACAAAACTATAAAAATGATTTTTGTATATCGTTTTCAATCATCTGACATCTTCTTCATGAATCTTACAGAAGATATTTTAAAATTTATTTATCCAATACTAGTAAAAGAAGATAAATATCGCATAAAATAATACTTTTTGAATATCAAAGACAATGGTTGAGAAATTAAGTACAATGGTGGTCTATGATTTAGGTTGTTCTCTGTCTTGGCACTCTGAGGATGATTGCATTGTCATCGAAATGCTCATGAACGACAATCAAAAATCAATAATAATAATTCATTGAGTATTTTTAATGCAAAAAAATGTCGTGCGTGGTTTGTGAGGTGAAAAAATAGTTCATTTTTAAAATTGTTTTATTTTTAGAAAGTCGCGTTTAAAGATTGATAACAAATATTAAAAAGAATTAATTCCGAACTCTAATCAGTGTATTATGTTGAACAACGATTCTCACAAATTTTCAAAGAAAAGCGAAATGTTCAGTAACAGATGGTTTGATTTCAAAATATAATATAATCGAAACCAATAACCCGACATAAATTCTTATCATCTTAAAACGTGCAGTGATGTTTTTTTTTTTTTTTTGAAACGATGTGAATGTATTAACAGTTTCATTCAAAAATCGTTAGAAAAACGGGCGCTATTACCTTAGTTGTCGACGCGCTCTTAAACACCCAAGTAAAGTGAGAAGAAATTACAAAGGGACCGACTTATTTTTCCGTGCTTTTTCAATGATTTTACGTTAGAAGTCTCGTTAAAAAAAACAGATATTAAGAACAATTTTACAACACAACTTCCTTTTTCAAAGAAATGTTTATTATTGAAACTGAATACTCGTACGTAAAGTATATTTTATCATAAACAGAAATTTCTTTGAAACCGCATGATTTCCGAAAGATACTCGTATACTACCTATCAAAAAAAAAACATCACCTCTGTTTAATTCATAATCGGGTAAAAGATCGGATGCAATGTTTCTACGAACCGTTTTCCATCTTTTTTTTTGTTTGTTCAATGAACAAGAAGAACCGACCTTACAAAAACGTCCTCTGATTGTTATCGAATATCAATATTCATGTTTCAAATCTACATTAGAACCGTACAAGACGTGATACGATTCCAATTGGATCTCAAGTGTTATTGTTTATTCTACTGGGAAAAAATATATATTTGGAATTCAAATTAACTACATATCATATCAAAGTTTCGCGATTCGTATCTCGTTACAAAATTAATGCCATGAAAACTCCATTATAAATATTAATTTCCAGAGAAATATACATTTGAACAAGTACACGAAACCGTACTGTACACTTTTATATATATATATATATATATATATATATATTGATCCACGGTCCGCTCTTCCGTTTTAATTAAAGAAAACGATGCTAATTTTCAACATATTTAGATTCGAGTGCGTATTTAAAATAATTACATTCGCTGTCAATTACAGATTGTGCGCGAGTGTAAACTTGTTTAAACATGTTAATCGAATATCGAGAATTGAATATTTATTTTTTAATTCAATTTAAATGGTATGTACGCTGTTTATTATTTATTGGCATTTGGTGTTTATTATGAAATTAAAATTCGAACGGTCGGTACGTTGACGGTTCATAACGAACATAACGTGTACAAAGCAATGATTCATAATTGCGGTCGTTCGCAGTGGATCAGTCGGTGCGGTGTCGACGCGAACGGTAACACCGAGCCGAAGTTGGTTTCGAGATCGCGTCGTACGTTCTCTGCGGCACTATTCAGTCCGAGGACGACTTTTTCTATCGAGACGAAACATCTGATAATAGCATATTGGATATCTTAATCAATAATTATCTTACGATCGAGAGGTGATTGTCAAATGAAAGTAAAATACTAACAAATTCCAATAAGACAGAAAAGAAAAATATATTCGTTCGAGTTCCGTATAGAAACGAGTAGATATTTTTTAGTAGATATTTGTGGGTAGTTTTTTTCAGATCACACGAGTAAACCGGGAAGAAAAGAGTATAATCAAGATCTAAATCGAAACACAAACTGATTATGGAGACTTTAATCCCCCCCACCCCAAGACAGTAAAAACATTCCTGATTCGCAAGAGTTAAAAACAGGTCAAATTTGTGAAAAAAAATTCTTACCTGCGATTTTTGTTATGGTGACATCCCACCAAGTGTAATCAATGACGAGTGGCTGGAAGATGACAAACAGATGACTTCCTGTAAAAAAATATTCGATTTTAAAATCGAGCTCTGATAATTTTCTAACATAAAAACATTTACAAATATCGAACATTAATCGATAGATTTGGTGTGACGGTAAAGTGTCTTTGCAATTAGTGTCGTTCGTATTCGACACTCGTCCTATTTTAAAGCCGTTAATGTGTTGTTCAACACCGACGCAAATAATTAATATCAGGTACTGTAAAAACACTGAACATCATTCGAGTGTAAACGTCGTCGACAACAAAACCCTGAAGCCGATCCCGCCGTCTTAGCACGAGTCCACCGCAGACCTGTGCCAAATTTCGTTTCGACCGAGTGTGAATGAACGCAATCGGAAATAACCGCCTGCGTTCAACGACATCGAATATTATTTAGTCCCGTACAATCCCGTGCCGTCCCGCCCCGCTCCCCGTCGTCAACCGTCACGGGACACAGATCAGTAAGTAAAGCTGGCGTTGTTTCCGGTCATCCCCCGTGCCGGCACATCCGAGGACTCGACCGCTTTGTGTTCATCGGTTAATATCGACTGAACAATCGTGTCATCCGTCAGAGCTGTCATCGACGCTTGACGTAGTGGACATAACCGGGTTTGCACACAAACACAAACTCACACAAACACACAGACAAATATATAGTCGGCCCTCGACATAATGTTCAGAAGCCATAGCATCGACACGCGGCCACCACAGATATTACTTGTCTCTCCGTAACAATTCTGACATTGTGTACACACTTTATAATTGTGTATTCACACACAGAGTTATATATATATATATATATATATATATATATATATATATTATAAACAATAAGAAGAATGAAGTGTTTGAAATGGAAATGTGCGGGACATACTTGCAAGGAGATAAGAAAATCAACAGACAAGAGAAATTATTGTTGGGTAATCGAGAAATTTAAAGACACAGGAAAAACACTCCCGGTTCCCAGAACTCGAAAACAGGTCAAGTAACATCCAAATTCGTGGAACCTGTGATTCTACTTATGCTGGAAATCCCGTTAATTGTAATTAGTGAGGCCTGACCGGGAAAAGAACAAACAGATGAATTCCTGTAAAAACATATTCAGTTTTTGAATCAAACGTTGATAATTTTTTATTTGTGGTCAGTGGAATTATATTTGAAAAGTAATAACAAGCCCTGTCGATTTTAAATGAGATATTCGAAACTTTCCATGCGCTATACGATTAAAATAAATATTTGACAGAATGCGAAACTCCGTCGATGCGGAAAATTACGAAAAACATCTCTCCTCAATAAAAATCAGTAGGAACGTCGTTGTCATCACAAACACCGATGTCATAAATTTCGTTTAACGACCACGTTCCACGTTCGACGAACGAAGTCGCACTCTTCGAGCGCGATCTACGGGGGTTCATGAGCCACATAATATTCATTCTCGTGTTACGATTTGATTCCTGAACTCCGGTCGATGTTTACGCCGGAAAAAAAAACCGAAAATTAGCCGAACGAGCGAGTCGATTCTATTGTCTGAATGATTTCTTTGCATATCCCGTTCGATCGTGCACGCGACGAACGCGGTCCGTGAGTTCGACTACTGTTCATATAGAGTCCCGCTAGCCAGCTAGCTCCGCCGTGGCGCCGTCGTCTATCGTTCCGCCGACTCCATTCCTCAAACATGTCATTGTTGCTGTGTTAGCGTCTGTTCCCTCTTCCGTCTTACATTCGAATCGCCCGTCCTGTATAAATTTGCATACTAGTGCAGCTCATTTATATGTAAGTATAAGAGACATTTTGACTTACATACATACATCAGCCGAGCTCTCTGTCCGTGTCTCTGCGCTTTTTTTAATATTTTATTTTCGTCTAACCAGTCACAGTACACGCTATGATTAAATGTACAGCGGCCGTGTAATACGTTTTATATGTTTTTTTCGCCACGCGCTGATGAAACGCTCGCTGTCTACCTTCACATTTCGACACGTTCAAATTTAAGATAAATTTTAATCTAGATGTGTCTCTGTGTGCGCGTGTGCGTGCGTGTGATGATTGTGTATGTTGTTTGCGCACAAGTATTTGCATATTATATTTGTTTTATCGTATTTCGCCTACGGGCGCAGATCGTTCAGACTGAAGAGAATTCGAGTAGGTAGGAAAACTGGTGCCGCGAAGAGACGACTTTATGAAATTTATGTTTGAGGCAGTATTGTCGAGTAACACGAACGACTGAATTGTACCAGTCATAGTGTAACGTTACTAACATTTCTTCATAATTACACTGCTCGTCGAACGTTTTGTCGCAGGAATTTTTCTTGGTGTTTTTTTTTTACATATTTTTGAGCGTAAAATTCAGAAATGCAATCAGAATCTCTCAATCACGCACAGTTTCTTTATAACTGGTACGTTTTGTGATCACACGTTAGGCTACAGATTTAAATACAATGTCGGATTGATACAAACTTTATTTGCTACGAGACACAAATGTTAAGACGCGTTGGAACGAATTCAGTCAGTGAAATCAAAATCATACATGTTTTGACCAAGATATCTCTACTATACAGAAGCAGTACCGAACAACTCCAGTACAGCTCGAGAAGAAAAGCGTTACTTGTACAAAATAAGACAGGAAGTCGACAACAGAACCATTTAAAATCGATGTAGTGACTATATGCCACACTGTCTGAAAAAATATCTCGAATAATTCTTTGAAAAAGTATCTCTTAATAATTTCGGACGATAAAGAACGCTTGGACGCATGTTTGAATCGATATAAAAATATAATTTCAAGATTTTTCTTTCTTCTTCTCCACTTTGCTACACTATGTATGATTGGATCGACATCGAGAAAAAAATGTTATGCTTTGTGGTGTGAAAAAAGAAATCATTAGCGAAAGTGAATTCGGCCAGTGTCGAAACTATATTGTGACCATTTTCAAGATCGCTTGATTAGTGTCGTTCGGTATAAGAAAAAAAATGTTTATTTGTTATCCAGTGTTATTCGACTGATAGATGTACAACGTTCGTCGAATAAAAACCAATTTCTTTCTTAACGTACAATTCACACCCGAAATGTTCTCTCTTTCATATTAAATCTATGCTGGAACGTGCGTGTTTGTATCTCGTTCGATCTAAATTAAACTCTCTACACCGACAATTCGAACGGGAGAAAATCTCACACGATGGACACTATCGTCCGTCACATCGAATAGTTGCGAATCTGCGTTAATGTTGTGTGTTGTTTTTTTTCACATTTATTGAGCGACGTCTCGCTATATTCGAAACAAAAACCCTTTTTGAAACGATCCAAGACACGTTCAGCGGATCGGACGCGTCGCTGATCCGTTAAACAGTTCGCTCTCTCCGTCGCACGTGTCAATATTTCTAATTGAACAATATTGGGTGTAACGAGACGAACGTCAATATGTACTAAAACTCGTTCCGTTCGGCTTTAATTTCGAGTATCTCTCGACGACGACGACGACGACGACATAAACAAACATTTTCTGATAAGTTGCTACGCAAGAGAGGAATCGATATGCATATATATATATATATACGCACACACACACACACACACAAAGTGTGTTCATCGTGCTCGAGCAGAGTCCCGTCGCTGCACCGAAACACGGAGCTAATCCTTCCATAATGATGATTTACATCGGTCCATTATACTACGTGCGATATTCGTGTGATAAATGAGAACGTGTCATGTTTTGCAGTTTGCAACAACAAACCTTGTTTGCTCCATGCAACTGTAATCCAAACAAAGGTCGTTTACGGCTGAACAGACCGATTCAGCCGTCTCTTTCGCACGTGCACGATGATATTCCGATACAGTGTTAGGTGGTTCGTCTATTTTCGTTTTTATTAATTGGCGTTACTGTTATATAAACACACGCGTGACATCCGGCGGGAATGGATATATGCTCGTGTTCAAATTGACATTGCTTTATTAAACGAAACAGTCGATTGGATCTGTTGATAGGATTCTAAATGTTAGCCGCGGTGAAAACGGCCGGGGACGAGTCTGTTTGTTCACTAGAACAAGTTGGGCGGAGAGAAATTTCTAAACTGGAGAATGTATTCCCAGTTTCATCCACTCTGAAACACATACTGATACTTACAGCTTTCTCAAACGTCTCCATCTTATATTAATAGAATAATTAAAAGGGAGTTTCCGGTCTAGACCGCTCGAAAAAGAATATTTTTTAAAAAATAACTCTACGGAATTTTCTGCATTCTATGGAACAAAATTTGAAATTGAAAAATAATTTTTAGTTCTTATAAAATAACGTCGGGATGATTTTCGTAGAGAAAATTAATTAAAATTAAAGAAAAAAATTATTATATTAAAAAAACGAAAAATCGAAAAAAAATATCGATTTTTTAAAAGTTCTATGCCGAAAAATCGTCTTAAAGTATTTAAAAATAATTTAAATGTTCATAAAATATGAATGAAAATCAGATTGCTCCGTATAAAACATCACTGTATTGTTTTCCACAAACAATACTAACCAATAACGTTGTGAAATTGATTCAGTTAAATAATTCCTTGTTAACAAACTTACGCTGAGTGCACAAATTGCACAGCGTGCAAAAACGTACAGTGGAGACCGTTATGAAAAAACAAATCAATGTTCAGTTGCCAAAAATGAGGAACAGACTGAAATAATCAGTCAATTCTTTTAAATGTAAGCGTACTATTATTGATTTATTTATAAAAATAAACATTTTAACAGAACTATTACTTTAAATAATTTGCTGTAATTATAATTTACAATTTGGTGCGGAAGCAACAAGAGTCAGAATTTTCAATTATAACTATTTGACTCTTACTGTGTTTGTCTCGTTCAAGGAAGTCAACAATTTCATGTAAAAAATCAACAGTCTGTTTCCACAAAGTGTATCCGTAATAGGCAAATTGATAAGAGCATGAAATTACTATTAATATTGAAGTGCTCTGGACAACTGAACACTCTAGTTGTTAATTTAAATTTCCTGCCCGTGTACAAGTATTCAGAACTGTTTGCATCAGCACAGGTGAAGATGCATCGTTGTTTAATGTGTTTGCGCAACTTGACTGTCTGTAATTCGAAGAACGTTTTAATTTCAGCGAGTGCACTCTGCAGCGCACTTGCAAATGCAACAAAGTCGAGCCCATAAACGGTTTGCATTCCATTTCGTGTCGGTAAACGAAAGTAAACCTCTTTCTTCTCAATGTCGGCGGGCATGTGTCGTCGAGTATTTGCCTTTGACGTGTAAACACATATTAAGACTGAACAAATATTACGTGCTGTGGTACACACAAACACTGTAACGAACGTACACAGGCACGACTACAGCAGTGGGAAACACTAACGAAAATTACCACAAACACTATTTAATTGAAAAGGCGGGCCTTTTAAAACATGTTCCACTACGTGTATTTTCCAACAGCCATTATACGTGCTTAGTTTAATTTGTGTCCGCTTTACGCCGTGTGCCACGTGTATTCTCTGCATTGTGAGCCGTTTGCATTTTTAATAAGCCCTCTTACACGATTCTGTCTTTTTCTATACGTGTCTACGCGATCATACGTCTCGCAACGTGAGGAAATTGATTGTTTCTCCAGATTACACGAGCGTATCGTTTCTCCGGAACGAATATTTTCTGTGTATTCGTATTCGATCACAAACGTGGACATTGATTATTGGAGTTATTTTTTCATATATCGTTCGTTTATAACAAAAATCCTCTTCAGATGAAAATCGCAGAGTATTGAGAAAGAGATCATAGGATTACACAATCCACAGAGACTGATTTACAATTCTTCTCGTTTATTGTCTACCGCACTGAGGGAAAAATTTATTGCGAATGTTATAATTGACAAGAGAAGTTTAACAGGAATGTAAATTTATATCGAATATTTTTCATTGAAATATTAAAAAAAAATCATTATGTCGGTCACACCTGTTTTTTTTTTTATAAGATTAATGCGTATTTCGATCATTAAATAACCTGACTACTAATGTGTTAAAAATAAAGAATATAAGTTTTCACTTCAGAGCTTCTTATGTGATTTCGGTTGAAGAACAAATCATATTTAAATTGTTTAATTATTGTATTATTACTTTAATGAGTCGTTTCCTAATTGAAATCAATTGCAAACACTTTTCTCAATTATGAACGTTTGATTTTGGTCTCAATATACTGATTATAACATTTTCTTACAGTTTCGCCAAATGTAAAACTTCAAAAAAAAACTGATAATAGTAAATAATTCTTATGTTTGTGTTTATAATTTTGAATCGTACTGATCTCGAGAAGATTAAGTAACATATTGTAGGCAAAGTGAATGATTTCGTTTTGTTTAAATTTCAATTTACCCAACCTGCACATTTATATATATATATACATATATATGTGTGTGTGAATGTATGTATATGTGCACTTTGAAGAAGTTTAAGCCCGCCGTCGATTCGCTTCCCTATACCAATTGGGTCTAGTGATTTTTTCGACGTGAGCCGATATCACTCTCCGTGAATTGTGTAATCCTATGATCTCTTTATCAATACTCTGCATTTTATATTTTCATCTGAAAGGAATTTTTATTACACGCGTTCAACGCTACTCTTGTAATCTTCTCGTGTCTCGCTCGATATTGAATATGTAAAATTTGATGACATTATATCCAGCACATTCGTTTTACATACTTTACACACACACATACATAGACCGTATTTATTTTATATAAATTGTATTCTGGCTTTTGAATTTTTTGCCCTGAAATAAATTCCCGTCCATAGATCGTACATTTAAAAAACTAGCACACGTCACATTCATTCCATGCCTGGACTAAATACCACGAGACATGGGCGCCAAAACACTCCCCGAAACATACATACATGTAAAACGTAATCTAAAAAGTTAATAAACGTAAAACTTTGACTTGAAATAAATTGTTTATTGAAACAAACAAATATAAATTATTCTCAACCGATTCATATCTCTGGAGTACGTTGAATTTCAAATCATTTCTAAACAATCCGGATCGATCGATAGGACGCTGTACTTTAGCGATCGTGTTGATCGAGAGCCTCTGTTAGTGGCAAGGCTTGTGAAAGCGTTGCACAGACATCGCCCGATCGAAAATCGTTAAGTAGACCGAATGCGAGACGAGCTTACACGACGTCATTCCCTCCGACCGCCATCGTTGCACGCAGCTAACGTGCGAGATCACCGATGTCTCAACTAATTGCGGTTTAATTACACATGTAATCACGGGTAGAGTAACAATAGCGCGCGCCTAGACGAGCACAATAGACGGTTTACAAAGGCGACGTCTACGATGACGGTTATATAAATGTCGGATGATCGAGGTGTTACGCACACGTCGTCGCAACGCCGACCGACAGAACCGCACGCACTCACGCACCGACAACGCGGATTATCGCGCAGAATGTGGCCGGAACGGCCTTGAACCAACGCCAATTCGTAACGCGTCCTCGGCGAGACGAGACCGCACTTCAAGTCGGATCTTCTCTTGGGTTTGCGGCTTTTTTCGCTATTTGTCACACGGATCAATTTGTGAATTTAATACGAAGCCATTACGCGCGTGTCACACTTCAGAAGAGCATTCGTTCCGCCACTCACGTGGACGATTCGGATTAGCGGATGAAAAAAATGGCTGCGTTGATTGATTTATGTCGATCTCAACTCGTCGGCAATAAAAGTGAAGTGTTTTTTTTTACGCGAAATTAATTCGTGAACAAATCGGACGTGCGATTCGGCCGCGAGCCGTACTCTAGTGAACGACCGAGCCTCCGAGGAGCTCGCACGAGCGCGATTAAACGTCGTGGAACCGGGCGTGGAAACGGATTTCGAGGTATCGTCCCGTCAATCATGAACATCACGTTGCGTGACAAACTCGCAATAATAACTCATCGTGGCAATAATTCATCGCGAATCGACAAATGGACGGGCGGCTACACCGACGCAGCGACAATCGGTGCGGATCGAGCTCGATCACAATGGGCGACCGACACGCGGCGAACAACGGCGTTAACACGCAAATTCACGTCTGTTCGGACCTGTTTGAGCGCGTAATGATTTAATGGACTTTCGATTTGATTGATTAATTACAAAAACGACGGTAACGCGGTCGGGACGAGACGGGCCGGGACGACGTGCACGCTGACGTTTACATGTTCTCGCAAAAAAAAAAAACACAAACACAGAGATAAAAACACGCGCAAAAACACAAAAAATGACGTCGCTTGCATCAATAATCAGCGCGCAATTAGGGAATTCCCGCCGGGCGGGTCACTGTAGCGCATTGTTTACGCCGAAGAGGTCACCGACGGTGACTCGGCGCCATATTGAATTCGTTCGACGAACACACTATGTACATGTATCTCTCGTGATTGGCAAAACACACAGGCCGTTCACAAAGTTGCCTACACTAGACATTGAGTGACTGATTTATCATTCCGTCAAACTCGGGGTAATTACAAAATTTTTCCTTTTTATTTATTGAAATTAAAACTCAGATGCGTCGTAAAACAGCAGTTGGAGCTGCGCTGAATAAAATAAATCGTCGGTTATGCGGGGTCTAAGCACGCGTCGGCAACTAAATTGATTAACTAATATCGACTGGACAAAACATATAAAAAGGATAAAATTAATGAAACTTTTAAAGACAATAAAACATTAATAATACTGCGAACTAATATTAAGATTCTCAGATTTTTTCGTGAGAACACATTAAAGTCACTCTGAGTGCTTCACGTGTATGACGACACACCAGTTCAAGTAATTTAAAAGATTAATTATCTCGAAGTGAGTTAAAATACACGAGATAACGAAAATCTGAACTAATCTTGATTGGACAACACTTGTAAATAAAACAACCGATTCCGTGCACACGATTCGAATCGCCCCGTTGTATCGACCGCACAATCACAAATAAAAAAAATAAAAGAATAAATTCCAGGTGAAATTCGACCGCCCCTCCTTGTGTAGACGAGCGATCATACAAGCGATTGTTCTGTTCCATCAAAGTATAATTAATGATCTGTTCCCGGATCAACATCACCTGCACGTCCGTGACTTGTGCATGAATCATTAATCGTGTCGTACGTGTTGTAGATTATACATGTCGGATGTGTAAATAAACATTGCTTGTAAAGTCGACGAGGAGGTGTAGTGGCGCGCGCACTCGCTTTGATGGAAATCAAACGACGTTTTAATTAATTCACGTTTCGGTCAAAGAGTCGGGTGCATCGCGCCTGATGTATGTTTCGCTGAGCACGTCTCGCGTCTTACGTCCTCTCGACCTGCGAAGTGAGTCAGATGTGACGGAATCGATAACGGGGACGTCTTCGTAACACGCTGCGATTTAATCTGGAAATCGTTACCGGTTTTTTCGAAAATGAAAACATTCTTAGATTATTAACGAACGATTCCGAGATCAGAACTTTATCTGCGGGTAATATGTCTTTGCATATATTTACCGACATTTCGTATATTTAAATAGAAATAATATCGACGGGGATGGTTTCTTAAATCTACTTCGAAACACACTAGCGTGCATTCGTTTATATACACGATTCCGTCACACAATACAAACTGCATAAACTTACAGATCCGTACAGTACTTACCTACCTACACAATGTCCATGATACACGATTTCGCAATACATCTCCATCCATCTATTTAATCTGTATTTTTATATTCATCTTCGAGTGTACAGTTGTACAATGACACAATTGTATATCGTGCAGCAACCTGTGAGCCACTCGGTCAAGTTGTATTCGCTACAGTGACCATTCTAAATGATACTGTTCATTAAATCGGTTGTCACACAAGTGATATCGTAAGGGGGTTCTTCCTCCAGTCATATCTTCATATTTACTTTTTACATTTTAATAATATATATATATATATTAAGTGTGCAAATTTATTCGGTGCCTCTAATAAAAAAATTAAATACATTTCAATCCTCAAAATATCTCCCATAATTTCATACAACTTTGTCCCATCTGCCAGGTAACTGAAGCTAGATTTATTTTCACAAATGAAAATTTTTTAGTCTACAAATCACACAAAATTTTCTTATCAAAAATTTTCAATACATTATTAATGAATGCTTCTTATACACAATTCGATGCCGATACCATCATCTTTAAAGTATACGAAAACGTAATCAGATCTGTTTTGACCGGAAATAAATTTTGTGATTAGTTGTATGAAAGAGGAGTAAATATTTTGTTTAAAAAACGAATAATTTTTTTCCAAAATACTCAATGCCACATGCACATAGAACAATTTATCAGTTATCTACAATTTATATTTTAATATAAGCTTCTGTGCTACTAATCTGACATTCGTTGAAAATGTATCATCGCTTAAAAATCTCATTTGATAAAACTGTACATCAGTCAACAAACCTTTAACAATCCCTATCGTTTTCTTCGATGTCTTTTCTTTATCAAGTTGAAATTTGTTTTTTTTTTCTTCATCATATTACATAATTCAATACATACACTTTTCTTTTTCGGTTTAGATTTTATTTTATCTCTTTACGTACATTTATTTAATTTTTCTTTTCATCTGATATCAGCATATTATGAAAGGTTTTTGCAACCCTCGTACACTCTCGCGGCATTCTTCATAACTCTTTCACTGTTTTTCAATGAGAGATTTCTATGTATTTGAATTTAATTTCGTGCAATATTTTAAAATAAGTTTTACGAGCCGATTTATGACATTGAACGATTTACCCTTTGAAGTTTATATATATATATATATATATATATATATATATATATATATATATGTGTGTGGGTGGGTCGATGGGTGTATGTGTGTGTGTGTATATATAATATGAAAACATCAATCGAATAGCGAATTTAATAAAATAATAATATATTTGTTTTTGGAAACAGGAGCATGCAATACAGTCTTAACCGGATTTGTTATCTTTAAAATATAATATATACACATAGTATATTGAAAATGGGACGAGTAACGAACGAGAGCGTCGAACATACTTGCGGTACCAGACTATAATCCTATAATAATATAATGAAAATTCCTTCACGTGCCGATCTCCTTTTATCTATGTTGTAAAGGTCTTGTCGAGCAACATCTTATTTCAAAACACACACACGCGCACGCACACTCTACACAAGACGTGTAATATATAACGAGAATAAAGTATTAACGGAGCCGATTTAAGTCTTTGATAAGCTTAACGAAACTGTATAATAGGTGATTTCCGTACACCACTGAGGGACGTGTTCTGATTTTCAGATGAATCTTGAAATCGTTTACATATATACATATATAAATCTATTAGGCACACCATACACACACGCTCGCACAAACATATGCATGCATATAAGAGGAAAAGAGAACGATAAAATATAACTTATTGCGAGAAACAAGACGATATTAGTTTCCGAGCGAATTCGATTTAATTTAATTACAATTTATTTTGTTTAGAAAGATATTTCTCATTAAAAAACCATTTTAAACTATTGATCGTTAACATCATTGAATTAAAATCAAAAATGAACTTTGATATTAACGTCGATTATACCTTCTAACATATTCTTATCGCATTGAATAATTGCTGGTATATTTTTATATTTTTTTTAAAAAAAAAACCCCGAAACTCATAAACACGATCGGAATCTATCTAGAGCTCGTAGTTTCTTTTGAAGGTTTCTTCAATTAAATGAAAGTAAATTTATAAAAAGCATTCAAAGTGTTACACAGAACTTTTTGGGAAAATACAAAGTGGAAAAACGATAAAAAATATTTGATGACAATACAGTTCTGACACTGTGGCCAAATTCACTTTCACAAATGAATTCGTTTCCGTGCCTAAAGTACAAAAATTTTTTTCGTCAAAAATGTGCAATATCTTATTTTTGATGTTATTTTTCTTGCTCTCGATTCTGCCGTCGAGAAGATCGATGCGAGACGAATACCTTTACAGACGTTCAGTTGTCGCCATATTTTCAGAACAAAAACCGACGCATCGAATGACAAATATTAAACATTTTCAAAACATGTCCATTGTTCTCGTGTTTAACGAGTGAAAAACACAGGACGGCATTAGCGTTTCACGCGAATATCATTTCAATGAATGATTGTAATGCACGTGAATCGTTCCGAACAGAATTCGATTACCGAAAAGCTTTTAGCTTTTGCGACAAATTCCGTTCGTTCGCGCTCCAGTTTTCTTCACGTTCCCGTTTATCGTCGCACGACGGCACTACGTTATTATTGAAATCATATTTTCTATAAAATCAATACCGTCGACGAACATTTCGCGTCCTTAATTGCTATTTCCACTTATTTGACTACACATCGAAACTTTAATAGTTGTTAAGTTGTCCGTTTCACGGGTAAGTTCGGAGAGCACCGTGCCATAAAGTCTTCGTAACAATTACCGCAAGTTCTACACCGGAGTTTGTTGCAGCGTGAATAAAGTAGCAGCAGGAGAAGCATCAACGGTGGCGGGGGGGGGGGCAGTGCAAGCAGATATGTACTGGTCGTGAAACGGACGAGATAAAAGAATAGCATTCTCAATTCGTCTGCATCTTTACTTTTATAATGAGGCGCAGGACAATCAGTCTTTCTTTCGATTCTCGACAGATGTATTTACTAGGGTCTGATTCGATCTATATATATATATATATATATATATATATATATATATATATATATATATATATCTTATTAACTAAGAAATGTGTGTTAATCATACAACCGAAGCAATCATTTCGAATTTGAATACATCACTTTATGTAAATATACAATTATATGTATATATATATATATATATTAGTGCTCGTATATATTTATACATCTGCTTGTGTGTGTCTGTATAATGTGCGTTGATATTTTGTACGGGCGTGCGTATTTATGTGTGTATACAGAGAGAGGAATTTAATTTTCACAACTGAGAGTTAATAAAAGCACACATGGGAGCGTACATCATCAACGTTCTGGTTTTCATATATTGACGCACTCAAACAAAAATTTCGAAATTCAGCCACGATAAAATGATGTTAAAATATTTATTAAACAATAATTAATTCATATGTTAACTTCATCACATATTCATATTGATTGCGACAGCCACCGCAACGCGTCGTGCGCATCGCAGATAGAGAGAAAGGTTCACACACACACACATACATGTATATATATATACACATGTATATAATATTTAACAGTTGAAATTCGCATAGAAACCATTAATTTCAAAGTAAACTACAGTCACAATTACAGTTTTTGTCGTTGGATAAAATTGTTAAAATATCTAATATATTGTCTCTTCTTGTTTCAGGTAAAAAAATCTACAAGATATTTTCTATTGCTTGCGTGGTACTTCAAAAATCGGTAAGAAAGTAGAAGATCAAAGGAGAACAATGTATAATAAATGAAAGGGTAGGTGTTTACTCTTTTTCACATTGTAAATTATGTTCGATTATTTTAACACACATATTTTCGTTTGAGTTCAGCTTGAGTTTCATTTTTGTAAAAAGAAAACTGAACGTTCTGTTGCGTTTTATAAAATTTTTATCAACATTTTCGCAGAAGCATCAAACGAGATGATTCGAGAGTATCTCTAAGTCGTTTTTAGAAGAGTACAACTTGAAACATTGTGTATTTTAATCTCGTCATTCGTCTAAATTCTCCGATATAATTTTGTGTCAAATTACTGGTTTTCATATCTGATTGAATGAATAGTGGCAGTCTATAAAAAATCCTCGGAACGTTCTCTCAACTATCTCAACTAGAAACATGAAAACCTTCACTTTGCACCGCCCGTCAATGCAAGATCGCCAGATACGTGCGAACGCGTCAACTCATTGACGAGAAACGTCGAGCAAGAGACCTGAGAGCCGTCGTTCGAGTTCGAATAATTGATAGGCGATAAGAGGATTAGTCTCTACGTACTTAAAGAAATAACCGTAAGAAATTTCTGATCGTAAACGCAATCGAAAACACGTCTCCCCCGCCGTTACGCGCGACAATCCGATGCTCGTATATTTAGCGACGACAAAAAGTAATCATTTTCGAATTACTCCGACCCTCGTGTTTTTCCTCACTCGCTCTTGCGCTCGACCCTCCGCGCGCGTCCTCGCCCCGATCGGCGAACATGCACGGGCCTATCGGAGAAATATCGTACTAATTTTTCGTGGTAATCTTTTTAAAACTGAATCGATGTCAAACGTTGTGACAAATCGTCGTTTCCATCTACCACGTCTTCTTTTTCTCCTTCTTTATACGGTCGTACGTCTACTTAACGCGATAAATGCGCGCACATGCACGCACACACAAGCACACGCACACATAGAACAAGTTATCGAACATCACGCATTACATATATTGTAATACTTAAATCGGTATGAAATCGTTTTTATTAAATCATTTTTATTACATGTCCACACACACACACACACACATTCACTCATTTATAAGAAAAGAATTCATTTCTGAAAGTGAATTTAGCCACAGAGTCAAAAAGTATTATTGTAAAGTTAGATTGAAATAAACGAATCTTATTGTAATAAAATTACAGAGTATATAAACGATTGTAATAAAAATGGTAAATTTGAAGTGAGATCCTATGTAAATGAACAATAATAATAAATGCAAAGAATGTGCGAATCGGGTGATCTAGGTGATCTACATTTGATGAATCGTTCTGATTTGTCAGTTGTTAGAAGAAAAGTTCTAGCACTGAATGGACGTTTTTCATTTTCAGAAACAGTTAATAAATTTCATGATCAAATATTTTCAACAGATCATTGCCAGTTATTTTTGATTCTTATTTATGAATATTTTGAGGTTGATGCCATCATCTTCAGAGCACCAACGCTTAGAATAATCGAACTTCGTTTTCATTGAAGTTTAAGTCAACATTATTTCGACGCTCTGACGCCATCTAAATGCTCATAAGTAACAATCGAGAACAATCCATAAAGATGCATCGACGATTTTTGATCATGAAAAGAATTTCACGATTTCTAGATGCATAAATGATTCATTTATGAAAGATTGCCGACTGTTTATTGACACGATCGTTTGAATTGTTAATAAATAGAATACGAATGTTCAGCGTCGCGTAGAACAACTCAAAAATTAATCAGCATCTTATCGATTCGAAGCATATACCCGTTCGTACAAAATCATTTTTTTCTCTAATGAAAACAATCAAATTACAAGTCTAAAAGTACATTAATGTCGAATGAGATTAGCCGGACGAAATAAGAGAGAAAATAAAAAAGTGCTTAAAAAAAGTTTCCATCTGCGATACCGAAACACTGTGGAGGACAGCATTCGTTGTCCGATTTCAAATAGATTCAACAGATGCCGGCTGCTGAATAAAACACGACCTCGATTTCCTGTACGAAGCGTGCTCGACTCACGTGTGTATGTGTGTGTACGTTTTTCCTCTCTCCCTTAATATAATCTTCAGCGTTCGTTGATTCCTTTTCATATTCTCCGTGATAATGTTTTTCACATTCACGGAATAAATAAACTTTGTGAAATAAGCTTGACCACATTTCTATAATAAAGTGGAAACGATATTTGTGCGATTCGGACGACCTATTTTTAGATTCGATCTTGTACTAATCTTGACAACGAAAATTCTAAATTTCAAGTCTTTTCGAGGTACGATAATTGTGTACAATTATTGGACAAATCGAATAGTCCACCAGTTTCATAGTGAGAAGTAAACGGTTTTGTAATTTAATAAAATAATCCTTTATTTACAGAATAGAACTATGCCATTTTCATTGTAAACGAGAACAAATGCTGAGAACAAAGAATGACGTAGATTTTTTTAAATATAAACTTTAAAACATTTTTTTTATTTCGAGTGAGGTAAATTATGGACGATGATTTCTTTCAATTTTTATTTGTGAGACTCGAGAACGCCGACAGTACATGAATGATTCTAAAAGGTCAATATCTAATAGAGTTACGAATTGAAATAAAGACGAATGTTCGACGAACATTCTTTTCTAAACATCCATTCGTTTCTAGTAACAAAACGTCCGTGTGAAATGAAAACATAAGCCGAGACATAATTCGGATCCATTGTCTTTAGCAGCACACGACGATATTCTGTCTAACGGCAGACACTCGTCGCTCCTAATTTAAGAATCGTAAAACACAGATCACACTGTAAAGAGTGGAGACGATCGTTTCGAACAGAAAAGAAATCTCTCAGCCTTTAAGCACAATTTTCAACATTTCAATTATGCGCCGTCGTCGTTCGCGACACCAAATTGCATTTCGATTTTCTATATACGCGACGTCGTTCGATCCCTTCGCCAGGACATAATCCTATTCGATTAGATTCATGCGTAAGTGAACATATTTTCTATCTCCTCAAACCATGATGCAAATAAAAGAGTCGCCGCGCGCGCATACAAATTCCTACAACAAGTATATATCAATTGATACGCTTATTTAAAATTACGACGGTAACGCAGACGCGCACACACATGTATGTATGTATTTATAAGAATATGTGTGTGTGTGTGTGTGTGGAAAAGAAAGAGAGGCTGAGAGGATCGAAGGTCGCCGAAGCAACAGCAGCGGTCTAAAGAAAGGTTAAAGGGAAATAAGCAGACGAACGGGCGAATAACTTTCGTTAAAATCCACTGGAGCGCTGTAACTTTTCATTTGTGCGAACGATGACGACGGCGAAGACGACGCCGTCGGACGCCGTGCGTCGGGAACGATGATGAAAAGAGGTCGTTGAAAATTTTAAAACTCGATTACGGCCGTTCGGAAACAGCCCTTAATTTCAAAAACGTAACTCAATAAATTTCCAATGAAATGGAATCCAGTCCCGTGAAATATTGACGGCGGTGCGGGTCGACGGTGTACAGGAGACGACGACGACGACGACGACGCTGGGGAGCTTTTCTGCCGCCGACGGCGCTCGAGCGCTCGGGCGACGAACGCGCCCCATTGAGAATCTCTCTCGGACGTACGCGCATGTGAATGTATGTGTGTGTGTGTGTGTGTCTGCGTGTGAAAAACCGATCACGTTCGGTGCATTCGACGACATCGTGCATAAAACAGGAGAAAAATGAACGGAAAATCGTTACATATGCAAAGATTTTTTCTGAAAGTTTTTATTAAACTTCTAAGAGCACGATTTCAACGCTGCCGACAATCGCTTTTGTTTAAACGACGGGCGAAGAAAAAAATGTCCCACAGCTATTATTTCGGTTAGACAGAAATATCTTTATAGAATTCAGTTCCAGCATTTAAAACCATCTTTCAGTTAAAAATAGATAATTCAATTTCAATTGAAATCATTTATATGTCAAGAGAAAAATTAGAACCATTCTTCGACGATATCGAAAACAGAATAAATGTTTAAAAAATGGAAACTTTCAAGTCTCAATATTTCTCAGTCTCGGTATTTCTTTGATAAAATATTTCACTCTTTTTATTTAAATATCTCGTTTCCAACGTCATAGCATCTACGTAACTGTACAAGGAACGTCTTAAAAATTATGTATATGAAATACTCACGACACGTTTCTGCTAAGTGATTTTTATTTAATTGGTGCGATTCATACTTTACAGTTATACGAATCCTCTTTCTCTACGATATTCTTGTATTCTCCTATTTTACTTAATGACTTCTTTTTCATCTAGTCTCTAAAATCTTTTCTTGTTTATCTTCTATAAAACATAATTTATTCCTTTGAATTCTAATATTCCATTATATGGAAAAATTGCATAAAAAAAAACAATTCTTTTTCATTTTCTGTGTACTCCACTGGTCTAGTAGTGTCTTACAAATAATGCACTCAAGAATTTTCATAACCCGATCAAAAAAACGTTCTAAATATCTTTATCTGTTTTCGAAACTCAGCCTACAGGTAAACCATATTACATCACTTTATTTTCTACAATTTTCTACAACTATGGAAACAAGCAACCCGAAATAAAAAAAAATATACTTTTATAATTTATTATACTGATATAAAATTAATAGAGTATTCATAGCGTTCATTACAAATTTTAATACTCGTATTCATACAATTTAACAGACATTGCACCGACATTTATTCTTTATTTTCATTTAAATCAAACTAGATATGAGCAAATGATGTATGCACACTGTGTATATATATATATATATATATATATATATATATATGCATTTTATGTATAAATTACAAGAGATGTATAGTAGTAAGATAAGTCAAAGAATTTCGTGAAAGTTAAAATTAAATGACGAACTGACCGTATTAGATGACGACCGGAAGGAATTTAAATGAGAACTCATCTTTATGCCAAATGTATATAATTGTAAATAGGTTGACCTCGATCTCCAAGAAGGGATGAAATGAGTTTGAACATATTGTAGAATAACAACGAAAACGTTGCGTAGCGAGAAGATGAAAAGTGGCAGAGGTCAAGACTGTAGGTCAGAGCTCACATTAAATACATCCATGCAGGCATACATTTCTACGCGCTCGCCACACATATTTATATATATATATATATATATATATATATATATACACATATACACAATAAACAGCTTAGAGAAATAATTTTGTTACGTTGAAATTATAGCGACTTCATCTAATTGGTTAAAACTGTTAAGGTGAATGTTAATTTATATTTAACATGTACATACAGTAACTACGCTGAAATTATTGTTCCACCTACACTAGAAATACAATTCACATAATTATTTACGAAACAAAAACAGGAATCGCTTTTTTATAAATGTACGAAAACAATATTCAAGTTATGTTGTCTTCGGTTATGTTCTATTATTCTATTCCGTTCGAAACTTGTTGATTGCAAATACAGTTCTTTAGAAATATTAAACGTGCAGATTAATTCGGTGCCTCTTCTAAAGAAAATGAATGTTTACAGAGAAATGGAATACGTTCCAATTTTGAAATTATCCCGCATTATTTTCTGCAACTTTGTTCCATCTGTCGAGTAACTAACATGTCGAAAAAAATATAACAGCTTCGAGTCGATGAAGTTGTGATGCATTTTCAGACCTCTTCCGCTACTTTAATACTTTTTGCATGTTTTATGCGTCATTTTCCTTCCCTTAAAGCTGAACAAATCATTCCCGCAACTTCGGCAGCATTTTTTTCCCGGACAATGCCTAACATTCTGTTTTTTGAACGTTATCGTATTCACTACTGTTTGTGAGGTTACGTCAACTGCTTGGCATAAAAATGTAGTGTTTTTAAGTTTTAAAATTAGCACTTAAAATCCTAAAACGACGAGAAAATATTTCAATTTAAAACAGAGTTATGATTGATTCAATGTAAAGACACGAAATTACTTTTTATATCTAATAGTAAAGATCAAATTGTTTATTCCTCGTCAATCCTTCTCTGACATTAATCAATGATTCGTTGTAGCTTTTTCTAAGATGAAAACGAAATAAATTCCAACAAAAACATTTACAACAACCGTGCGAGTTGCAATATATATATATATATATATATAATAATTCAAAGACTGAGTAAGTGGGTAAAAACAGTGATAAGGCACCGCTGCATGAAACATCACTCGTACGTGCCCCTGCTGCCCCAGTGGAGCGACGACGTCGAGTGCCCCGAACGCGGACGACGGCGGGATCGGTGTCGCTGATGTGCATTGGACAAGCGCGAAATGGGCACACTTCATATTTTATAAATGCATGCGCACGAGAGAGACTGGTCGAGCCACTCGAGGCAACATCGAAAAGTGGGACGGCGACGGGGACTAGAAAGGGAGCGAAACGTTCGCCCCCGGAACACTGTATTAAATTAGTCCTAAGAACTTCCGGCGTACTAACAGCAACTCCAGACATAATTTACTTGTCGAATGCAAGTGTGCAGATTTTCTTAAATGTTTAATTTATGGCGGAGACGCTTAGAGCGGTATTTACATTGGCCCCGTCGCCGTCGTGTATATTTAATTTATAAATAGTTTGCGCTCGCCTAACATCCAACGTTTATTTAACTTACCATAAGTTATATTCATATTTACACACACGTGCCGCACGCACGCACACGCTCGCACATCTGTAAGTATGTTTGTATGTGAGGAAATGTCTGTATTTATATATATATATATATATATATATATATATATATATATATATACATATAAATTTACTTGCCGAAAATCTTAAGCTTAAACTTCAATAATTGATTTTATTTCTGTTAAAAAAAACGAGATCAGATTAAGACTTCAGCATTAAAGAGAAAAAATTTGTACATAAATCTTTTAAAAGCACACTCTATTTCTAGGATTGTAACGATAAAAGTATAGTAGGAAAATGTAGTACAATTTTTATCACAAAAACTGTTCTGAAACCGTGGCTGAATTCGCTTTCACAAATGAATTATTTTTTCACCCCGCAAACCACAACAAATGCTTCGAACAAAAATATTCAATAAATTATTATTGATCATTTTCGACTGTCGCTCATGCACATTTCAATGGCAACGTCACACGCTCAAAGCGACAAGGTACCGAAAACTTCGATATTGTTTGTGGGTTAAAATAGAATTCATTTGCGTTTCACTATTTATTTAAATATTAAAACATAGAAGAAAATAAACGATAAAACTGTATTTTTTCTTTAATATTGCTTAGTTCGAATGTGTGTTAAGTATTGATCATTAGGAATGTAACAGACTCAACAAACATTTTCGTTTGACATTTAAAATGGCGACCTGCTTCGAGAGACAAAGTTTGAATTACATAGTACGTAATTTTACTGTTTTTTTTTTAAAAAAAAAAATAGTGTCTTAAATTCAACAAGATTTCCAAACGATTCAACTTTTTATTAATGTTTCGTAATTGAAAAACATCCGTTTTCTTAAATAAACATCTTATATAAGTGGTGTAAAATAGAAGACGACCCTCGATACTTGAATATTTTATCAGTCTCGTTACATGCAGATGTTTTGTTTACGTTTTCTTATTTCCCATCTTTTTCGACGCGCTCCTTTCGCCGGTAATAAATCTGTGTATGAAAGAGCGTACGTACGCACACGCACATACACACTTTCGAATTTCTTCTTTAAGATAATACAGTGTTCGGTCCATATATCAGCCCGTCGTGTTCGATCGACGACCGGGTTTATTTGTTAGTCAATTCATTCGAGGGTTAGCGAACCGCTCCTACGTATGTGTGCAGCTCAATCGATTGCGCTACCCTTATTTATCGCTCAGTTACATCCATACATACGAATTCGGGCACCCGGAGTACATGTATCCGTAATACATACATGCAAGCGCCGGCCTACCGACCACCTCCGTCAACTAGGTATATCTCGGCCATGGCGAGGGTACAAATCATTTCCAAACTGTCACGGATTAAAAAAGTTACAAATGTGCGCGACGTGTGCAGAATGGCGACGCATTCGTAACCGCCGCCAATGTGGTGGCCGCTCCCGCAAAAAGCAATGGCGTGTCGTCAGGGCAGCGTCTGAGAGGGACGCCGTGCATGTGTGCGCGCGTACGAGCTGTTAGAGCCACTGTGGTATGCGGACACGTGTCCCGGTAATAAATTATGAAAGACACGTTACATAAAATTAATTTCATTAAAAAATATTACCCGGCTCAGTTGTTAAGGATTTATGGGCTGGAGGCAGGGCTCGGAAGAAAAAAACCGGAGACCCTTTCGGTTTACGTGAACGGAAAGTAACATGACGAAGGGATTCATTTATTCTCGCTGTAAAATACAAGACCGCGACATAATTAACTAAACATCGACACGAACGACCGTTAAGGAAATTTAGCCGACACAATTATTCTACGCCTCGTCATCAATGCCGATCTTAGATTTATAATTAAACAAAAAAAAAAACGAATAAATGAAAGCTTCGTCGATTATAGTACGCAGAAGAAACGATAGATACATTTGAAATTGAAAATCTAAGAGTTAAAAAAAGAATTGTTAGAAAAAAAATGAAATAAAAAGAACACGAATCGGCGACAGTACAGCTAGTGTCTCTTTGTACTAATTTATTAACAATAACGAATCGTTCAATGAGGAATTTAAAAACGCATAAGATTCACATAGATGACAAGAGTATGAACTGAAATAAAAGATTCGAAAAACAGAACGCATGAATGGATGAGACATTCTTCATGAGCAAAAGGCGACCGGTTTTGCAACAGAGGCTATTGATAGGAGCCAAGAAATATAAATCGGTCAGACTAGAATAATTATCCGAAATATATATTTATTTCTGATAATCGCTAACAGGCATGAATTTCAATTCGAATCCTTATCGGAACTATGTTTTTTTCTCCGAAAAAGCTATTTACGTTTTTATATTTTACACAATGGAAAAAGTTCCCGCACGCCACTCACGGAGCTGTCGAGCCCGCTGAATCTCCTCCGACTGGTGGACGTGACGACTCTCAACGTTTATCGCCGCTGTTCAGACTTTTTTATCGCGTTCTAATTTTTTTTATATATTCATATACCCAATACACACAAATATATACATACATATATATATATATATATATATATATATATATATATATATATGTGCGTGTGTACAAGTGCAAATTCGTATATACACTTCGCTAATCTCGAATATTTTATTTAAATATTCATTGTAGTTTCGGTTTAGTTCCGAAAACGTTTGTTTTAAACTTATTAATCTCTCTTTGCGCCGCTTCGTGTCGCGTGAAGTTTATATAAAGTCAGGATTTAAGTATGACTAATGCTGTGCGATCTCGTCCTTTAGTTCACTTTTGAAACTTTGTGACTTACATACATGAATGGAAAGGTTTATGTGTATATATATATATATATATATATATATACATATATATATATATATATATATATATATATATATATCAAGCTATAGATAAAATTATTGAACGAGTGTAAAATGTTTTGAGCATCATTCAAACGTTTATCAAATATCAAACACACTCCAAAAAAAAAATACATTACGCATCCATTTCACAAAACCGCTCATAACTGTACTTATATCGACACGAATCGTACAATTCATTACAAAAAGCAGAAATCAATACGCGGATTCGTGTTTTGTGCATAGTTTTTTAGTGTCTGTAAATATTATTTAACGTACGTGTCCCGCAGTCAGCAAAAAGCTGACCAGTTTTATGTTAAAATTTTGGTGATGTTTTCAGTTCAGCTAAATTCGTTATTGCGTTTGTATTGCACGAAAAGTATTTTCAGTGTTCCTATAACTGACTGAACGGTGAAATTTGCAATTCGTATACAGAAACTAAAAACCTACCTGGAAATGTTGTCGCACGCTTCCCTAGAACAGACGATGCGTGGTGGGCATTTGCTTCTCTGAACTGGAATGTTTGAATTCGATCTAAAACAATGATATGAATAAATATTATGTTATTTTCGAAATATCGCATTCATTTCATATTAAAAAATTCTAACCCGAATTTACAAACGCAAATTCTATGTCAGAAATTATTTAAATATCATAAATTTGGAAAAATGAGTGCACTTGTGTATTTCTGTTATTACTTTTGTATTTTAAATGAAATATTTAATTTCTTGGTAGATGATTTGTGGTTCGAGCGCGCGTCGACAACTTAATTTAATTTTTATCAATACATATGTATATGTATGTATGTATATATATATATATATGTATATGTATATATGCGTGCGTAAGCACAGGAGCACGCGTTCCGTTTTCGTGAAAAGTATCCAACACTTAACTTCGTTAATATAACCGTACTGAAAATTAATTATAATAATTAGTGCAGACTCGTCGTAGTTTGGAACTATTTCAGTTGCGGATCAATAAACCGTATACAATAAAACCAGCATGAGAGCTGCAGCACCAGCACCGCCACGACTATCAATAATATCATCTAAAGTTGGTAGAATGTGTGTGTTTATCATCTAACTTTCTTGATTTAATAATAAAACGGGTAATGTGTACAAGCGACGGCAGACACAAACAAAATCAAACTGAATACAAAATAGATATCGGCGAATTAAAGCGTGGAAGCCGCCGCCCGGCTTCAAAGGCGCACACTTTTGATTACATAGTGAAATATGCAAAACTAATGCGCGCCCGACACAGTCGTCCGACTCCAGTATATTAATATATATGCACGTCGGTATCGGCGTCCCGACGCTCCCTCTGCAATATTATGTAAAACTTCCATACTTATCTTTTCATTAAATATGGTCGCCGAACGAAACACGACAATGGTTCTCGGGAAACAAACACTTATCATCCGACAGAAATAATTTCGTATACGTGACCTCAATTCAAATTACTCGATCCGTGTGTGTGTGTGTGTGTGTGTGTGCCGGCTCGTACGGGGGCCGCTGGCGCCCCGCTCTAATCTTAAAATACATTTCGCATGAACACGGCGACATTAAATTCTATTATGAGTCCTAAATAAATAATAAAGTTAGTTTATGTTGTGTCAGGACAAGGACAATGATTTGTGGTCCTTATAGTAAAAATAAATATTTAATCAGCGGTAGTAGTGTCGGTCTCAGTTTCAGATTTTATGGCGCTGGGGATGCTGTATTCGAAATCTGGATCTCAGTGCGACGGTACCAGGCACACTGGAGGATTGGCGTGCGCGTCGACTCCGAAAAAGAAATGTTCTTTGCACCGTACGGAGCTTTATATTATTTCGGATAAAGCTTTCCAAATTAATATTAATTAGATGGACGAAGAAGCACAGTCAACATTTAGAATTCAATTATATGACACTGTGGATAAATTAATTATCGCAGTAAAATTCTTTTCTCAGCACACGAATCGCAAAAAAATGCTTCTAGTCGAAAATATTCAATGAATCATTTTTGATTATTGTTTATTCGCGTTTCAATTATCTTCAGAGTGTTCAAGTACAGAAAAGTAATGGTTTAATGAACGTGTTTGGCCACAAATTGCAGTTTGTGTACTGAAGAAGAATTCTATTGTGAAAGGAAAACAGATACAGTAATGAATTTTGTGCGTTTCGAAATCTTATAAAAGGAATAAAAACGCTTATAACACAAAAACTACCGAGTAACGGCGTCATATTAACTTATATTTTTCTCGAGAATGAAATGTAGAATTGATTTGTAAAGTTCTATCGGTCACGGGCGGGACATCATACGCGATCGTACATCAAAAATTATTGAACAAAAAAATAAATGTTAGGAGCACGGTTTCCATTTCCGTCGACCACTAATCTAAACAAATATTTCCATACGGCACAGTATTTCAATGGAATTTCAACACCGTTGTGATCCCTCTACCTGGAACTTGGAATGGAAGGGCCGAGCGGGTGTTTGTTTATACGCATGTCTGGATGTCAGTACCTCTGACGTGTTTGTTATAAATACGGTCAATGTATTTACGTGTACATGTACGTGTGTGCGTGTGTGCGTGCACACAAACGCGCGCGTACGTGAATGTTTAACCGGTCGTGCGTAGGTATCCGTGAGTATGTGGCATGTACGTTTGTGGGGAGATGGGTCCGTGTGTCGGGATGGCATGGACATGTGGACGCAAGTGTGGGAAACGGGATGTTGGGGGTCAGATGGATAGCGCGCGTGTACATGCGATGGCAGTCGAACACTCAAACCAGCGCGCTCTCGAACAAACGAACAGCACGTACGTTTGATTAGGTCATTTGCGTTTGACCTCTTTCTGTTTTAACGTAGCCAAACATAACCGGACCCGTTGTTAACATCGCCGTTGAACGAACACACACACACACAGAGCATCACATCTATACATATATATATATATATATATATATATATATATACATCGATGGCCGTAATTGATACAGGAGTGGATTAAGTCTTGTCTGTTGATAATTATGTCTGTCAGAATGAATTGTTTTGAAGTAAACCCGTTATTTACACTTCCGGTCGCGTTTTACTTGTCAATACACGTGCTCCGTGTGTGTGTGTGTTTGTTTGTAATGACGTTCACGTTTAGGATAAATGATAAGGTATTAATATAACCGACAGACGATATAACGAATTATCGAGAAAATTGTTTTTTTTTTTAATAAATTCATTTAATTTATTACAAAGTTAACGATACGGTACAATAATCCAAGTTGGATAATTCTGAGACGACCGTGTGTTCATTTTAATATCGTTGAAATATTATCGATCACAAAAAGCCTATTGTTATAAACTGTTTTCTTGTTTAAGCATTTAAAGATTTTATCAAGTGTTGAATTATCGATGGAACTGAGACATTAGCCGATAAACTATTAACTATGTTTTATACTAAAATTAAATGAAACATTTAAAAGGCGTGCAATATTATATATATATATATATATATATATATATATATATATATATACATATATTTATTGATTTATTGTTTAGATAATACATTGAAGTACTTTGAAATTATTATCATGTTCGCCGTCATAGGAATATATATTTAAAATTATAAGCTCATACTGTGATTAAATTCAATTGAATAGAATGGAAACTCGGCACAGAAATGCGAAAAGTCATACAAGTGATAGAATACAACAATAATGTACAAACTCATTATATATACATATAATCACTTCATTCGAAAGTTCTTAGTAATACAAAGTTTTTGGCACTACGTCCTATATTCACTTCTAAAATGTATTTGAACACCACACAGCCCATTTTGATTAGAAACAATTTATAAAAAATAAAAGAACATACATTCTCATCTAAAAACAGCTGCGAGAAAATATTTGTTCAGCTTGGAAAGAAACGTTGCGACGCATGAAACATGCAAAAAATTTTAGAATAGTGGATTAAATCCGAAAACGTATTACTATTTCATTGACTGAAAGCCGAAATCTTTTTTCGACAAAAGATGTCGGCAAACGCACCGAACTAATTTGTTTACCTGATAATATATTAAATAATTTGATATAATAGGATACATTAATGAAATACATTTTCTCTTCATTCACTTACATTTTAAATCAATATTTATTATTTCTATGTATATAGATCAGGCATGATCAGTTCGATTGTGGCGTTAAGAAATATAATATATAATGAAATTTGTTCACTATAATACAAAAATAAATTAGAAAACTCCACTGCGAAGAAAAAAAAGAGAATTGATTCATATTGTTGATAAACAGAAAAATAATAAGCACGTTCACCTGTTGTTAAAAAATCAAATTCAAAATTACATTTCCTCTTGATTCAATCGAAAAATTCTGTCCATTCCAGCCTGGTCCGAGCTGTGTTCGATACAGATTTTTTTTATAAATACCAATTTGGTATCAATTCGTAGAAGAACACATCAAAGATACCGACCGGGAGTTACTCTACCGTTTATAATATCAATACTGTACAACACAAACACACACGTTGCCCCCATCATTCGGTCTTTTGGCTCTTTGCACATGGTAATATGTACAAAACACACACGCACACAAACACATATGGAAGAGTCACACATGTATTCAAATATAGTCTGCACATTCCTCTTCGTATTCAACGTACATACAAGAGGACACACACACACATAGTTATAACGGTAATCATCGTCTCCCTTCACCTCCTTCTCATTATTGTATCGTACTCGCACTCTCATCAAAATATTCGCATTTATATATATATATATATATATATATATATATATATATATATACGTGTGTGTGTGTGTGCGCGTGTAGTGTATGTACGGATGAAAAACATGCATTCATCTACCGGCGTGTACGCCACCGCACTGCCGGTTTATTTCTGTTTTTGCCAGTTAATTGTCAAGGGTTTTTACTTCTGTCGGGCAACTAATTCCCCTGGACAAATTGAATAATAAATCCATTTTATTAATGTAAAATACGCAATCAAATATTTTTAAACGTGGTTATTTTTTTGATAAAAGAACATTGAAAACGTATCAGAGGGAGGAAGGATCTAATGATATTAATATATTAATTTTCCGTTCGTGTTTAAAAAGCGTGCGTCAAAAATGGAATTACCGTGTTCAGTTGCACGCTTGTCCACACTTTAAGGGTAGATCGCACCGGAATCTAATTATTTTTATAGTAGTGACGATCGTTCGGTGTTCCTGGACGATTTATGAACATCGTTCATGTTCGTATATCAAACGATTATCAACGAGGAACAGGAAAAAATGTTATTATTTCGAAATTCATATACACGGTCAGTATCGAAAGTGACTGTGATTTCCGATGATATCGTCCTGAGAGTATTAAGAGAGGAAAATCTATACTTGTTTTCACTCCTGTTAGTGTATTTTCATTTTTTATTTATCACAGATCTGGAATGTTGGAAAGATTTCCTACAAAAACCGTACTCCAATCGTTTCAGGGTTACATGTAACTATAGCCTGAAAGAATTTGATCAAATATCGTATTTAGTCATCGAGTTTCTCATCCAATCAAATATATAATTAATTTTAATTTCACTTCAACTAGTTGATCAAATGTCATCTCGCACTGGAACATCAAGTATATTCAATCAAATTGATATTTAACTGTCCAGGGTACTATTTATTATATATATATATATATATATATATATATATGTATGTATGTGTGTGTACATTAATTAATGAACACGGCGCCAGCCGCATGACCGTAATCACTTAAGCAATACTCGAACCGACGCACCGGTGTTTCCTTTATCTTTATGCAACCTGTGTAGTATTAAATGTGTAATGCGCTCGCGTTTCTATTTAATGCGTTCATAGTTTTAATGAATACACTCATTCTCTCTCTCTGACTCTCTCATACACAAACACACGCATTTATATGTATATATATATATATATATATATATATATATATATATATGTCTATGTACGTGTATGTGTATGTGTGGGTGTATAAATGTGGAGCCAGACGTACGTACATGTACATTTTCTTGATTAATGAAAATTGCATTTCCAGCCGTCGACGGATTTCATTCTTTCAGCCGTACGACAATAAAAGCGTTTGAAAAGCATTCATTAAATTTTTTCCCGGCGTCGAAACAAAAAGAGTAAGTATGAAGAAACCAGACAAAGGGCATTATATATATATATATATATATATATATATATATATATATATATATATATATATATATGAAAATGCCAACTATCTTCTCGATATCACGAGCCGGAGGAACCCGGCGGTGCAGCCACCGTCTCTCCGGTCGATGGGACGGGGCGATTCGTTCACTTCTGCGTTCGCTCCCGACGCCACTGCTCGAGCGACCACCCCGTCATACACGGCCGTGTCTGCGCCACCGTCCCAGTCGAACAACGGTAAAGAAGCATTCGAATGAAACCGTCCGTCCGGCCGACCGACCGACCGACTGCCGCGGTAACGCTGATAGTAGATGTTCCGGTCCCGTGACTTGTTCATTGTTCCCGACGTCGGGAGACGCTCCGGTGACAGAATTCTAATTAATATTTCCACGCTATACTACTTAATGAGAACGAATTACTACTAGCTGACGCGAGAGTCGGGGGCGGCGAAGCGGGACCGTCGGCTCGGCTGCTAGTCGCCACGAATGAACGTGCGGTATGTCGCGCACGACGCGCTCCGGTCGCGCTCTTTATCTGAAATCCCGCGCACGGCTTTTATAATTCTCGGTCTCCGATCGAACGGCGGCCGCCCGCGCTGGCCGCCGCGCCGAACGCTCCTCGATTCTGCGTTCTCCTCCCCCTGAAACGAACGTCGCCTCACACCGCTCCGCAACGGAACATTTGTTTTCGACTAATTGATGCATTTTCATAATGAGTTTTATTAATGCGTTTCCAATTGTACGAGAAAACGATGTACATAAACAACAGGACACGGGGTTTTCGTTGAACACACACAACGAAAATGGATACATTGAACACAGACAAATAGAGCAGTGTGTGTGTGTGTGTCCCATTAAATAATCAAGAGCGGTTATTTGTTCTCTTCCGCTATTATTCACGATTACCTTCGCTAGTAATTTTCAAAATGTGTTTAAAACGAAAACATCAGTAAAAAAAATCAATTGAAAGTACATGTAAATCTATAGAAAGCTTGTTTATTTTTTTATTACACAGAAATGTATATATATATATATATATATATATATATATATATATGTCAGTGCGAAACTCAATTACCAAAAAGCCATATCGTTGAATCTCTATCTGCGGAGCGTCAATCCATCTCCGTACACGAATCTCTATTCAACCTGTTCGCCGTCTTTATATAAAATATAAAAATATTAGACCATTCGATAACTTTTACTCTTCAGATTGACGCGTAAAACTTTTAACATCATCATCATGTTAAATCGCGATCAAAGCGGATAAAAGAGACACGGCTCGCTCCTACAGGAAAAGAAATCGCGGCTGAAGAGAAAACTTTAAGGGGAAAAAATCCGAATACCTTCCTTATCTGATAATTAAACGTCTTTAGTATTGCAACTTTGAAAAAATAGTCTTGCAGTACTATAAATCAAGTTGTCGTCGACCGTACTCACTTCTGCGGCTCGCACTCTGAGATTTCATCATTAAATTCATATCGATGCATATATATATATATATATATATATATATATATATATATATATATATATATCGTGCGCATTTTCTTATCAAAAGATCCCTCCCGACACTTAATGCAATTTCATCGTCACAGCGTGGCGCGTCATCCAAACCACGGGAATGTCGACGCGAGTTCGTTGGAATTTCGTTAAGAATCCCGTTGGCAAGTTTCAAAATCCTTTTGAGATAATTGCGCTCAGTCTTTGAGATTCCCGGAGCGAATAGTTACGTACTTGTGTTTCATCGTCGGCGTCGACGTCGACGTCGACGTTTGCAACAAGCTCAACGCACTCCTGTTAGGTATTCGCCTGTTTATGAAATACTTATAGCACACCTGGCTATTTGAAACGTTCGTGTATCGATCCCGTTTAATCTGCAGTGCATAGATTTCGTCTCGAGCGGCTCGAAAGGATCGTGTTCGGAATTCCGCTCATATGTGTGTATATAATAGACGTTTGTTCGACATTAAGTATTCTAATTCGTATTTGCTGAATTACCGAATTGATTCTTATATTGTAAAATTCGCTGTCATCCCCGAATATGAATATCCGCTAAATAATGTTGGACTTTACGTTCCCAAAACAATAAATCGTTGCGAAAGTGTGCATTTCAGATCATTTCAGAATTGCAATATAAATGAAACGACAATAACTCTGAAAATTTTAAAACATGATCGCATAAAACCGAATCACTACCGAAAAGAAAGAAAAAAGATCGAACAGTACACTCACGACTATTGCCGTCGACTATGCGAAATGATCGCAACGCGAAGAGCTATAAAAAATAGCAATCAAATAAAGTAGTAGTGGCGCATTTAATAGAGATCGTAACGAATAGCCCGCCAGAACTGTACACATATAACAATGCATTACGTTTAATTAAGTGGCGAATTTAAGACGGCGCGGAACTATGGAAATAGAGAATCCGTCTGGATGGCCGGTAGAGTTCGAGCGCACCGACGGTCTGTATTTAAAATAATGCGAACGCCGCCGTGCTCTCGTTTAATACCCCGTTAATGATCGTAATAATAGAAAAGTTACGAGCCTATAAAGCATTTATTTTCATAAATGTTCTTCCGTTGCACTTCTTCTAGTCTTTTTGTGTTTTCTTTTCAGACTTTTTATCCGTTCGATGCTTATTCGGTACGATTTCGAATGCAACAAAACGTCTATCCACATATCGACCGAATGAAAATATCTCAACGAGATATTCTCATTCGATTATATAGATATTCTCCCTCCGAACAGTAACGTTTCAAATCTTATATATATATATATATATATATATATATATATATATATATATATATATATATATATATATATACATTATGGTTGAACTATAAACTATATACAATTTTCCAATAAAGTTTTATACGAGAAAAGTATGAAATACTATTCTTTCTTAGAACAAAATCCAATTTATCTATCTGAATGATAAAAGAGTTTGTTCTTTTTTTCTATAAATAACATTAATACTAACCTCATCCTAATCATAATTAATTTACGTAAATTTGACTGATTCCTTTTTAACGAGCCATTTAAATGTGAAATCGTTAATACTGATGCGTTAAAAGAAGAGAAACGCAATAGTTGCCCAAACAAATTGTTCTGTTTTCAGAGAATCCGCTATCTATATCCAAATCAAATGGTTCAGAGGATTACGAAAAGAAATATACTGAAGATTTTTCCTTGAAAGATTCTCCACGATATGGTAAAGTTTCTGAAGGCAATGCTAATGAAATTGTAGTGTTAATTCGGAATAACTCATGTTACAATTTCACAAACAAAATCTGTTTTCACTTCATAAACGACGAGAACGCTTCTAATATTTCTTATAGTTTGTGGACTGAAAAAAGAGTTCGTTTATGAAAATGAATGACACTACTATGCAGATTCGTTAAAGTCTTGCCGTAACGTGAAGACAACGAAGATTCATTACATATCTGACTTTGGTGTTTGAATGCCATATAAATTTATTTATAAAAAAAAGAATAGATCAGAGTCACGCTTGTAATTTTCTTTTCGACACAAAAATAGTAACATTTTCTTGAAAAAAAAATGAAAATTAAGAATAAACTTCATTGTTCCGTCTGATGACATCGCGTCCTGTTTTTTTTAATTAAAAACAATCGCCCCGCAATAATTCCCGTTCAATTTTAAAGAGATGGAAATACTCTGTTAGCTGTTTATTTAAAAAAGAATATTTCGACGGCAATTAATCTTTTTATCGAAAATATGTATTCAGCCCGGAACAAATTGTATTTGTCGAGTGGAAAAAAATTATCCCGTCGAACGCTAATATCGTTCGATATTAAATAAATTATTTATAACGAATAAATTCATATTGACTTTATTTAATATGTTATCGAGCCGAAACCATGAATTAATAATCGAAAACAATTTGAATATTCATTATTTCGTTTATTTACGGACATTTTATAAAAATATTCGTCCGCCGTTCGGTTCGAATATCTGTCACGCGTTTCGACGTCGGCCGTTTTTTTAATTAACGGTACATCGCCGTTCAAATTCTATTTTACTTTTGATCTGTCTTATTCGATAAAAACGGTCTCGTGTTCCCGCTCAATAAAACAAAAAAAAAGACATATCGACGACGGTGTAATCGAGTGCCACTGTTTCAAGACTGCCGAAACAGCACCATTAGAGAAACATACAACAACAGAACAATTTCTGCAGATATCTTCTTGCAATCCTTGTTAAGCTCCTCTCCACTTCCACCGACGGATAAAAAAAATTCAATCATTGCTACGTGATAGTTTCGACCAACAGCGCTCTTGTTTTAGAATCAATATAAATATACGTGTATACGTTTGGGGTGGAATTTATGTTTGTGTGTTTATATATATATATATATATATATATATATATATACGTGTGTGTGTGTGTATAGAGATTGAATCGTGCACGCTCTTCATCCTTGCTTTATATTTCTGTTTGTGTGCTATACATCAATATCAGGTCATGATAGACAAAAATGATACCGTTGAAAAACACAGCACTGCCTGTCGATACGTTTTCGAGCTTGTTCATTTTATGTATGCGAGTGCCAATTGCTGTATTCTTTTTTTTATTGTTTTCATATTCGTATTGAAATTTTCTCACCGTTCGATACATGCTCTCTATCTAAATAATACAAAACATATTTGCATGCGAGGAGGGGACGCTTTTCGAATCGTCGTCATTATTTTCGGATAATTGAAACGGACAACTCTATAGTTCGAACGACCGACATTGCATCTTGATGGACGTGTGTTCATTGCAAATCGTCGAATTCACAGTATTAGTAACATCGACGAGTGTACAATTAGTTACAACGTTTAACATCGGTTACATGTTTATTAATCACTCGTAACAATCGCATGTTCGCCGATGTAGGGGTGATATTTTCGACGGTCGAACACATCGGAATCATGTTCGATTTTTATCATCGTGAAATGGCCTTTGAACCCCGATATCGCTTCGTAATGGACGCTCGGTAGTCATGTTCTGAATCGTCGAGCGTTCAGAAATCGTTGACAATACATTCGGATCGTCAATGTTTCCAGCGATATCCGCCAGACTGACTAGACGCAGACACTGTTATGGTTACAAATGTTAATTGACGTTTAAAATTTCAATTATCGAAGACAAAACTTGTACAGAGTGTAACATGACATGCATAAACGAGCACATCTCTGACAACAATGTAGACCACTATCCGAAAACGCATTAGAGTTTATAAGCTCTCTCGTATTTCCCAGGCGTATTCTTTTGTGCCGATCGTCTGCGACGTCGGTAGCGGACGAATGAAATATTCAGAACGAAACTAGCGAGCGATATTTTAACGAGAGGTCGGCCTCCAGCATCCGCTGGCCAATTGTTTCACGTGTACCACGTTCAACTATGATTCGGAATTTAAATTTTAAAATCCACATTCGTTCGATTATAACAGTGAAACGATGCTCTCGACTGAAATTACTATCTTGGACAAAGTCCTGTATGTAGAAGGTGCGCCAGCGGGGAGGAAAGTTTTGAGAACAGGCTTATTCACTAGCCGTCGGTGTGAGAGTGTAAAATTAAGTGCTACGTCGTTAGAAATTCATGGCAATTTAGTAAACATGGAGCCAGTGGTCCGGTGTACATCAAGCTTTCGCTGTGAAACCATTTTACAAAAATGGCGAGCCCGATACAACTGTACAACGGCTCTTTCGCAATCATTAGAACATTCCACGTCGTGGGAAGATGCCGACCACTCATACCATCGACTTATGACTTAAGACGTCTGAGAAAACTGGTTTCACATTAAATTTGAAGCATTAACGGTTCGAAAGAACAGTAAGAAGACCAGAAAAAATTGACCGTGTTAGAGTTGCTGTAACTCGTAGCCCACGAAATGATTACAACATTTCTGACTCGAGAATTAATTCGATTTCCAGAAATTACAAAATTCTAACAAAATGGGGCGACAACACATACCGCTACAGCTGTAAGAACGCTCTTTCCGAACCGTATCATTTCCAAAAATGAAGATTTTGTTTGGCCAGCAAGATCCCCAAATTAGACGGCGTATGGTTATTTTTTTTGAAGTTATCTAAAGAGCGATGCACCATATTGATCATGTCCACACACTATCCCTGAACTTAAATTAAAAATACGAGGAGCAATTGCGAAGATTCCACCAGACATGTTGAAACGTGTAATGGAAAATTTCTGAATAAGATTAGAGGAATGCGTGCGCCCGAATCGTGCTGGTCATTTTATTTTAAAAATAAATTTGCTCGATATAGCATAACAAGAAAATCTAAACAAAATTATGAAAAAATAAAAATTCGTTTAATTATCGTGTTCTGTAATATTTCCGTTCCATAGCTCACCTTGTATACATATACATATATATATATATATATATATATATATATATATATATATATATATATATATATATATATATATATATATATATATATATATATATATATATATATATATATGAATGTGTTTCTGTATAGTGAAATCATCCACTCAGAACAGTTTCAGCGACCTGTGCAGGCCTGTATGTCATGGGAAATCATTTATATATTATATATATTATATATATATATATATACACACACTTACCAGTTACTAACAACACGCCCGTGCGCCGGCCGTAATGATATAAAGAAAATCTCCGTTTTCATTGAATCGCGTCCCAGATAAATATTTACTTTTGATTTTATGTCGAAGTTCAATCACATGGATTACTCCTTCAGGGCGTCCTTCGTGTCAGATGTACGTATCCCAGTTGTTATTTTCTTACGACGACGATCACGGCTCGGCTTATAAGAAATATGTTCATTTTTTTATCAAGACTTCCGTCTCTGTCAGTCACCACTGGTCGCCTATGCATTCCGTGCAAATACTTTACGTTTTCGATTCGAAATGTTTCGTACGTCGCTCGTTACGGTTCCCTTTTTTTAATTCGAGCTCCAGTTGAAAATGTTTATCGTTTTCGTTCGGTTAGAAATTCGATCCGGTCGAACTGTTTGCTAATAAATCAGATATTCATCTACATCCGCAATTTGGTTAATGAAAACAATTTATGTATAATCCTAGGTACTTTTGAGACGATTCCAGCTGCCTGTCTTACAATTATCGACCGTTTTCTTTCTGTACAAGAACCATGAATATTTTTTCAGAGATCAATCGAAAAATAAAATCATGATTGTTTTTTAATTCTTCTTCATGATTTTACCTTAGAAGTTTCATTAATTCAAAAGAAGAGTTACATTTCTTTGAACGTTAGATAAAAATAACACATAAGATACTAACAAATCTATCTCTTTGTCTGATTTTATGCTTTGTACAGAAACTAACAACTGTTGAAATTTAATATCTGCATCGGATCTTTTACAAGCATACAGGTACACATGCTTTTATATATATATATATATATATATATATATATATATATATATATATATATATCCGCAAATGTATTATTCCAGTATTATTCATCCTTCACTGTTTTGATTTCAATAAGAAAAAAACGGACTCCGTACACACACACACACACACACCTGCACACTCCTATCTGTGTTTGTGGAACGTGTGCGTATACATACATACATCTTGTTCATTTACATAAAATATTTGATTTGAGAACGGGTACGGCACGAAGAAATATTCCGTGTAAGCAGGCGGATAATTGAAGCGTTACAGCAATACAAACCCGTAATGTGACGTAGTTATGTAATACGATAAGCCATGCGGAACGTCGGGAATAATGTGGATAAATATTTGTTTTCGAGAATCCGTATTTTGTTTCTTTAAAATGTATACACGCACACAGAGACAGATGTAAACTCTCACACACACGCCATTATGAATATATATATATATATATATATATATATACATATGTACATATATACATGTAAACAGGTATGTATAGAAATGTTGGTTTTTACTCAACTACCGTGTTTTTCATTTAGAGAATAAATATTTTCTCCATTCTTCGGAAACATTGAACAATGCACGTGGGGGATGTTATGTATATCGCACGATGACGATGTGTTCTCGTTCTTCTTCCAGTACACTAATATCAGACAATACACTGCTGTCTATGTGAATGTTAATATGCTGTATGCTAAAATGAAATGAGCCTCAGTGCTAAATGATTGCTTGGAATATTAACATTTCGAACTCCGGGATTTCTACCTGCGCTTCCTGGCAACTTTTGACAATAGTTATATTTAATTTAGAACCTAGATGAAATATATAGAAAATATCTTAATTTAAAACATAGTTGTGATTGACTCAAAGTGAAAGCAAATATTAATTTGTATGCCTAATACCGAGGATTTCTCAAATGGTAGATAATTGATTTGGAACACGATTCGTTCGGATATAAACTGATTAATATACTGTGATAAATAGCAATATTATTCTGATATTTAAATGACTTAACTTTTTAAGTACAGTTAAACAAATGATTCGTCGTTTCAGCAAAAATTAAACCATACTGAGTACCTCTTGTTTACTTTTTATTTTCATTTATATTATTTACTTTATTTTGTATTAATCAAAAAAATCCGAATTTCTTCTCACTCAACAAAGCAGTGTTCCTTCGTAAATCGGACGCTAATTACCTTCGCTGACGACGCGCCCCTAACTGCCGAACATCTATCCATCTATCTAGCGAAACTAACAGAATTCCATTTAAAATTAAACACCAGCGATCAGAAATAAATACCCGATGATGCGAAATGAAACAGCGACACCGTTCGTGTGTTCGCTTCACCCCTGATATTAAAATGAATTCTATTTCAGTTTTGAGCGCACCTTCTGCGATTCCACTTTACAATTTCAATCAAAACTTTTAAATGAATATTCAACGGTGTTCTAATAACGTTCCGTCGCAAAACACATTCATATAAAGTTGAGATTATGTTCGATAATGCAGGAGAGAAAAAACGCTACGCCACATCGACGCCGTCGTGCGGTCGTCGCAAGAAAAAGCTCATTAAAACGACTGTTTAATGAAAAGTCTACGAAGAAAAAATAAAATAACAGAGCTGTACTGAGAAATGCATCGACGGCGTCGTTGTATCGGTGCATCTTGCAAGTTACTGGTTTTTCTTTCGGCGTTGAGAAATTTAATTTTCGCTTGAGATTGCGGTCATGTCTGAATTTCAGATTAAATGCTAGTTAATATCGACGTGAAAATAAAAACGTTTTAGTGTAACGCTTAAAAATGATACGAGCTGAAAATCTTGTTGTAATTTCATTCCATATTTTCATACATAGAGAGAGAGAGAGAGAGATAAAAGATGGAGAAATTATTTGAACAGTAAGGTTAGCAGAAAACTATAACAGAGAGACTTAAATTCGATCCTGTTCGCAATTAAACAATGCTACCGATTTCAATTTGAAATATAAATGCACACACACACACACATACACACACTCATACGCACACACATACGCACGAGAGCGAGCGCAAACTAAAAAAATAAATCTCTCATCACATTGAAATTAGTCAGTTAGCTACAGTATTAAATAAAGCAGTTTGTTATCTTCTGAAAATAAATTGGTCCAATTTATTTAATCCCATTAAGCGAAATTTATGTCCGTTAAAAACGGCAAAACGTATATTAATGAATGGAAATTGCTGATTTTTTTTATATTTTGATATATATATATGTTTTATGTTGCTCCTTTCGAATACAAGCCGTACGGCACGTGTACATCTGTATGTATGTATGTGTTCATATATATATATATATATATATATATATATATATATATATGTGTGTGTGTGTGTGTGTGTATTTGTTGTACGCGTGCCCGGTCGAATGTCTGTGTGCGTTTTGACGAGGAAAATTTTAACATATAGAGAATTTAAACTATGCGTGAATGGCTTTCGTGTCATTGACAAATTACCATGAATTAACGGTAAAATTTTTCAACGTCATTGTCGGAATTCAATCCTCTTTCGTTTTGAACTGTACGGATGAAAATTTACATGAAATACAAATCTAGCTGAATGTGTTAAGAGTGATTTAGATGAGTTTGTATACAATTCGCTTTAATACATACAAACACACTATATATATATATATATATATATATATATATATATAATATGTGTGTGTATTCGTGTTCTACAGGTCGTAATTACTGAATTTTTATACAAGTCTAACGGAATTACTCCTATCCAAATGTTTCATATTTTTTAAAAAATAAAAACGGATATAAATTTCAGTACGAAATGTGAAATATGGTGGAATTATTTTAACATTAATATCTTAAAAATTTTTATTATATCAATCAAACACTATACATATATATATATATATATATATATATATATATATATATATATATATATATAAAGATAAAGAGATTGTACAAACTATACTATTTGTGGTTACAAGTACATTCGAATAGGAAAATTATTTCAACAGGAATAGCACAAGGGTCGTTTAAACAATTCTATGCCTAAAAAATAAACTTTATATGTTTGAAAAAATATTTTTACTTTTAAAATATCTCATCTGTCAAATAATTACGAGGAATTTTAAATCCCTCCTAAAAATATGAATAATACAATATATTACATGTAAAAACTAATTCTGTGCCTGTGCATTGGATCGACCACAAATCGATTTTAAATTAAAATATTTTCTCATCATTTTACGATTTTGAAGTTGAAGTGAAGAAAACACTATACAAATTTGCCAAACAATTGGTACAACCAGACAAAACAGTTTGAAACACGATAGCGTCCAAAAAATAGCATGTTAGGCATTGTATACTTTTCGGATTGCAGTTGAAAGAAATACTGCTAAAACCATAGGAATGATTTGTTCAACTTTAAAAAAAGATGTTGTGATGCAAAATACTAAAAGAGTGGATGAGGTACAAAAATGCATTGCATGCATCGACTCAGAGTCGCTATCTTTTTTTAACAAGCGATTAGTCAGTTACTCGACAGACGGAGAAAAGTTGTACAAAGTAATGGAGTACATTTTAAGGATTGAAATGTATACAATTTTTCCACAAACACTCATTTTCTATACAAAAAGCAGAGAATTAATGTGTGTACCCAACAAATATATCTATTAAAATTTAACAATTTCCTCACTTCTTTCATATAAATTCAAATTCGATATTGAACCCGATAGAAGTCAAGATTAATACATATATATATATATATATATATATATATATATATATATATATATATATTATTTAGAAATAGGCATTGTAACAAACCCAATGCCCTTCTTAATACTCAGTCAGAACGAAAACACTATTTTTTATGTATGCATATATATAAGACAATGTACACACACAAACACACACACACACATATATATATATACATACATATATATATATATACATATATATGTATATATACATATATATATATATATATAAATTCATACACAGAATCTTATTCGCACCATTTTTTGCAGAAAAAAAAAATAATACGTAAATGAGAGATTTATTTTAATGGGTATGTGAAACGCATTTCGTGTTGGCAGATTTCTTTATGAACGTATACGTACGAGGATAAAAAATGTTAACATAAACATAAACTAATCCATTGTTTTTTATTTTTTGAAAAAATCTCTTTGCTGTAAGTCGCCACGCCTGTGTGTACAAACACCAAAGGGATATATTTTGTAAAAAAAGTTACCAACGAAAATGTCGAAATTAATGAGTGCTGTTTTCAGACTTCCCGCACAAATGCATGCTCTGAACAACGAATACTGGTGGATTTGAATCATATTGTGAAAATATTAATTGTACTTTTCAATATCAATATGGAAATGCCTTTGAAAAATATTGAAAACATAAAATGTGCATGTAAGGTAAAAAAATGTTGTTTGCTTGAAATGTTTCCCAGATGAATCGGATTGATAAATCTATGATTTTTATACAAAAAAAAATACAGAAGGCACAACAGAAACTAAAAGCATTTACTGAAACCTATTTTTTTTAGTTTTATTATAGACAATTAGTTTTATCCATTTCGTAACGAAAACCCCACTTCCCGTCACCTGTTCCATCTCTATTAGAACCGATCATCCGCCGATGGCATCGTCGAAATCAGTTACGGAACTCGACATGAACTACTTCGAATCGACATTTTTTCCTGAAAGTATATTTGACACACGTGTGTCACGTTACGTGCACGTCTCACACGCGGAATATCTTTTCCAGCGGGAACGCGCGACGGCAGCGGCTCCGGCAACTCGCGCCGATATCCCGTCATGGTGTTCATCCACGGCGAATCGTACGAATGGAATTCGGGGAATCCGTACGACGGGAGTGTGCTGGCGTCGTACGGCGGTGTCGTCGTCGTCACCATCAACTATCGACTGGGAATCCTCGGTGAGTACATTTCGACTATTTTTAATCTCCTGAACGCGAACTCTTCCCGGAGTCGGTTATCGATTTTAGGATTCGAACGGAAACGTACCTTTTATATGTGTGAACACCGACGACGATACGGTTTTCTACTCGTTTCTATCGACTATTCCACTGACACGCGACGTGCAAATCATGAAGAAGAAAAAAACATGAATCGGACTCACGCGCATCAATTTATCCCTCGACCGATTTACGCAAATTTGCACTAATTCAAAAAGAAATAATAAACCATTTCTCGTTTTAAATTTCACACAGTTCAAATTCTCGGAAATAATAAATCAGATAATGCAAAAGATACACCTGTACATCAGACCATTCATCGACACCGTCAAAAAATACAATTATTTTCTCTTGTTAATTATCTTCTCAATTATTGTCTCTAAATTATCAATCATTGACATTCTTCTTATAATCTTAAATGTTGACAATTAATTTCAAAAATAAAATATACTGACATACACTGAAATTTGTTCATTTTATCGATTATCTAAATCACTATCTTAATATGAATTTTCAATCGAAATAAACAAAAAGCCAATTATTATAAATCTTGATTAAGGCAATTTTATTATTCATTGATAATCATCTATGAAAGTAAATCCGGCCACGGAACCAAACTACACCACACGAATGAATAAATATATATAAAATCGTATAAATTAACAAGTGTGTCTTCACATAAACAGAGACGAGAAAAAAAGGAACCGAATAAAAAATATAAAAAACAAATACTACAATGTTTCATAGAACGTTGACTGAAACAGTTTTATTGTACGTCTGTGTTTCAACAATCGTTCTTTACAGCATCCATGTATATTTCAATTTATTCTTTGCATCTCGCGGATAATATTCCATTCAACACACCGTGATCCCTACAAATTATGCCCATGTAAAGGGAATAGCTTGTATAAACCGCACAATGAATTAAACATTTACTGCTCGAAGCTCGAATGTTTGTCGCAGAGCATTGAGTCTTTGTTTAAGCGACGAAATAAATACATATGTAATACGACTGATTGATGGACTCTATGAAACAGCTTTGCAATAGAATAATTCATACCCTGAACATTTTACTACTGTTCTACGATTTCAATTGATGCTCCATGTATTCAACGAACGTACTTAAATAGCCATTTACATAGAAACAGTTTGATTTCGTTTCGTTCGTTAAATAATTAATGATTTGAACCAATGATTCGAAAGATTTCTCTCTTACGATATTCTAAAACATTGGTCATTAAAACAAAATATTTGGATCGAGAAACACGCTGAAAAATCAATCTAGTTTTTCATTTTCGTGACTTTTCTTCAGACGTCCTCTTATAAGAAATGTTCGTAACGTTTATGAAAATATTCTATTTTCACAAACTACTTCTTTTCTCATCCCGAAAACCATACCGAGTATTTCGATCAAAAATATTCAATAAATCGTTATTGATTATTTATCGGATTTTTCGGTAATTGGGCGCTCTGCAAATGATGATGAAATCACCATCAACTGCCAATAAATAATAATAACTTAATGAATAAATATATTTTTTTATCGGAAAGTTTGGTGTCGTTTATCTGTGAAATTCATTTGTGCAAGTGAATTCGGCCACGTGTCAGAACTGTTTTTGTAAAAATATTTCATTTTTAAAGATTCTTAGTGCAATTATTCTCAGAATCGAGATTTTCATATTTTTAAATGCATTTTTCAAACAAATGACATATTATTTTTATATATACTTAAATAGATAGATAGATTGGATGGCATGTGTGTACAGATATGTGCCCTTGTATGTATGTATGTATGTATGTGTGTGTGTGTGTTAATTAAATCGTATGCCGTTTATTTTTGTCTGTAAAATTCGCTCCTTAATATTTTTATCAGGCACCCAGTCAAACGCGCCACGAAACAGTGTCGAATGATTTATGTATTTGTTTTTATTACAACCGGCTGTTAATAAGCAAAAGATGCGGAACTCGATCGGTAATTTCGCTAGTTCCGACCGCACAAAAGGATCGAAAAGAATTGCAAGAACAACAGAAAACACAGACAGGCAGGAAAAAAACAATAGTCATTTGATTAATTGATAGTTTGCATGAAGTAGTATCGCGGTGCGAACCGACAGAACTGAAAGAAGGAAAGAAGGCAGCGCACATTTTCCACATGGCCAGCCGCACATACCATATGTCTGCTCGTTTGTGATTTTTTCCCACTGACACTGATAAATTATTGTGACGCCTACAAAAGAGATTTTTCTCGCTATTTTTTTCGGTTCGACGGAATCTTTTCTGCGGACGTGTTGTTTTAAATTAATAATATGTGAGTTGGTCCCGTGCACACGCACGCACGCACGCACGCACGCACACACGCATCTATGCGTTAATATTGCACGTCGATTCGTTCAGTCTCCCCGTATAAAAATAATTACGATGATTTAACTCGAACGCATCTCGTACAGTCGTGTCTAATTGCAATAAATTGCCAACCGTTCCGAGAAATATTCTTCGTTTCCACTCGTCTTACGTCACTGGAACAGCCGTTCGATATGAAATGTTTGTCGAAGAAGAACTTTAAAACTCGAAAGCTTATATTCCGTACGTACACTCGGATAAATTCACACACACGGACACATCTATATATTGTATCAAAAAAGTGTATTTTGTCTTGAGACACTGAGCAGTGTATCGTCTCCTGTACTTTTTCAAACTGTTAAAGGTCACAGAGCGAGGAACGCACGCACAGGACTAGAAAAAAGAAACTAATTTAAAACTAACAATATCATAACGGTCCGATATTTTTTCTCTCGTCCGCTTAAGCGGCAGACAGCGGTCACTGCCATATGTTACAAGTTCTTGAAACGACAGTGTCTTCCGAACATACACACACACACACACATACACCGAACTCTGCACAAAACTCTACGAAGAAAACTTTCGTCCGATCTCTTGTTCAAATCGAACGTACAAGTGTGCGCCCGATATCGACGACGACGACGACGACGACGGCCAGTCATTCCGTCATTGTGCAACTTACACGAGTTTAAAGTTTTCGAAAAGTTAAAAGGTCTCGTCGTCCGTCCAAGTTTAGCCCCGTAACAAAAGAAAACTAACGGAAGATTTACTGTTGCGCTCGGACAATTCTTACCTTCGGACCGGACGTAATTTATTTATAATCATGGTTCTGTCCCGTTCCCTACGTGCTCGCCTGTTTCGCTAGAAGTGTCTCGACACGAAGACGGAGCTCATTGAGCTTCGAGCGCGATCGTGCTCTTAATAAAACATCGCACGTTTCGTATGATCAGATTCGAACTCATAAACTAGCGTCCAGTGCTTCAAACGGGACGTTTGTTGTGCATCGCGTCGAATTTTATAAATCGGCGTTTATCGTTCGCAGTGATTTATTGAGACAAAGGATAAAGTCACGAGGAAACCTTTTACATTTGATCTAAAAATCATTTAAAGTCGCGTTTTCGAATGTGTCAGTCAGTAATGGCAGATAGACAAAGCTCCCAGTTCTATTACGGATATTTAACAAGTAATTTCTATCGATCATAAGAGAAACTGAATCAAAGAACAACGTGTTCTTCTTTTTGCAGAAAGAATTATTATGCGTTAAAAGTTAAACTATGAAAATAGTGTTGATGAATGTTCAACCGGTCACAAATTTCTCGTGCCTAATATCAACACTACATTACTAAACATCAAAAGTATTTCTTCATCAGTAAAAACTTTTACGTATTAAAAAAATATATTGATAAAAACATAACCTTACTTGTTACTGTCTTAAAACCCGAGCGACGAATTTGCTACTTTCAACAAATTTATTCACAATTATTGTAAAATTTCAGACACAAATATGACCAAAATTCATTATTTAAATTATTCTCATTGATATCCAATGAGAGAGATGCGTTTCAATGAAAAATAATTTATACAGCTACTTTAAATGGTTATTAAAGACTCTTAAACAATTATCTATATGCTTAATCGAATGTTATGTTTCTTTGTTAGAATTTTGCTAAATGTTCTCAACTAACACTTGGCATTCCAATTTCAAAATAGAAAATTCTAAATCCAGCGTTTCGTTATTGAAAACTGATTAATTTTTTTAAAAAATAATAACAGTTAATGTGTGTGTGTATGTACGACCTACCTTACTACATCGGACGCATCCGGCATAGTTGATGGTTCGATGAAGAGGATACTAACTCCGAATTTAGCAAACGGCAAGTTTTAATTCATCCGCTGCCGATATCGAACAAGTCCATTGTTCTTGCGTATCGAACGCTCTTCTAGATTCGACGAGACGGGCTTCTCGTTTCCCTGAAAACAAAGCGAGAGAAAAAATCAGCACGAGAAATTCATAAAACAGTCTGTAGTCGTACGTCATGCGGCTAACAAAGCATCGTTAACATCGAAGTAACTAGAAATACGGCGAAGATCGGTGACGTCGACGGTGTGAGGTGAGTGGCGTCGACGGCACTAGCGGCGCTAGAGGTACGCGAGCAGAGAAAGAGGCTTTTAACACCGCACTTTTTAGCGTACTTGAGAGATTTCAGCGTTTTGTCAATGTCGAGACGTAAACCTATTAGTGGGATCTTTCGTAGCACTCGCACGGTCTCATCCCTTTTTCACGTCGACGTCTGTCTAACACACACACACACACACACATACACCGACGCCACGTCTCTCGCCGAACGATAATTTAGTTTAAACACCAATAAGCGCGACGACGTGGCCGCTCAGTCTGCTAGAGAGATAACGTTCCTCGCCACTCACTCGAATCTCGAACGTCGCCTCTTTGTTTCCATTATGTGCTCATTTTTGAGCTTGGACTGTAAAAAGCGGTTCGTGCCGAGCAGATTTTTTTGCGCGCGTCTGTTTGTCTCGCTAATGAAGATAGTCTGTCAGTTACATAATGATATCCACTGGAGGAGCTCGTAGATATCGTGCGGAATTCTCTCCTGCATTGTGGCGAGCGTTGCGAGGGAAAAAAAACACTTAATTAGGTATATCGTTCGATCGATGTTTTTAATACGACAGAGAATTAAAATCGACAGCGCGAACGAGTCTTCAAACCGGAAACGAATGTCTAAACAGAGTATGTAATTTAATTAAACGAGCGACGCGGCGTGCTTTCCATGTGACAAACAAGATAATCGGACTAGTCGGAATTTCCATTCGCTACGGTTGCTAGTCGGAAAAGATCGTTTCTGAAATCATTTTCAGAGATCTGATTTAACAACTCGTTCGTTCTCTTCGTTCTCTCGTAAACAGAAACAATTAAACGGCGTGACGTGAGCGTGCATATTCGCGGAATGTCTTAGTGAAAGACGACAGAAAAGTAGTCTCGTCCACCGTTTAACGATTCGATTGTATCGAAAGTCGCTAGCGAAGAAATAACAAAAAAAAAAAAAAAAAACGTCTGACTCGTTAAACGAGCGAGAGTATTCGACGCACATAATCTGAATCTATCAAGCGACGTGCACGAACGTGCTCCACGCCCATCCTTGCACGTGTGTACGTACACACATCCCCTCCGTCGCGTGTTCGTACATCGACCGTGCAAAAACTTTCTCAACTCCTATATAGCACCTGTGAAATATTGCACATATGTAATTATTATCTCGTAATAGTTTACAACTTCATTTGCCGAAATAAATTAGATCCAGTCGGAAAGGTGGCGGCCGCGTGTGTGTATGGGAAGCGAGCAAACAAGCAGACGAGCAGACGGGGTGGCGGGCGGATGGAAGGTCGCACGGAGGTTTGAATGATGGCTGGTGGTGTTTAATGACACGGCCGTATGTAGGTGAGAGTGTGTCATTTATCTATGCGCGTTGTTGTCTCGTGCGGATTTCACGTTTCCGGTTTCGGGCCGCGCCTCAAGACGTTATAAATTCGTTCCGGCCAACTTTTCCAGTCGCCATTTATCTTCGCTGCGTACAGTTTTTCCCGGGCGCGACGTTCGCCGCGCGGATTATCATTTATAATGATATGGGAGAACATCGATAATGTGGATCACGTCGATTTCACGGATCCGGATTAGCGTGTCTGCGACGACGCAATGACGTATCGCCGTTCTATGACAACGTTTAAGATTTATATTTCCTGTTTGAAATTCTCTCGCACGGTGTCGACGGTTGTCGATTTAGCATCGTTGAACAAATCATCGGCGTGCAGACTTGAACAGATATTAATAACGATACAAATTATTGCAGCGACGTTCAGAGCGAAGCGGCGACTGTGCCGCCAACAACATCACGACATTCAAAAATACAATATTTAACTCCATCCAAATTTTACGATTTTAACTGTTCGCTATTTTTATGAACACAGTCGCTTCTACGAATAAAAAAAAAACGTTCATTGTACTATTATGAATTTATTTCAAATAGACAAAGTTCGGAAATTTAATATTCCAAACCGAAAAACCGAAGAATAGTTTTTTTCGATAGAAAATGTATGTAAATTTTTATAAATTAATTCTTTTTCTATCCACAATCCGCAAATATCTTTTCAGATCAAAAATATTCAATAAATCGTTTTTAATTACTCCGATGCATATTTCAATCAAAGCGCCAACATACAGAAAAATGTCTACCGATAAACTCCACAAAAGTCAAAATTCCACTTCAATTTCGCATATGAGAGATGTTTAAATACAAACGAAAATTGGGTTAATATACGAAATCTATTCAACTAGTATAAATACGACTTCACTGATAACTTCGAACATGTCAAAACTTGCAAACTAATTCTAGTTTAACTCGTCTCCATATATCTACGCTATCCATTGTGGTCATCGTTTCTTAGAAGGTACCAGGAAATATCGTCCTTGTATTATTATTAAATTTCTGAGTAGTTCAGATATCATTCCTTCTGTAATATATGTCACAATATTCTAATTCAGTTTAGTGAAGAATGTCACAAAGAGCAATGTGTAATTTACACAAAGTATATAAAATAAAACGGAAATGTATAGAAAGTAATCACCGTCGAAAACTCAAAAAAAACTATCACATCAGCAAATATAATCGAACTGACTACTGTTATTAGAGAATAGCGTAGTATTGTCTTTTATATAGTTTAATTTTAAAGAAGATTTGAAATAGAGTGAAAGAAAAAATATGTATTCAGTGGATTAAATTTTCTAGGCAAAGTCTCGCTTTTTTTAGTATCGTAACTAAATAATTCACTTTCACAGATAAATTTTTACCGTCCACGAAAAAGTTTCGATAAAAATAAAAACTAAAAATGGTGTATATATACATTTATTTACATCCGGAGTGGAAAGTTTTCTAAAGTCTGATCTAGAAATTAAAACGTGAACAAACAGAAAAAGTGTTTTGAAAGAAGATACACACACGCACACAGACACGAACGAATAATATATTCTGTATCGAGCAACGTCTCTCTGCCGTCGCCTTCCTATAAAGATGGATACATATCAAAAAGTAGCCAGTTCGACGACAATGCCGTATAGTATGTATATGAGATTATTTTCCTCGCGTACGAAAAGAATATCGAGCAAAATCTGTCCATCGGTCGGACAGACGTCTCGCCACTTCGTCCGTCGTACATTCTTCACAGATTACTAATGGTCAACTCTTTACGGACGGATAAGATGTTCTACTGAAACTCACTCGAGAATAAGTTTTCTCATACGGTACGCCGTCGTTCTTTAATGCGTCGGAAAGGATAAAGCTTTGAAGCTACGGTTCGCGTTGACGAAAAGATCGTCGCTTGTTCAATGAATCGATAATCGGATCGTGAAAGCCGCCGTAGTAATGGAGCGACGACGGCGCGGCCTCGTCACCGCTAGCTACATCGACAACGAGCAGACTCGCTCAGGGATCGAATCGCAGACATAAACATCATAATCGGAGTAAACTTTCTGACATGCTTTCGCCGAGTTGTATATACGTCGAGCTGTCTTGTTTTCGATTAGGAGAACGATTGTTCCAGACAAATATACGACGATAGTCGAAATTAGTAACGTTGCGACTCGGATAGTGAAGGTGTACATTTTCATATCTAGATCGAGAATTAAATTTCGAAAAATTGAGTAAACGTCGCAACCTACATTAATAGTCTGTCACGCAGAACAGCAAACGCGCGGCTTGCACTTGTGCCCCACCGTCGCCGATTCATATTACCGGGAAGAAGAAAAAATCCGATGCATAATACAGTGCAGATATTTTTATACGGAGAGTCGACCGACCGATCCGTCGTTTGTTTTCCCTCGATCGTTTCACTCGCTCCCATAAAGAATCCAATGGCGACAGAAGCGATAGGGTAACGAAACCCCTCTGTGTGTGTGTGTGTCTGTGTTTGCGAACAAGCGGAGAACGCGCGGGGGGCGAATACGTTATACGGCGAGTGTTGGAGCAATTTGAATCTCAAATGCGACAAAAGGTAGCATAAGCATTATGTAAAGCGTATGATAATTTTAAACAGCGCAGACAAACTTGATATATTATGATGACTTTTTCGTGCTCTTTTAAATGAGTTACTCGCGCCAAATCACCTGCTCGCACCTGAACCAACCGCTCTGTTCTGCCTTTTCTCCCTTTTCTGTTATTATTATTAGTGGTAATAGAGTGACGGCGTTTGGAAAGACGGTACAACAGGACACTCTCTGTGACATCCTGATTAGCGATTAAATATTCGCTTGACGTTTTGAGAGTAACAGACAATATATATATATATATATATATATATATATATATATATATATATATATATATATATATTGGGTGTACAAATTAATTCGATGCCTTCTTTATAAAAAATGAATATGAATTTACAGAAGAATGGAATACATTTCAACTCCCAAAATATTCCCCATTATTTTGTATAACTTTTTCTGCGTTAGTTGGGTAAACAACGAATTGACAACCCTCAACCCTCATGTAAAAAATATAGCGGCTCTGAATCGATGAAGTCGTCAATACATTTTCGGACCTCTTTCGCTAAACGAATTTTTAAAACGAACATCAGCCAGATGATACTAGAGAAATTGGTACAGATGATAATATGACGGGGCTAGGTCCGTTGAATACCCTTAATGAGGAAGAACTTCCCAGAACAATGATCAAATAACGTTTTGCTCCCTTTCGTGACGTGCATCCGAGCATTGTCATGTTGCAAAATGATTTGCCTCGTTCTCTCGCCAGTGAATGATCTTTTTTCTCTAATTCGCAGCTCAGTCGGATGAGCTGTTGTTAGTGATCCTGTTAATATGTAGTCTGTGTAGTTTTGTGCGGTTATGCCAACTTCTTAGTCGAGATATATAGTATTTTTTAATGTTAGAGTCGGCACTTCAAAACGTAAAAAGCGAGAAAATGTTTTAATTTAATACAGTGTTATGAATGGTTCAATTAATTTGTACACCTAATACGTGTGTGTGTGTGTCACATATCGACTTGTCTATATGCAATAAATAATATAAAAACCAAACTATGTTTAGAACTGTGAACGTAGAGTTGAAGATATTTGTATCATAAACATAATCCCATGTGAATGAAGAAGTTCTCTTTATACAAGACAGAATACATATATATATATATATATATATATACGCATAATTCATTTTTATCTCATGTTGAAACCAATCTGTCTGTAGCGAAGAAATACTGACACACACACACACACGTTCACCTTCGCGTACGCCGTGCAAGTGAAAACGCAGAAATTGAATTCGCGTCCTGATAAATCTATGGCGGCGCCCGACGTTGCCGAACGAACGAAGACGTTCGTAATACTCATTACGACCGCCGTCTCATTATTCGACTTTCATAAAATCCGGAAATTTCTCTACGGGAATCTCGACGAAATTACACGCGTCAACCGGTATTACGACTGAAACATTCGTCACATTAATTTAAATAAAACACGAGAATATTAATATGTAATTTTATGTGCGCTCTATGACACGCATAGCTCCCGCTTATGTAGTCACTGAGATAGTGTGTGTGTGTCTGCTTGACGGATTTGGCTCGCGGTGCCACTGATGGGAAATCGCACATACAAGTATATATATATATATATATATATATATATATATATATGATACCAATAGATTTATAGCACATTAAGAATACCGCTACCAGAGAAAAGACATTCATGTACCCTGTTAAAGTTTTATAACCCACAGCTACAAATATTCTCTGTCTGAGTGAACTCTGAATAGTGAAAAAAGATAAATGCAAAATCCAAGTCGCATAAATAGAATTCCTTAAAATGATAAATGTTAGTACAAAAATAAATCTGTTAAAACATAAAATCTTTTCTAGAGACTTCTTCGCGGAAAAAATGGGACTGAAATATTTTTTTTGCAACTCAGCGCTCTGAAGATAAAATCGTCATCGAAACCTGCATAAATAATAAATAAGTGATTGATATTTATTGAAAACCTGACGATATTTCAAGAAATGAAATTCTGAAATTGAATATTAAAACTAAATATACAGAAATGCAAAAAAAAAAAAAACAGATTTGCATATCTACTGAAAATATTAAATTCAATGTGTTTCGAAAAAAAATAGAATTAATATACATATTTATAAGTAAATTCAATACACAGTTTAATAATCAACTCGTAAATTTATATCTGAAATAATTGGAATTTATTTTTTATATTTTAATATCTTGATGATGATTGGCATCGTCATCATGTAATAATCAGTTATTAAAATTTTTCATGGGAAAATATGTTATAGTTTTGAACAATGGAATTCAATTTTATATTGAATATTGGCACTAAATATGCAGTAACTCACAGAAATTGAGTTTTAAAATCCTACAGAAATGTTCAAATTCGTCGTTATGGATCACCGAGCAATGCAATCACAGAGTATAAAATTATAAAAAGAAAAATAACAATGGACAGATTAAAAACACCCTCATAAGTTTAAATTTTGAGTTACCCGAAATTATTTTTTTCACGAAAGCTCTTATTCAAAATGAACCACCGCCTTATTTAGTACAGTTTCGAGTTGGTTGTGACTTGACAAGATAGTAAACTCCAAATACAAATTTTACACTTTGACTGCTGAAAGAACTAAATCATAATCGTTTCCGGTGTCGCGCAAATCGTTTCAAATATTTATTAAACATAACATTGTATTCGGTGACCGAACCCGAAGCCGCTTCTTAAATATCATTTTTTTATTTGTAATGTAAGCGACGTCCTTATTTTTTTATTCTTCGGTTTCGAATAAACGAGAATTTATAATGAATACAATAATATACGTGAAAAAAATACGAAATCATTTTCTTTTATTGAAAATTTCCACCGCCGATACAGACGAATACAAAGAAAAAATAAGTATGCGACCTATCGTATTACCAATTAGAATCGAAGAACATTATTTCGTCTATTAAATAAAATAACGCGAGAAAACGCGATTTTCGTACATCATGTACCGGATAATGAATATATATATATATATACATATAATGAATATACAACGTATGTGATTTTTCTAGAAACCGCATGAAAGAACAGCGAGAAATTTCGTAGAAATGTATAAAGTTCGACAAGATTACGGCCCTGAACAGACCGTCGCACACTGATTTTCTAATGAAAAGTATGTTTGTTCAAGAACGATGTAATCTTTCAGCCCATTGAACCTAATCCAATATACAAGCCACTGGATTACGACCAGCTAAATCTAATTCATAACAACCGTACTTTGAGGGAGCGAACGGGGGAAGAACGGATACGGGATTTGCAATCTATAAAACTGAATTTAAATTAAAACATTGTACATGAATACTTTGTACTTTTACTTGCTGTATATATATATATATATATTTATTAAGTTGATGTGTAGGTGGAGATGATATAAATACATATTCGGAAAAAAAATCTAACATGCACAACGAGAAGTGATTGTACTTTTAATAGAAAAAATATGAAATTAAATTTATAATATTTTTTTTCACTCATATAACTGGGAATCTCTGTTCTGAAAATCGATACTTGCAAAAGGTTTAGAGTGAGATATGCATATATTTAAGATACTTCAAAAAATAACTTCAGTACTGTCGGAATACAATGTGGCTAAATTCAGTTTTAGAAATGATTTTTTTTCTTTGTTTGTCACACCAGAAACAATAAAAATGTTTCTGATCAAAAAGGTTCGTCAAATCATTATTTATGATTTTTTAGTGTTGCTAACTGCGCGATGCTAAAAAATAACCTTCATCTTCGAACGTTTTACACAATCAAATCGTTTAAAAATTTCGGAAATAATATAATTTAGTATTGAAACTAATTATCTCATTCATGATATACACAACCTATAACGTACGAGTATAATATATCGAAAAAGCTCCAAAACAAATAAATTATATATATATATATATATATATATACGCGAGCTAATTAAAATTCAAAATGTTTACCAGTGCACGTACACACGCCCACGAACATATTTATCTTCTTGCAATATGAAAAATGTGCGCTTCTCTTTAAAATGCGAGATAAAGCCATGCACTATTTTAAATTTGTATTATATTTTTTTCCAACTACAAAACTTAATTGCATAGTTATGAATGCAAACGCTCTGATTAAAGTGTTTCAAATGCTAAACGTGCCTGTGTTCGTTGCATATGTATGTTGACATTTTTTTTTTTCAGAGGACAGAAAAGAAAAATAGTTTCGGACTGCATTTTAAAACCGTGTACACAACAGTTTAGAGTGCGCACCGTGTTAGCACGTTTTAATACACATTAGGTAGCGTTGCTCTGCTATCGTAGAGCAATTCATAAGATTCATTCGACGATAAAAAGAATAAATAGTTTCCGCCGGAGCGTTCGTCGATGAGCGAATGCGGATTCCACGGCAAATCCAGGCCTGTCGTCGTGTCTGGCACCACGGCTCGCCCGACCAAGGTATAACAGAATCAGATGTTGTGAATATAAATTAGTCTATATGAGGGGTGACACAATGTGCAAGCGCGAGGGTTGTTTGAGATTTACAGATAATGTACTTGGACCGCTCGGGGCACACGGGGGTCACACAAATTATACGCCGGTTACCGCCCCTGCGGCCAAACTTAATACCATCGATCAGTCCCACCCGGCGACCGAGTCTGCAGGGCGAATCCGTATGGTACATGAGAGACCGTTCGCATCGACTTCGGTGCGCGCGTGTGTGTGTGTCGGTGTGGGTGGGTGTGCGTTCGTTGCATTCGAAACGGATTCAAGTAATTTCGTTCACTCATTTTCAAATTAACTGATACGCACTCGCAAATCTGCTGAAATATTAGCGGATGAACGATTAACAAGTACCTCTTGTTAGAAGAGATCCAAATTAATAAGATTATTTTTCAAACGCCCGACGTTCTCTCTCTGTTCGAAATAAATATTCCAATTGTTCCTTGTTCATGTATTAAAAACCATCGAAGCTGGAATTCTTTTGTATTTACACTGGATACACAATTACATGTGTATAACTTTTTACTTGTTTTCCATTGATTCGTTTCAGTTAGTTTTTTATCTATTTTAATTAAATTTACTGTTCTTTTCAATGCATTATATTCGGTTCATATCTACATTGTATTTTTTGAGACCTATATAGAGTATATTTAAAGTATACAAACACACATATTTATATATAGAGAGAGAGAGAGATAAATAGATAGATATATATTACTGATTACAGCAAAAAAATATAATTGTGGTGAAGGTATGGTTTCACAACGTGTGTTAATTTTACACAATTATCGATTATTTTATAAGCTTTTCTCATATTTAAAAATTCTTGTCGCCTATTTTCAAAGCGAGAAATATATATATATATATATATATATATACATAATTTCGAAAAACAAACATGTTCGTGTATACACAAAACGCAACGAGAAAGTTTAACATCTGTTCTATATGTCGCAACTACACGGATAACTTTAAATTGTTCTCTATAACGCGGCTTCCTCTATGTGTATGTGTATTGTGTATATGTATATATATATATATATATATATATATAGGGTGCTCCCCTGTACTTTCGTGCGCGTTCACGAGACACTTTTATAAAAAAATCCACATAATAAAATGCACCTGGCTTCAGACTACTTACAACGTTGTATACGCACAAATATCGCCACCTCGGAGAAAGAGACTTACGCAGAATTAAATTACGACAGTCTCCAGCTCGTAAGGACCCACACTACGCGCCCGACCTTTAACCACTACTTATTTCCAACAGCCATCGTCCCCTCGGCGGTCGCACGCGTCGCACGCGCGCTCGATACAATTAAGCCCGTCTTTGTTTCGACGGAGCGATGGGACGACGACGACGACGACGAAGTAGCATCTCCCGTGCATTCCATTCCGCGTCCTTCTTTCGCACCACCCCGTACAACCGTTCGTTCTCCCGGTTTACAGAGTTCGCGGGCGCTCGCAAAGTTTTAAGTAAATACGACATCCGCAAAATCTTCAGCTAATGTTGTACGATGCGACTTAACTTTAGTCAAACAAGATTTCCAGTTGTTTGGTTCGCTAAAGAGCTTCGGCTACTGCTGCTGCTGCCATTGCCGCTGCTACTCACTTCGGATCGTTCCTCTTGCGCGTTGCTTCGTCGTCGTCGTCGTCGCCACTCCAGTGACGATGAGTCGTCGCGGCGAGTTTATTGTATATTCATTTCATGGTGAGAGAGATGTCTTTTCGTTTGAAATTCGAATCCGACGAAATTTATATTTATGAAAACGGTGCGAGATCAGTGTAGTGTACCTCTTTGACCGATACACGTGCACACACACACACATATATATATATATATATATATATATATATATATATATATATATATTCAAAGGAATGAAATTACATCCGAATGAATTTTGACTTTAAAATGTAATATTGTGTTTATTAAAAGTCACAGTTGACTTTATTACAAGCAGGTAATATAAAATATGTATATATATATATATATATATATATATATATATATTACAATTCTAAAATTTTAGATTTATTTAAGTTATAAACTTTTTTTACATAACTTGAAATTACCAAATAATATTCAGCACCTGAACTACATCTATTTGAAATGTTTCGGGAAAGTTTCCCATTTCAGATAATTTTACTTGAAAGATCAGGACGAAAAATAGAATTATTAACGATGAATCGGCGACTCGCACAGCATTTAAATGAAGTGTTCGGTTTGTTCCCGGTTAAAAAAATTAAGCGATAGGAAAAAATCGAAACGATATTAAGTTTAATATCTTTCAGTGTAATTTTTCAGCTAGTAATTCTTTTCGTCAATCATTGTATTAGTATAAAAGGTTATTGTATTTAAAACATATGAATGAGATACACGAATCGTAGTGAGAGAAACACAACGAGTTTTTTCCGTTTTATAAAATCGATTTTGTTAAAGCAACGATATTTTCACATCAGCTCCTCTTTACACCGCCAATAACTACGGAATAAAACATTTACACGTGTCATAATTTCCATGCTAAATTATTCGAAATGTTACCGTATGGTATTTATGTATACATACGTACATATATATATATATATATATGTATTTATATATATGCGTAATAATGAAATTAGTTTTTTTCCCACCAACGCAAAACACGTATTACACGAAAGAGAACGCAGATACGCCCATCCGCCCACGCGCCGTGTCTTCTTCGAACGCTTTTATGAAACGTGGAAGCCACGCACGCGTGTAGAACAAGCGACGTATTCAAAACCCATTTCATTTGATGTTCCCTTACAAGAAAATTCGACTTCTGTTTTACACCGAACGTACTAATTACATTTAATCATTTAAGTACCGCCGCGAAACTGTATTGAAATCAGCCGGTCTCGGCTCGTTATAAATTTTATTCGCGCGGATCCATTTTCCCAATTTACACTCTCGCTATGCGGCGGTCGGTTCTGAGAAGTTGATTTTCGGAATTTCAATCAGTTAATAATCCCTGTTGTCAAAGAAACAGTTTTCAATATGGGCGTTTGCGAACGGATAGATGGATTCGTCTTGAACATATAACGATAATGACACGGCTGTTTGGAGAAATCGGCCCGTTGGCTGGAATTTCACTCCTAAACAAAATTATATAAACTGTCGTATATTCTCCCCTATTCCCTGTACTGTCTCTTACTTAATACAGGTGAAGTGAGGGTGATGATGATTGTAGACAGAAAATAGTTTCGTGATGTATATATTTTCAGAGTGGATTTATTGAAAATAAAATTTCGACCCTCATCTTTCCATATTTTCTATTATTATCTACAACGATGTTTCGGGTTTCAACACACAAGAGGCACTTATTAATTCCAATTTCAAATTAGACTGAAAAATAAGACGAAATATCGTGTTGTAAGTGAAAATCCGAAGCCTATATATTGTAACTTGTTCAGCCAGTGTCGATTTTCTAGAAATATAGAACCAATCAATCCAATCGTGTCGGATAAGCTAAGAATCGTATTTTTTAAATTGTTCTATCATTCTTGCCGCGAATCAACATATTATGCCTTAATGAAAATTCTGTGCATATATTTTAAAAAGAATTTAACCATCACCTTAAACCTATTTCACAGATTAGTAGAGGAATGGCGTTGAAATATAATACAGAAATTTGTTTTATTCAAATTTACTTTTATGCATATCCTATTAAAATGTCCTAACTTTTATACACTTCCATATGAAATATAAATATGTTTTATTATTTGAGAACTTTTTTCATTTTTATAAACCCATACACTTATATATATGTAAATTATCTCCAAACATGGAAACAATTATTCACTGGTATGAAGTAAACAGTAGACGATGACGTCGTCGCCGTCGTGCGCGCGATATATAAAAAGGTTCAAGTGTTGAATTTAACAGTACACCATATATATATATATATATATATATATAGCGATTAATTCCAGTTTGTTCTACACAAAAACGCGCCGCGTCCTCATCCATAAATAAGGAACGTACCGCCGAAATGGTACATTATTGTGTAAACAGAGTGTATCTGTGTGTCATTTGCTAGCAGCCGAAAATCATGTAAAAATAAAAGCGTAATTCTGTGAATAATTTAGACTCATTTGTTGATGTTGATGTTGCGGTGTTGTGCGTGCATGGCGTTCGTGTGTACGGCGCGTTAACGCCTCTCGCACGCGTTCGAAACGCGCTCGTTCGACGTCTTTCGTTGCTCGCAAATGCAAAAAAAAAAAATAATACGTTGATGCATATACGTACGTATATACATATATAATGGCCCACGTACGCAGTATTATTAGTGATAACGAACGACAAAGACCTGCAAATGCTTTTAGCAAACAGAATCACAAATCGCAGAAAGTGAAACTAAAAATAAATATTAAAACGAGAGGCGTGTGCGTGAAATGAATCGGTTGATGTTGAAACGGATTCGAAAAATTCAAAACGAATTGTTAAAACGCACAATAAACATCAAACTGTACATAAAATATTATAGAATTGAACAGAATCATTACAAAAGTCTCTATGCATTTTAAAATACTAATAACTTCTTAGAAGTTTCATAGAAGATGAAAACCCTCTGTAAAATGATCCAGCAGCTGTGAGAGTTCACGCTTTCAAGTTCTTCCAATCGAGAACGAACAGTCCGTTCAAAAGCTACGAGAAATTTATCAAAGTGAAACAACACCATCTTGCTGAAAAATTGTATCTTCTATTCGATATAAGACATTTTCAATTGAGAATAAAACAGTTCTGCGGCCGTTTCAATCTACCTTTACTGCTACAGCCGTCCTTTCAAAAATATCCGGGAAAATCAATAGAAAACATTTTTCTATACCTGCATCATCGAAATATCCATAAGAAGCAATCGAAAGTAATCATTAAAACACTTTTGATCAGAGAGTTTGATTTGTGGTTAGTGGGATGAGTGAAAAAAGAATTCCAATGCCTAATACGCTGCTTTTCAATAGTGTTCTGTGAGGTTGTGTCGTCTGTTCGGCCTAGATATATAGTGTTTTTAAATGTTAAGGTTGGCGTCTCAAAACCTTAAAACGACGAAAAAATGGTTTAATTTAAAACAGAGTTACGATTGATTCAGTGATCGATATGGGCACAAAATTAAATTAATCTATTTGATAATTCTTTCGCGCACACTTACAGGACGGACAGATCTTGCTGTACAAATAAACGCCGTACTGTGCCTGACAGATCTTGAAGGTAGATACAGAACCGCACAGAAATACGAAATACTCGAAGGATAGTTTCGTCGGAGAAAAGCTAATGCATATATAATACGACATGAAAAGAACTAGTGGTTTCGGATTCTTTAACAACAGGCGAACGATCGGAAATGAAAAGGGAGTCGCCGGCTTCGAGCCACGAATGGATGTGTGTGTGTGTGTATGTATATATATATATATATATATATATATATATATATATATATATATGTATGACGTAAACGTGAATAACTAAAAAATGAATGAGTGAGCGAACGTAGACAGGCATTGACATATTTCCTTTTGCGGCGAAGACTGTTTACACACATAGTCGGTCGCTCATCGACTGACTGCATGCATTGAGAAATTGTGTGAAAAATAATTTTTCACAATATAAAACGTTCGCGATGCATGAAGCCCGTGTTCATCTTGTTAAAAGTACGTTCAACAACAACAACAACAATACGTTATTTCTCGTTCGTCGAGACGAAAGAAACCTGCGTCGCGTTCGCTCGTTCCTGCCTTTTTTTCAATATCCACTCTCTCCGTCCGTTCCGCCGTTCCCTTTTCCATACTCGACAGTGTGTTTTACGAGCGCCGATTTATATTGTAGCCATTTTTTTTTATTATTTATTTATTTATTTCGTTTCGTTTTAGGTACGTTTAGAATTATAACATTCTATTTTCATTGAATGTTTATTGCGCTTGTAAACAACGTTATTTATCTTGTACGTTTGAAAGCAGAGAATTATATACCTATTCTCGGTGGCGATTTATCGCCGCCGTTCGATTCTTATATTCGATATTTATTTTTTACACAGAAGTGTGTAACTGAAACGCGGACATTTATCGACTTTTGCAAATGAAAACGAACGTGTACGAGTACGCAGAAACAACAACGTTCCGACACCGTGTAATTAACAGAAGAGGACGCCGAGTTCAATCTTTATTTACCACTGAATCGAAATGATCGAACTAAACAATAATTTCTGTTCTCGAATATAAATGTACGTGCATTAATTCAAATAATACACGTGTGTGTGTGTGTGTGTAAATTTGAGTGTATAATTCGTTCTGTATTTTAAATTGAAAACTTTTACAGCGGTAAAATTTTAATTACGAAGCGAGTATTTGTGGATAAACGTCCGCTCTCGTTGAAAATAACACGCTGTCTGCTTAATATATCATATTTATTATTCATAAAACATTTATACGGCTCTTTCTTTGTAACATTAATAAATAAATAAAAGTGTGTAGTGCGAGTCCACAACATACACATAAATATTATATTCCACGAGAAATATTTAATTCGTAATTTTGTTTAATATGTTTTTGGTTATCCGTACGTTCACAGCAACTCGTTTTTTTTTTTTAAAAAAAAAACACTAAAAAAGAAACATCGAACATTCGTATAAGTTCAAAATGTAGTCTTTTGTGTTTGAACGAGTTTTCAATTCTAACTGGAAGCGATCAGCGCGTTTAAATAAACACAGCAATTTGAAACTAGCATCCGTAGCCATTTTTCATGAATTCCTTTTGATGTTGCTCTTCCACAGTAACATCTCGTTCGTACGCTATTCTAACACAGATACATGTTAATGACAACCTGTCTACGAACAACAATCGATGTAAATATTTCAATAAAGATTCAATATTATTTTAAGGAAGAACCGAGTTAAAAAATCCTGTATTAAAGAGTAAATGAAGAGTGTGTCTTAGGATTGAGAACACCAATACTTCTGATCACGAATAATGCAAATAACTAGAGCACTAACATCTCCTCGCTTATAAAACAATGCGAAAACGTATTCGATTCAAGCGAAGACCATCGAGCAATCTCTATCCACCGCCCACCCTCTGAACCTCTAGTACACACACACACACGCGCGCGCGCACACATCTAGAGAATTTCATATGAACGAGAGTGGTGTTCTATGAACCGCATCGTCTACAACTCGAATAATCTCGTCGCTTTTAAAGCCATAATAACGTGAGTCTGGGCGCTGTGTCTCCTCCCGCCAGACATTGATGTAATTACAAGGGCGTGTGTAAGTTTGACAATTAGTGAAATAACATTCAACTAGCTGCTGATGCTCTTTCTCCCCGGCTCGAAAACTTTCACGAAACACAAGTTCTGAGCGGCCGAGAACTCAATAATATCTGCGTGCCGAAGTCCAAAGTCGAACACATATTCGTTTAGAACACGTAGCGGGTGGATGGGAGGAGAATACAAGTCGGCTCGCTTATATTGTCTCTCTCTCTCTGTATATATATATATATATATATATATATATATAATGATATATAATCAGGTGCACATACTTTTCTCTCGGTGTTACCTTTCAACTAATGTAAAATTACATTACATTTCGAATTCTACGAAATTCAAATCTAAAACATTTTCAGTCAATTATCGTTGTCGAGATAAGTAATCGGATATTTTATTTCTTAATCCTGCGACAAAAACAAATCACAAGAGTAATTTTAAGAGTGAAAAAAATATATACATTTCGTTCGAGTCGAAAGAACGACAAGCGGGTTTGTCGAAGTTCGAACCGGACACACATTTGAATCGACAGACTGTTTTTCTCGAATCAATTTTCGAAAAATCTTCCCCTCTTGTCGTAAGTCGAAACAAAGGAAACTTTTTTGCAAATTGTGTCTTGTTTAAACGCAAAATCTTTCAAATTGTTCTCGTTTTATCTGTGGAAATTTAATTGTGTTTTAATCTTTTATTTAGTTTTAATTCGTTCTCGGATTTAATGTTTTTCGTTACATTTCTGGCTCGGTTTACGATTCGAAAGAAATAATATTATTTTAATATAAGATTTCGCCGGATTTTCATTTATATTTTAATTACATATAAATGTTTTTAATGACATTCACTTAAAACATAACATCATTCTGGGATATTAACGCGGACTTGAAGTTCCTGATTTGGAATTGACGTCAAGATTTATGAAACGGTTGTGAAAATTGTAAGAAAATGATTTTAAAAAATATATCGTTACTCTAGTTTTTATTCTGAAAATTTCAATTCGACAAAATACACCGATTAAAAAAAATATTAATTGAATTTTGAATATTTATACAAAAGCTTTTAAAAAGATGATCACATTGTCGAATACAATACTAAAAAAAATGAATAAATGTTTAACTGTATAGATTATAAAAAGAGAAAGACTTATATAAAACTTATTTAATACATTTCATAATTTATTAATTATTATAAAAATTCACATTATTTTGGTTTCATAGGAAAAGTTCCAGTGAAAATTTGATTTTTTTAATATAAATGAAACAAAGCGAAACGTTTCTGTGTTCTGGCATAAATAAATATAATTTAACGGACAGTGTGAGCTGAAGGGTATATATATATATATATGTGTGTGTGTATTTGTGTGTGTATGGGAACGCAACCATAAATTACTAAATTATGAAGATACGAACACACAAACTTGCATACACAACTCGGTACAAATGTACAGTAGATTCGATTAATAAATTAAACGACAACACTGGATGTTGTAATTAATTAAGTGACTGAAACAATTTATTACACAATCTAACATATAACTTACAATAATACAGCTTTCAATAATCAAGGAGAGAGAATTCCGAGACAGCGGTGCGCAGAGAGCTCACATTTTGATACATTTCCACATTGATAAATAATTGTGAATGTGTGTGTGTGTATGTGTAAGAGAGAGAATAATTTAATATATACAATACGGTACTTGTTCGAGATTACATACACTGAATGTTTTACACAAAAAAATGTGTAAAATGTTCGACTGTTCGAAAAAATTCGTTTTGAAAACTACTGCTGTTTCTATTGCATGACATTTTTTTTCAATTTTCAATTTGTTCTGTCGAAAATACCGGATAGGCAAGTTTACATTTTTTGTTTTAGAAACGTGCGTGTTCGATTAAATCGCAGAAAACGGAATATCAAGTGCTATTCATTAAATCTAGAAACGTATTCGTGTTTATATTGCAAGGGGTAGTCAGAAAATAAACACATTAAGAAGTAAAAAAAATCTTATTCTACATACAAGATTGGTATTAATTTCTGCATAATTCTTCCGAAATTCCATGTACTTAATCCAACTCTTATCGAGGTTCTGGATTCCGGCCTGAAAGAAAAAAATTTCATTCTTTCACAGATATTCTTATACGGTGTTAACGACATCCTCATCAAAAAGGAACCTTTCTTCCCGAAAAGGCAGCCCGAATCTCTCTCGATGATAAATCAAAACTATATTCTGAGTGATTCAGAAGCTCAAAATCTAAATCTTGAATACAATGGGTTATTGTGTTAGCCATATGAGATCGAGGATTATTTTGGTACAAAAGAATATTCTTCCAAAGTCTCCCACGCCTTACGGACTTGATTTTTGGCTTCAGTTCCTGTTATAGTTCACAGTAGCTGTCACTATTTACTATTTCATAAAATTAATAAAAACTTCATGTTCCAGATCTCAAAAAAGTATTATTATCATCTTTCCTGCAAAATATTGTCTTAAATTGTTTTAGTGTTGATAATCAGAGTAAATGTTGCCACTTAAGTTTCTTCCAGAATGGAATCCACAAGATCATTTAGTATTGGTCTAAATGCAAACAAGTTAATAGAAAATATGACGTTAATAAAAATCCAGCTTGTAAAATAACAGTTTTTTCATTCTTAAATGCCTCCTGGCTTTTTACCCCGTCGTCATATTTATCTCGAGTTTATTTTTAAACAGAACCAGTTTATAAAATCCACATTCGATCGTATCTCATGCCTTTTTTAGGAAAAAATATACTTTTCCACGCCTTCGCTTTCAGTTTTGACCAGAAAAATGTATTTTGTTTGTCGTGTAAAAAAATGAATAAAATTGTGAAAGTAAATTTAGCCATCAAATCATAAATGTGCTGTATTATTGAACATTAGTTACTATGAGTTATTGGTGACTAAACTGCAGTTTTTTAAAGTTTCACTAGAAAATTCGAGATTTCCTACTCAACAACCTATCGAATCGTTTCTAATTCTGAGCAGACAAATGGATTATCGGACACCACAATACAGTTACCTTTTCGTATCCATTTTGAATATATATATATATATATATACAGTATTTCAAAATCGTGTAAACTCCGCACAATACAAAGGACCGTTAAAAATGATCATTACGATGCACCGCCGTCATTCGTGTCAGCGTTTTAGAATAATACGTCTCTTAACGTGATAACCGTCTATTCGGTTCTAAGACGGCAATTATATTGCCAGCGTTGCGTTCAACGACCAATTAATCAAACGCAATAGTACGACTTCAATGGTTCAGGCGACACACAATGATCCCGTGCGATGCGAATCCGGTGACTAATCAATTACGTGCCGTGCAGACGGTCGCACGATTGAATAGTTGACGCGACCAAGTTTCGAGTTATTGTATATAGCAGACACAGATTCGCAATGCCGAAATGCGGACGAAGAGAGATGCATGAAAACCGGCATCGACATTTTCCAATTGTATTTGCAGTCGGCGTTTTTGATTAAAAGGTGCACGCTTTGAGAAACAAGTAGAAACTCAGAATAAAAATTTGATCGGTTTTTTGAAATGTTTACCGATCGAAGCATCAATGGATAATAAAAAAAAATAAACGAATAAACCTCATAACCTGTAAATACTTTTTCGTTCAATTTTTAGACAAAGTTCTAAGCACAGAAACCGTGAACAACTGATTAATAACATGTAATTAAACCTACATTGTATTTATCTACATTAATAAAATTCTTTTGATTTGATGATTCTTTCTGGAATAAGTTCTTTTTTCACAATAAAAAGCATAAAAAAAGTTTTGGTTAAAAATGTCAGATAAATCATTATTTCATAATAGATTACTTTGATTCTTACTTATATGCATTTCGATGTCGATTCCATCATCCTCAGCGTTACAAAGTACAGAAAAAGTCTTAAAGATTTTTCAAAGTTCGAACGACGACCACTGTTCATCCACAAAAATGTTTCTTACATGATCCGGCCATTTTATTTCTAACTGTTTTCGATTTTTCAATAGAAAATTATCACATTTACAGTTTTCGGCACTGTATGTTGATTTTCCACACGCCACAAAACAATTTCTGATGAAAATGGGATTTTGTTTCTACCTCATCACTCTGAATGATGACGAGTTCACTTTCTAAATCCATGTAAGCTATTACAAAAATTATCGATTACTGAACATTAAAAAAAATGTTTCACGGCGCACAAACGTCGAAAATTCATTTGCGAAAGACGATTTCTAATCGAAACTGAACAGATCCATATTCGTTGCACGCACGGTTCAAGAACAATTCCGCCGTTTCTATAAAAACCCGTCGAAATGATCTTAATTCGTTTAATCTTCAGACATTAATTAACGTGCAAAAAAATATACAAATTTCGTTTAAAGGGCTTAGTAGCGCGCATTCGTAACGAAGATCCTCCAGCGGGCAGAACAAACGAACGCTGCAAGGTTTCTTCGTGTACGTTACGAACGTAATTAGGTCGTCGAGATTCCACGTAAATCCAACGTGTATGTAGGAATGTAAACAGGATAAATTAATTTTAGTATCACATCTAAAAAGTTACGCGCACAAAATATTATTAAAGCACGCGCTTATTTCAACAAAAAGCTATTTTACTCGCTGGAGGAACATTTGAAACTAAAGTCAACATGTACGAACATCATGTATACTTATATACATACATACGCACACACACACACACACATGTATATATATATAACGTCAGAAAATAAACACACTAGAGGTATAATTGTACAGCTGTTGTTATGCTGAATACAAACGTGAGATAAAATATAAATACATAGGGTGGTAGTGTTATTGATTTTTGCTAATTTAAAATTTTCATATTCACATTTATATATATATATATAGTTGTAAAATTAAAAACTGTAAAATTCGCGATTGAATACAACCAATGTACTAAAAAAAATCAAAGAACAATAACATAACAATTCATTATTTAGTACTTTTAATTCAAATTATGCTATGCACAATTTCTAAAATTCTTCCAAAAGTGCATCTAATAATTCTAAAACATCTGTGATTCTTTGCAATATTCTTCTAAGAGACGTTTTATTCAAAACATTTTTACTGAATAAGTGGATAACTGTCTTTATACGAACTAACAATTGATCAACTTATATAAACTGCAATCAAAAATGTCTACGGAATTTCTTACTTCTGAAACTAATGTCTCTTGTCGTGTGCTTTTCCTTTCAAATCAATCCACCCTAGTTAAAATACATTTATGCGAGTTTTTCTGCCACTTTTGAAACAAATGTTGATGTACTTTGGTGCCTTAAAGAAAATTGTATTGTTATCGACATACATGTAGCCAAAGTGATCAATAAATCATTGTCGATTATTTTTGATTGTACGCATTTCGATCTCGTCATCTTCAGAGTAAGAATTCAGAGCATCTAAGAAGCAGAAAAATGTCTAAATCTCAGTATGTAATCATGGATGGATGATGGATAACCATTGATGGATGAACTAAGTATTTAAAATACAATCAATGCTTCAAATACATTTTTTCACTGAGAATGATAGCATCCCTATTTAAATGCGCATAAACTATAACCAGAATCGATCAATAGTGACTTATTCAACATTTTTGGTCACAAAAATGTTTTCTAATTTACGGAATGAAAAAAGAATTCACATTCTTTCTTCTGATCACTTTTTTATCTGGGAGATCAGTTTAAAAGTATCAGAAAAATATCAAAATATCATTTAGATCATTTTTAAAAATATCAGCACACAGTAGGGATTTATGTATGTTGTTTTTTAAAATGGACGTCATATTTCAAGAACTTTTCGATCGTATCTCGTACATTGTGTTTCTTTTATGATGGAATATTTAAAATAATGTTAATTTTGAACTTTTCAATCACACGTTTATTATTTTCTCTTAATCTGTCGACTTAAGTACTTGGAAATCTTACAAAATGATGGTATTTTTAAAAGATGTTTTTTGAACCCCTGTATATATGTACTTATATATATATATATATATATATATATATATATATATATATATATATATACATAAACAAAACGATTCAGAAGATGTATAGAACGAGCTGTTGTTACCCGAATCTCGTGTGTGTGATTAATTCAAAAGCAACTCCCGTCTCATAAACACAAAGACATTTCACACACTCGAATTCGGATGCGTTCTCGTCGGCTGTTTATTTTATTTTCTTGAAAGAGTAATGGCCGACATTAAAACAACACATAATGTCTTAAGACGACGACACCTTGTCATAATCATCATAAAGATGGAACGAACGAGAAACGCCGGATGGTGTGTTTTCCGGCGTCGTTCCCGTTTACAGCGCACGTTGCGCCGTAATGTTTATGATGGCGGTAGTTGTGCCAGGTATTATGTATTTCTAGTCGGCACTCGTACATCCGATCCTGTCGTTCTGATGCTGCTGGTACGTCGGCAGAGTGATCTTAATGGATTCGAAATGGCGATTGAAAAAACGAACGCGCGTCGATACGATCAATTCATGAACTCCGGAGAGTCAACTGTCGCAGGTCGAGCGAGTGATGTGCACACACGGACACACACACACGTGCGGGTGGTACACCTGTTTCGAGTGATTTCGGATGACACCGCAACGCGCCGACATCCATTACGCGCGTAACTAATCAGGTGTGCGTGTGCGTGTGTGTGTGCGTGAGGAGGAGGAGGAGGACGAGCCGTGTGGATGTTTGTGTGTGCGTGCGTGAGTGCGTGAGTGCGACGTGGGTGGGTGGAACGCACCGCTTACCGACCTAACGTCAACAAAACACGACGGCGAGTACAGTTCAAAAACTTGTAAAGCAATTTGCAACTTCCGTTCGCGCGAGAGGAAACCGACGTTATTGTAGTGGTTGGTAGTAGAAGTGCGAACGGTAAACGCGACGACGGCACCGGCGGTAATTATTGTCCGGGTTGTGTTTAAATATTGATTTTATTCGACAGAGCGGCCTGTTTGTTTGCTTATGATTTTTCGATGTTGCGATTTTTCAACTGTACATCTGCTGTTATATAATAAACATATCAATGGAGAATTCGATGTCGATTCCTTTAAAATACGTGTCAGTTTAGAAACGTGTTTTATTTCCGTTCATAACATCCAGAAACAATAAAACAATTTCATATGCTGTGAATATTTTCACATTCAATAAAGTGTCAGGCACAGGAACCGCCGACAACTTATGAATAACATGTAACTAAGCCTACTTTTTATTTATTTATTTACATCAGTTGCAATTCTATTGATTCGATTTGGAAGTGCAATTAAGCATTAGAGTCACGTAGTTACAAAGTAGTTTTAGAGATACTGAAATTACGTTCATAAATACTATGACGAAGAATAAAAAATAATGATAAATGAGTTGTGAATGCAATAAAGAAAGATAAGACTAGATAATTATATGCTTATATAAGTAATGTTTCGATGGAAAAGTTAGATTCTTTTATGGTTCCGCGTCCTGAAAATGAGCACTGATCGAAATTTGTATAAATTAAGTTTGTGGCGTGTGAGGATTGATTCATTTGTAACAGTAAATTCAATCAGTGTATAATGATTTTCGTCAATGGTCTAATAACTATTAACACTGTCTTAGTAATGATTATTTCGGTTTTCTAAAATTGAAACCAACTCCAAATAAATTAAATCTAAAGCTAATTTCTACAGGTTTCTGTCATTAAAACAAGAACAAAAATTATAAAATATAATTTGAAATAACAGTATTTTTAAATACCAACTATTTGAAAACAAAAAAATGCACGTTATAAATCCACACAAAAGTAACAGCGAACGTATAAACATGAAAGAGAGACAAATAAAAAAAAATTAGGTACACTACATGTACTTTAAAAAAAAATAATAAAGCAAGAAGAAATATATATTATATATATAATATACATATATATATATATATATATATATATATAACCACTGCAAATTAATGATCAACTGATAATTTTTGATAAACTAAGCAAATATAGGAAAAACGTCGTACTACGACAGCGACCGCCTGTTCTATCTTATAAAACGACGTAGTTTTACGACAACGGCTACGAATGTTTCAAAATTGAAAACAAAGAATAAGAAACCGTATACTACTCCATTATCCTCATAGAGCGATATAAAATTCAGAATGTGTTTATAAAACAGATCGATCTTAAAAACACTTGACCGAATCGTAGAGTACGGATTTATTCATTTCAAAGACTGTGCAAGTAACGACAACGAAATATATCTCGTCATCCACTCAATTTCAATCAAAATCAAGCAGTGATTTTTATTTAAACAAAAGCACAGTAAAGTGCAGTGTATATATTAGTTCTTCCGAAATATCCAAAGTGATTTTCAGTGTTCTTCAAATATTTTACCCACGCACAAATATACCTCGATGGTCGCTTCTCTCCGCGTTACACACAGGATGAGGCAAAAAAATCTCCCGAATTTCACTCGGCTATTATACTTTAGATTATGTAATAAAATTTTGAATAGCATTTACCATGCCTTCTTCGTTAACGATTAAAATCTGAAAGGGTTTTTTTTTGCCGCCCCCTGTATACAAAATACCAATTCGCTAGACGAATTTCTGATCTTCGTGTCGAACTCTCTGTTCATCTCTCGTGGAGAATGTTCGACGAGCGTTTATCTTAAATTTACAAGCGACGGCGACGATTCTTCCCCGTTCTGTGCGTTCATTCTCCGTTACAGTCGCTGACTTTGTTCCGCCGGATTGTAAAGACGTAACTTCTCCGGATCCTACTCAAGACGCACATTATTACAGTGTTGTATGACACGGCTCGCGAACAATTTGTCTCCTGACAGAACGGAATACCTAGTTATCGTGTTAGGACGAGTCGAGAGAGACTTGTATCGAGCGCTGCGTGCACGTGCGTGTTTTTGCGAACGAACGAACGAACGAAAGAACGAACGACGATGATGATGATGAGAGGCTGTGTTTCGAGTGGAAGAGCATATACTCTTTCATATGTGTGTGTGCTTGTGTTGTGTGTACGCGGTCATACGACCGGCCCCACAGCGCACGGTCGCTAATGCCAACGTTACAATTCCGTTAAATGTCGTAGTTAATGTACTGTATTTTGTGTTGATGTGTTTCGCGTCATGTACTGTGGCCGAATGTGTAATAGCTATAACTGAAAATTCACGTTGTATTAACGAGGACATACAATTAGGAACTATCGTAACACGAGGGGGATTTTTTTTTCATTCGGCATTTTCGAATCCGGCATTTTTTCTCCAATTTAGTTCCCGTTTCGGATACATTTTTAATGCTTTTTCTGATAGACCCTCCAATGATCCATTAATTTTATATGGATGTTTTAAAATCAGTTCCGTATCAATCATACACAGGATCGTTAAATGTGAACGACAGACAGAAAAAACAGTGCGGATCGATACCGATATTGAAATGAATTGATTCGACTGCTCGCGAGTTAATTATTCAAAACTATTTGCACAGGACAACATTATTGTTTTCCTTACAAATCGTATAAAGTATCAAAACAATATTCACAGATTCAAATTATTTCGCTGCAGGCGTAAATCCTAAAGGCATAACGAAGCATCCACTTACCTTGTGTCACAAAACAAGCAGAAGCTTCTTTTCGGCAGCTTTCTGTACATTTTCGTACAACAGACATCGGTCAAAAAGTAATCGGCTTACACTGCTGCACTGAATGGTAAACAGGACGGCGTCTTTAAAACAGAGACGAAGAAAACAACGCTCTCCACACAGCAAATATTATTTGCACAATATTTCTGTCCAAACAGCATCTATAAAGATAAATACGGATGTACAATATTCAGCGAGTGGGCTTTCAATGTGTTCTACTAAGAAATAAAGGTGCTATCTATTATTTGAAATTAAAAAAAAAAACACAATTTATTATACAGGAGGCGTAAAAAACAATAGACATTCATTTATATTTTACTTTTCATTGCTTCCAGTTATTTTTCAATTGGAAAATAAATTCACTGAATAAACGACTACTTTCGATTGACTTTTTGTCTATCACAAATCATTCCCTTTTTTCGCCCTGCAAACCACAAAAAACTTTCCACGTCAAAAATGCCCAATGAATCATTTTTAATAATCACTTTTGATATTTGCTTACGCTATCATTAATCTTCAAAGCGACAATATACAAAGATTCTTGGTGCTCTGAAGATGATTGCATCGTCATCTAAATGAACAAAAATTGCAAATAATCGAACATTTTTGACCAGAAAAAATTTAATAGGTTGTGGAATGTAGAAACAATTCATTTATGAAAATGAATTTAGCCGTAGTATCCGAACTGTGTTTACTTTTTGTGTTTTTGCTGAATTTTTAAAAACGTGCAGCGTCCTCATCGTCCGCAAAAATGTCGGATTTATCAAAAATGACTGAATAATTAAACAAACAACAATTTGGATTGTTTAATCATTTTAGCACGCAATTATGTAGTTCGCACACACTGTTGATATTAAGCTGATTAGTTTTTTTCCACAGAATAGAAAAAAAAAACAAGATATAAACAGTTTATAATAATAAATATTGCTGCAGCGCCGTAAATTCTTTTCTAAATTGGAATTAATGGCGTTAATCGGCCGTATATTGGTAAACTGAACATCATATAAACATAGAATTTAATACAAACACGCACACACACACATACACCTCCATCACAGTTCCATCGATAATTAAAATTTAATTGGTCATTAACCCTCGCGCTTGTTACCACGCCACAGTCTCGTTTTTCTTCAATCGATTTTAATGACATTTTTGCTATTTTCATTAATTACAATAAACTGGCGGCCGTCGTTGTAGGAAGTCTATTTTAATAATAATTGATAACAACAAAAATTGAAAACGAGGAAAAGGAAGGACGTAATTGATTTCATTGATTTTTGTATCTGACTAGAGATTCACAATCCGACCTGTTCGTTTTCACGAACGCGCTCGTCGACGAGATTTATACGAAAATAATTTGAAATAAATTAAGAACACAAGTGTGAATATTTCAAAACTCCAGCACAGCAGATATGTATAGAGTTCGAAAGCAGAAATATTCTCTCGTCGGAATCGATGTTCACAACAAACATGTACAGCGAATAATAAATCCCGTGTAATAATAGAGAGTACATTCGATCCCTGTTCCGGTCGCTTTTCATAAAATCAAAAAACAGTCGATTCGATAACGAACGACACTTAAACATTTAATTAATACGATATTTAATTAACGGAATACTCGACTGATAAAATAAACACTAATCGAATATCTGTTTCGATTTGTTTCTTTTGTGTTGTTCGCATGAATCGAGACGACGCAGACGGAAAGAGGAAAGAAACAAACGGTCAATTAAAATGTGTTATACAGGGCCGCATGCATTAAAACGAGACGCGGCCCATTAATTTTTTCCAATTATTTTATATTGCACGCGATTTACATTCAATCGGAAGTGATTATTATTTCGACGATTTTATGGTACGGTTTTTTCCTTCACACGTGAACGTCCACACAATGCGAATAATTGAACTGTACACGAATCACATTCGAAATTAGTGGACGTTTCTTTACGAGGATGATCCGTTAGGAAAAAATATTCCGCGTGTGTGTGACTCGTACTCTCGCCACACAGGGAATCAAATATCGAATTGATGTTTTTTTTCCATATTGATAGAATGTTCCGAGTTAATTGATATTCAGTAACGCATTTCTATATTGAATTAAAATGAACGGACGTTACTTTTCCAAGAAAACTTTATCAGATTATGTTCGAATAATTTTCTTGAAATTTTTTAAAATTGTACTGTGATGAAAATGTGACAGTTAGATTGATTATTTTTAGAATAAATCATCATTAAGTCAGAAATTCTAGAAACTTAGTTTTTTAAACGAAGTTCTCTCTCGTTTAAATCATGTATTTTTTCTAAATGTATTGGATGTAAACAATAACTCGGTGTCTTTAAGTTGAACCAGTCATAACTCTGTCTTAAAATAAAATATTTTCTCATCATTTTAGCATTTTAAAATGCTAATTTTTACATTTAAAAACAACATATATCTTGACCAAGCAGTTGCCATGACCTCACAAAACAGTAGTGAACACGATAGAGTTCGAAAAGCCGCATATTAGAATTTGCACAATTTTAGCATTCCAGTTGAAATAAATGCTGTCGAAGCCGTGGGAATGATTTGTTCAACTTTGAGGAAAGATGTTGTGACGAGTAACACATGCAAACAATGCTTAGACGGTAGTAGATGTCCAAAAATGTATTCCGACTTCATCGATTCGAAGCCGCCATCTTTTTTCGACAAGGGATTCGTCAGTTACCCGGCACATGGAACAAAGTTATACAGAATAATGGAACATACTTTGAGAATTGAAATGTATTCCATTGTTTTATAAATCAACATTCATTTTCAATACAGGAGGTGCCGAAATAATTTCTACAAATAATAAACTCAAATCTGAGTACATCAGATGTTTTTTGAGAAATATTTTTCCAAAATTTCTAAAATTTCTGCTCTCCATTTTTCTTGTAAGATACTACAACGATGTATTTCTTCATTTTTTCCAGCTCGTGCTATTAACCGTAACGGATTTTTTTAAAAAGTGACAATGTATAAAAACAGGTCTGTTCGTTCGGCGTGAAACATGATAAAGGAAAATGACCGGGTTGTCGATCCGCTTTCAGAGGACATTTTTTTCCGGACTAATCGCCGTCGTCGCGTTTCAATCATGAAGTAATTGCCACTATATTATACAAAACTCAATTATATTGTTAGCGCAAAGTCATTAACGTCAAATGCTTATTACTGTACTATTATATAGTTGTCCATAACACGATCTCATTGTTCATCGTCTAATTTATGGAATTATTATTAAACGTCATCGCATTGTACGGCGGTCGGATAGCAGTCGCACGCCGCCGCGGCGCCTGCTTTCAACAGTTCCGCCCGCATATTCGGCATATATGTTTTTCTAACCGCTAATAGTTTACATATTTTCGTAATTGAAACGTAACCGGATAACGTCGTTTCATGGAACATCGAAATTATGTCGACGGTGGGGGAATTGTTTCGTTTTATAAGCGAACTGTTTATTTTTCTTTCGTGAACGGAATCTCGCTCTCCGCACAGGACAAAAAAAAAGAAAACTGTCTGAATTTAAGTGTTCGATAACTTTCTGACACTTTGACTAAATTCACCTTCACAAACGAGTTCTGTTCTCGTCCCACAAACCGCACCAACTTGTTCGATCAAAATGATTTAATAAATTAATATCGATCGTTTTTGATCGTTGCTTATGCGTATTTCGATGACAACGCCATCATCTTTATAGCGATACAACGCAAAAAAATATGTAATTTTTTTCTAAAAATGGAATAGAGTACAGCCTCGTGTCCTGTAATTGATAGCAGGCAAGATATATCGCAATAATCGAAAAACAGTGGCCATCGAGTCGAAATTAAAATAATTCCTTACAATTAGAAATGTGTTTATTTCTATTTGTTAAATTGAATTTTAACTTTTTATTATATATCAAGATCTGTTGATTGACTAAAGACATTTTAACATATGTATCTGATGATGACGTCGTTGTCATCGAAATACACAAAATCAAAAACGATCAATAATGATTTTTTAACAATTTGTGACCAAAAAAGAAGGTTTTAAAGATGAAAGAAGAATACATTTATGAAATTATTCAATAGCTGATCATTGATAATTTTGAAAATTTCTTATACGTATTTGAATACTCAATCTCACCAGTCTCAAAACGTAGTACTGAAAAACTAGTACATTTTTTTTCTATATTTAAACACTTAAAGATAACGTAATCAATTCGAATTACCTGTTATCAAAATTAACAATAATCGACAATGAACACTTTGTGAAGTTACGTTTTTCGAAAAGAATCCCTCTATCGTAACCAATAAAGCAATATAATGATTTTCAGTCATTGAACATTTATAATATGTACAACTTCAGCATGATTTTAATTAGTTCTGTCTGTTTTGGACAGACAGAACTAATTATCGAATTATCTATATTTAATACATAACAGTTTTAATATTGTAACCATCGGCGACCAGGTTAAAAACGAAAAACTGATTCGATGCCGACGACTCTCGTGTACATCTCTCATACTCATTACGGCGACTATAATTTATCGTCGATGACAAAACTTTTGTATCGGAGAGATGCAATTTATCTGAACGGGGATGCGTCTTGGCTCATAAGTATGAATTATTGTACGAGTTTAGTCGCACAAACTACAACGAGCAACCACTATCTCTGCATGCGCTAGATACTACGTTCAACGTGTACTCAATTACCGACGAGGAAAATTTTATTGCTGTAAGGATTACAGAAGTATCGTCGTACGGAAATGTATAGATTACCTGCAGCGTATTGTTATTTATCATTGTTATCATTTATGGCTGTTCAGAGACAAAGCGGCAAGTCTAAGTAGAGGAACGAATAAATAATTTTCCATCGAACCGAATCAAAATCTGATTCTGAACCGACGGTGTAGTATTAAACGAACGAGGTCTCGTTTCGAGAAATATGTTAGATACTTTGTGGACGGATGGAGTCTTATTAAACGATTACTGCAGAATAATTTCAAAAGTGTTAAAACATTCATATGCAATTTTCTCCTAAATAGCTCAGTTTCTTTTTGATATATATATATATATATATATATATATATATATATATATATATATATATATATAGTGTTTTTAAATGTTAAGATTGGCACTTTAAAACGCTAAAACGACAAGACAATATTTTAATCATAAACAGAATTATGATTGGTTCAATTTAAAGGAATCGAATTAATTTTTACACCTAATACGATCAACAATTCAAAAATGTAGTTTTGGAAAGGATAGATAGATATTTAGAGTTTATGTACGCATCGACAGCTAAATTCATTACCACTCAAACACGAATACAAAATGAAAACACAACCCCGATTAAACACCTTCGTCTGAACCACTCCTAATTAAAACTAAATGTAATGATAAAAACACATTGAGGAACTGAAGTGTTAAAATTATTATTTATTTTGTTCAGACTTTGGTCAAAAGTCGGCTAGTCAAATATATCAGTTGTTGTTAGAAAGTTATTTACTTTATCTTTTGTGAACCAACAAATATATCCAGTTCTAGATGAAAGATATTTTAATATTGTCTCGTATAGTTATTACAGTTTATTTCGACTTTGTAATCGAAAGATCTAGCTATTGTGTCATATCTATCGCATCTGTTTCTGATACATACTGAAATTCGTATAACACGAGTCAAGAACTGAAAATTTTAGTTGTTTTTTTTAAAAAAAAATGCTTGAATTATGCTAATGATTTTTCATGTTGGATATATATGAATATTTTAGGCGAATAATTGTACATTTCGATATATATATATATATATATATATAAAAATAAATTCTTCATTATCACTGAATATCTCTGAAGTCAATTCATCGGATCATATCAAATCATCGGCAAAGAATCCTACTATTGTGTATTGTCTATCACTAACGCCATGTATGACAATCAACCACACAGCGACGATGGATACGTCAAAGGACGAAGAACATGTGTAAATAATGACAATCCTACACTAATGGACTCTGATATAAAAGCCAGCCGATATTAGTCGAAGTTCTGACCGAACGGTCGGTCATTTTCCACCTCTTCTGCGTATGGCACACCATCGCTCCTCCAATCGATGCGTCGCTGTGAAATATTAACAGGGTCATTGTACCGTATTCCCGACATACTTTATTTACACTGGGTCTACGTCTTACGCGCAAGGGAGGAGAATACCTGATATAGCTTGCCGCTAAATCCAGTGACTACATACAGCGTTCTAAACGAGGAAACTCGCGTGCACGCACCATCGGACCAGATGTTTCATCACGAATTGATGAAAATAAACGCGATGCTTTATTTGAACATTTTCATCTTTCCTGACACCTTTTTCTAGATATTGCTCGCGGGAATGTGTTTCTACATTTATGCAGCGATACGTTTGTGCGAGGAACGCATAATAAAGATGATGAATCGTTTTGAAGTTTCATCATTTCATACATACATATACATACATACATACATATATATATATATATATATATATATATATATATATATATTAAGGATAACTACAAATGAAACACTGATAAAGTTATATTAAACTGAATAATATTTCTAGTATCTACTATAATATATCATTTATAAAAATGTAGGACTATACTTGATTTAAAATATATTTCTAATTATTAGAAACGCTTTCAATATCTACAACTGTTCCTAAAGTTATCTGATGTGTTAATATCACATCAAGTCTAGAGTTCACTGACCGTTTTGGTTGTTGATTCTCCGAACGTAGCGGAGAAAAAATATGTATCTTAATGTTAATTAATATTAAACTATTTAAAGATATTTATTTTCTCTACGTTTCTGAATGTAAAAATCGGTTATTTTTTATCTGTGTAAATCAATAATGCAATGAAGTTATTTCTTCTATGAAAAACCACAAGAACATCCATTAAACAATCGGATAATGACATACTGAAAATTCACTTTACTATACTTATACTCGATTCATTACATGATATATAAATATATATATATATATATATATATATATATATATATATATAAGCGTGTGTATGTATGCATGTATACGAATCGACATACCAGGTACGAAAGCTGACTGTTCTTAAAATATTCTCGATCCGATCGATTCCAATTTATTTTGTGCGAGTGTTAAAAACGGAAAATACATAAAACATGAAAATCGAATCGCACATTCATCGCTCCCTGCATATATATATATATATATATATATATATATATATATATATATATATATATATATAATCTGTATGTATGTCTTCTTTCATCCAGCACTACACACATGCCACGCCAAGAAATCAATATCGCGTCCGTACGTGGTGTAATTTGAACGTGACAACATTTCAATCAGCGCCTCCGGGTGCCGCATAGAGAAAAGTTTGTCCGTTAGCGCGCGCTGAACACTCATAGAGATACACACACTCATTCACACACACTTACATTCACACACACACACACACATACATAACTATGCCACTAGGCCAGCAACCGCCGACCGACGCTTTCTGCGAGGATTGCGGTTTCGATGCTTCGTCAAAACGGAGCGTGTACATTAAACAGCACAACAATGTTGTTTCCGAAAACGTGAAATTGTTTGATTATCGCCACCGGCGGATCAAATATTAAGTTGTTTGTTGTGTACATATTACATGGCCGGTTGAACGGTGTGCCATGTGTTCCATGGACAGATATGATGTTTATTAAACGCTAAATCAATCTACTCTCCTAAAACGTATATGAAATTTAAATATGTTTTGGCGCTTTACCATAGATCAGATTTAAGCGATGCTGCCATATATGTTTCCTTATGATTATCTAGTCTAGGCGTTCGTGAACAATATCCCACGGAAAAGATTTATGATAAACACCCACTAGCTTTTACTCAACCGCCTAATTGATCGACCAATCGATAGCATCACACGTACTAGTCAATTAAACAGTTAGCCAACTGAAATTTCCACACATAATGACATAACTAGGGACAGCTAGGACGGAAGCACAATGGCAAGTTCAAATATGTACATTATGCCCAAACTGGCAACTATTCTTTAACCGTAATTGTGTCAAAGCACATTAAATACTTGAATACATACATAGACTCGTAACAATAATCGTTCTCTCTTAGACTTCCAATAAATTAAAAATTATTAGCACGCACAAGCTCTGAATCTGCACCGACCGCATAAAAAAACATGTTTGTCAATCGCAACGTTACAAGCAGTCTATGCTTCAAAACAAAACTAAACTATGAATACATCTGCAGAATATATCTTTTTACTGTCACGACTTGCACTCTCTAATTTACTCCAATGATAAATACATCAATAGAAATGGTGGTAACTATGTCCAAGAATAGACTGAACTTACTGCAACATAATTAAACTCACAATTAAAAAATAGGAAATCCAATAATATAACATCATCCCTTATATAAATTCTGATAAAACTATGAATCAATTAATTTTATTTAAAAAAAAATCTTCTGAGCTTTACTATTGGCTTCAGATTCACAAATGAATTCCATTTCTCATTCTACAAGCCATAAAAAATATTTTTATACAAAAATGTTCATAAATCATTATTGATTTTTGCTCATTTCGATTGCGACGGCATCATCTTTAAAACCTCAAGATGTTTCCTGTACCTTGGTGCTCCGAACATGACGTCATCACCATCGAAATGTGCATAAGAGCAACAATCAAAAATAAACAACGACGATTTATTGAATAGTTTTTTATCGGAAAAAGTGTTTCTGTTTTGTGGTGTGGATTTAGTTACAGTGTCAAAACCGCAGTGTAAGAAATCAGATTTACATTTTCTTTTGATCGTTAAATGCGTGCAAATGACGAAACAGCGACGAATACAAAAAATGAATCGACTTCCTCGTCGAAACCCGAATAAGTTAATTTATGTTTTCCGTACGAATCGCACCTTCGCACTGAAACTACAAACGAATCTGTCCGAATGTAAATCAGTTATGCGATTCGTCGAGTGGACGTTATTATCTTCGCAACGTCGCGCCGGTTATTAATTCCGTCGAAAAATTAGCTTATCCCTTTTCGGGTCGCGGCGCTGAACCCGAGACACGGGGCCGCTCGGCTACAGTAACTCTCGTCGCGATCGTTCGAATGCATCTGACTCGCGCGTTTTACTTTCGCCGTTTTGGCAGCGACCGTTAAAATCGGTTTAGACTAACGTCTGTAACGGACAGCGCAAGATAGGTAGGGCAGGGGACGAAAACAGAGAGCGGGCAGGCGGCCAACGAGCGCATTCATTTCGGCCAAACCCACGAGCCACGTCGTTACTCAGTGCGAAACGTGCGCTGAATATATCATCGAACCGGCGGTACACGGTCGACGGTCCGACACCCCGGGTCTGTTCCTCGCCCACCCGACAATATTTTAATTGTGAAGTCGAATTGTTACGTGTTTACACAGAATATTTTTTCGTTTAAATTGTATGTTAATTTCGGCCCGGAGGAAAAAGAATAATAGCCGCCGGGGTCGTCGAATTTCACGGACGTTCAGTTATCCAAATTAATTTCAATTAATTATTTTCGTTCGGCGAGGGGGCAGAGTTCGTAAAAAAAAACCGTACACGCGACGGACACATGCAGAATATAAACCGGAGGATCGATGGGGATATGTGCTTCGAACGACAAGGAACCGTTTTTCAAAATCATACCGGTGTATGATTGCCCACGTCTATGTGAAAAGGAGCTTTCACATAGTCTCAGTTTCGACTTCAGTTAAAGAACTCGAAAGCTATTAAATAATCAGCGCGGCGATCATTCGCATATTCAATTTTTCTAAATCTCAGTACACACTAAACTTATTTCACACAATATAGAACAAGTTGTCTGTTGCTGTTACATTAACTTGAAATCTATCGACGAACAGAAGATTAACTGGAGTTAAAGATGATTTCTGAATTAAAACACATACTAAACGAGTAAATAAAATGACCGTCAAGTCTGCTACTTGCAGACGTATGCACAGAATCAAAACAATTATATTCCTGAGGTCAGACATCTACACAATGCATTTTCTTTTTTGATAAATACTATTTTCAATCTTCTATGAGAAAGATTTTTTTTATTTTCAATGCTCTATGAAGTCGTCGCCATAATTTCAAAACACGAAATCATCGAAACCGGATATATATATATATATATATATATATATATATATATATATGTGTGTGTGTGTGTGTGTGATGTGTTTTTACGGATAAGTGGATAACGATAAGTAATAGGCTAATAAAGAAATTATTTAAATATTAATTCGGCTACCACTTAACCCGAACACTCGCTAACAACATGAACGAGACTAAGTAGTTCCAGGGTCCGTGGGCGCCGCCGGTGCTGCCGTGCACCGCCGCACCTTCTCAGCGGGTCGAGATGGGTTAAAGGGATACATTTCAACGTAGATATGCAATATTTCACTCGACTGAAAATTAATAATATATTAAGACTAATTTCGCCATTAAACCCGGCCCGAGGATATTCACTAATTGAGGGTCACGTGATGAATCCGAACGGTTACGCACTTTCGACTGAAGAGATTTCGTTCGTTTCTGTTTTCTGCAAAGTGCGCACGAGACATTCATCCGTACACACAGCCCCGCACGCACATAAATGTGTGTGCGTGTGTCGTACCCAACGACATGACTATTGGAAATTGATTCCGTCCTCGACTTGTCTTAATTAATAATAACATTCCGTTACAAGTCCCGCTACGTTCCCTTAATAATTGTTTTTAATTTCGAACGTCATCCGCAACGGTTCAGATTAAAGGCGATGTTTTAATTATCTTCGTTTTGTTTCGTTTTAATCGTTTTTATTATAATTATAATCCTTTAATATCGAAAACAGTTACGGTAATTCAAATGCGATATCAGTGCGGATAATTGCGTTCTAAAGACTGAGGAATTTAATTATTGTTAACGCTCGCGTGGAACAGACTGCATTGTTTTTTTATATTTCGAACAGCGGAGCCGTGAAATAAATCGACGTCGGCGTTTTTAAAGAGGTACTTTATTCACTCGGAAAACTGCATTTGTCATTCATCTACAAATTGAAAACATTTTCCAATATCGGATCGTAATTAAGTTTAATTTTCCATTAAACAAACTTGTTGTTTTTTTTTAATTTGACTGTTGGATATATTCAATGAAATTGTATTTTCTCGTGCATTCTGATTGAAAAACGTTTCAATTCTCGATTCAATAATCAGTAGAGTTGAATATGTGTATTATTCGAAATTAATAAATTATTGACATCGTCGTTCCTTTTGAATATTTACTCAATAGTTTAAAAAAAAACGCGTTCATCTATTTTCAGACAAACAGTTTAAATCCGAATGTTCTATCGTTACCATTTGTTAATTTCTTAGATATTACTCGAAAAGAGATAATATCAAAATGTGACAGTGTGTCAAAGACCGAGAAGTTTATTTACATTGACTCATATCGTACGATACCTTCCAAAGTCTGTGAAAAATTTCATTAGCATGTGGAAGAGTATGCAAAATGCAATTCTCTCGACTAACTGTTATACAAGATGTTTGAGTATGATGAAAAATAAAAAAAAAATGAAATGAAATCCGCGCACGCGTCAGGAACAAGAGAACAAGTCGCAAAGGTCGCCGTACAATATAGTATAATGCGAAACGGCTATACTTCGGTCAACCGCGAACGCCCGAAAAGTACGGCCGGGGAAAAAAAGATAAGGTAACCGCAGTCTCACTAAAAGGTCGTCGAACGCCCGCTCGCCCACAGCCCCTGCTCGCTGCGGTGACCGTCCTCGGCTGTGGTTTTTTCTTTTCGAGAGCGGACGCATTTTTCGTCGTTTTGCGGTATCGCCTTCGCGCCGATCGCGGGAGCGCATCTGACTGAGCTTTTTTTTTTATCAATCCGAAGTTGTCCACATTAATTTATACGTGATTAAAACCAGACGCGCGAATCTCTGTTCGAGAGAAGAGAGTAACGATAAATGCGCGTTACCATCTCTGTCCGTTTTCAAAATCTGCGCTAAAGTTTTATTTTTCTCGATATGGAAAACGAAATAAATTTTAACACGACGTGAAACCGAGATCATAACTGAATTCTTATCCGTTTTTTATTCACTCTTTTCTACACTCGATACATTGAAAATCCTACATAACAAATTTACCAATCGATTGAGAACACAACCTTATAAAGTACAGATACAACATGTAGATTTTCCGGAATATATTTTATACTAGTGTACAATATTAATAATATTCAAAACACCCCCTGTGTGTAATAAATACAGTGTATGTGTGAGAGTTAAACTGTTGATTGCACGTTGTCTTGGAATGCATTGTCAGAAATGATTATTAATAATGATGCGGAAACAGTATCAAACTACACTTGTCCGGAACGACATCCGGAAACTGCATAAACTGAATAATAGAAACACAAGCTCTACTATTATTATTGGCTAACCGTTGTTGTCGTGCGATGCACAAGTGAAAATATAGTAATTCGGTCACGTTCGGTAAATAAGCACACAGTGTCTGTTTGCAATTCGTGAAATTAATTTACATCCACATTTCGATAGATCATCCCGGTGGTGTTTGAACGATTTTTTTTTAAAAATATACACAGTTTTATTTTAGGTTCGAGCTAGTAGATGGCAAAAACTTTTTTTAAAAAAATAGAAAAACGTCCGTTGATTATATTTTTTATGATAAGAGTCGAATTTGCTTCCAGAAAATCTGTTTTTAAAAAAAAAAAAAAAAACATGCCGATCTGAAATTTAATCATGGAACGTGGAGAGAAAAAAATTCATTTGTGAAACTCAAGAGGACACTATACGATGGATTTTTTTCGTTTAAAAGCTCTTGTATTTCGTGTTACAGTTCGAGCACAGATTACAAGCATGACACGATCAAAGGATTGTTAATAAAACGTATGTCGTTTTTTTTGCAGGATTCCTGAACGCAAACACGGACGCGTACCTCCGATCGCCGGCCAATTACGGCCTCATGGACCAGATCGCCGCATTGCACTGGCTGCAAGAGAATATTGCAATGTTCGGCGGTGATCCGAAAAACGTCACCATCGTCGGTCACGGCACCGGCGCAGCGTGCGTCAACTTTCTGATGACATCGGCCGCCGTGCCTGGCAGTAAGTATATTGAACGTTCGCTTCGAACATTCGGTGCGAACGAACTTGATATACAAACAGACGACCGCGCTCTCTCGAATTATTTGACCGTAAGAGACGGGCAGATAAATTACATCGATAGATACGATGGCCTGCGATGACCACAGCCTTTTTTTGGAATTTGCATCTATTTTAAATTTTTCAAAGACGATATCTTGGGAACGAAAATAAATCAAATAAATGTTTATGAGGGTTGTCTTACAAATATTTGTTGCCATTAAAATACCATACATCTCTCGCGGAACATCTGTTTATACCGCGTATATATAAATATAAATTCACGAAACATTCCAACAGTTCCAGCTCGAAAAAGCATAGAAACAATAAATTTTCGCTGAAAGTACTAAATACGTTGCATCGTGCGCAATTACATTTCTCGACTATAACATTTTTTTTCGAATGGATTTGTTGGCGTGAAAAATTATTCTATATTTTTTTACTTTCGTCTGGCAACAGTTTTGTTCCAAAGAAACAACTCCTGAAAAATCTCGAAACGAATGTATTTGTTGAAAATCCTGTACCGAAACTCTAATTAAGATAACACATTTATAATACATGAATAATAATAAACCATAACAAACGTACATTAACTTGGAACAACTTTTCTGCAAAATATGATTCATACAAAGCGTACAAAAATATGTAAACAGACTGCTTTAAAGCTGCTGCGAGTCGCGTTATTTAGTATGCACGTTCATATATATATATATATATATATATATATATATATATATATATATATATATATATATGGATGATTCATAAATCAATCATAATATAGAATATTAAAAAACAATATGTATGTAGTGTGTTTTTTATTTGTTGTTTGCTGATAAATCTATAAATTAAATAACGATTTTATTTTTTTAATGTATTTAAAGCTATTTATATTTGAAAAATCTTACGGGAAAACAAAGAATTTTATGAAAACTCAATAAGCTGATTAAGCGCCAAAGCATCTATATACGAACGGAAATTATCTCATTGAGAACGTAAATTTAATTTTTAGATATGATTCTGAAAGTTTTAATAATTGATATTTACTCTACTCTTGTCTATAATTTCCTCTCTTTTGATGCAGTACTTTGTGAGATTCGTGTTTTTTTCGTGTTAATAAATTGTAAAACACTGACTTTTTTTATTTCTCGGATATATATATATATATATATATATATCGACCATGTTTAATGCAAATAAATATTGTTAAGAATTAACAAACAATTCGAGCAGACATATTAATGTTCAACGCTGTATTACAAGAATGATATCTGCTCGAAATACGTGCGAGTGTATATCGAGCTCGCAGGATTTGTCTTATACATCATTCTGCAATGCAGAGGAAAATTTTAAATCAAATATTACATTCAGAAAAGGATTACGAATTAATACTATTAAAACAGAATTACTTATGATAAAATTCGAGCACGAAATTTCTAAGACTCGTTGTCTCAAGACTTTCGTTCGACTGACACACATAAACATATCCTGAGTTATGTATATATGTATGCACAAGTATATATATATATATATATATATATATATATATATATATATACATATATATACATATATATATATATTATATACGCATATGTATGAATCAAATATATCTAAATCCATATTAAATCAATTCATCTCCTTAATCACTTTAAACTTTCAAACAAATATCAAGAGAATCAAAGAATTGAAATGGAAAAAACGAACGACTTAAATGTAAAAGTTATTGAAATTTTTAAAAAAGGAATGTTAATAAGAAAATGTTCAAAGGAAACGTTAGTTTCACCACACAAAGATACAATGATATAAGACATGAGAGCTTCTGTGAACGACTGATCATTTACTTGTATGTTTTTTATAATTTTCTAATCCAATTGTTAATACATGAATATTCTTATTGTGAAAAAATAATGATATTAAATTCATCTCACGACAGGTACATTCAAAAATAAAAATTATATATATATATACAAATGTAATATATTTTTAAATAAATATTTTCAAAAATCCAAATTATCGAAATTGATTAATAAAATGTTACTCGTTAGCTACACCAGTATTAACTCGACTTAATGAAGCATTTAAATAATATTTATTTACTCTACGTAATCAGAAAATATAGTTTTGTTTAATTATATGGATGGGCGAAAATAACATGTAATTTAAATAACAGAAATTAAAAATATATTAAAAAATAATTAATGTAATATGGGAACATTGCTTATTTCAAATAAATGTGTAATTAATTTTTGTATACCCATACATATATATATATATATATATATAAACAAAATGGCTCATAAATAACAGAATATTTTACTTTATTAACTTTTGCATATTAAATCTCAACTTTTTTCATATTTTTTACTCCAAAAGAATATTATAGTCTTTATCGTTGCAGTAAAAAATCCTAAGAAACAGAATTTAATTTTATAAACCAATTGTTGTCTCTGTTAACCCAGAACAATCATTATAGTCACTTTAATACCAAAATAATATTTCAAATCATTATATTTTGACACATAGTTGCCCATTTCCACGGAGAATGAATACAATTGCTATTTTTTTCGATCAGATCCTCCACAAACAGACAGATCTATGAATATGTAATCTAAGTAAAAACGTATACATACAAGAAAAAGAACAGTAAAAATTGCAATCTGTTATTCTATGAGTTTCAAGCACATTCGGTAACTGGATTGAATTAAAAAAAAATATAGACTTATTTTCTTATGAAAGTGAATCAGAATAAGAAACAATACCGTAGGATCTTATACAGCATTTCCATTTGTGAGTTTTCAGCGCAAAATATGAATTTGAATCGACGTTTAATAAATGTGTGTTTAATTACGTTACGAAACAGAGAAAATATATTTAGTATCACACATTTTTACTTAACAATAAATTATATTAACAATAGTTATCGCACATCGCGCTGATTCCGTTAAATCTAATTGTCGTGCAAACTTTGACCGCCGTACAGAATTCCATACCAGAATAAATTAATTATTAAGTACGTGGAACTCTTGAAATTATTTACGAACAAATACGGATTTCTGATCTAAGTTACTTAATTACCACCTATTGATATCAGACAATGGACGGAAACCTTTGCAAATAACACACACACACACACGTGTATGTGTATATAATATATATATATATATATATATAATGTACATTAGAAAGTATGTACCGTATTTGGATAAACTACTTACATTTTATAAAACAGCACGTGTCGACCAATCTCGCTGCCTTCATTACACGGATTATTATTCTATAATTAAACTATTTTATTATTTAAATAATGTTTGTTTCAGTTATTTAGACCTTCGTTTACGACACACGCTTCTATGTAAAAAAATGTTATAACGTAATTTTTATCTCTTATATTAATTTTTTTACATCTTTTATATAACTATTTTTTTAATTTAAGTTCGTGTTTAGTTGCGCAATTACAATATTTTTACTATCGTACAATGTGATTATGGAAATTATAATTTTAATTAAAAACTAAGGCATAAATATATGTATATATATATATATATATATATGTGTGTGTGTGTGTGTGTGCGTGTGTGTGTAGATGTTTTATATGCATCTCATACAGTCTTCATTTTGATACACGTTATCATTCTTTTTATGAACAGGTGAGACAAAAATGATTACAATGTAATCTAAAATTATGTATAAGGATATCAAAACTCCTTTCTAATTAACATTTTAATGAAACGAGAACGTTTTTATAACGAAGAAACTCATTCAATTTAAAGCGCTACATTTTTATAGTAAAGTGCATGGAAATTCAACCTCTCTCTCTTTATATATATATATATATATATATATATATATATATATATAAGAAAAATAAAAGAAATGATTTAGAAACAGAACATCCAATCATCTGATATGCAAAAAAGTATTTATCTCTCAATTAAAATCGATTCTATCGATGATAATACATGTACACAGCGAATCCGTTTCAAATAATTGCTACATAAAGAATAGACCCTCTTAAGAATTACTTTTTTCTTTACGAAACACTCACAATGATAGTGTTTTGATGATGATTCTTTGATTTATAAACTGATAGAAGTTATTATATAGCTTTATTAGAAGTTATTATAGTAACTGATAATACAGTTCTGACGATGTACGAATATTTTTTTTGGTCCCACAAACCACACAAACAGTTTTTGTTCAAAAATGTTCAATAAATTTTCAATGGCGATTTCATCATCTTCTGAACGCCAAGGTTCATAAAAATATGTTTATCTTTCTTTTTCTCTACCTTATCGTTCTGATTATGATGATGTCGCCTTTGGAACGAGCGTACACATCAATCAATAACGATTTATTGAACATTTTTGATTCCAAATTTTTTTTTGTTTATGGGGTGAAAATATGATTAATTTATTAATCTCCTTTCATACATAAATTCTTTTTTCTCTTCATAAATCATAAAAAACAGCAGTTTTAATTTTAAACAGAAAATGAAAATCGTTAATTTTAATATACAAAGTTTGATAATGAAATTAAGATAAAATCTGGCTATATTGTTAAGTCCGAACAAGTGATAGAACGGATAAAAGAAAAAAACAATGAAAATAAATCAAAGTAAACATGTTGGAACATTTAGAGTGTCTCAAATCCTAACGTTGCAAAATCTAACACAATATCGATGAACAGAGCAACATATTCAGTCGAATTTGATTTCTGTGCATCGCTCTACTTTATAAGAAATTCTATTTATGTGAAATGTTGATCTCCCTCGCTTTAATCTTACTTCAGTTGCTATTTGAATAGGTAAGACTGAATCTGCATACTTGGTATCATGAAATGTCATTTCTATGATTCTATCAGAGTCATTTTATACTAGCGTGTTAACACGGTTGTTATTTGTGAAATCCAGTTATAGCTTCATAAAAATTACAGATGTGAAGAATGTTTTAAAACGAAAACGATGTCTTGTAACTTTTAGATCGATCGAATTTAAATCCATCCCAGAGGTCGGTGATTCGGATGAAAAATATATATATATAAAAACAGTTCAATAAACGTCCACGGCATCCGAAGATGCCAATATAAAAAAGAAAAAACACACGAACCAAATTCGACATCGTTCTTAACAACATCTCGTCGAATTTCCCGATAGGAAAACGAGACGTGCGAACGACAGAAAGAAAAGAAAACAACGTAATATAAATAAATGTGCACGGACGCTCCGTCGTTCGTACGATAATAGCAATATACCTGTAACTAACTAGAATCGATGATTCTATAAACAGGCTCGTGTGTCGGCCTCCTCGCGTTATTCGGCGGATTTAACTGCGCGTGACTTTTTTCTCTCCGCTCGCCGGCGCCGGAAATGAAAAAAGAACTACGTGGCAGTAATTCTGACTCTGATGACAGTGAGCTGAATTACGTTGTGTCGGGAATTTTTAAAAGGTTAACAGACAGGAGCTTTCGTACGAATATGAAGATGTTTTTTTTATTATCATTCGCATTATGTAGTTATGTATGAGTGTATATATATATATATATATATATATATATATATATATATATATTAAAAGTCGCAAACAGTGGTAATAATAACATTTATTTCATTTTCTCATTGTTAATTAATCCAATTAAGAACTGTACATTTTTTATAATTCATTTACATTCATTTTTCTAAAATTCGTAGGTGTGCACTGTTTTTTTCAATTACATAAATTAATATTATTTTTATTCTACATTAACTATACAACTCCGAATAATAACGCTATGCTTATTTGTATTCAAGAGTCTTCGTACTTTTTTTAATAGTGATATTCTATTCAGTTCTATCATCTCTCTTTGTTTCTATTATAATTGCATCTACGATATTGTGTGTACCACTGCTGTTCTGATTAAACGAGATAATATGTCAAGATTCTGACAGAGAAAATCAATTCACTCCTGACAGCGGCACAAATCATTTTCAAAAATCAATCGAACAAACAGTAAACCGACGATTTATTTCCATCGTTCATAGAAAACACACACATTACGTACAGCCATTTTCTCAGATAAGTTTTTCCTGCTTTCCGTTTGAGAATTTTCCACGAGGAAGCCGATTTATTTCCGAAGGATACTTATAACATCGACGAGATCAGTCTTTGAACTCGCTTTTATAGCCGTTCATTCAAACATTTATATATATATATATATATATATATATCCAACACTTGTCTGCACTTTTTTCCCTCGAGCTCTTATTGCTCTGACCAACACATGCACCGGTATCTGTATGTGACTGTTTGCCATCCACCTACTTGTTATTTCATGATTCATTTGATTGAGAGTATCTTTGTGGCCGCGACATCGAAACTCGAACGCTCAATTTACTTCGACAAGATGAAAAATTAACCATTATCTCATACGTACATAAACACATACATGTATATATATACTTTTTTATTGAAAACATCTTCTATATTATATAAGAGGTAAAGCAAACAAAAATGTATGCTGTGTAATAAAAACGACTGAAACGAAAATTGACTGTTGATATAGTTTAAAATTAGATTACCTCTCTTGAAATATTAGTTTCTAACAAACAGGTTTTAATCTTGCGAAAAATCTGTACAAATATTAACGATATACATACATATATATACATATATATATATATATATATATATATATATATATATATATATTTGTGTGTATATGTAAACGGAGAATTTCCATATAACTCTTGTAAACAATAAAAAAGACCCCACACAAAAACATTTAATTCCTCCGCCCCTTTAGATAAGTTTTATATTATGAATAGGCGACTTTAGTAGTGTATTGTACGGATCTCGTAAAATCATAGTGTAAAATGTTTATATCAATAGTTTTATTGTATTGTACTAAAATTTAAAGTTTTCATAAGAATACTTCGATCGATAATAAAACCAAATAACGAGTATGCGGCTCAAATATACAATGTGGAAGAAAGAGGTATTAAAATAGAAAATATTTGTCGATTAGTACTGTAATTAAAATTATAACAATACATTTTTATACCTATGATTCCGTTGAAACGTTGTCCTGGTCGTTTTCGTTCTTTAAGATCAGCAAGTGCCTGTTACTGTCAGCCAAAGCTAGTAGTAAAGAACAAATATTTAATTGATCAGAAAAGACGAAGACCGCCAGCACAATAGAATGGAAACGGTACAAGCATTCAAAGAAAAGGTTATATAACAGATAAATTGAAGAGAGTCGATCGAAAAAAAGCCTGCTAAACGAGTGTCATAAATGTGAGAACGGAAGTGGAAATTAAATTTTGACACAAACATCAATAAAAAATTAAGAAGGTTGACCAAGTCGTTTAAATCAAGTGAGCAGTCCATATTTGTAAGACGTCTTCAGACGTGCATGAAAAGAATTTCATATATTTACTGTACTCATTAAAATGAATACTTGAGTTGGACGAATCATAATAATCTTTTGCGTCTATCACTCTGTCTAACAGCTTTGCAAACGCGAAGAGATTATGAGGAAGATCTGAAATATGTATTGAAAATAAAACACTGTCTTTTGTAAAATTTTAAATCGTGAAAATGTAATTAAACAGTAATAATGCTCGAAGCGATCATTGTTTTCAAGTAAAATGTTACGAAAATAATTTTCCATTTCCAATATTTGCACGTTCGACCGCGCCGCGTCCGATATCGTATTATCTTTATGACATCATCGATTGCGTCACACGCCGCCAATACAGGCCAACACACAAACTGTTGTGTTTCGAACTATTGTCGCAATCGGAAAAATCCCATCTTGAGCTTTCTTTCATCGATAATCTCACGGATAATCAGACAATGGATCGAATCGAGTTTCGGAGTCGCGGCACCCAGATAACGGATACTGTTCGAAACAGAGCACGTGACACGAGAAAATAAACAGTCCTCGCCGGTACCGGTGCTCGAACGGCATCGCGGCGCTGCCGAAGTTTAGAGTTTACCAACTTTTCGTTTCGCATCTCTCGCCACGCTCGAGCTCGAGTTCGGAACACGTAATTACATTTCCATAAGATTAATAAATATACATTTCCATTAACATTAGTGAATTCGGAACACGTTATTGAATTATTACACACATAAATAAATTCGCACATACATATGGATGCGGGTACGATTGCAAGAAGCGGCTACGTGTGTGTGTGTGTGTGTGTGCGCGCGCGTTGTGTTTTCTGATTCTTCGATCGATTCACTCGTTTCGTCTGAATTTTCACACGTGCGCTTATTGTTGTTTTGTAATAAATTGTCGAAAGAGCATCTTGTTAACGCGGAACATCAATAACCCACTCGAAGGTTTTGAAGGGCTGTCTTTCGCTGTAGCTGAAAGAGCCATCGACTTTTTTGTGTTTATTTTGTCGCTGACGGCATCGATTAACTCGGCGTGTGTAGGACTCGAACGGACGATCCTTCAATGAATGGCATAGAAACAGATGCTCGGAATTATGTCCCATTATGTCGACGACAGTGTCACGGACGCTATAGAGTGAGGTCGTTCCGTCACGTCCGCTGTTTTTCTTTTCGCTCGTGCTTGTTTAATACCGAAAAGAATTCCTTAATAAAACGCATTTTAATGCCTTTTTGACAGTTTGCTGTGTTCCTAAATAATAAAAAAATTATAGAATTCACTCTAAAAAAGACGGTATATTCTATTACTTAAAATGTTTATTGATCTTTGCCCTTTGCATGAAAGTGTTTTCGACTTGAAAGTTCACTGAATATATTATTCATCTCTCATTCTCTTTCTACATATATATATACATATATATATATATATATATATACAAATATATATATATATATATATATATATATATAATTACACTTTTGTTGACGTTCAATATTGTGAGAACGCTGCAAGTGCAATATACTTAATGGATAATTCAAAACGAAAATAAGTCGAATTGCCCGATGACTGCCCAACACACATGCAGGCAGCTGTTGGCGCAGTTTGTGTCGAACGTCGTACCGTGCGGGACCGAGCACAGAATCATTTGCTCTGTGTGTGTGTGTGTGTGTACGATGATAAAAGCCACTTGTACAGCCAACCAGACGATGCAATAATGAAATTCTCAAACTGATTTGAAGTTGTGTTGAGAACGGAAATCGATTTAAGCTTTGAATTTGTTTATTTAAAGCCGATGTGATTAGATAACAGCATAAATGGGTTCTGAAGTATTTCACGATAATGTTCAAAAAGAGGTCCGCGTTTTCTCGTACACTGTCGCGCGTTCGAAGATCGACGTTATTCGTCGTTCACTATTTTGATTTTTCGTTCGACGGTTTATTTTCATCTGTACGCGATAACGTTAATAAATTGATGGAAATTTGTGTGCGAGAAAAATGAACAGCGTATGGATTTTCACAGAGAGCGCATCGAGGATTATTTGTTGTATGATTGATTTTTGTATGCGATTTGTTATCTCTCTAATGAATACAAATCTTTTTTTTATTTTCAACATCGGCATTTTATACATTCGAAAAAAATAAATCTTACAAATATATTCTTCTAAATTTTTGCTTAATCTTCATTGTTTTTCTTTAAAGATAAGCGCTTTTTGGAAACAGACAATCTTACAATCTGCCCAGTAAGCTCATACTTCTATTTCTATTAATCATTCTCTCGCCGCAACGAAAAAAATCCACTGAACAATTTGAAGATGTAAAAAGAATATGTGTATCCGCAAATGAGGCAGTTTCGTTCGAGTTTTTCTTGAAATCTTCCAGAAGTCCCAATGTAGAGTATACTATTAACAGTCTGACCTCACAGGACAATCAAAGAAAATGAACAGAGTGACTTGAAACCTGATCTTTCTTTCTTTAAACCAACTGAATAGGGAGTTCTCAACTGACAAGTGTGACTCTTATTCTCGAATCTCATTGAAAGGCCTAGGATTTAACTCATAATACCGCTATGTATACAAAGACAATAGTTTCGCTTAAAATTTAATGCTCAATCTTCACTCTAATTTACAGTCACTCACTTTTCAGTTGAAGAATCAAAACATTAACTCGTTTCAAAAAACACTATTCAATAAGAACATGATTGTTTACAAAGGTTAGTACAAGAAGAAACATAATATGAATGTTGTTAAAATGCACAGCAATAAGGTATTAATCCAAAAATATTTTTTTCTATCTATCATTAATAAATTGAAAAATGATCCATCAAACACTTAAGATGAAAGTCGTACAACTTTAACTTTTTAAAATACTTGTTTATACCACTGTTACATTTACGTTTCGTTTATTCAAATTTCATCGATTATATTAGAAATCTTAGACAATTAAAACTTGCAAAAAGTCAACGATTCATTTTCACGAAACAAAAAGACTGAAACATCTAAAACTAATTTTGGGTAAAAAAACGGACGTTGCCTCAACCCTTTATATAAACTTAAATATCAGAAACTTGAAAGTTCAATTATTATTCATAAAAATAAATTTCATTATTGATGTAAATTTCAGATAACAGTAAACTTTATTTTTCATTTATCTATTTACGAGCGGAAGAAACGCTCCGAACGTGAAAGAAGCACTCTTAATGAAATATTCAATTTTCTACACGTTGTAATAATTCCATATATTGCCGAAGACAACTTCAGAAATGCGGGCGTACACACACAGAGCGCTCACGCTGTCATCCTACATTCTGTAGATAATGTGTCGTCTGTCTGTATATGCATCGACTAGTAACCGGATACCCGGAGTATTTGATGATGAGGATGTCTCGGCGCATAAACAACTTTATTTTAAACTTGTTTCGCAAGCCATCCAATATGTTCATCATATGAGAAAATATGAGCACAACATCAGTTCGTATCAAAGACCATATATGTAAAAACATATGTATATGACTACGAATCTATGTGTGTATACATACATACATGTGTATATATATATATGCATTAGTATGTGCGTTTGATGTGTGTACGTTATTAAGGAAAGAAATCTCGTTCGGTTATAAATGACTAAAACTACTATAAAAATGTGTACGTTGTTCGGCCGTTCATTCTTGTGACGATAATGGTATTATATGACAATTTTCTAGAAAATACTGCACAATGTAAATATATTCTGATTATGTTTCGCACACGGATACATCACTTATAATAACAACTACTCTGTAATAAAGAACAACTTTAAAACTTATGAAAAACGTCGTTATTAATACGCGGCGCATCCAGGAGAACGAATAACAAGTTTAGAGGTCGCTGCACGTTACACGAGTTATCTCTTTATTGAAAATTTAATATAAGTGAATTAAGTTTGTAAAAATCTCCAATGTTCATCGTACTACTCTAGAATTATATCCGTTTTGTCGATTAACTCGTTGAGAAGTTTCATAGTTGAAGCGATATAATAGAGATTGTAAGTAAATATACTGGTTTCGGATTGAAAGATAAATATTCTCGGTTGGAAGTGTTGAGAAATTAAATTTGAAAAAAATGTTAGATTCGGTATAAAATTAGAAATACGATTTTGTTTATAAAATAATAATAGAAATTCGTAAATCTTCGCGATTTTATTTTTTTATTCGTTCGGTGTAATCAAAGAATCATAAGAGATATGATATAAAAGTTCAACGACCTACCTTATATTTTAAATAATAATCCCGTTACTCTGCACTCCCTTCTTCGAAAAAGTCTACTCTGCAAGTGATTGGGATTTCTGTCGACCTTGGAGTGCCTAAAAGACTTGTTCCGAGAATGTTGCTCGACGATCACGGAAATTGGCGCCGAGAAGTGTGCGTGTATCTGGAAAAAATAGAAACCAGTTCTGATTTCACCGACTGGATTAATATTTCTGATTTCTTACAAATCGTTCACTGATTTCAATAGTAGCGCAGCTAAAAAATGCAAATTGAAAATTTAACTGCACATTAAAAATCAATTTCTTATTGTAAATACCTGTGGAAAATTTGGCGCAGGTTATGATTTTTCTTGCCAGTTACGTTTTATAAAAATATAAACCTCGCAATCTAAGATTAACACAAGAATTTTCAAACCACTATTATAGTTCAGTGAACGGCGTGTTTTATTAACTCTTGAACATTTCATTCGAAAAGTACTAAATAAGTAAAATCCTGGGCGAGTTGAACGTATTGAAACTATTTTATGAGCACGGACTCGAGATTTACGACACAATAACGATAATAAAACGATCAAATATTCAATATTCTTATAATGAAATGCCACATCTAGTATATTCTACAAAAACAAATATTCCAGATCCGAATGTTTCATATGATATTTGTATCGACGATTTCGATTCGTATGCAAGTTTTCGTCATCAAACCGCACATAAAAATAAATAGTTTAATATGTGAAAATCAGCGACGGAGCACAAATTCCGAGTGTAAAATAATATCAGCATCGCGATATCGATATATCGATATAATATTCACTCGTGATATGTTTTTTTTAATAGTCATAATATTTATTCAAGATGTCTACCCGGTAGCTATCTGTCATTCCGAACGAAATCTTGTCGAAGCACATCATTGTTCACAGACGGAATATTAGTCACTGTACGTTTTTCATAGATCGCCGTGTAATTAATATCACTCAACACACGATTTCATATATATTGTTTTACATTTTAACATCGAAAGGAATGAAATTGAAACGTTCATACACTGCCGAACAACATGCACTCGACACGAAGCACCCGCACTGATATTTCACACGAGTATTACCATGCGGTCGTTCATCTACGCACGTAGACTGGCACTTCCAGATTTGTCGTACTGTATGAACATTCATTCTCATCCAGATTATGAAGTGTATACTTTTACAGGTGTTCGAACTATTGTTTGACATGAATGTAAACGTGCATTTGCCGATTTTTCACATCAAAAAACTATTTCATTGCATTTTTTTAGTAACGCCGGCGGATTATAGAAAGTAGTGCAAGAACTGTTCTCTCAATTTACAGAAACTAACCAATCGCTTATCAGTATTTTCACAGCCTCCCTCGTCGGATCAGATAGTATACAATATATTGAATATATAAAAAGAAATGGAAATATATGTTTGACGTTCATTCATTCTCGTTCTGTGTAAACGAACCGTCACCTACATTGATCTGAATGTGCATACAATATTTAAATTCAATCATCGTTCTTATATCCTAAGCAGGGAAAAAGACTTGAAATTGTATCGTTGAAAAAATAAAAAGAATAATTCGCCTTTTAATATTGAAAATTACGAAAAAGTTTCAAATAAAACTCTTGTATATCGCACGACCAGAAATTAAACTTAGAATTCTGTTTCAATGTTTCGTACAAAATATAAATTGAAATCGATAGTCTAAGAATCGTGACAGCACAAATTTTCTTAAGCGAACAGCAATCCAGGCAACAGATCAAAATTTCAGAGACGAACAGAAATAATAACTAGCGAAAATCACTGTTTGTTATTTTCAGTCTAGTTCGATTCTACACACACTTTATCTGTTAATCGCCTGAGAGGTTTAATTTGTAATGAACTAGTGCGTCATTTTTCTAGTCGAATAATAATTAACCAATTAGAAAATGACATACAGAAGAAGGATTTAATGTACTTTTATGAATGAATGTATAATATACAAAAGTGTTTAATCGAATTCAAGAAAATACAAAATAAATGGATGAAAAAAATATGAAAACAGGTCGCCCATTTTTCAGACAGGACCAAATTTTGTTTTTAAATTTATCTGCTTTGTGTTCTGTAGACTGAAGAATTAAATAATTTATGAAAGTGAATTTAGCCACGGTGCCCGAACTGTATTACAACAGAACTTTTTAACTCTGTTTTTGTACTTTTATATTTTACAATTCTTCTGTTATAAAAAAAGACGTATCACTAGTTCAAAAATAATGTGTATTGAACGACCAGTGCTGAGTTCAAACTAAGATGATATCTAGGCATGGAGACACAAAAATATGTGTCATGCCCAAATAATCCATAAACTAATCAGTGACAGAAGTATTCAACCGATGGAGGAAGCTTTTCAATAATAATTAATTCATCCTGACAAATTCTCCAAGAGGCTATGCGTGTGTGTGTATATGTATATATATATATATATATATGCATATCGATCGTTCCGGTGCGCCGTGAATCGCTATTCGAAATATAACAGTAATAAAAGGAAAATATAATAATCATATTTTTCTTGAGCACATCGAACGGCCAGAGTGCAAATTACCGTACATAAATTTGTAATACAGAGTGGATTTATTGCATAACATAAATTTTAATATTTTAATACTAAAAATGAGCACCGGGCGATAAATTTTATGTACGTAATACGATATTTTCGAGAGATTAAATATCGTATGCACAAAATAAATTAAATCCGTCGATTTAATCTCGACACCTTCTCCGATACACACGGCTCGATACATAAACACACGCGTACGTGTGTTTACACACATTTGTACATACATATATATATATATATATATACATATATATACATATATACATGTGATCTAGAATGCAGCGTTGTACTGTAAACAGATTCGACATTACTGTTTATGCTTACAGCGTAAAGTCATGAAACGTCGTTTCATATCTATAAGGTTTTTCGTTACTTTCTTTTTGCCCGACTGTAATTTCTTTTATGTAATAGTAGTTTTCGATTTTATTACCTAGCATTAATATTAAATATATTCGAAGGCGAACACAATCTTTGTTTCGTTGTTCGAGGATCCGATGTGAGGCATGTATTTTAAACATAACTACTGAGTAAAACGTTTATTTATCATAAAAGTACAAAATTTACTATTTAGCGCGATACACGTTCGCCAAAATCCGTGAAAATTAAATCTACCCTTTCGAGAATGTTGAAAATAGGTTTTAATGTCCATCTGTGTACCATCTCGTATAAACAGTGGATTATTTTCTGTTTTAAACGACTGTTATGTCTCGAATAAAATAATTATACAACTTTTTTACATGCTTTTTTGTTTATCTGTTTGGTAGATTAACTAAGAGAATAACTAGCTTCACTAACTTGTCTGTTCAGAACAGTGAATGAATATCCAACATGGAAATAATTTCATTAGCCGGTTATTTTATTTTGTCGTGTTGGACTTCGTCCTCTTGAATCAACTGTCTATTAATTCTCTGTTATTAATTTCAGCACGAGTATCATCCTCTGATAGTTATTAAAGCCTGAAGAAAGACAGAAGCTTAGTCTTCAAAAACTTCCTAAGAATGACACTCTTACTGTATCTAGTAATGAAGAAGAGACAGCCTATCAAGAAGGACGAAAACTACCAAGATAATTTATTAACGAAATCACAGATATAAAAACATACAATTACAATTACAGTCATTTTATCTTACATTGAATGAACACAAAAATCGAACCGGAGGTTTGATAATAAGCTCCTCCCTACGTCTCATTCAAACTAAAGCAAATCCCGGCTTGTCATGGCATGTTTTTCTCATGAACGTGTCTTGTAGAATTATGCTTTTAATTAGTCTTTGAAACTCGAAGAATATGTCATGGTGAAAATCAAAAAATCTGGGTTGATTTGTAGCTGGACAGTTCGTTTTTAAACTATGGCAATCTGAAGAATGATAAGATACTGAACTGCGAATTAACTCTCTGAATATGATGACATTGCCATAGAAATCCGTACAAATATAATCAGTAATGATCAGTAATCAATTATGTGATTTCTAGAAAAGCACAGCACAGCAGTTAAATGATCATTAAAATAGTTCTATTTCAGCTTCAGATCCCGTAACTCGTGCATAGAGATCACTGAATAGCCACAGCAGTTAAAAGGGATAAACAATTACTTTTTATTTGAAATCATCGATTTACAAAACAGCCCTATCTCTTCTTATCCGCATGTTGTTTCGACAGTAAACACACGCGACTAAAAATACATTTCAAGCGGAATTCTTGAAATGAATCGACCGGAAATATTACATTTCGCAATTGAACAACTGCAAATAATTATCTGATAGATGTCGTGTAGAGGAAACGTGTCTGTGTGTCGTACGAGATTCGATCTCCTGTTCTCGACACGGCGAATCAACTAAACAATCAAGTGCTTCGCATCGGATATTACCCGTTACTCTGCTGGATTCCCGATGCACGATCGAATCGAAATGAACGACACGTCGCAAACATGTCTCGCTGTACATCATCATACACAAAACTCGATGATGACATGAAGCGCACGTAAATATACAGGCGAAGCTGGGAACGAACATACAACTTGATTATAAGGTGTATGTATATGAAATTGATCTATGCGAATTTATATATATATATATATGTGTGTGTGTGTGTATGTACATAATACACATCATCTTATGAAATATTCATAGATGATGTGTTTACAAAATAGCTTCATATACCGTTGGTTAACATTTACATATCTGTATTTAAACAAGTGTTCAGAGCACATAGTTTTATGTTTCGATTCGAAAACATCAACTATCGATTTCATAATAAGATAAGCTGCGAACTAGAAGCGATTTTCTAACATAAAATGAAATTTTCAATGTGTTATTTAGTTAATAGCAACGCTCGACGAATGTTGATTAATCCGACGTCGTGCCATAATCTTATTTAAAAAAAGAATCTCACCTAACGAAAAGTCCGACCCATACTCGCGCCCATCGATATTTCAATTAAATAACTAATCATTCGCCCGACTCTCATATCTGCGAGTTAAGCCTTCGGAATCTCGTAAGCCGCTCAGAGTGAGAACAAAAGCGGAGACACATTGAAACTCGACGGTTGTCTAATTGATATTTAACGAACTAAATACACATTTTACAGTGACGACGGTGGAAACAAAAACAGGCCCGTCGACAGATACGCGGAATCGTACCGATCCGTCAACGTGACGTTTACTGATATACTCTTTGACAGTCTACAACATCAACATATTCTTATCAAGAAAATGTATTTTTTTTAAAAAAAAAAATACGAGCGAAAATGTTCGTTTTCTGTATTGCCTTCATTGCATTTTTTTTAAAAAAAAAAAAAAAAAAAAACGCTTTCAAATATAATGTAAATTAAAAAAAAACTAAATATATATATATATACATACAGTAAAAAAATTATGAAACAACCGTGCGTTTTTCTCAATCACTTATTCAGAGAAAGGAAATACATTTTTCTTACGAAAAGAAACAAATTTCCTACACTTCAGATATCAAAATATATTGTACAAAATAAAAACTACATTAATAACGAGCGCGTACAATTCACATCTTCATCGCCGGATCATCTTATCGTAAGAACAAGTTTTAATCTTAAATGTACTCACGTGCTGGCATAGTCCGTGAATTATCCTCTCGTGAAAAATGTATTTTTTTCGCATTTATCTGAAAAGTTTTCAGTTCGTATCAGATATTTTTCAATTATACGTAATATAATTGAAGACACAAACATATAAACATTTCATACTCCCGGTTCTTTATTTAGAAAAATATGAAATCATGAATTATTCATAACTGCTCACGAAATTAAATAATTCATTTTTCTTGTGTTTCGGTAACGTACGTCCGTTAAAAATATATATTCAAGGTACGTATCGTCCGTATCGCTTAAGGAATAAAGTTCATTTGTAAAAAAGCATTTTTCTACCGCTGAATCGAAATAAAAAAAAAGCACTAACGAATGTTGATACAGAAAGCAATTACATCAAAGGCCATATTTTCTTTTAATGTCGATCAAACTCGTACGTACACACAGAAATAAATAATGTGTGCCAGAACAAAACGTTAAAGCGTTCCGAATCGTTCAGACGCTCCATCTGACGTGCTTTCCGTCCGTACTGGCCGGTACGGTCGACTGTATTATTGTAGGAGACGCCTCACCGACGGCGGACGCCGCTCGTTCGAAAGCAAAACGACAACGATGCGTTTAAATTAAATTTCTCATCAAACACAACAACGTACGGCGTCCGTGTGACTGCCGTTTAAGTGAACATTATTATTTTCATCGACGGGTCTCCTCCGAGAGCGAGTCGTTTCGCTGTTTCGACACACACAGAATACGATGACAGCGAGCTCGCGCACGTCGGACATGGTGGGTTTTTTTTTATACGAAGAGCGATCTCGTTACAGATGTCGTCGTTCCACACGCATCGCAAGTCGAGACAATAACTCGTAGTCGACGATCTCGACACTCTGTTCGGATCCAGGTTTGTTTTTATTCTTACGAAACGACAGTCGAATCTCGACGTTGAATTCCAGAACAGACAGGTAATTCGACACGCGGAATCCGATCGCAAGTCAGGAGATGTTGCGACTCCGTTCTGTGCGAATTATAAGATATTACCGTATGATCGTTGCTAATTGATACTGATTGCTGCAGGAGGACGCATGTATCGTCAACGTCGTGCCGTAGGGACTTGACGTAATCGAAACTAATGGCTGCGCTGACATTAACTTCAAAACGAATTGATTATTCATGCCGAGCACGGAGATTTATTGAAAAGTTTACAATTCGCGAGCACGAGTTAAATCCGTTTCGTTCGCTTGTCTTTCGTATCGGCCAGTAAATATTTATGGTTCGCGCTACACAACCCAACGACAGTTTCCATTAACTTTCTGTAATGTTCTTAGATATATTATATTTACAACGTGCATGTGATATTTTCAGTTGCAAAATGCCAATGATGTTTTGAAGAAAACTAAAAGTGTGCATCCGTCGAATCACCTTATGTGAAAAATGTGTAATAAAATTTATTATAGTATACATAGTATGTGCTCTTCATATCTGAGTGTCCACTCTTCGAGGGTGTGTATATGTATGTATATATATATATATATATATATATATATATATATATATACGCTCTTCGGAGCGAAAAGGTTAACAGAAACATTTATAGATTAAAAAGTGAACATAAATAGAAAAAATAAGTATTTCATTTCCTTCGCCATAAAATATCAGAAAACGTCCACGTCACTGCGACACAACATTTCTCTTTTCATTGTTCTCGCACACAATACTCGCCCATATGCACACATACACACACACACACACACATAAATACAGCGAGAGCGGACCGACAAGTTCGTAAAATTTTGCACAGCGGCCGCAAAGCAGGCTCGGTCCAAGATATCGAGCAGATATCTTGTACGGCCGATAGACAGACAAATGGCACTATTCGATACGGTAATTGCGGCCAATATTTCCGCCTTTATTACAAATTACCGGCCCGGAAAATGTCAGTTGTCACAATATCGCCGTGACAGTTATTACAGGTTACGACGGAACGGTATATCATTTCGGATTTGTAATTCGGAACGAAGAAACTACGATTGGAATCCGGCCAGCAGCGCCTCGCGCACCAACGTTGCACATTAATAACGGATAATATGTTGTATTTTTTTTCCAAAATAAATGTACGTTCCACTTTTTATACATGTTTGTTTCGTTTTGTTTTACCGCCCTATGATTTATTTAGTCGATACGTTTTATTGAATCGCACACCGGGCACAAAACAACGATACAAACGAGTGATACATTGTATCTCGATTATTTCACTCGAATATTCTATTGTACGTACATATACCTACATGTACATATATATATATAAAGAGAGAGAGAGAAAATCGTCTGTCTGTCTATCTGTATATATCTTGGTCAGTCTTTGTGAACAAGATGTGCGTACCTCAATTCTGGTTCAACAAACACAAGAGAATGAAGATTATTTTATAGACTTCTCTCTAGATACTATTTTCATATATCAAAGACTCTCTAAATAAATGTTTTTCTGCGTCTTGTACTTCTTTTTCTACAAAATGAATTTTTTTCTCGAGTTTTTCTTTTCATTTCAAAAAACTGAAATGTTGATTACATTTGTTTTGTTTGTACTTGGTTTCGTAGAAAAATATATGAACTAATTATTATATATATATATATATATATATATATATATATATATATATATATATATATATATATATGTATGTATATATATATATATATGGTATAATTTGAAATATTCCTTAATCATTGAATTTATTAATTAATAATCTATAAAAAGTACTTTACGTGTTCATAGAACGTCCATAATAAAATAGGAACAAAGTATGCTCTATTCATAAAACACATTTTTTTTTTAAAAAAAAAAAAAAACAGTTCTTTTAGTGATTAAAAATGAACCCTTTGTTAATCGAACAAGTAGTCAATAGCTTGTGTCACACAAATGAACAATATTCGCTTGAAACATCCTCATCGATTAAAATATCTCCAACGTTTATTTTCATCGGTTCTTATCTATTATATTTATTCACCTACGTGTTGTACGTGTCCAAAGACTTCTGTATTAAATATTTTACAGTTACGCACGAAAAATTAACAAAATATTTTATAGAATTGTCGACACTCACTCGTATATTTTTAAACATATTTCTTTACAAACACACAGTGGTGAATCATTTGGATATTCTTACGAACTTCATATTTAAAAGAAAAGTGTTTGGCTAAAACTGCATCTAGAATCGAAAAATGTTTCACAATAATAATTTGCTTTGTTCGCGTCGATACAAATTAAAATAAACATTTAAAAACGCTTCGTCGTTCAAATTCAGTCGCAGTTCCAAGAATTGCAATTGGAACATTTTCACAGTCGTACAGCAGACATTCTTGTACAAATTAGTCAGGATCATTACCTTGACAATGTCTTATAAATGAAGAAAATTTCTTAAAGTATGAAAATAATCGATTGTGTGAAGAATTCTAGTTTAATAAACTGAAATATAATAGTAAACCATAAGTGAGTCTACAATAAAGAAAAAAATTATATTAAATAAATTGCATTCTAGATACATTTTTATCTAGACACTCTCTTTTATGTCAAACATTGTAAATGTGCGAATATCGAAATTCTTCACTACATCTGATATAAATAATTCAAATCTGTTTAATCTCACATAAAATAAAATACATTTTTCATTTAAGCCAGGTACGAAAAAAGTACCGTCTTCTTGCTTCGAAAATGATTCTCAGAATCATTCCTAATAAAAGCAACGAACAAAGTTCAAGAACTAAGGTACGAAAATTCGCAAAACATTAGATAGTAGTTTGGAAACTTTAACAACTTTAACTTATATATATATATATATATATATATATATATATATGTATTAGTATTATTGAGCCGTTATCGACATTCTGTTCACGTAAAACGTCAACGAAAGAATAAATCAAGCCACTCGAACAATATTTTATCAAAATATCGACGACAATAAAATAAAGATGGTATTTATTCGATTCAAGTGAAGCTTACACTATAAAAGCATTGTCCCCGTTTGTCAAATACTCTCCATATGTGTGCATACGCACACATATGTGTGTGTATATGTACATATGTATGGTATAAAGCTTAGATATTTTCTGTATATTACAGTATATTGATTCGAAGTGACGTATGAGAAGTAACGGTAGACGTTTCGAACACGTACACCGTGATATCGCTTCAAATGAAATCAATATCATCAAAGGGAAGACGTCGTCGAGGAAACTGTATCATATACATACGTGTACGAAAATCTCATCTCAATAAATGTATATATATATATATAATTTCTTTAGACGTCAATTAAAAAAAAAATCATACAAAAGAATATAAATGGTAATGGATGAAACAAGTCAAACGTCATTAATCAAAGCAATCAGACGATTCTTGGAAACTTTTCGCAGAAATATGTTTCTCTCGACGAGGGTTTATACTAATCAAAATCATTTACGTTGTTCTCCATTTTATGTCAATGTTCATCTTCATCTCTTTTATCAAACGTCGTTATAATTGGTAATTAGATGTGAAATTCACGGGCTTGTTTATTTCCAGCTCAACTGTTCCACCGCGCGATTCTGATGTCCGGTTCGGCGCTCTCGCCCTGGGCGCTCGTCCAGGAGCCGGCGAGATACGCCGCACAAGTCGCTCAGCATGCGAACTGTTCACCGGACCTGCCGCATCCACATCTGATGAAGTGTTTGCGCGAGAGGCCGCTCGAGGTCCTTCTCTCGACGCCGATACAAGCGCCCGAGTTCGCGTTCGCTTTCGGGCCGAGCGTCGACGGCGTCGTCATCGACACCGGCGAGCCAGCCGGCGGCGATCCTCAGAACTTCGATCAGCCGCAGAAGAAAGAGCAGCCTGGAAACGCGATCACGACTCTGAACAACGTGCTGCTGCGTAAACAGGCCGTGTCGAAACTGACCCAGTACGACTTACTACTCGGCGTCGTGAAAGCCGAAGCGTATTTCGCATTCAACGGCGAGGACGTGCAGTACGGCATCGAGGCCGACAGACGCTCGAAGATACTGAGAACGTTCGTGAGGAACACGTACAGCTATCACTTGTCCGAGATCCTGGCGACGATCGTCAACGAGTACACGGACTGGGAACGGCCGGTGCAACATCCGATCAACATCAGGGACGAAACTCTCGAAGCGTTGTCGGACGCTCAGGTCGTCGCACCGGTCGTGCACACGGCCGACCTCCACTCGGCCGACAGGAGGAATTCGTACCTCTACGTGTTTGATTATCAAACAAAGTTTGGCGATTATCCACAGGTGAGTGGTCATATATACAAATTCGGACTGACTTGATCTGATTATAAGGGTGACATCTCTCCGACAACCCCCGTTCACGTACGGTTCTAGTTCCGTACATTCGAACAAATATCGAGTGTGTCCGTGAAAATGTACTTTATGTGCTTAGAATTAATCTCTTATACATCTCTCTTTTACTGTATCGCCACAGGCAGAAACGGAAATACATCCGTCGCTTATTAATATGACAATTTCAAAAATTATATCTTTATTATACTTGAACATTACTGAATATGCTGAACTAGGTTCATTCTGATTAATGAATGATATATATATATATATATATATATATATATATAATAAAAAATAATAACAATATTTTAATTAATCTACATCAAAACGTTTTTAGCACTATAAAATGGCTTGATGAAACTATTTTTACTATAGTCTAAACCCCAAATTAAATTTCACAATTTTCTCTGTACATGTCTGTATTAAAACCTTTCTTTAATAATTAATAAGTTTATTAGAGAACCTGGAATATTTCTAATTCCAAGACACTCTATACATATATATATATACATACATGTACTGATACACACCGATAACTTTGCTGCGTCTCTCTATCCTCCCACAATCAATATTTCGAATCTTGTTACGGTCAAAACACAGAAAGTCTCTCTTCGCGCGCGCCCGCTCTCCCTTTGATCGAAGCGAAGCCAAATTCAAAAAGGGTATATTTACACATTCGATTGTGATTGGAAAACCTTTACGTTGATGCGAATTTAACAGTGTTTGATTAAATATTTTCAAACTTTGCACGTTTCGAGTTTTACGTTATTTATAACGCGGGCCGTGCGGCAGGGCGGCGCAATCGACGTCGAGTCCTCGAAGAGGAAGATCTGTTGTTGTAGCGGCGTTGCGTGACCCGTGTCAGATTCGATCGTTTCGCGTCAATTGAGTCCGTGTCACAATAAATGTTATTATTCACAGTATATTATCTATCGATCCGCGCACGTTTATAAATATTCGAATCGAAAATGTCAGCTTTTGTGCTTTTCGGTCGGTCTAATAAGTAGTTGCGTTAACGTTCAAAAAGATACCTTCTTTGATCGAGGAATGTCGTATCGACGGTGTAGGTTTTGTGTACGAAAATAGTACTTTTTACCTGCGAAGGTTGTGAGGCAAATGATTTCGTAAAATCCGAATTAAGGATTCATCGCAAGAGATGGTTCTTCCGATGAAAATTTATATTTCTTAGTCATTTTGTATAAAAAATATACAGATTAATTTTAGGTATAATTTATACGGTTATATATATATATATATATATATATATATATATATATATACAGAAAGAGTGAGAAAACCGTTTGATAGAACCGTCAGACGATATTATATAAAATCTAAATATGTCGATAACGATCTTATTCAAAATTTACTGGAGAAAAATATACAAATATCAACGACACGTTAAAAATCTGAGATACATTTAAATCATTTTTCATTCTCCCGAGCAAAGAATTGAGACCTGACGTATCAAGGTCCCGTCCTGAGCAGACAGTCTTACGCTTCCTAATAATCAATACTTGAAAGAATCAAGCGCAAGTAACTCTAATAACGGTTATACAATTACAATTGCAAGAACTCGACTGATTAATTTCAAGAGCAAAGCGCTGCCCATATCTTTTACAAAAAATCAATGACCGTGATCGATAGAATGTTGTGTCAAAACCGTTTTTAATGAAACGATGACCGTCGAAATCACGATGCATCATTTTTCGGTCGAATATTCGTTGCTCCCACGCACAGGAACGTGTGCTCCGGACAAAAATCATATCTCTGGCCGATGCAGACACAACCCGGCGCGAGACATTAATTCCGTTTAGCAGATAACGCAGATTGTTTAATCAATCGACGTCGGATGTTGTAATATTTTATCTGTAAAAGAATCGAATTTTTACTGTACTTTGTTCGCTGTATTACATTTTGAACGTTAATTGCATGTCAACAGACAATCCTATTACTTGTGTTTACGATATTTATGTCTTTTTTTTCAATATTAATTTAAATTCAGATCGAGAGATAGTTTTTATTACAGTAATGTGTCTCACGTCTCTACAATTATTTATAAATGGCTTCAGTTATACAAAACGCCTTATATTTATAAAATTAGATTAACAGTAGATTTATTTGACAAGTCTGCTTGTAGAGTCGAATATAAAACATTTTATCTTAAACAAGAAGACAACAATGCAAAAAATATATAAACTACCTTGAATATTCCGGAATTAATATATATATATATATATATATATATATATATATAAATAAAATCAAGGACATGGTACATTTCTAATAAACTAACAGAACACATTACTAAGATAAAAAAAGTTATCTTTGTTTGATAATGTACAGAATGAATATATATATGGTCTATACAGAAATAGTAGAAAAATACTGTAAATTGAAAATAAAAGTTGCTACAAACACAATACAGTATACATCTTGTGTGTACTAAGAGAGTGCAGATCCCACTTACAGAAATTGCATTATTTTTTAAAAGCTCGAACAAGAAACGTCGTACAATTTATTTTGAATATCTTTTCCAGACCACGTTTTAGCAAAATATATATTTGTAATATTTCACTGTCGTCGTGCCGGCTAATTTTTTTTAATTTCTGTTCGAAATTCCCAAGAAACTGCACATCAATTATTCAAAAGTTGTGTTGGATACAGAAAAATACATACATTTTTTTATATAGAAGTGTTTGACAAAAATAATGAAAGTATATAATATATCATCAAATTATATATATATATATATATATATATATATATATATATATATATATATATATAATATTTAACAACAATAAAACTTGTTAAATTTTTGAAAAATGATTTTCAAATTAAATAAATCTTAACGATAGTATTATTGCGTTTTTGTCTTAGGAAATAATGATTTCAGAATGAATTCATTATACATTAATTTTTCATTAATAATTTATAAAGTAGAATAGCTTTTTAGTTTCAATATTATTCTCTTTATGGTTAGATTAATGATCTTATTGCAAAATTGATCAAAGAACTTCATTCATAAAGCAGTTCTTTTTCACCCATCAAAGCAGAAAAAAATGGTCTAATCAAAAACATTTCATAAATCATTATTGATGCTTTTTAATTACGGCTTATATACACTTATATGAAGATACAGTCACCTCTCAGCCCTAAGTTGTAGAAGAAAATTTGAGCTTTAATTTAGACACGGTATCAGAACTGTATAGGTGTTGACTTCACTGTCAACACAACTAGATAGATGGTGGAAAATTAAAAATGTTATTGAATCGATTTAAGGACCTAAACGTTAAATTGATGACTTGATTTTTCAAATGAACTGATTTGAAAATGTGTAAAACAACAATTGAAACTAGACTTGAAATATGAATTGATTACAAAATATGATTTGAACATTAAGTTTCTCATTCACTGGAAAAAAATATGAAGTACTTTTCGAATTTCATTAATTCGTTCTTTAACAATGTTTAGAGGAGATTTTTCTGTACTTTAACGTTCTGAAGATGGTGGCGCATCGTTAACAATTCTGAGCAGAAACGTTCTGAATGTAACCACAGTGTCAGATTGTATTTTGTAAAAGAACTCTCAGTCAAACATAACTTACTTTTCAGTTATTTTTAATTGATTTCACCTCAAAAATGTATACTACTGAAATTGAACAATAAATTAATAACATTGTTTGTACTGAAAGAATCTTGTTTTTAATTCGTATTAAAACATTTTAGGGTCGTAATTGAAAAACAAATATTTCGTAAAATTCATTAAAATAGTTATTGATTTCTACTATTTGTTTTATACGTAATCTATATTCATTCGCTCGATCAGACTTCAGATATATCTTTGTAACAAATATTTATTCGCGCGCAGACACGCACACACATGTGCAGAATCCACTTACACACCGATGTGTAATCTCAATGAGAGTTGTCAATAGCGCCGTGTCAATTTTTCAGCATACATTGTGTTCGTCGTAGGGGCGAATTACCACGATCTGGATATATAGGTTCGTATCCCGGTTGACTTTAAAGCGAAACGTTTAAGAGGTACATTGTAGTAGGCGGTTAACAGGCAGCTTTGTTTAATGGATCTATTGCGAATGGAATGTTTTGAATGGCTTCAGAGTTGGAGCGCAATCGTTAAATTGAATTGTCGTTTAGATTGTTAATTTCTTCGCTCTCGCTTCACTCTTGATCTCTCTCATCCACACACACGCGCGCGCGCGCGCGTGGAGAAATACACACACACAAATACTAGAACTCTCTTTCGTACAGTATTTTACGTAGAAACGTAGACTCGGTGGAGAGAGCTTATCGAAACACGCTCGGGTTTGATTTCCGTAATGAGGTACGTTCCCTGAAATCCCATTCGTTATATATATATATAGTATTGGATCTTGAAATACCTTAAAACTGTTACAAATGGACATTGAGTGGGTATGGCAATTATGTACTTTTCAACGTTTCTCATATTGTAGAAACTTTAATCGTTTCATAGTACTGAAATTTCATTGCGTTATTTTAAATACTTTACGAAATATAGAGAAACACTGTTGTCTGCCTCTCTTTTGATTTTCTCTGCATCTTCTTTTAACATTGAATTAATATTAGCTGTTTAATGATGAATTTAAATTCTAATAAATTCAACGTCTTATTTAATTAATAAGATTTGATAGGCTGTTTCGTTTGTATTAACCGTCAGCCTAATCATCGTCTTCGGATCAATTTTCTTCAATTACTCTTTACAATAAAATAGCATCGAATCGAACATTCCAAGACGGATACAGATTTTACATGAAACTTCGATAAAATCGATCGCCGGTCCGTTTCTCATATTTTCGAAAACGAGAGACATTATGTTCGATTCTACAGTTTTATATTTTACACAGAAAAACATCTATTCGCATCTCGTCTAAATCTAGCAGTTGACTGCCGATTCCTTTCGAACGAAATATTTCCCTCGGCTCGAAATCCTCCACAAATCACAAGATGCTGTAAGTAGAGATGAATTATTTTATCCGGAATACCGTCCACGACGTGTCCGTATAGAAATATTTCTCTGATGCGGACCGTGAAATCTCTCAACGGTAAAAAAAAAGTGTACGGTGACATGTGTCGTTACGTTGTCTCGACTTTCGGAATTTCCTATAGCCGTGTACGTGTAGTCACATATTGTATGTATGTATATATATATATATATATATATATATATATATATATATATATATATATATGTATATATATATATATATATGTGTATGATGTAAACTTACGGCCGAGTTCGCATGTGCCGTACTATAATTTTAATATCGTGTCTTAATTTTTCATACTTCAGAAACGGGAGAGACAAACTGTTGCGGATGATATGAAAAATGAATTTCTCATTAATTTTAATCAAGTCGAGGAAACGACTAGATGAATGATCACCGCGTGTGACATCGTATAAACTGGATGTGAACCGTACACGTCGGAAAATTAGATTAACGTTTCGCAACAACGAATCGTGACGTTTCAGACACCGGGGGTCCAAAAGTGTAAATAATCGAAGCGCGCAAAATGAACGTAATCAAAAGTTTTATTCCAGTGCTGAAGAAGACAACGGGCGACGTGTTCTTTTATTGCGTCGGTCCGGTGCGAAACGCTCTTCGACTACTTTTCGACAATTGCTCTGTAGAGAAGAAAATGAAAACGGTTTCGACAGAAAACATAGACGGTTTGCGATATTGTTTCGACATATTCACTTCGATTTATATATGACAAATACTACGATGGGTGATAAATTGTATTCTGATTTATACGGTAACAATTTAAACACAAAACAATGGGTTTCAAGGAATATCAAACGTACGATCGTACGGTTTAATCATACAGGCAAAAATCAAGCAATTCCGTACAATTTTTCTACATAGAAGAAGGACAATCACAAATGAAAAAATAATATATTTCAGTATATGCCAAAATTAGTTGGTGTTAAACGCTCACAAATATTTAAGTAAGTTCTAGCAAAAAAAAAATCAAATAAAATACAAACAAGTCGAGTATAAGACATACATTTTTCTCAGCGAATGGAAAAAAAATTCTTCTACGAACTGTTTGGACTTTCATTACTTTCTGGTAAATTTTGTACACCAAGGTTCTCAGAGACCAATGAATAGCATGTTAGGAGGAAAACAACAGAATGAAGATCATTTTAAATTCCTTATATTTATTGACTGAACATGAAAATGGCGCTGGCACAAAGTGTGAAGCCGGGGCCGATTACCAAAATTGATCTCGGAGAAAACAGAAAAGAAAGCAGTCCAAAACAGCACATCTATCAATAATGGATCTCTGTGATACGGGTTCATATCTAGTATTAACGTGTGTGTGTGTGTGTACAAACGAAAAGATTAAATAAAAACGAAATAGTACAGTTATTAATAAGAAGATAATTTGTCGTTCCTCCGATTAACGTACACGATGACTCCGAGATGTTCAGTTTCACGGAACGCTCACGAATTTAAATTCGGTCCGAAAAAAAATTATTAACAATTCATTACGCGCGAAAGTGTCTCCTGGACCGAACAATTAAAACCAAACCATTCATGAAATGTCCCCCCGACTGTTGTTAAATTACACAGAAGACAGAACCGAGAACGTCTGAGGACAAACACGCCGAGAATATATATGTATATATAAATATAGGAGGAGTGGAACGGCGCGAGCGTGGAGGACCCGGTGCACTTTCCACGTGCTCTCCGTCGAATTACGACCGGATTAAATATTAAAATTAATTTATCTTATTCTCCCGCGCATGAAATGAAAAGAAAAACCGCGATATCATTTGAATAATCTATAGGCGAGTGCGTTTCCGCTCGTTCGGAAAACAATCTAGCCGTGTATTTTTCTTTTCGTTCTGTGGAGCTTTTCGCCCGGTCCGTTAGGCCCGCGGTGTCAACGTCGCCGTCGAACGAATTACCATTCCGCCGCCGTCGTATTCGTTATATCGGATTTGCCCCGCGCCACCGCCGCCACTTCTGTACGGCGGTGTCTTCGCCGGCGCGCGATAATTTATGCAAATTTTTCACGTTTTATGCATTCGTCGAGATGTTTCGATTATAATAAATATAAACATTTGACGGAGAGTCTCGAACGAGTAATACTCCGGTATGCGCGTGTGTTTTTTTCTACTTTTATTATATAGAGCAGCGTTGTTCTTTTGCTCTCTGCAGTTTTTCAGGATACATTTTTAACCTATCTGAATATCAAAACAAAGCGCGTATATGAACAAACAATCAACCCATTAAAAACTATCAGTCGCGTACAAACGACGTACATCAATTTCAAAGTTCAACAGTCGTGCTCAACCACAATCGTTGGTCTCTTTAAATCATTCGACGGAACGATTTAAAAAATACCGCAACATACGAAAATGTCGCAAATTACGTCGTGATATAATTACGTTTAAGATTTAAAACCACTTGTTGTGAAATGATTTTTTTTTTTCATAAAGAGATGTCGATTTCACTACTCGGAAAAATTAATTGGTGTTTATTAAAATCCCCTCGTCCGATATTAATGTATAGAAATCCAATTAAGAGACAAGTATCAATTATCAAAGAAAAATAAATAATGTGAAAAGATGAATTTCTGAAAAAAAGTCGTTTCAGTGCGCGACGATAAAATATCCAGCGGCGTTGATAAAGTTATTCTTTCATTAGAAATCGCTTTATTGCCCGTGTCGACGTATAAAAAAGAAAAAAAAACGGACGTTTATTCTCGGCTCGATACAATTTATTAATATATTCGTTAATGCGTTCGCTCTGAACGCACAGTCGATATGTTTTTCAATATAAATAATAATCATTCCGACGAAAATTATTCGCAACCACTGTTTCGCCGAATAATCTATCGATTATTCCTCCGAACCACGTCCCGTCTACGTGTACATGTGTGTGTGTGTGTGTCAGCGGCGTGGTTTATTGATCTAGACCCGTTAATTAAACATCCATGTGCACCCTCTATTCTTAGCGTACCCGGTTGTGAGTAATATGGAAATGTGTAATGAAACTCAAATAATCTACCGATGCCAGATATTACAGTTCAATCGTACATATTTGTCAAATACCAAATTGGTTAATTCCATTTCATGTGTTTCATTAATCTTCGCTCGTTCGGTGCAATTGCAGATCAAATAACGCTAACGGTTTTAAACATCGTGCTCAGTGTACATATTTATATACACAAACTGTTAATTACACAAAGGGAGTAATTACATCGCGAAAATAATTTAGAAAGGTACATCTCTACGATATTCTATTCGCTCGTTTTACCTCTCTCCTTTTTTTCCCCCGAATTTATTAATCGAAATGTACATCTATATATCTACACACATATACATCTGCTTGTAAGAACAACATTTAAAATATCGCGTGTTATATGAAACCTAAGTACATCTTTAAACAAGTACGTTAACAATATCCCGAATCTTAAAATCTTAATATCGCATGTATTTGTGTGTGTGTGTGTGTGTAAGTGTACAATATCAGTGAGCATGGACGTCCATAAACAACCACCGCCAAACTGTTCGCGATAAACCGGTGCTCTGTCCCTCACCGACGACTCGAGCATCCGTGCACGTCCCCACGTGCACTCGACTGCCGCAGCACCGACCGGCGATCGGAACACCACCTTCGCCGGCTATATTTCAAGTGTTTTCCGAGTGAGATATTTTTCATCTTCGGCCCGAACGCGCTACAAGCTCAGACGAAGCCAGCGAGCACTTTCTTTTCACACGCTTTTGAATATAAAACTGTCGTTAACAAAAAAAGCTCTCCAACAGTATATTATTTCACGTTGCACGACAGCTGAGGCCCCCGTGTAAATAAATACACACACACACACACACGTATGGTTACAACACTACACTTTAAGTACTCTCTCTCTGTCTCTCGTTCGCACCGATTCGTTCTTATGGTTTCTTTTTGTATTTCCGAGATGGATGAGACGAGCAGTGAGGAAGTCTCGACGTTTCAAGTGTCAGTATCGATAATATACTTCTTTTCCTTAGTCGAACGTCGAAGAAATAAATCTGAATGAGTGTGTGGAATGAATAAATGAATCGATACATATATATATATATATATATATATATATATATATATATATATATATATATATATATATATATATTAAATCATAAGAGTGTCTTCACTGGGAATTACTTCATGAAATGGTTTAGAGACATATTTCCGAACATGAGCGTCACGTTAGAACATGTGCATTAACTTGAGATAAAATAAAATAACTATATACACGAATAACATCTTCTTGACGATAGTGCCATTTGTTACAAACTGAATTTCGTTACAGTGTTATTTATTCTTTATACGTCTGGAAGTTATTTAAATAGTTTCATCATTTTGCTACTCTGTTATAAATTTCAACTGTGTGTCTGTATAAAATTAGAGAGATTAAAGAAGAGGACGTCTTTAACGGGCGGTTATTGATCAATTTTAAAAATTAAAGAATGTAATCGCGACACCATATTAATAATTTCTATTTTTATTTTATTGTGCGTGTTAGAATATATCACACAGTCCCGAGTTTCATTTATTATAATTTTATATTCGGGAAAGTATAAAGAAATGAACCGTCGACTGTTCTAATGTATCAAACTGATTTTATTATATAAAAAATAAAAATTATAGAATTTAAAATCTGAATTCACTAAAAAATTCTGTCGAATAAGACAAAAGAATGTTTAAACACCGTAACGAACATTAAAATATCACATCATAAAGTTGATCTATTTGTTAACATGTCTGTGAAGAATAATTATTCAAATATTGGAAAATTTTCGTTATATTCTCGTCATGGCTGCTGTTGATTTCGATTTATGAACAGGAAATCTGAACTAGAATAATACTGAAATATCTGAAAGGTAGCAGCTTGGAATTTCAAAGAATATCTTTAGACATCGACAATAAAATAGGTAGGTTTTCACAATTCACAAATTGTTACATCTTTTTTCATTCTCGCAAATGATTTATTTTTTTAAAAAACGGTTTTTTGGTTCTAAATGTGCATGTAATCATTATAGATCATTAAAATAATAAATAATGATTTATTGAACATTTTTGACCACTGAAAGGTTTGTGACTTGGAAGGTGAAAAATAGTTCATTTATGAAAGTCAATTTAGCAGGTGTCAGAATTGTATCGTAAAAGATAGGCTTATTTTTTATTATATAGTGACGAATAAATTCCAGAGCACTAATAGCGCTTTTGTGGAAAGTTCCACGCATAACTCTTATGACTTTTAACAAATTTAAGTTACACAATGAGAAATGGCTATAGAGTTTGTTGAATATAATCATCGAAAATGAACGAACCGGAAACTCCAGGTTATATATATATATATATATATATATATATATATATATATATTAATACTATATTTGTAATCAAATAATCAGTTACCTATTTAATAAAAAATATGGCCTTTCAACACAACTAAAACTTAATTATTACTAAATGCAAAAACTAGCACGAAATCTTTCAAATAGATCTTTTGCACAGTCTTATCATATAATGGATATATATTAAATACGTACTGATACATATATATACAATTTGTGTGTAAGAACGTATAATTTTAATGAAATCGTCGAATCGATCCAAACGAACCCGCTCTACGCGACTCAATATAACCAGAACGTAATTACTAAGTTTTCAGTGTTGTAACATAAAATGTCTGATGTATTACATTGATTTGTACACGTTGAAAAGTCTAGGGAATACACACACACACACACAAATACATGAAACTCTCTCGTCGTTTTTAACAACATGTTAAGATGTAAAGCTTTTTCAAACTTCAACGGACACGTTTCTCCAGTAGTAATCCTCGACTGTCATCCACGTAGAAGTGAGCGAAAGAGAGACCTGCCTTCGCGACGTCATTATATTCCTGTGCGTTATTTTATTTGCAGCCGGAGCAAAGGCAGTCGTCGGGATAATTGAAAAATATTTACACGGATTAGTGGAATCGAAGTAGACGGCCCGAATGGATAGTAAATGGACAAAACTCGAACAGAGAAGTTTCGATGATACCACGTACTTGTATTTTCGTTGAGGGGCGGTCGTTAATCGAGTTCCCTGTCAGGTATAAACAGTAAAAATGATTAATATGTTTGATCGACGGACAAGTGACCAATATGTAATCAGGTCGAGTTTCAAGGAAAAAATCAAAATTACAATAACAGTACTGGAATTAAACTTAATGTTTCTTACTTTATTAATCTTGATTTGACTTTTGAGCATTTCAATTGCGACAGCATGATCTTAGAGTGATAGACGCGTAAAGTCAATAATCATATCAGTCAAGAATGAAAATTCGTTTCTGTATTAGAATTTAACCAAGTGCTGAAAAAACTGTTCTTAAAAATATCGACGATCTCGCACATAACATTTCATCGAGATAAAATAATAGAATATTATCAAACGGACATCGCACATGAATCTAATCGTAATATTGGTTTGAATTCGAATTTTATACGCCCGTCAACACCGTCCCCAGTAATCTCATACGGTCTCACATGCAGCAGGGTTTCGGCTGACGCAAATGTTCCTGCACGCATTGTGACCAATCCGGGCGAGAAACCGTGCAGAATATAATATGTTGATAATTCCGTCGAAACGTCCGCGTTACAAGTCTACTCCACCGGCCGAAAATACATCACAAAGAGTTATTATATACAACCGAATGCGTCTTGGCTCGGAAACCATCTATCATATAGTTTGCAGACCGTGACAAGCTCGACTTTTAATATATGTGCGTGTGTGAGTGTATGAATGAATGAATATATACATATATATATATATATATATATATACATATATATATATATATATATGTATATATGTGTGTGTATATATGTATGTGTGTGCATTCAAACATACACACTAACACGCATAAGCGAAATAAAAGTTAACAAGAGACTGTACGAAATTTCGAGGAAAAAGTAACAGACATTATATACGTTTCTGTGTTATAAGTATTTTCAGTATGTAATAAAATTATAAACTAGAAACAACTTTAGTAAAAAGCATTCCATAATAACAGGAAATTTATTTTTATTGTTGTAAACAACCGAGTGACACGTCACGTACAACTATATACACTTTTTTATGTTGCCGCGCACTGAATGGGTGACACTGATTGTGAGTGGCTGAGTGTGTTTCCCTAATCAACGATTTATACATATATATATATATATATATATATATATATATTAAAAGTCATAAAAAGTTATAATTGTTCGTTTAAAAAAGAATTTAAACACTTTTTATAAGAAGAGTAAACGTTTTGAGGAAAGAAAAACTAATCAATAAAATGAAAAAAATATTAGAAATAATAAGAGTATTGTACATTAAAAATAAACATGAAATAAAAAAGATTCACTTTTACTAATGAATATTCACTCCCAAAAAAAATCTAATCACAATTCTGTTCCATGTTAAATACTCTTCAAACAATTTAAATACAGAAAGTTTCGAATTTTTTCATTCACTTAAACTATTCAAGTATTGCATCTTTTCACTCTATTCTGAGAATAAGATTAATGGAAAATTTAGTTCATCAAACAAATACAAAATTTAAAAGACACGAATATAATGTGTTTAGAGCAGAAACATTGTTTTAATGTTTATATTTTTTTACAATTATAGAATTATTTTTACAAATTAATTTTTTTTCAGTCTACGAACTGAAGAACATCAAAGTAGAGACAAATATTGAATATACACATATATATATATATATATATATATATATATATATATATATATATATATATGAAGAGAGAGAGAAAGTGGTTAATATCTTTCAGTTCAGAATACAGTTCTGACATTGAGGTCTCTTGTTAACATTTTTTTCGAAAACCTTCCTGTTGAGTTTTCTCCGCACCTTGGTGCTCCGAATATGATATTTCTGATCGGCATCAAAATGCACATAAGTAGCAATCAAAAATGGTCAATAATGATATACCGAACATTTTTGAGCAAGTTTATGAGGTGAAAAAGTGGAAGCGAAATCAGTCACCGGGTCAAAACCGTATCACAGAATGATTATTTTTTGCATTTAATTTCTCTAGTTTGGTTCATTAGTGAAACACATGTTTATTTCAGATTCCTACATACTGATTACGATATCGTTTTAAAGTTTAGTGTTCGTTAATGATCTATAAACCATTCCCCGACTTGACTGTTTCGTTTTAGGATAATAGTAAGAATTCGAAACATTATAAGACCAACAATAGCTGAACCACACCTCGATCGGTCTCGTAGACATTATTCGCATAAATATGTATCCGTTGCAGACAAACCCATTCGTTTCGCATTAAACCATTAAAAATTATTATTTATATAGTCGAAGAGGCTCGCCGTGAGGTGTAGACCAAAAAGACGGAGGAATGAAAACACACACACACACACATGCACGACTCAGACGGGCGTAACGCACGCGAAACGAACATTTTACGAGCTCATTGTTCGAAAGAGTTCACTTCTATGCAGTATCACGAATGTGTAGATCCAATAGTCATTTCGCAGATATCCCTCCTGAAGACCTCATAATAGAGCCGACGAGTCGATCCGTCGTCCTGGATGTCATCTCGACGCGCTCGCTTTGAATACCAAATCAGCGACAGGCGCGCTCTGATACCGAGACTGTGAGTGGGTGCTCTCTCTGCTGCTGAGTCGTGCAGCAGCGCGTCTCTTCTCCTAACTACATACATACATACATACATACATACATACATACATACATACATACATACATACATATATATATATATATATATATATATATATATATATATATAAAACAACGCAACGCCACTGCTGTTGTTGAACGGATATAATGATGATCGATTGAAAGAAATGCGTTTTTTTTCTCCCAACATGCAATCTCTATTTCACTGTATGTTGCGAGAAAAGTGAGTTTTCCTGTATAATACATTACAGTCTACCTATACAAACATATCTTTATATATATATATATATATATATATATATATATATATATATATATATGTGTGTATATATATATATATATATATATATATATATATATATATATACATAAAGACTATTGTACAAAAACCTTACAATAAAATGAATCATATTTCAGATATTTAATTTTTAATTCAACTACAACGGGCATAGAAAATGTGAGATGATGCACTTAGAAGCACTTGAAAACTGTAAATACGTCACAGAAATATTTATTAATTAATTGCCTCTATTAGTCGTAGACAAAAAGGTTTTTGTTTGCATTCATTTCTTGGCTTCGTCTATACATCTACATGTTCGTCTTCTGTAAGAAATGTTTTCGACGTCTATATAATTATATTTTACATCAAATTAAAACAATCGAGAACATTAACTTTTTTACATGACCTGTATGTATACAACTATTTCTTAATTAAATACCGCGTATAGTTTCTCCCAACCTCCGACATAAAAATTGTGTAACTAATTATTTCCTACGTATTTCAATATAATATATAGCGAGAGAGAGGGAAAGAGATAGAGAAATGAAGAGATGTCGTAACGATTTTTACTAACTCTTGATTTGGAATGAAAAAGGACACTTTAAAAAGTGTTAGAATAAAATTCTTCTAAACGAAGAAAAAAATTGTCTATTTGCGCGAATCAAGAATAAAGATCTCAAGATGATAACAACGCTCTCAAAATAAGCAATAATCGAAAACTATGATTCGCTACACATTCTTAACCAATTTTTTTCGTGATCTGTAGAGTGAAAAAACAATTCATTTGTGCAAGACGAGAATTCAATCAATACTGCCCGTTCACTCAATGAATTTATTTTCAATGTAGTAAGTATGGAAAACAATTGTGAACAATGTAAAATAAAATACAAATAAATCACAAATGCAGTTCGATACCTATTGTTTTGTGAAGGTGGATTTAGTGACAGTGTCAGAATTGTATCTTAATGTTATAATTAATTTTACTGAATTGAAATGAGTATCGCAGAATATTAGTGATATTTTTTCTAACCCATAACACTAGAGCTATATACTTGTTTTTATTTAGGAAAATCTGAACATATTATTAAATTTTTCAAATATTGAATTTTCAAACGACAATTAATACTGGTTGGCATGTATATAATTTCTGTAATTCGTGTGACTCACGGGACTACATATCAAATTTTCTTATCGAATTACAAATTAAACTAGAGAAAAACTATCTAATGAATTATATCCATTACGGTAATTAATGACATAGTGTATAACAGTCTGAAATGCGTCTACTCTCATCGTATAAACTTGAATTCAAAAACAACCACTACTGTAATTTCATTCCGTTCCATGAAATCGACGACTGAAAAATACTATATTAAATTACGGACGGGCGATACAGCACCTGTAATATAATATCGTTGCTGCAAAAGCTAAAAACGTTCTTTTTTCTATAATCGTTCTTCGAATCAAAGAAAATAATTCATCCGAGTAATATATTCATACGATTTGCACACGAGAAAAATGAACCAGTCTCTGAGTAAATTATAGTCTCGCTTTAATATGAAACACGAGCACCAATAAAGTATGCATTAAGAAAAAAAGTAGTCAAATTAGTAATATCGAAACGTAAATATAGATCTGTAATGGTCATAAAACATCCACTAATGTGTTAATATTTAAATTATGTTACAATAAACGGCACGCGAAACATGCATCAATATCACCGTAGATATATGGGTGGGTGTATATATATATATATATATATATATATATATATATATATAAATACCCTTATCGAACACAGATATAATTAAGACGTGCATTAAGTAAATAAATACGTTAGAGTTACACGTAAGCACGCAGATCGAATCACAGTCGATTTTTTCATGGAAAAGTTCAAGCAGAAGCCATGTAACAAGGATATCAACATGAATTCAAGGTCGTAATATACAAATATATATTTTTTTTAAAAAAAAAACACGATATGTTTTCACTCTAAATTAAAAAATATAATATTTGTAAATATACATTTGTTTAAAACAGAAAAAAATCAGTACCAAGAGTTCCAATATAGTACAAGATGTTGAGTTTTATTGATTCCACTCGTCAATCTATCTCCTGAGGATTGAACTGAAGTAATCAGTGCATGAATGTAGTTCATATAGGAAGCAACCACCTCTTCGCAAGATTTTACATCGAACGAGCAGCTTTTATATAACTGTTGTCTTAAGTTTTAATCGATAAAACAATGCCGGTCGTCTTACCATTCTACACTTTTTCAAAACTGTTGAAATGAAACACTGAAGAGTGTCTATACGTTCGAATTAAACTGTTTATTTTTCAATTCGTAATAATGAAAATGTATAAAACGAAATGTTACAAGAGTGAATTTATTCCACGTCGAATGAGCAGCGTTCAGTAAGTGTATTTCGAGCGATTGCTTATCAGTCCCGAAATTCTTGTTTATGACAAAAACGTGAGTGTGTCTGGCTAAATAGATAAGATTCGAACAAGACAGTCCCGTCAGCCGGTGTCACGTAAAGCAAAAAGAAAAAAACGAAGACTTAAAAACGTGTGTTCGGTAACGCCACCAGAGACGAAAATTCGTTGTATCAATTCGACCAAGAAATAAAATAGCAGTCAAGTCTAAAATTAGATTCGCGACTCGAGTTTCAGCTACAGATGACACGTTACGGAATAGACGTTGAACGAACGCGGGCTGTAGTTAACTCTTTGCTGTCCGACTTCTCTTCTATTTATATTTATGTTATCGTGGAGAATACTTTCCACGCCGGCACGTTTAAATACATAGTAGACAACTCGTCCTCATAACGAGTCAATTTTAACGATTTCTCCTTACCTCGTTCTAATAGACACGTCAGCGTATGAACCGACATGTTCTTCAGTAATTTCACTACCAACCCACAACACACACACATATATATATATATATATATATATACATGCGCAGTTTTGAAGTAGGGAACGTTTCACTGTGACTTTTTCGGAAAACCACATATACACGTATCGAAACGTCGAACCGATTTCATTTATAAATTTTGAAACGTGCACGAAAACGTGTCTCCAATAAATATTCAGCGAGTAGCGAAACCCCGTCTTGAAGAAAAGTCGAAATGGTCGTGTGCGAAAGGGCAGTGTAATTCGAGAGAATGCATTGTCGAGATCTCTGAACGTGGGCACTTCTCTTCGTACACTTTTATTTATTTTAAACAAACTGTTTGTTTCACACACACACACGAGGCGCGCACAGATAAAAGCATCCATTATTCTTCAGAACGATTCCGGCGTTACTAAAGCCGTACAACAAATACCGTCGATACGATTTGCGCCGTTTCCTCTCCTCTGAGGGGGCACAGCGACAGAAGTTGTGAAAAGCGCTGCCATATCGACTGTCACACACACAGACACACAGCACAAAGAAACATTTTTATAGACTCTTATTCTCTTGACGTTAAACATTGTTATCTGTAAAAAAACACACACACACACATAAATCAATTGGAAATATGAAAATTTAAAAAAACACATACACATTACACATTCTCAGAGGATATTAAAATGTTATTAGTGTTTTCATTACATTCGTATGCTAACGCGGTGATTTTTATACTCGCTCATGTAATCTGATTGAAGATTGTATTCTATTGTAACGAATGAAGCATATTTGTATCCACCGTGTTTCATTACTTACGATGAGCTAGTAGAAAATTGTGATAAGTTTCTCGTAAGTGTTGCTTTTTCACATAGGCATCACGGCAGTTTCACCTTTTCTTTATCAATAACGCACATACATGTTTACATGAATCGGAGAACAGTCTATATTTAAATGTTCGAAAATTCGAAACAGAAAGTACAAGGGCCCGACGAATTTCGTTTGAAACAGATTCTTCCATTGCGAACGATCGCCGCGAATCGAGAATTAAAATATAGAAATCGAAACACGCAGCGTCGAAACTCTTTCTCATCCTTTTAACGCAATCAAAAAGTGTGGACGTGACGACACAGTCAATCCTGCAGGAATTACACGACGGAGCCCGTCTTCGGATGAAACGAACCCGTCTCCAGAATCGGTAATCAGCGACGATTCTGGAAACGAATGCATGCAGATAGTGTACTAAGTGCGCCATAAAAAAGGACGTTATCTGGACCGTAACATCTTAAGTGGCTTGTTGCACAGGAGCGCGCGCGCGCGCGCTCGCCCGCCCGCCGTCGGCGCGGGAACGGGCGGCCGGGACTGCTTGTCGTCTCTACTTGTTAATTTTCATCCGGACAATCAAATTAATCTGAGTGCCGCGATGCCACCATGTTCGTTTTATAAGTGTCACCGTTTAATGACATTAAGAAATATTCATGACGCCGTCGTCGCCGTCGACGGCTGCCTACTGCTGCCGCCGCAACGGCACTGGCTCCTCCGCATTTGCATTTTAATCAGCTTTTTATATTCACTCTCTCGCAGCTCTCTCGGCCAATTTCAATTTTATTACACGAGGAATCTGGTCGGCCTTAAGCACTCCGAGCCGCTCGGCTCGTCTACACGGCCTCGAACGGCAGCGCAGACACGGGGTTGGGGTTGTTTGATCGGATCCAAGGTGTTACGTTCGAGTTTTGCTGATCTTAATTGAAACGAGAACTGTTTTACATAACGCGCGCTCGCGTGTGTCTTGTGAAAACACACGCGAACAGTGGCGAGCGTGAAAGGAGACCGGTAATTGAAAAGAAATAATTCGACGGGCGAAGTTTTCAACGGCCGATTCTACACATTTTCGTTTTAGTTTATGTGCACTCATATTCTTCTATGTCGCCGTTGTTTTTTTTTTTTGTACGCAAAAACAGCCCTCGTGTCAATCGATGTAATCGGATAATTAAAACAAAACAAAAATAAGAAAACGACTCTCGTATTCATTAATTAGTAAAAGAGGTCGATGAACGAAATTTGTCAGTGATATGTTTACGATGTCATTCTTAAAATCATTCACGTTTCGTGCCACAGGAATATTTCTTTAAAATTAATAAACGTTTTCACAATGAAAAATGAATATATTTTGAATAAGCTAACTAAATATTCCTGAAACCGGCTCGATCTTTCTACAGTTTTGAATTTTACATATTATTTTTTTTATTTTCCGTTAAATTTCGTCCTGATCACAATTCAAAAATGTTCGAAGACAAGCGTTGTAAACATTCGACGTTGCTCCAACTTGCAGTGTCAGTTTTCCGAAACTGAAAATTTCAAAAATGAACTAAGATATAATCGTTGGTTATGTTTCGGTCTGCAATATCTCCGATTCTGTTTCAGCGTCAAGGTTGCATCCACGGTGAAGAACTCCCTTATATATTCGGTGCACCGCTCGTCGGAGGAATGATGCACTTCATTAGAAATTACACCAAGTCGGAGATGCTGCTTGCCGAAGCGACGATGATATACTGGAGCAACTTTGCCCGTACAGGGTACGTATGGTAATAATATTTTCTAACACATGTTCTTACACATTGCTGAAATATTACTAACATCGACATGCGTGTGGTATTTTTTCCTGTGCCGCACTGTGTGTGTGTGTGTGTGTATGTGTGTGTGTCCTACAGGAATCCGAACGAGCCGCAGGAGACAGAACCGGTCCACGGTGTGCGACAGGAGAGGAACCGTTTCAAGAATATCGAATGGACCGCGTACGAAGCCGTTCATAAAAAGTATTTGAATCTAGGTCAGTGCAGAAATGTTTTATTTTTTGTTAAAAACTCGAACAATCGCTCTAATCACAGAAAAAAAATATCAAAAGTTCTATCGTGAAATGATTCTTTGATTAAATCGTTTGAAGAACAGAAACTACGTTTTTACTGACTCTATCCATTCGGCATTTCAGTAGTCTAATTACAAAATAAAATCTGACAAAAAACAAGAACGCAATGCAATCTGTACTTGAAAAATCCGCACGTTTCTTCACTCAAACTCAAAAGTAACGATTTCATAACAGAGACAGATTGAAAACTATAAAAGCTGATCGATAAACATTCAAACCAATAAAACGTCGTCTCGAATGACCTAGTGCCCTATAATTTTCTTCTCTCGCTTTTAAATAACATAGAAAGGATACCTCTTACTCTTCTGAACCGACAAATTCATTTCTAATTTTTATCACTGTGCCGTTCTTTCACAATATGTTCATATACATTACTCGTAGCACCAGATTATCTCTCTCTAGTTAATTTTCAATATATTTTCAGGAGCTTAATAACCAGTTAACATTTGAAATTTAAATGTTCGTCCACCCATAAGGTTGTGGTTATTTTTCTATTCACCAAATATATACATATATGAATATTGTACACGAGTGTTTCGGAACAATCCGAAGCAGACATTAAAAACTTGAATAATGCAAAATTACTACTGGTTATTAATTCAACTCGCACATCTGTCTTTTCTGTCGAATTTATATTTATGTATTCAATTATTGATCTGTCATAATTGCCTAATGTTCCTCACGCAGTAGTTCTCTGACCGTACGATTTTCACCTGTTCCCGTCTCGTTGCTTCGAAGTGCGGAATCCGTACTCGCATTTTTACATTTCGTTTACAGCAAGAGGCATCTTTTAAATTTATAACAAAACATACGCGTTTTAGAATATGTGGAAAATCGATTGTGTTCCCCTCCGTGCATCTCTCTCTCTCTCTTGCCCCGTGTTACATAACGAACGATCCACTAGACAATATATCGGCCGATAAATCATACAAACGAAACGAGCGAGACGAACGAAAAGAAATGCACGTGCAGACAGAGAGAGACGGCGAGCGCGTGCACGCCCGCTCGATGTCGTGGCCGCAAAGTTTTTGATGTTTCTGCTTGCCGTCATTTCCTTTTAACAATTTTCCACAACGATGACCTAATCTTTTAGCAAGTTAGTACACGCGATATTAACACCGCCGTAGTAACGATGCACAGCGACGAGAATTTCCGTACTCTTTGTGTTTCGCTGCTTGACTACGTCGCCTTTCAATATATGGAAAATTATACGAGAGGACTCGGTTATAAAGCAACAGAAAACCGAGTTCATCGCAACAGACGGACCGGATGGGTTTTTTGATCGTAGGAAACTCTATCGCGCCTGCAGTTCTTGAGGAACAAGTGTACAGAGTCAGAGTTGATTATATAAATAATTTCGTTTAAAAAACTTTATTAAGTGAGAACGCCTATAGAACGGAAATTGAATTCGTTGGGCACAAATATAAAACATTTCCAATCAGCTGAGAACACCACAAAAAAAAAATCATATCGGAATCAATTTGTTTACTGCGTACATTTTCTGCATGTATGCCGTAAAAAAAGAATAATTTCGATTTTATGTTGTTGTTGTCGTTGAAAATTACATCCATCTTAGTTTGATTTGAGTATTTTCGACAATAACTTCGCACGAAAGATCGTTAACAAACAAAGAGATACTCTTTTTCGAGAAGAACTTTCACTAATCGATTCATTAAAATAAACAAAAATTCGCGCAGTTAATCGATCAGTTCGAAACGGATCCAGCGTGTACGGACGACGCACAGTCGCTGTATCGTTCTAGTAAACACGCCCGCGCACATTAATTCTCCTGAGACGATTACGTGTCGTCGTTCATTAACTACTCCGTGTGTTACAGATACAAAACCGCGATTGAAGAACCACTATCGTGCGCACCGGCTTTCCTTTTGGCTGAACCTCGTTCCGGATCTCCACCGACCCGGCGGCGACGACGTCCCCCGTTCTCATCATACGCTCAACGACGACGACTCGCCGCCCACTCCTTACGTGCCGCCTTTGGCTCCGAGACGCTTGCCCGTCACGGAACCGACCCCTTCGGAGATCGGCCGTACGACGCTCCTCGGCGTCCTGAACGCCTCGCAAGCAATCACGACCTCGGCACCGGACACGACCGAACGCTACGAGGATCTGTTCGGTGTCGGCGTCTCGACGACTCAACACACGGTCGAAGACGGTTTCGCGGCTTACTCGACGGCACTGAGCGTGACGATCGCGATCGGATGCTCATTACTCATACTGAACGTCCTGATATTCGCCGGCGTGTATTACCAGCGCGACAAGTCGAGACTGAACCACGAACAGAACGGGCAGCCGAAGAAACGGAACGAGAACGGCCAGATGCCGAACAACATCTGCGGTGACCTCGAGTCGAGTATAGTCGGACTGAAATCGGATCCGGCGACCATACTCGGACACCACCACTCGCACACGCACCACCAGCTCCCGCCGCCGGAATTCGCAGACCTGCCGCAGAACAACGCGACGTTGCCGAGACCGCCGCCGCCGCCGAAGAACACTAAGCCGAACGTGAACACGTTGACGGCGAACCAGCTTCAACCGGAGAACCAGCCTCTGCTCTCCACGCACAGTATACAACTGATGAACACCGGCACACTGACGAAGAAGAACACGCAGATGAACGCGAAACAGAACACGACAATGGAGGAGCTGAGAGTGTGACGTAGCAGCGACGACATTGTTCTGTGATTCGTTTCGTCGTTCATGGAATGAGTGCGTGCAGCGCGGAGCCGGTGCTGTGCTAGTGATTTGAATAGCGCGGGCAGTATAGAGAAACGACATTTTTTCAGCGGAAGGGCGACATATAAAAGTACGCGTATACACACAAACATGTGCGGAAGGACCTCGTGTAATAATCGGGAACGATCGGAAGTCGGAATGGCCGAGTATATCGAATCGAAGACTGAACAATGTTCAGCAAAACAAAAAAAAAATCAACCTATTTCACTGACAATTGTCACACGTCCCGGTCAAACAGTAACATTAAAAACATTTCCATAAAATAGTTCCATGCCCGTTCAATATAACGATATGAGAATTTCGTTACAATCTTCTGACGCACGATTATTTTTAACATTGTTTTTCAAGTTGCGTCAAAAGACCTATAAATATCTCTACTAAAAAAAAGAGTTCTCTTTCCTTAACTAAATAATTTTAAGTATTTTCAGTATTCGGACAGAGACAGTATGTCAAAAAATGTTATTTCACAAAAAAAAAACGTGATATCTGCTCGCATATGATATGAAGACGATCGATGATGTGAAAATTAGTAACCTCTAAAACAGACAAAAAAATGAATGTAGACAAGACTTTCCGCGTTGCCGAGCTACGAAGAGCCCCTTCCTTATTATGATAATATATAAAAGCCTAGATCTAAAATTAAGACATAGTAATAATTTCTGCATGAAAGCAGACAAAGTCTTATTGAAACATTCAAAAATTTGAACCGGCGAAAAATTAATAAATTCGATCAAGTATTAACGATCAGGTATTCGACCTTCTATTTTCAGAAGTCGACATTACTGTCATTTTTTTTATTTTAATAAACATTTCAAAAGATCGAAGTGAGAATGAATCTATAAAATTAATAGAACACATGTTTTCAAACTACATTGCCAGAAAAAAAAACTGAAACCCCGGTCAAACACTGGCAAAACACAGAAACCTTAAAACGGAAATTCAATTTCTTTCGACTGCGTTTATATCACTCTTAGAGAATTCCATTTTTGACATGGTCTTTATTTCAAACATTCAACTTTTAGTAGTATTTCGAAAAAAATGACTGAAAAACGATAAAAATAAACAAAGACATACAAACCTTCCATAAAGAATAATACGATAAATTCAAGTAATTCCATCTGAAGGTATTTTTCTTACAGAATAGAAAATTGGATAAAATCCTCATCACAATCCGATTCCCGATTAGTCGAATCCCCGTATAGACGAGGTTCTGCGATACATCTATGAGAAAATCGTACAACCATTTATATATATATATATATATATATATATATATATATATATATATATATATATATATGTCTTGTCCGCATGTGCACGTGTATACGCGCGTATAAATGTTTTTGTTTTTTGAGAAATTTGCTCAAATTGTGGACTACGTATATTTTTAATAGAATAAGAAACAAACAAATAAATATGTGGACGTATTGATCACTGAACAATTCGACTTGTAAAATATAGTTTTATTCAGCATGTGTGTCCCACAAGAAAAACACTCGGTGGACGTCGCGAACGGAACGTACGAACCAGAAGTAAACAGAACATATATAGACTACTATGTAATAAATTATAATAATGGAATATTCCTGTAATAACGAAAATTCAAATACATAAATAAAAACAATGTACCTCACCTGCGAGAGATATACATGCAAACAACTGCCATATAGTTTAGATGAATTGAACAAGAAATATATATATATACATAAAAATATATATACATTATATCGACGTGTTTACCAAAAAAGGTATTGTTCTTTCGGTTTCGATTCGTTCTCTTTTCGTTTCTCGAAATACACAAGAAAAAAAATATATATATAAACTTAAAGTCCTGATTTTTCAAATAATGTAACGATATGAAAAATGTGATTGTTATTAATGAATAATCCTATTAATAACGACTTCATATGAACTGAGTTTTTTTAAATACACCTCATATGCATGCGTATACGAACATGTACATACACACATTTATATTTATATGTATATATATATATATATATATATATATATATAAATGTGCGAGTGTGTAGATATGTTTGTGCGTGTATAAACGTATGTATTCCAATTGTAGTTAAGAGAGAAAAATCAAATATATGGCAGCGTGCAGAGTCCTAACTAATTATTGATTAGTTTAAAAAATATATATATATATATTTAAAAAAAATCGTTATTTATTTTATCGAGAGAATTTTCTAATGAGAATATTTGTTGACTGAATGTTAACGAAAACAAATTGTATGTATGTATTGTACATATTGAATAGTTCTTGAAAATAATATGTTATTTCAACATATTAATAAATAAACGACTATTTCAGTTTTAAATGCCATACATTTTACTCATCTTCCCCTTCACTACAGGTCAACATCCGATCGGATTGATAACTGAAATTCGCATGGAGGTGCAGCTATCGGAACACAATTTAGAAAATATTTTCTATCTAATCGAACGCCGAGTGTACACTTGTAAAATGTCAGTGCATTCTATGCTTTTACAAATAAATCACGACTTCAAACCTCGTAAAATGTTTTTTTTTTATCAGAAGTTGCAAGCATACGAATGATGATCAGCCGATAACAGCAGGGCAATAAACTGTTTGAGGACAACACAAGCGTCTATAAATTACTCCAACGCTTCACCAGAGATTTCCAAAATAATATACGGACGAATTTTTAGACCTTTAAAGGTAACAAATTGAACATTTTGATGATAGAGAAGTGTGTACAATAATTCATTTATGAAAAATAAATTCAGCTACAGTCTCAAAATATAACAATAACGTTTGAAGGTACGAAATATTACCAAATTTCAAATTATTCTCATGTCGTTCATCAGAACAAAAAATATCAAATTAAAAAAAAGTAAAACTTCAATTCAAAAGTATATAAAATGAAAGTCGCGATACAGAATATTTCTCAATTGCATTTTTTAATCAAACTTGTGACACAAACACTCCGACCGACCTAACCGATTACTGTTTTGATAACTTTTTAAAAAATCATACATATGACTTGTTTACAAAGAATACTTTTTTTTAATTTCAACTTTCATTCTCAAAAATATCTACACGGGTCTCGATCGGTTTATCACAATATTTAATGGAAGAAAGTAATATTTAAATCAAGCACTCTTTCGAACAGATTTTAATTAACAAAATCATGAATTTTAATTAAAAACGACATACACATGTAATTTCGCCGACATCAGAATCGAACACTCGTCGAATGATCTTGGGTCATAAAATATAAATTTTTTAAAAATATAATAAATCGAGCAATAAATTTACTAAAAATGTAATTTGTACGATTAAAAATATCAAAGTAAATAACGGATTCAATCTAAATAGAATAAATGAATGTAAGATGTAAATAAAATTTATGTAACTATTCGAATAAGAATTAACGTAACTGCATCAGAAACTAATATCAAGGATCAATATTATAAAAAAAAAAGTACAGAAAGCAATATCAAACCAGTCAGCGGACTTGCATTACATAGCAAGCGTTGGAAACGATTACATCGTCAATAGTCACAATACAAATTAATAGTAACAATGAAAATGAACGAAAATATCGAAAACAGAGCAATTTTATAATATAAAATAGAATATATCATATTGGAATAAATTATTCGTTACTACACATATTGTCAAAATAACAATCGGAATGTGCACGCCGATCAACATTTCTATAACCGGAAAACGGGAGATGTCTCTAATACAGTGTTTGCAATTAAAAGTAAATTATATTAAACATACCTTTGAAATAGGCAGAGTCGTAGAAAAGCTCATCGTCTATAATCGCTGTGCAGGGTGTAAAACGATCACGTGTTTTATTCACTATCCACCAAATTACTCAATTTAAATATCGACGCTGACAATTAAAAACAATTAAATAATAGAGAGTGAAACAAAACACGTTTGTATGATAAATATACGGTGCACGACGTGACATCTATCATTTTACAGAACTACGGTGGTATCAGTTGGCCTTGTATTCGATAAGTCAAGGCATGCTACAACAGTTTTCTATGTTTAAATCAAATCGGCTTGTGTTTTGATAATACAGAACTCTGGCAATAGGTGGTTGGATCCAATATATGTTGTTTGAATACTTGGTAGTTCTATAAATATTTTTGTTTCATTAATGTATCAAAAAAAAAAATAGTAACACACACTTACCAAACGTATTTGTTCGGTATTACGTGTTGTGTGGTATAATCCATAACACTAATCAATTTCACAAATAAATTCCGTTTTCACAATTACTCGAGCAAAAATGATATGATTTATTTAGCATTTTTGATCAGAAACAGTTTTTATAGTTAATGGACGAGAGAAGAGGATTTATTTCTAAACGTGAATTTAAGCCTCGTCAGAACTATAGTGTAGTTAATTAACTACAATCAAGAATGTTCTGTGTAAACCTTACAATTGCTTTATTGATTCTTCTTGAATATAGATAAAAGGAATAGGGATATGGTCCGTATCCAGAAAGTAATCACAGAAGCAATTACTGAGTTAAAAAGATCACTATACGTGATTTTTAGGTAATCTAAAAGAAAAAGAAAACATACTAAAATCGAAGTCGTGGAATCCAGGTGAGTAGCTCCTTCGTCCGATCCGCTACCTGAAAAATCTTGCGTTTAATAAAACATGCACGTTTTCGAAAAAGTTTGACAGCGCTGTTAAAATATACGAAACTCTCACTTTTCGATTTTATCAATTTATTAGAAGAAAAAATCTCAAGCATGTCCAATAGTTGTTGAAGATGGCACGAGGCATCTGGTTTTTTATCGAACAATTTCAAAAGTCTAATAACTTCTTAAAGCCACTTCACAACGAATTATATTCTTTCTTAAATTTTAAAACATTTCAGAAATGTTTGCGATAGTTGTATCGAGTCGGTTGAGGACTCAATACCAGACATCTGTAAAGTCAAACATTTTTTGTCTATATTCGTGCAGAGATAACACGACGGATACTTTCATGAAAATCAGTCTAGAAATTCCTGAATTTGTGGATTGCGTACGAAGTTCAAACCTTTTCAGCTAACAAATTCGCTTCTTCACACATTTATGGGACAAGAAACATTCCTCCCACACACACAGAATAAATCATGCTAAAAAAAGACCTCTTATTATTTGGTATAAGTTTGTTATTTCATATTAATGTTTTTTTTTCCAGTGTTTTACACACGTATAGGATTATTTGACAGTATATACATGTATAGTACGTTTGATTTTATATTTATACGAGTACAGGAAAGAAATGTTCACATGTTTAGTTCATTCGTAAATAATATCACAAAAACAGTATTTTTTACAACAACAAAACAAAATCATACTTTTGTACACGTGACACTGACAACCACTTATGACTGGACTATTATTATTCTACAGGATTTTTTTCAGTCGTTTGTATTTAGATTTATTCGAATTTCCACCGTCTTTGGGCATCAACTGTCGCGTTTCTACATAAAAAATAGAGTTTTTGTGTTTAGAAATGTATAGAACTCGAATCAGTTTTCAGTTTGTTCTAGAAATATGATTTCTTATAATTATAATTGTATATTTTTAATTCTGTGGTGTCGGTGATACGTCGTCCTGTCGATTTTAGTCCTCTGAGATCAGGTGTCTGTTTCTCCATTACTAGTTTCGGCACTAAGTCGATGTTAAAGACTAATTTTAAATTATGAGATGTTATGTTTGCGATCCCGTTGATATGTTTCCCTAGAATTTTCTTCACTCTCTAGAATCAGCTGAATTAGGATTAGCCGAGAACACCGATGATTCTCAACGACGAAAACAGTTAGTACAAAACTAAATTTAAATTCGTGCTGAAACTACTAGCATAGAACAAACACTTGGTTGACCTAAAAGGACACAGACCGACAAAACAGTGTATTATTTCCTGTTTTACATACATACATACACACATATATATATATATATATATATATATATATAATGTGTATGTATTTAATTACAGCATACATTTTTTTGATAAATTACAAAAGTTCAAAATTAATCGAGTTCATTTCTTTAATAAATAGGTATACTTATTTCGAAAATGTCCTATATATTTAATAAATATTATTTGATTTTCAACATTTCTAAATATTCCAAGACTACATAGTATTTTAGAATATAATAAATATATATATACAGTGGCATTTATGTCTATATATACATATATATATAAATAAATATATACATATATGTATAATAATATAAGTGTTAAAAATGTAATGATACTTATTTAACGATAGGACATTTTATATTGTAAATGTTTCGTTTTTCTTCCTTTTTTTGATTGCAGAATGGCCTCGGTTCTCGCAACGCTCTTCTGATTCTTACAATTAATACAGTTGATTCGACAGTTGCAACAGTTTGAAAAAGATCCGAGTCTACAGTTATAAGTAAATTGTAAAAGTACATCTTTCATGCTTTTTTTAATTATAAAAATTATAAATTACACACGTTTCATTGATTAGAAAAATTTTAGTTGTTTACTGTTTAAGATGTGTCTGACACCGGACAGATTCTCTGATAAATTTCAGTCTGATTTTTTATTAAAAATCTCTTTAGTCGAAAGAGAGAGACAGCGCGCTTGACAGTCGGAAAAAAATCAGTTGCACGAGCAGAAATACGTTCTCGACTGTAATCAGTTATCCTGTTTTAAATTTGACTCGATAACCGCTTTCACAAATGATTTATTTTTCCATCCCGCGAGGCATAAAAAAAATTCTGATCAAAAATGTCCGATAAACGATTATTGTTAATTTTTGATTGTTTATTTCTATGACAATGCACTCATCTTCAGAGCGACACGATACAGATGTTAAATTAAAATGTCTTTAGTAAAAAAAAAACGAGAATTTTTAGTACTCGGCAAAAAAAAAACGGGTTAAACACATTCCTGACTGTAACGAACTATTGTTTTAATTTTGTCTGTTGCGACATACCTCGTCCTATATCGATTGCAAGAAACGAGACCGTACTGTGTTTCATTCTTAAATGGGGGTGCGTATGATGAAATCGAACCACAAACTCCTCTCCGTTCAAATAAATCTCTGAACATTTCCTACAAACAAACACAACGTCCGAGTGTACATTAAACCGAACCCACTATCGTTACACTTGAGCAAAAATACAATTCACGGTCCGATTATCCGTCCTCGTCACACACAAACGCTACCGAAAACGTGTCGTCCGTAAAAAATACATTTCGTTCGGGAATAATGTACATGTATGTATAATATATTTATTTATTATATAATAAAGGGAAGTAAAATCGTGGAAGATTCAGGTATTTTGACATTCGAATATATATATAAAACGGAAATTCTCACATTGTCAGACTTATAAGTTAGTATATATTTTTTATTTCATTTTTTATTTAAATATATATATATATATATATATATATATATATATATATATATATATATGTGTGTGTGTGTGTGTGTATAATATGTGTATATATATATATAATAATAGTTTACTATTTGTAGGTCGAATATGATGCTTTATAACTTGAAATGATTAGCACTGGAATAAGCTGCGGTCGGAGCGCGTTTATTCCACTGTCAATCGGTTTATTTTTTTTTTTTTTTGATGGTTCAGTCTTTATGAATTATCTACATCCACGGTTCAATATGTGTACAAAAATACTGCATTGAAATATTATTCTGATATACTGAAAATGAATAAGTCTGAGTTTTTAATTGAATCGATGAAATCGAAAACAAGATGAAACGTCGACAATTTTATGGAATTGAATCAACAATATAAAGTCGTTCTTGCAATTCATAAAAAAATCTGATCAAAAATGTTATTTATCAATTATTATTGATTGTTGCTTATACGCATTTCAATGGCGATGCCGTCTTCTTCGCGTCGAAAAGATACAGAAAAATTTCATTTTTGACTACAAACTTTTTTTATTGTTTGTGGAGTGAAAAAGGAATCGATTTATAAAAATTCAACTCGTGTTTTCAATTTCATCGACGCGACCTCTTAAAGCATTTCGGGATAACGTAATAACAAAATCCAAAAACATAACTAAAACCGATGGCCGATACTGTGTAAGAGGTATCAGTGTGAATATATACACTCACTGTATTTTTCTTACTGATAAATTGAAATGAAGCGGCGCGTCATGATCCGAGGGGGCGAATGTTACGGTGTTTGAAACGAAACGCGACTGTTTATTGGATTTAGTATCTTGTTTCGACAAAGAGCGTATCACAAACTCCCCTGCGAGTGTTTTCAGTTAAAAAGCATTCCGTTATTCGACCACAACGTTTTTTTCCTAAAACATCATACGGCTAGAAAAAGTATCATAAATTGTGTAAACGTTTTTGAAATTTTGGCATCGGCTTTGCGTCGACTCTATTACGGTTTTTACTCGAACGTCGTTTGAAATGCGCTACTGTATTTTTTTTTTTACTTCTACGTCGTGTCAACTTTCATCTCTGTTTTTTTTTTCATTAATAAATAATAGTCTTATTCATTCCTGGCGAGAATTTGATTACAGAAGTATAATGAAAGATCGATTCGAATCGATTTCAGACCTTATTGAAGACAATCGGATTTTTTGGCACCGTACTAAATTCAGTTTCGGATAGATTTTCATTCCCCGAGCCGTACGAATAAAATTCTCGATCGAGATGTTCAATAGCTGATCACTGATCATTTTGATTGTTGCGTCTACGCACACAGGACTCAGAGAATATCAACTAAGATTCAGAATCGCATCCGAAACCGTAACGCATTTTTACAGTGACGAGTTTCGAGTTTTCGTATAGACTATTTTTGATTCTTCAGCGCTAGAATTAGTTTCAAATGTAACTAACATTTCATTACTTACTTAATTCTATGTTAAGAACGATACACACGCACGCACATGCGTGCGTGCCGCGCACGGACGTGCGTGCGAGTGTACACATTTATAGAGATAGATTATAATATTAATCATACAGATACTTTGGCACATTTTAATACTATTAGTATAATAATTCTAAACATATTCACATGAAATCTCACTAATCGGAACTGTTGATTGATAGTAACAAAAATATATTGAATTACTTTTCGCCTTTAACTGGTTCTTCGTCATTTCGTTCCCGCTGATAGCGATAAATCAGACATTTTTCAACGGGCGCGGCGACTTCTCGCGGAAGAGAGAATGAGAGAGAAGTCGAACGGGTACCACAGTCAAGGGCGGTTGCGTCTCTCTGTGTATGGAGAGAACTCGCGTCCGCCGATCAGTCGACTGCCGGCCCCGCTTTCATTCGAGAAAGGAGACGAATCGCAATGAATAAAATGACACGCCGCTACCGTTGTGTGTGTGTGTGTGTGGGACACCCCGATCGATTTCCGTCCCGCCTTCGACGCTCGGAACATTCGACGAGTAGAAGAGCACGCCCGTGTGTCGCCTCTCGCCGTCGAATCGATCGGCGAAGGAAAATCGTACCGACGACGCGACTAAACAATAAAATACATGCCAAAGTATTGAACTACGACCGCGCGATCCCCGTCGATCGTCGTCATCGGAGCAGCCGACCGAATCGTCCGAGGCGGACGATCCGACGATGGGACTCGTCCGTGCCGACACGCGTCGCGAACCTCTTACTCTCACGAGTTCATGACGGTCGTCCTCCGGCTGTACCCTCTCCTCGTGACCGTCGCTCCCTGCGCCTCGCACTCCCTCCGCACCCTGTCGATAATGTCCGCGACGAGCTTCTCCTCCTTCTCCCGCTGCTGCTCCCAGTCCGTCGTCTTCGTGTTGCCGCCGCCGTCGAGCCTCTTCTTCGTCTTCGGCGCCGCCGCGTCCGTCGTCTCGACGGAGATCAGTTCCGCGATACTGCCGCTGTCGCCCGGGCTGCTGTCCCTCTGCGCCGTCTCGTCCTCGGTGTGACGGCTCGATATATGTCCGATGTATCCTTTCCTGCTCTTGAAGAATATGTTACATCTCGTGCACTTGAACAACGGCGCCGGGTTCGCAGGATTGTTCACGTGGATCCGGTACTTGTGCCTGTACCAGTGCGTCCTGCTCGCCAGTATCTCGCCGCACAGTTTGCAGATGACGCTGCCGTCGTTCCTGATCAGATACTCGAGCAGGTCGCTCTTCGTCTTGACCGTTTCGGATTCGTAGCTCTCGCTCTTCTCCGTCTTCGGAATCAGCAGTCTGTCGTTCTCTTCGTCGGTCAGAAAATGGACGCCGGCCGAACACTCCATGTCCTGTTTCTCGTAGCCGGGACTCTCGATCGTCAGCGGCTCCAGCATCGGACTCTGGATGACCGGAACCGTCCGAGCGTTCTCTGTCGATATGATGACGCTCTCGAGAGCAGATCGGCTCGAGTCGGCCGGCTTGTCGAGTTGATGAACGTGAGCGGACGTCGTGATCAGTTCGAACGTGACAGACGGTTGCGTGTTCGAGTGGTTTTGGTTATTTTCGAGATACGACTGGTGGTTCTCTGCAATAGGGCGAAGAGAAGTGTTAGTAAGAACGGAAACGTTTAGTAGTCGCAACTAAAATATTGGAATACCTTTATCAAACCGAACTACTACCGGCTACACATACGTGACAAACTCGCGACATTGTTAAGAACGAAACGCAGATATGGCGACAACAATCGACGACGCTGCCGGCAATGATCACACACGGTAATCGTTAACCGAACGACGGTTTCGATTCATTTAAAAGAATGTTTTACTCTTTCACAGAAAACGCACGGCCGATTGTTGTCGCACAAATCACGTACGTCTGCTTCGAAGTGCAAGACGATAAAAAGACGACAAACCGAACATGTCGTCGTCGTCGTGAGAACGAGCAGTGTGCGTAGAACGGAGGAGACAGATGGAGAGACAAACGATGTGTACAAGGTGGTAAAAATAAAACAAACGTTCACAATAGAGGTAGATTTATTAATATTAGATGAGAAAAAAATCATACAGTTTTAAAAACACTTTCATTATTTGCAAGTACCTACGACAATAGATACGAAAACTATTATTTAAAATCTGCACCGTATATTTGATTACGTGACGTCTACGACGGAAATTGAAAAAAAAATACTGCGCCCGCGCAACGGTGACGACTTCACCGCTGCCGGGACCGGGGTCCGCGTGCTTCTTCTCTATCTTTTTTTTTTAAAAAAAAAAAAAAACGTATTAATTGCATTCTTAAAAACACCTTTTAACCCAAAATGAAAACAATGAATATATTATTAGACACTAGGCACATCTGGAAAACATGACAAATGTTGTTGAGAAATGATATTTTTTGGTAACTAAAAATTAAATGAAAACTCGTGTGAATGTGTGTGTGTGTGTGTGTGTGTATGAAAGAGTGCGTGGGTGCGCGTCATCGTCGTCGTCGTCGCGCCGACGATCGAAGTCTTTAAATGTATGAACAACGTACGTTAATAATAATACGACACTGATGAGTTAGCTACATAACACCTTCTACAGGTACATTATTTAAAATATTTCTTTTTTTTATATATATATAACAAAGCTTATGAATTACATTTTAAGTTATGTTTGTTTGTGTTACAACTCGATTTGCTAGATGAATTTCATTCATATTTATTAATTCAAAGCAATAATAATAATGCCATCTCAAATTATTTTATATATATATATATATATATATATATATATATATATATATATATATATTTATTTTTAAATATATTATATAATATTTATTAGATACAGTTCTAAAAATATATGTGTATTTTAATTGAAATACTACTATACTCTACACTTTTATCTAACATTTGTTTTGTATAAATTCACTTTTTTTTTACTCTGCTATTATAATAACCATCGAACATCGCCGTGATTGTTATATATATATATATATATATATATATATATATATATATATATATATATATATATATATATATATATACGGAAATTATCGTCCGGTTAAGAACGACGACAACTCCCCCCTCCGTTCGATCGAAAACGATAACGTATTGCGGACGACTCGCCTAATAAATTTTAAACTATAAACGTTACAAACTACAAAGACGCCGATATTATAATATATATATATATAAATTGAAAAAAAATTGCACATCGTAAGAACGGGTTCTAAATACGGACGGGCGTGCGCCGCGCGTGTGTATGTATATCACTTTGTGTGGGGCGCGCGCCCCGTCCGTCTCGGAAGAACGTTTGTTAAACTGGCCGTCGAAAGCCTTCATTCAAAGACATATATATATTCAAAAACAAAACGTCTAAACAGAAACCATAATAAACCTAACGTCCGATTATCACACTGACATATCGATAAACTATTGCATTTTTCTTGTATTTTCTTTAAAGAGTAGCCCGTACGGATTCTCCGCCGACATTTACAATGTCGGCCCGTCGTTCCGTTACCGCGGCCGGGCCGGCCGACAATGTCGGCCCGGCGTTTGCCCTGCGTGCCGGCGACGCGACAATCCGGATAACAGAAGCCAACTCGGAAACAAAAAAAAAAAAAACACTTAAAAAATTAAAATTAACAAAATATATATAATATGTAACTAGATATAATGGAATACAAATATTAACTCTTTCTCTTCAATAAAAAGCGATTTATACATTTTTCTTCAACTATTCCTTACGCAGATAAATAAAATACGACAAAATATATGAACACTTTCTTTCGTTACTGTGTACGCGCGTTTCATGTCCGTACGCGGAAACTCGGTTTCGCTCGCGCCTACGCCGGTTTTGTGTTTTTTGTGAAGAACGCGTCCGAACGCGGGTGCGCTCGACGCCGCTCGTCGCGGAGACGACACGCGGCGCCGGGGCCTCGCGCGTCCAGCGCTCCTCGTTTTGTATTTTTGACATAACCCGACACCTCTGTAGTAATCATTCTAAATTAACTTGAAAATACAATTATTAAGACAGTGCACGGAGCGCGCGGGGGCGGACGACGGCCGAGTCGACGCCATTCTTTTCCGATTCCAGCGCACGTCGCGTCGTACGGCCCCCCGACCCGCCCTCTCCGTCGCAACAATCACGAGTTTTACACGACGGATCGACGTGGAGACCGCCGATAATAACTCGTAAACGATTATCGCAGAACGTCGTGTGCGATGAACACGAAAACGGTCGCATACGGATTTCATATACATCTCTGTTATACAAGGAAAAGACTGTAACGGGCGACTCGATTCCTTCGGGCGTCGACGCTTCCTTACAACCATACGGCAATTACTGTTTTCCTGACTAAGCTTTCAGTTCAATGAAACTGAATTTTCGATAATTAAAAGTAATCGAAAGCAACGCGCTCTCGTCACTGCCGCGCGTTGTGCGGGGTGACGGATTGGACGTTTTAAAAATCTAAAAAAAAAAACAAATACATTGCAAACGTAAACAAATATATATATATATACATACATATATATATATATATATATATATATATATATATATATACATATACATATATATATATATATTCCGCCGAGACGAATCGACTTCGACTATTACTGCAGAATTTCGTACGTACGTATGAGAGAGATCGTGCCACAACAATTGGCGTATATAAAGAGACGTATGCGGAAACGTTTCGCGTGTACACCACGACCGTCCTCCTCTTTTCCGTCTGCGCTCCGCCGCCCGGGACCGACGGTCCCGACCGGTCGGAGCGTGCGTGGAAAGGCACTCGTAAAACAATAACTTTTCAAAAATAAAACTCTTTTAATTACTAGATAAATATATAACTGTGTTACTGTGTATTCAATTGAAATTAGAACCTAATTTTGCTCTGCTACGCAGCCGCGAATCCTTTTTAAGGTAATTCCTTAACTCGTCTATTTTTAAACCGTCGGTTAATCACAAACATTTTTTTGAAGCAGCGCTCCTCAAACACTGCGATATCACATACTCGTTCCGATCTACTGCGTCGCCCCCGTTCGATCCCACCTCCTGTGTTTGAGAAACACTCGATGCTCGTTACAAACGTAAATAATTCCAATTAAATGTTATTTTAATTCGCATCAAACGTTTTCGCGATTTATGTTAGACATGTACTTAGCACCAAGTCATAAACAATGAAAAACAGAAACAATAACATGAGCGGCCGTCCGCGCGCGCGTCGCGGTGCGGAGCGGCCGCGTTCCCTCGTCGTCGTCGACTTCCGATTTATTTACTATTTTTATTTTTTCATTTGCTTTTTTTTTGGTAAACTCTCGTCACGCGCGGAAGCCGTGGTGATGAACTTCCGATGGGCGCGGGCGAACCCGCGCCGTCTGCAGACGATCCGTCGAGCGTTCGCCGCCGCTTCGACGACGCCATAGCGCCGGACGGCTCGACGGACCGTCTCAGGGATTCACGAAGAAGTTTACCGGGAACACGCAATCTTTCGGCATGAAGCAATCGTGGACGGTCTTCATGTGGTTCTTCATCTTGTCGGGCCTCGAGAACTCCTTCCCGCACACGGGACACGGGAACACCTTCCGCTGGTGGCCCTCGTGATACAGAAACGCGTGTCTTTGGAAACTGTACTTGTTTTTGAACGTCTTCTGAACGTCGACCTTCGCGCACTCCGTACACTGGTAGATGCCCTCGTTGACGGACGCGTACCGGAAAAGATTCAGCCCCCGGACGGACATCTCCGTCAACTGTTCGGCGGGGTCTTGGCTCGCGGACGTCGCCCTGCGCCGCGCTCGCCTCCGTATCGGCTGCCGGCCGGAGGTCGGCGCGTTACTCGTCGACGCGACCGACGTCGTCAGACTCGGATTATTGTTATTGATATTGTCGGACGCGGACGTGTGCACCGTCGATATCGACTGGCCGGACACGGTTGTCTGATAGTTCGACACCCCGTCCATCGCGATCGGTATCCGGTGCTGTTGCGTCAGCGACGTCTGCGGCGAGTGGCGTGCGGCTTCCATTTTCGGCGATATCAACTTCCGATCGTTCGGCGAATCTGTACAACACAAGCCAAGGTTAATCGACGGCTCAAACGGTCGACGGCGATCTAAATATGTCATGCGTTTCTGTAATAATACATTCTGCGTACCTCTACTACGTTCCGTTCATCGCTTGCGTTTTTTTAAAAAGAAAAGAAACATACTTTAAACACAACGATCGACAATCAAGAACAGTAATAACAATGATAATAATAATACATAGATAGATAGATAGATAGGTGTACATAACAACAAACGACAATAACGAGAATACTGCGAAATCATAAAACGTGTCGACAACTCGCAAAGAGGACATCGTAATAGGAGAACGAAAGTGCGACGACGTCTCGACTAGACGTGCTCGAGTCTTCCTCTCGCCTCTCCGATCTGCTGCGGGCACGACACACGCGGCCACGGGCGTAATACACATCTGGTCGAGACGTGGCCGTACAGCAATGAACAATAAAAACAATAATGACGATAAAAAAATATACAGTAATTTTGTTTATTAAAGTACAACTAAAATTACAAAAATATAGGCATTCCAAAAACAAATAATAAAAATTAAATATAATTTACCTACATTCCTACATTGTACCATTTAAAATAAATAATCTATATATATAATATATATATAATTCTAACAACCTCTATAATCAACATTTTGTATTGATTCTGATCTCTGAACGGTGAAGAGTACTACTACAGTTTGGGACGCGCGCGTCGAATGAAGTGCTTGATGAATAAAATGAAGTGTATTTATAGGAACTCAACAAAAATGGAACGTAATGGAACACTGTGTACGGGCATTCGAGTATTATTTGGCGTTGCAGAGAACAGAAAAACTACATACTATTTTTTTCAAAAATCACGATCTACCGACTATAAATTGTTCTACAAACTAAATACACCAACGTTATTCAAATAATAACAAAATATTTAATTAATTTTACCTCGGAACTTATCGTCGATCTCAGATTTTTCATTTTTTTTTTCTTTTAAATCTTTCTTCGAGAAAAACACTCAAGAACGTTTCATTTTAAAAAAAAAATAAAATAAAAAGCCGAAACTTCGAAAGTGCGATCATCATCGTCTCTCTCGCACACACGCCCGTCCCGAACGTTACGGAGGCGCGTCGAAGTTTCGGACGCGAAAAATTAACTCGGAATGGAAACTTAAATTAGTAAGGTTCTCGTAGTGTATCACTTTTGTTTGTGTGAGATCTGTCAATTTCTCTTTGGATAAGTGAAGAAAAAAAACTGCAGTTACAAGATAAATAAATAATAAAAGAGAACAGTTTTATTTTTCTCAACAATTTCTGTTATTCAATAAGGAGTACACTTGTCTACAGTCTTATCAGAAGTGTTTGTTTCGCACGCGCGCACGTACGCGCCCGCGCCGCTTGCACGTGTCGCGTGCGGCCACGTGCGAACGACAGACGTGCGCGCACTCATTCAAACTCAAACGCGCATACACACACACATATACATATACACATACATACATATATATATATATATATATATATATATATATATATATATATACATATATATATTCGTACGTACGTAAAGGCGGCGCCACGCATTCGGTATTCCCCGAACGCCGGAGCAGTGTGGATCGATCTGCGCAAAGCGAACGTTTGGCATTCGTCGCTGCTCGCCGTTCCCACTTCGTGTCATCACTTCGTCCCGAAACAAAAAAGCGAACGAACGAACATTCGTGTATTGCGAACGAATCGGCGAAATACGCATAACGTGTACGCGTGTGCTCGCCAGCCGGCCAAACACTTGCCGATTCAAGGCTCGGCGAGTGGCAAATACCGAATGTGTGGCGCCGCCTTAATAATATAGCGTCATGATTCTAAAAGGAAATCATAAATATCCATCCTAAATAATATTTGATAAATATATTACTTTATTTTGTTTTCATAATCTTTTTTTCTTTCGATAAGGCATTCATGGAAACTTACTACATTTTAAATTCGTTTGGCTTAAAGTACAAATGATATCGGGGGGATGCCGGGCCGGCCCACCCGAACATTCGATTACATCTCGTCGTCGATCGATATAGAAATATTTTACATGCACGCGTACACGTGTCGCACACATACACGTGCATATATACATATCATCATCATCATCATCATCGTCGTCGTCATCATCATGAAACGATTGCATATATCGTAGAGACAACTTTTAAGTATTTACATATTGACAAAATGTGTTAAACGATCGCTTTTCAAGCACGTTTATAAAAAATATATATATATATATATATCCGTAATATTAAACTACTACACGTTCTCGAATGGACGAATACGAACGAACGAACGAACGAACGAGACATTTTTTTTGTGCGTCGTCGCGTAAAGAGTCAACTTCGTATTTTTATTACATATTTTCATTAAGGCCACGAATCTTCGCATCATTTCACTGTTCGACTTTTGCCGCGGCGCGTCGTCTCGGAGACACACTCGACGCTCGACGGCCCGATCACAGGATCGACGACACCTGCCTGTGTATGATTTTCAAATGGGCCATCATGTTGTCCTTCCTCGTGAACTCTTTGTAACAGACCGGGCAAGCGAACACCTTGATGTCGCTCTTGTGCGACGTCATGTAGTGTCTACAGAAATTACTTATATGCGTATAGATCCTATCACAGATTTTACACCGGAACAGATTGTCGTTTTCCCTGATGCAGAAGTCGCGCGCCGACTTGTCCGGATCGTCGATGATCTTCTTCGGAATCTTCTGAGGTACGTGTCCGGTGTCGTTGACGGCGTTCGCGGTGTCCTCGTCGATCAACAGATCCGGCGTAAAAATATCACAATTGTAGTCGGCGGCGCCGCCGCCGCCGTGGCCGTCCTTGCGCTTCTTCACCTTTTTCGGTTTTAATTTGATCTTCGGCGCGGCCGATTCCATCATGTACGTCTCTAATATCGACTTCGGGTCGAACTTCAGCTCGAGCGTTTCGCTTATATTATCTACATCCTGGTTCTCGTCGTTATACGGGAGGTTCTTGTACTCTTGGTGTATCGACGCGTTAAAGTCGATACAGTGAACCTTTTTCCGGTTCGCCCGTTTCGCCGAATCTAAAAACAAACAGACGGATGTAGCGGTCCGTTCTCCGTCGGAACGTGCGGAATAAATATAGATATGATAATCAGAGAAGGCGCGCGCGATCGGACGGCAGCCGGCGCGGTAAAGACGCCGAGAACGCGCTGGTCTTCACCGGGCCGGCCGCCGACGCGAGCGACGCCCTGAAAGGGAAAAGCTATAGAGGGAATAAGCCTGACGCTTTTATCCGAACTAACACAAACGATACACAGATCAGGACGCTGGCTCATCCCTATATTGCTCTTCCCTATTTTTAAAAACATGAGTCAAGTCGAACTCACCTTCGAATGATAACACTGGTCCTTCATTTAGCAGTGGAAGCACTTTTAAACAATTTGAACGATAAAGCAGTATTCCCTTTAGCTTTTCCCTTAATTTTTTTATGTCATAAAAGGAGCGCGAGAAACGTTTAAATGGTCAAGTACAAACACAGCCAGCCAGCCAGCATTGAGTGAAACAGAACTTAGTATTTATAAATCACAGTGGCGAATCGTTCAACACGACTGACAGAACAACAATAACAACAACTCATCATCATCATGATTATTTATTATCATACCGGTCGACAAAATGTCGATGAAAACGCACATCTTCGACGCGCTAAAACGCAACATCATAATCAGTGCGATTCGATCGGGATCCAATGGAATAGAGACGACAATCGGCCGAAGGAAATACAAAAATTTCGACCCGACGACGTTCGATCTCGAAACGAAACGACGACGCTTTGCGACGAATCAAAAAAAAATCTCTAGAATACATTCTTCGAGGTGTGACAAAACAAAACGCGTAAGATTCGAAAAGATACATAATAACGACATCCGAACGCCGATCTCTGACGATCGCGTCTGAACCGCGTCCGTCTAACAAAAATATGACTCTAAGTCTGAATTATTACGGTTTGATAACAGAAATCTGTTTTGATTCCTCTGTGAAAATGTCGTCAACGTTTGAATGTGAAAAAGAGGAGTGTGCTGGTGGTGACACACTTGCATGCCGGACGATTAATCATCGATGCCCCAGCCAGCATATTAAATTAAACTGAAACGGCGTCGACTCTCTTTACTAGCGTGAGAGTTTGTTCTAGTTTTTTTTTTTTAAAAAAAAAAAATCCCCGCGTTCCGAGGTGACGACACCGAAACGTCAAACGACTGTTGCCCGATCGATGATCGTCATCGCCGGCGGCATGCATGCACAACACGTGTTCGAAACGGGCCGATTTGCTTTTAGCGTCGGCGGCTCCCGAGCGCGCGGTTCATTTCGCGGGAACGCGACGTTTCCGACCTCCGGGCTTTCGAAATCGCTACATACTATATAATATCACATACCCGCGTGGAACTCATTGTTGTGGTATCCGTCCTGCTCCCGCGACGTGCCCGCGACCGGCTGTTCCTGACTCTCTTTCTGCATGTCGGACTTATCGTCGATGTCGTTCCCGTCGTCTCCTTCGGCGTCCGTGTCTCTCTTCACGTCCGACTCGGAGCCTTGAAAGCCGTCCATGTTCATCTTGACCTCGAGCATTTCCGGCGACCCTCGCACGATCGGCGAGCCGTCCGCGTCCAGGGACGGCGCGCCGTTCGAACTGCCGGACAGTTTCCTCGGCCGGCCTCGTTTCCTTTTCGGCTGCGCCAGCGCATTGCCTAACAGGGGCGACATCAGCTGCCCGGCCGGTCTCCTCGGAGGCGCCGGCGGCATACGGTGCGACGAATGCGACATCGTGTTCTGTACGTTGTTGTTGTTGTTGTTTCCGCCGTTGCCGCCGGTGCTGTTCAGCAGCGACGACGTTATGCTCGGGATATCGCACTTGTCCTCGTTCACTTCCGTCAGCCCTTTGATCCGCAGGTTCTCGGCGACGCGGAGGAACGCGGTCAGCCGATCCTGATCGACGCTGACCTCTCCCCGATACATAAAGTCCAAAAGGCTACGCATGTCGGCGTACGGGACGTCTTTGAGGATCACGATCGGGTGTTTGTCAGGCGTGCTGACGAACAGAGCCTGGAAATACGGACTGCATGCCGACAAGACCATCTTGTGGGCCTTGAGATACTGGCCTTCGACGCCTATCGTCACATCGACGAAACTCTCGTCGTGAAGCAGCTGGTCGAACACAGACAACAGGTTCGACTGGTGGTTGTTCCAACGGAGACAGAAGCGTTGTGAAGTCATCGTGGGAGGCGGCACTTGTATAGACGCGTTAGCTGCATATGATTGTGAATAACGGTATCGAGCATCCATTGACATTTCTATTTATTGCTGGGACGAGACGTTTTCTTCTTAAAGCAGTAGAAACGCATACAAACTTCTGCAAAAAAAAAGTTTACATTTCAATCGGCGTGCTCTCGAAACAAAGCAAAAGATCGATCGATTGATCGTCAACAAAAATATTTATGAAATCAGATCATTTACTCGTTTCTAACAAGAGGTGTGGGGGGGAACATCTATATCAGTTACAAAAACAATACACATATTTCAATCGACGATTTACGATTTATTGGGCGAGTCGAAACGGTACAGAGGATTTTCACATTCAAATAAACCCGCTTAAATACACACACATGCACATACAACATCTAATTCAAATCAGTATCAACTGTAGCCTCATTTTTTTAAAAAAAAAAAAAAAAACACTAATCCAAAACAAAAACCGTACACGTTTTTATAAATGGTGTAAACGTCCTACTATGTTGTTTTGTGTTTCATCTTCCATTGAATGTTTAATAGTTCTTCGCTTCACAGATGAAAAAAATGCCAAGTGACACGATATTTGAACAGAGTGTCTCCTTTAAAATGTTCTCAAACAAGTGTTCGATACGACAAGTGAAATAGGAAAAAATACACAAGATATTCGCCAAAACGTACCTGAAAAAGTCACAATTGTTCAAATGGTCTTTATCGGTCAACTTAAATTAGTGTTCGTAATGACAACCAAGACGTCTAGATTGATTCTAGAACATACAATTTTACCAAATTGAAAAAAAATTCAATCCGAAAAATATAAGACTAAATAAGATGCAAACATAATAAAACAAATACGTATTACAACAACGTCTATCTAATTTTGAAACAAATAAACATATTCGTGGATGGAACCACAGTCTTTAATTATAAAATTTGCAATCCGAATAAAACTGTTTTTGTTTAATTTGGTTTTGGCCTAAAGAAAAACAAATGTAATTAGAATAAAGATTATAAAACATGAATAGATATTCAAAATGAACATCAAATAATATTTAAGAAGAAAAGCAGTGACGTACACACACACTGAAAACAAGACACAAATATAAATTTGTTATAAACGAATGAAATGATAAATAAAATCTCTACTATGAAAAATAGAATAAAAACACTCCACAGATAACCCTAAAAAAATATGAACATTTTCAATTACAAAACTAACGGTAGACCTAACCGAATAGACGAACAATATTTAGAAACATTAATACAATTAATGAAAGATTTACAAATAACGTGGAACACCATTTTCTGGGCCAGACTTGAATTGACAACCATTCGCACAGAACACAGAATCTACAATAATAGATTACAGCTCGTATTTATGTGAAAATAGCTGTACAGCCCCTGAACTATACAACAATAATATTTAAAAATATGGAAGTGGATGCATTTCTTTCATATTTCTTTCGTCTTATTATTTGAACATATCAAAATTAAAATTGTGTTTGTTTATTCATTCGTTCGTTCATTCATTCATGTTACCATTTGACTTTTCTTTCTTTCTCTTTCTCTCTCTATCTCTATCTCTCTCTCTTTATATATATATATATATATATATATATATATATATATATATATATATATATATACATGTACATATACATATATATATATATTGAAACAAAAAAAAAACTAAAATATTTTACAAATGTAATTCTTATAAGAACGGGATCTTATAAGAATAATATTGCATTCCAATTGCAATACAAATATATGAATTTACTAAAGCACTATCACGAATCGAATTGTATAAATTATGAAAGATAAAATATCCACGTCATGGAGGAATCAGTGTTATTTATCACATATGTAAATTAAATTTTTCCACCGAGAAAAACGCATGCTGGAATTTCAAACCTAAACACACATGAATCATTACAAAAACAAAAATGACAGTTCTTATAGGAATAAGAAACCCGTGTACATTTTCCAACTAGAAACCCACTGTGTGAACAAAAATCTATTTACAAGACGAAAAACATTGTTGCGATCGCGAAACGCCACTTCTGATTTTATAACCGAAGAGATCGAAAAAAATCGTCGATATTTCGTTCGAAAAATTCACTGTGAAATAGATAAATAAAAAAAAAAGCACGAGAAGTGAAAAACAACCATCCAGAATACACACACACACGCACGCACGCACTACGCGCTGTTTGTTTTTCCTTCGACGCGAGCCGCGTGTTCAAATCGCCCGCCCGAGCGAGTGAGCGCAGTCGATAATGAAAATATTTCGACGAGAATCACACAGGTGTCCGCGGAAGTAACTCTACATACTATCCATCCATCTCATCGTCGTACGCGGCTCATTATCGTCGCGTACCTCTGTGTTCCGACGATATTCGTCAATCGCGTTACATCGCACACCGACCGGACCGTACGTACAACAAAAACAAACGTTCGAGAAATCTGTTTTCCTCATCCGTCGCAGCGAAAACGAGAAAAGAAAACAATTACGTGCCGCGTTATGAGTCAACCCCTTTAAATAGAAATGGGCACAGCCCTTCCGCCATGTTTATTACACTACTTATCGCTACCGACACCCCGCCTACTTCTACATACACGAAAGCTAGTTTACGCAACCCTTTCGACCGGGGGTCACGTACAATGATACATCGTCGTCGTCGTCGCTGTCGCTATCGTCGTCGTCGTCGTCACCACATCACCGAATAATAATATTCATATTTCATGCGAGATTTTCAGTCACGCGCGCACACGGCTTTCGATCCGTATTTATAGATTCGTCGCGTCCGTATCGGAATAATATCGATTTTGAAAACGGCCAGGGTAAACGGAGTCGTCGACCCTACTGCGTATATGGGTTGGTTGATGTAGATGTTTTTTCCGTCTCTCTGAGAATATTTATATCCGAGCATGGCAGCACTCGCGACGCGCACCGTTCAACATGTCGCACACAGGTTTCGTTATTCGATCAAACTACAATTACCTTTTCATTTTAAGACACACTAGAACTGAGGAGGGTTGATATCCTTGCAGGACGAAATTATCTCACTGCACTTTTCAAGTCGCCATGTCAGCATTCGTCTGCGATCGTCGGTAATGTTCGGCCGAGATCGTGACGGGGGGGAAATTTCATAGAGAGATAGATATATATATATATATGTACATACACACATATATACATGTATTCACATTTTATACACGCTACACACATGTGTGTATATTTATATATTTATCATGTATATATTTTACACAAACGCTCACACACACACTATATATATATATATATATATATATATATATATATATATATATATATATATATATATATATATATATATATATATATATATATAATATGTATATCCACACGTACGTATATATAGATGACGATGTAAATGTGTTGCGGGGCGAGCGCGGAATATCCCCGCGAATATTGCAGAGCATAAATATTCAGCGTTAGCTAATCACGGACACGGTGAAACGATCGGGGCGAACTTGTAGTTTACACGTACTATGAATGTACATAAAATGTTTTATACACAAATGCATACATTTGCACGCACATTAAAATTATAAAAATCGCACTGTGCCGATTTTAAAAATCTCGGTGTCGAAATTAAAAGAAAAAGAACCGAGATTCCACCATCAGAATAAATCAAACATTTTTACATAACGCGCACAAGGAGACAGTTTTTATGTTCACGGTCATATCCTCGTTCAGAAGTCAATTAGCATAAGTCAGTTTTCGATCGAATTCTCTTGTTTGTTTATAAAAAGAAAACAAAAAATCGAGTGAATTATTTCAACAGAAGTCATCGTCGGTGAATAGAATTCCCGAACAGGTGACACAAAGAAACAAAAAAACGATTGTATTTTCTCTATGACGTTTATCAAAACAGATTTCGATCCTCTCGCATTCGATGCGTACACGTACACTTACGGCGATTCATATAAAATAATTCAAGCCTCCATTGTGAAATTATTCTACACTGACGTTAGACAGAAACGACGGGGTACACAAGTGCACGTAAAAGAACGCATCGTGAATTCTACAGCTATATGCACAATTAATGAAGTTACAGTTATCCGCAATGTATTTCAAAATCCCGTTATGTGAAGTCTCACTAAATACAGCGGGCAACACTGGTGCTCGACGTGAAACGAAAACGTTTAACAAACATTCTTTTATCCGCTCGTTCCTATTGTTGTACAATGGCGCAAACGAAAAATTCGAATGGAAAAAAAATTCACGGACGAATGCGATCAACACACACACGCACACACGTTCCCGACGTACAAATAAATTGAGACTGAACAATTTGTGTCGATTGTTGACTTTGATTGTTGGAATATTAGAAAGTAACAGAATTAAAAACGCAGGATTCTCATATTTATTTATTTATTTATTCATTTATATATATATAAATTAAAAAAATATATTTTTTCCTATGCACGGTATAAATGTACGACCCGTTCAAGGATACCGATAATCGACTTTAATTGTTGGCAATTAAAAAAAAAATGTGTCCGCTTGTACGTGTGTGTGTGCGTATGTATGTGAGAGAGAGCGTGAACGTCGAAACGCAACAGTTGAATATCATACGGTACTTACAGTTCAAGGAATAAATCCAAAAATACGTGTGTACAAATATTTATAAATCCTCGTATATAAAATTCAACTTTCAACTATGTAACAATTGCACATTTTCACTTCGGTGCGAAACAACTGTATTAGAATCGGACAGTCCATCACAATTATTCATTTATTCGGTCGCGGTCGAACGGAACGATCGAACAATTTTTCGTTTATTCGCATCTATGAACGAAAAAAATCCCATACAGAAAAACAACAGAGCGCGCACTGATTGTTATCGTTCGTCACTAGATCGTCGCCGATTTTCGAATTATCTACTATCTCTCACACCCTGTCGTCGCGAGGGTAGATCATACGAACATACAGAAACATGTGTCGCGGATTCCTCTCGTTGCGCACCCTCCGAGTCCTAAAGTTAAACTCCTGATTTCAAGTGAGGTCGTATAGTTACGCTATCATCATCGTTGTGTGTACCACCACCAAGCTACGAGTATGACCTTGGGGGTACTGTGGAAGTACAGTTAGACAGCGCGCGTCGCTCGCGCAGTGCCGCAGAGAACATGGCGGCCGGACGGTCTGGCCGACTGGAGTCATCCTCTCACATTGAGGGCTAGTACAGTCGCACGGCTGAATCGAACGCGTGGTGCTCGACCACGCTCGCGACGATTGACGGAATGGCGGTGTGGGTTCACTTCGTTCGGAATGGGGCTAGCAACACGTGCAATGCCTATGTGGGGTGTTGACCCCCCTAAATAGTAGAGAGTTGCTTTTTTTAACATGTACTATGCACGCATCATACTATTTTACTGTAACACTTTTATGTACATCTATACACACACACACACACACTGAGAGAGAGACATGAATACATATACATACATATATATATATATATATATACATATATATATATATATATATATATATATACATATATATATATATATATATATATATATATATATATACATATACATATACATATACATATACATATACATATATATATATATATATATATATATATATATATATATATTAATTACGTGTGTGTCTGTTGTGTCGCAACAACAAATTGTATTCTACCCGTATGACATCGCGATAACAGATTGCAACGAGGGTGCCTGCCTGCTCTTAATAAAACGACGACATTCTAATTAGAATCCAACGAGATTCTAGCCGGTGCTCTTTTTATCTTCGTTTCTAGTTTATATTCGAGTAAAAACAATTTCAATTTTGTGATTTTCAACACTCGTCATTTAAGAATGACGAGTGTTGAAAATCACAAATTTTCTAAATTATTTTTTAAATCTCTACGAGATTGTAAAAAATAATTTAGAAAATTGTATTTACAATGTCAATGTAAACGCACATGTATATTGAATGTAATTCTAATCTGAGAATCAAAAGATGCACCAACGATTCATCGCTGAATTGGAAAACAAATTAAAGCCGTCAATAGATCCTCAACTGTAACAAACGAGAATTGGAATGTAGCAGTGTTTTCAAATCGCGGAAATATTTATTTGGCAGAGTTGAAAATTCTGATACAGTGCTCGTCACTTTCCACACATGCGAACATATTTCAGTTCGTTCCTTAAACGTAAATTAACTGAAAATATTTCTGTACTGCGATTAAGTTCATTTTCACAATTGACCTGTGTTCTCGTCGTGCAAACCACATTTTTTTCTGATCAAAATGGTTTAATGTGAATCATTTTCAGAGCGGTAAGATATAGAAAAAGCCAAGGTACGAATTTTATTTCTGTATCAGCTGCCCGAGAGTGATGGCATTTCCATTGAAATACGTATAAGCAACAATCAAAATCTATCGATAATTATTTAGTGACCGATTGTTGTTCAGAAAAAGTGTTTGTCGTCTGCGGGACTGTTTTGTGAATACTAATTGGTTCTGGCAGTTAATTAACTAGAATACTGTCTGACTTCAATTCATAGTCAAATATTTAACCAGGCTGACAAGACAGATACCTTGCACCGAATCCTGCAGGCTGACAGCTGATCTAACTTGTCGAATATGTGAAACATACGAGTTGTCGTGCTATTTAACTGAAATATACAGTTTATATCATTCAATAGATCTGAATATAAAATGATCAATTATTAGACAGTTGAACCAGAATAAAATGTAAATGCTCGTGGGGGCTGAAAACGTATATATAAATGTGGATTCAGCCACCGTGCCAAAACTATAATTAAAATAAGAAGACACTTACACTTGTTCGTCCGATGCAGAACAATAACAAAAGTTGAATATGTCACAGACAACATCTCAATGAGAGAGTGACACGTTTGCTTCTAACCCTTCTCTAAATATACTGTACTCGGATGTTAAGGAAAATAAATACATAATCAACACGTACGATAAATGGATTCTATGTAACTTGGACGAAAAAGAAACGCCGGTGTTCGTTATACACCAGATCGTATTATATAAACCGTATAGACAACACTACTGCAAGGACATCGATACAAGTTCAATTCATAAATTTAATAATGAAAGTGATATTTGAAATATGTCTAATGCGTTCAAATAGAGAATACAGTGCCGTTTGCAGTTACAAACTTTCATTATTAATAAACTATGTGATAATTAGAACTTTGAACAGCAACGTCTCTTTTTTTAAAACAAATAATTTCATTACTCGGACCTTGACACTCGATTAGAGATAACTAGTGATCTTTTAGGCAATCGTAAGATCTGGCTGTGTTTAAAAAGAACAGAAATTAGAACGAACGAAGACTTGGAACACTTTAAAATGAACGTCCATGCCTAAAGATAATTATAGAAAATATAAGAATATGCCAATATTGACAATAAACCAAGTACAGCAGACATTGATTTTCAGTCAAGCCTCTATTTATAGTCAATTCTTCAAAACATGGACGTATGAAATCCATTGCAACAGACGACCGAAAATGAAAATTGTAAAGAGATCAGACATTTGTACGAAAACCGACTCATAAAATCACAAGCGTACTCTTTCCTCATCCCACAGACCGTTTAAACATTTTTCTGATCGAGAATATGCAATAAATCGTTATTGTGTTCATTTTCTATTGCTGTCAATTCGCATTTCGACAGCGATGCAATTATTTTCGGCGCGTCAATGTGTCTTGAAGCATTTAAAGGTTCGACATTTTCTGTGAATTGTACTGTGCATTGAATTCCGGTCAAATTTAATGTTTTCTTTTACCACTTCTACAATTCTACATTGATACAGAAATGTATTTTTTATTCTTCGTGACTCTTCTCTGTTATAATTTACAGCTTCTCCGTTATTCTAACTGATTATTATTTTGTTTCGATGAAAAAGTGTGTGTACGTTTTTGATTCAGATGTAAGGCTTCTCGTCCGCATCATATATTTCTTTTCTGTAAAATCAATCGACGACTAGAGTGAAGTGTGAAATTAAAATACTACAAATTATAAATGTATTAAGACGATCGTCGTAGTCGCCATTTTCTATAGTGTATTATTCGAATTCGGACGTGGGAACACGAACAAATACCGTCGATTCTTGAAAGACGGATATATATTTTTTCTCTGATCATACGGTTCTATCGAAACTGCCTCTCGAGCAGACACCTGTGCTCCTCTAGTGATATATGAATTCATTACTCGTCCAAACTGACTATTACAGCGAAACACATTGATTCCGTTTCGTGCGGCTCGGATATTTTCGAGAAAAGGAGAAAAATGTGTAGTCGAAGTAAAACCGAACAATCGACAACAATGTGGACGTTTGTTGTGTGAAGAGGAGGGACACGTCGTACGAAACGTACATAATTATATACGAATTTTTTCATAGTTACATTAAGTATGTGTGTGTGTGTGTGTACATTTTTTTTTCTAAGAAACTAACGAATTCTTCTTACGCGGCCGAGCGATTCCTTTCATGTTTCATTCTCCCATTCTTCACTGCACCGACTTGTGTGTGTTTCTCTAACCAAAACAGTCGTGCTGTTAGATAGATGATAGGCAGCCTGCACTGAACAGAGAGCGGCACATGCGGTCGCGTGTGACGAACGCTCGCGCTCTCCGTCGGCCGACGTAGCGTTTACCTATAGGGTGGCGTGCAACAGTTCTATCAGAACTTGTACCTCGGTGTGCGAATGAGCCAGCGTTATACGGGTCCTTACGTGCCGCGCATATGTGTGTCCTGCTCGCGCCGGGTACATCCGTTATAAATAGGGTCACGACTGTTGTAATCTCAGAGGGCTTTGAACTCACTGAGTAACTTTTACCCCATCAAATATCTTGACTTGTTTAGAAATAATACATTAAACTGACTCTTTAATTTTCATATACACACGCACACACACACACACACAAATTACACGTTAAATATACACGCACACAATATTTTTATATATATATATATATATATATATATATATATATATATATATATATATATATATATATATATATATATATTAGATTCTTTTATTTGAAAATAAGCTACAAATAATAGACTACAATAGAGTCAAAAGGTAATTTGAACACAATATATTCTTATTCTGTAACTTAACGCTCTGAGGATGATGGTATTGCCATTGAAATACTCACAAGTCATAATTAAATCGGTAAATAATTAATTAGCGTACAGTTTGTTTAGAAAAATGACTTTTCTGTCGACGGAGAGTAAAAACTCGTCTGTAAACAGGAAAGAATACGAGTCAATTATTTAAATAAAAAATGAAATATATACGAACAGTAATATAATATAAATAAACAGAGATTCCAATAAGGAACGAGGCTTTATTTCAGTCGATTCTTCTTCTTCTCGAATTAGTCTCAAAGACGTTCATTAAACAAGACAAGTATGAATGAAAACATCTGTATTTTCTATCGTCAGCGAATGTCTTTAATGTAATTAGCAAGCGGATTAAACGAGACATCATATTTTATCAATTTATATAAAAGAGATCTCCAACGCTATCGTAGCACAATTACTTCTGGCCGTTCATGAAAAAAAAATGTTTTAATACTTTATATCAAAAAGGAAGAGATTGTGAGTAAAAGTCGATGGTCGTATGCTCCGAAATGTACAAAAACGTCGACTTTTTATCGAGCAGAAAGCAATAGCAGATGAATATTTTGTTGTACGATAGACAGAAAGTGGTTTCGAAACAATTTGCATTCACCGCGTGTACATTCTCATGCCTTGAATAATTTTTAACAGAGCGAATTGTAAATTTCTACCACTACGAGCTCGAGATTTCCTAATCATGACGCTCTCTATCTTGGAATTAACAAAACGTTTATTTCTTCAAAGTTAAACTACGTTCGATGCATGAAATCGATATCAGCACGTTTAGAAACCTTAATATTAAAAAATCCATCTAGAAAAGTTTGTCGAAGTAGACGAAACGTAAATGGGGATCGTTTCAACACATCCTAAGACTGAGAATAATGATCGTCGACGATATACGAGTATTGGCTATCGACGATAATTTTCCTCTTTATACTTACAGGCTTTCGGACAAGAACAGAAGAACGAAATTTGTTTCAAACTCAAACTCCCTGTGAAGTATCGAACATTCGCTAATCAGCTTTTGATATATTTTTTTTTAAATAAATTTCCAGTGCACGTTCTTTCATGTCATGAGAAAAAGAGAAGATGTACTTTGATTAAATTCTTAACATAGCGAAACTGAAAGTGCGAAAGAAATATATAATCCATTTCGACCGACCTTTTCGTAATATATTTTTTATTTTATTTTATCGAAAGGAAAACTTGATGATTCACACACATTTTCACAAACGAATTCTTCTCTCGCCGTAAAAACCATAAAAAAACCTTAATCAAATATGTTCAATAAATCGTTTTTGATGTGTCTTTTAATGGCGATGCCATCATCTTTACAGCGATGAAATGTTGAAAAATCCGAAAATTAAATTTAGTCACAGTGTCAGAACTGTATCTTGACGACTTGCAGATTTTTTACGGTAAATTTACAAGAGCTTTCCAGCTGGGTTAAGAATCCGTTTCCTTATTCGCGCATCTCTCTCAGTCGAAATCAACAAGTGTCAGCTAAAAATCCCATCGACGGGTCAGGTTTCCCACGTAGACAGGCAGGATACCGGGTCCATCGAATGCAGAATCGATCGATCGGCGTACAATTATCGACGGCGGAGCGACGTCGTCATCGTCGTTTCGCCGCCGAATCCCGAGAGGAGCACACGGTGCGTCGACGACCGAAAGTGACACAGCATCAGCAACAAAATATCGAACGGCGCACGTTTCGATACACGTGCGTGCTGCTGCGACGAAGCACGAGCCATAGCAGAAACGTGCGTGGAAAAGAGAGACGACGATTATTGCTCCATGCGCATGCATCAGAAATGTAATGTGTGATGATGGATACGTGAATGTCCGTCGATCGGTGATGATCGTTGGTTAGATGGACGTGTTTTTCGATTACTGTATTGTTGCACCGACTGCGGTGCTCTCTATTACAACAAACGGGGCCGGTCACACGGATTTAATATGCATATGGCTTAAAGCGACGACACCGTCGACGACGGATGTGACAGAATATATTCGTCCGACAACAGAGTTTGTCAGAGTTGTTGTGTGTTCGTTTTATGTATTGGAAATCATTTTGATTTCAAGTTGTACGAACATAGTCGAGAACCGTTTTCTGCTAAAGCTCGAAATATTAAAAAAAAAAATACATGCGATAAAAATGTCAGTATTTTTTTTAACAAAAAACACGATTTGAAGTTCCGACATCGAACAGTTCAAATCTACGTCGACTGAAGCTGTAAAATAAAGATTATTCTTTGTATATCCGCAACGATTGTGAACGCATTTTAAATAATGGCATATAAAACGAACAAGGATTTATGTAATTTTTATGAATAATGCATCTGATTTGAGTTCAATTTGTAAAACGTGTCTTTTTCACTTTTGTTCTCCGAGTAAAAAATCCGAACCGTTGTCAGATATTCTAGACCGACATTTTAGAACCGATCGCTCGCTTTCCACAAACCGAAATAAATATATAAGTGTATGTAAATGTCGCACACTGAAATTCGTTCGAAAACCAAATCCGAATTTATGACGAAACGATATCGATTTTTCTCGTCGGACGCCATTTGCATCTACACGGAAACTATTCCGATGTTTTATTCAGAAATAGAAACATGCAGTTTTTTTCCAGCGGCAAATGCATGTGTTTATGTTCAAGGTTGATGCGAGACGTGCTCATTGTTCATTCATTCATTCATTCATTCCATACAAGGAAAATTATCAAATATGCCTCGACAGGAACTGTACATTTGCGAGCTCCGGCCGTACGGTTACTTATTTGATTTCGAGCATTTCTGCGAAGAGCCGTGCGTTCGCTGCTGACACGTTTTCCAATTCAAATTCGAATTTAAGAAAATGTTTTCGAGTCAAACATGTTTAATTCATCATTATCGATCGTTTTCGATTCTCGCGTACGTGTATTTCAATAACGACGCTATCATTTTCAGAACGTCGAGGTGCAGAAGAATCGAAAGTCAGCGGATCTGAATCCGAAGATCGGATTTTCATTCGTCACAGCGCTATAAAAATAATGGCATCGCCATCATACTAATCAAAAAAACCATCGATAATGATTTATGAATCGATGATATTTTCCTACGGCTTGTGGAGTGAAAAAAGAATTTATCTGTGAAACTCGGTTGTCTAGTTGCGCAATCGAACTGTTTCATAAAATCTCAACGACGCTCCTATTTGTTCAAATAGGTGTTTTTTTTAAAAAAAAAAAAGTGTCGACTTCTGTACACTTTTTAGCCTGGTATATGTTTGTGGAACATTTAATAATATGATCGATTCAGGCGTGAGCGTCTAATGAAAGATTTAACATTCGTCTCTGAGGAATGCTGTACTAATAACTGTTTTACATGCAGCTATGAAAATCATTACTGCGATCGATCGAAGCACCAGATCGAAAATCGAAGAGCACGCGATCATCGATAGGCCCCCTGTTACTGAATATGAAAATTTCCGTGAATAAATCCAAACCCTCGAGATAATGACGTACGGTGCGAAGATGAGTTAGAGACGCAAACTATCATTGTAGGTACGTGGAACAGGGGCAAAAACAAAAAACAAACAGTCAGTATTTACTTCGCAGTTCATTGACATAACGCAGATCAGCGGTCGATAAAAGTTGAATTTCTCGCTCGAAAAAAAAATCCCGAGTGCTTTACGGACACGGCGTTTCGTTCGTCGTATTGTTGTGCGAGTGCAGTCGTTTCGATCGATGAATCCTTCACACCTGTGACCGATTCTCTGTCTCGGATTAACGTAGATAATTTACGGGACGATCACACTGTATCGTTCATCGACAGCTCTGTTTTTAAGCATGTCGGCGCGAATGCCTCGTTCGGCGTCCGTGATAATTGTTCTCGACGAGAAGACGAGCTGATTCACAGCACCGGATTCGAAATTCGACATTCGATTCAATTGCTCTGCCTTTGAATATATTGCATTTGAAATGTTTTTCGAGTCTCCTTGCGCACGAATCGTTTTATACGAAATTAAACTAAACATTTATAGTCGGTTTTCGTACTAACAGTTGTCGCATTTCGATACAGCGGCCCGTTCGCCTGTGTGCACTTCGATACCAATGTCATCGTATTTAGTTCACAGTCAAAAAAATCAAGTAGCACCAGATGTGTAACAACGCATAATAAACACATAATGATATTACGACTGTTAGAAAAGAGCGTTGATAACGTTTCGAAAATTGTTGGTGCAAGAATTGATAAAATATGATAAAATAAATGCGAATTTAATGAAAAAAAAATACTGTACGGAACTGGGGAAACATATTTATGGCTCTTCGATGAAAATGTTAGATATCGGATATTTTTTTAATATTATTCATGATTAATCGTTTAATATTAAAATTAAAACACTTTTTCTCTGGTCTCATTAAAAAACACTTTTTCTCTGGTCTCATTAAGGCTAGATTTTGATTAATATTTAATGAAAATCGACGCCGTTTACTCTCTATGTATGAGAAAAAGTAAAACAACAAAAATTCAGTTTCTATTGCAAACCCTCATATATATATATATATATATATATATATATATATATATATATATATATATATATATATATATATATATATAAATGAAAATAAAACTATTTTCTAAATGTTTATTTTCATATAAAACGATTCAGTACGTACGACTTGTTATTATTTATCAAGTTAAATATTGAAAATAATAAAAACAGATATCAAAGAAGAACTATTACTAAATCACAAACAATTTCAGTCTTGTTTATAAACCAATGTTATTTTATATTGCTCATATAATTAATAATAATAATTACAAAAACTAATTTTATCTATCAATGCTTGTATGTATGTATATATATAAACACAAGTGAATTAAGGAAAACAATTCAGGTTTTTTCTAAATATTTTTCAAAAAAAAGCATATACACAATTATATTCCAAAGGTTAAAAAAATAAATGCATATGAACAATTTTATTATTTCTACTTAAATTATATATATATATATATATATATATATATATATATATATATATATATATATATATATATATATATATATATATATATAACAACAAGAAATGTATACTCTCTGCATCACAAATGAAACGAATAAATGTATACACACATTCAGACGTCATAATAGAACAGAAAATAATAACAATATTAAACATTCACCAGACCGCCATTGTACGCGGTGACTGTCCGTTACTGTTTTTTTTTCCTCTCCTGTCATTATTATTATTATTATTTTCTTTCGATTCCGTTCTCTGAAAAGCCGCGACGTCCTTCTCTCCACTATGACAATTTTTATTCGTCTGTCACACGTGTTACGTGGGCCCCCCTTGGGGCAACGCGCGACCTGCTTAGCCGTGACCAGCTAGCCAGGCACACCCTTGACTGCGGTGGGAGGATTTCAGATGTTCTTTTAAAATATTTTCACGTGTGGCGACTACATTTGAACAGTGTACGATCGTCGGACATTTACTCACACACATTTGTGTATATATATATATATATATATATAAATGTGTGTGTGTGTGTGTGTACTGATCCCTTGACGAGAGGTAACGGTACGTCGAAATGTAAAAATTCTATTACACTTTGATCGAATTATATTTTCGTGTACTGCGTTTCGCTGGCTGACGAAATCTCCATTTTAGGAAGCACTGCTTGTCTTGTCGCCGCGTCGAATGATTTATTTTTATTGAGAGTCTGTTTATTATAAGGATCTACACATATTTACTATTCGAATGTCACACACACATACGCGCGCGGGTAATAATGACACTTATTCGAAGTGTGTCCTATTCGCGTACAAAATTAAAAAAGAAAAGGATACGCTCGAATAATTGAAATGAAACTCGACCGCAGTTAAATTATCGTAAAATATAATTCTGTTCGGAACGTTTCAACTGAAAACTTATCGATATAAAAGAAACGAAATCAGTCGTGCCATTCATTAGTAGAGTTTTTTCGTTCGGATCGATATGTTTTTGAAGTCGTTTTCTTTTTCTTGGGGCGGGAGTGTACCGATGTGAAAATGAACCCGGTAATAGAGAAACGAAAACAGAGAACAGCGACCTCGAGGAAAAGAAACTGACTTTAAATTCCAGGCACACGGGAATGAAACAAACTACCGATACACTTTTCTTCGCCAGCCAACACTTCGCGAATAAAATCGAGTGAACGTTTTCTGAATGGAAACAAGTCGTAGCAAGTATAAATAAATACAGAGCATTTTGAACGAAATCACGGTTGAGAATATTCATCGAGTTTGGGGTTAAGTATATAAAATCGTTTTTTTTATATATATAAAATCACTCGATGTGTGGATTATTTATCGTTCTAAAATCGAAAATCAGTTTTCTGCTGTTCTCGATGAAAACTGAAATCGTGACAGTAATTTTTTAATAACAACTTCCACTGCAGACTTTTAAAGGGCACCTCTTAAGCAACAGAACAACGGACGGATAGAATTTTATCTAAATAAAAAAATTCTTGCGAAAATACAGTGAGCTCATCTTTTTACAATCGACCAGTGGAGTGCACGTGTTTGCCTATGTGTGTACGTCTCCTCTGTGTGCCCGTTTATTTTTTTAATACTATTGTATCTGAAAATAATCGTTGCAAGTTTTCTTAGAAAAATTAACAAACAGAAATCGCACATTAAATAAATAGTTCATCAGTAAAAATACACATGCACGAAAACAAAGAAAATGCACTATCAGCGGATGAAGTAATCGGTTTGAGATGCACAGTGTCTGAATTTACAATTCTGCAAAGTTAAATCTAATGAAACGATCGCATGTACACACAACGCCCTCGAACGATGCAATGATTTTTTGAAAACGTATGCGTAATAATAACAATAATAATAATCTTTTTTAAAGAATAAACCGAACGATGTTACTGGCACTGCAAAAAACGAATTGATTTAACGGCAGGCACGGTTATCTCGTAACATTATTTTTTTATGATTTTGACATTGTTTTTTTCTCTATCGGGATTTTCAAGTCCTACAAACAAAAAGTGATATTAAATAATCAATGATTCAACGTTCACTTCACGGGACATTTATGTTCGAAACAACAAAAATCGGTGTAAAATTTACATTTTCTTAAAGAAATATATTTAATGTCTTCTTAATTTCAAATGTTATTCTTGTTCATAATAAATATGCATTGTTTCATTTTTACACTTTAATGAATTCATTTAACAATGAATGAAACGCCCAATCTGTAATATTAAATAAGTTGAAGGGTTGAACAAAAATTATTAGAGATATATCATTCAAGACAAAACTCGAAATATATAAAAAAAGAACTAAGAAATACTGAACTATTAAGATGCTATGTGCCTTCAAACAGAAGAGTTCACAATCATTACACATGAACGTAGACAATAAAAATAATTTAAAACCGAAAACTCGTATAAAATTTTGATACATTTCGATGGAGTCGCATGATGAGGTTGTTTTTAAAAAAAAAAATATGAATCTTTCCGAAAACAACACATGTTTAGAGAATGTTATATTTGTAAACGTTGTAAAATAGATGCGATCTACACAGAAAACAACAATTAAGAAACACAACATGGTTTTCACGCTTTCACAATTTTGATGACAACGAAAATGTATTTCTGTTCTCAATAAACGCGAATTGCAGCGGTCGATATGTCTTGAGAAGAACATCGAGGTGTTTATTGAAAAAAGAAAAACAAACAATAATCTACATTCGCGACAACTGAACATTAAAAATGTGTAAATTGTGATAAGATTTCATTTTCAGTTTGTTTGCTTAGCAATTTTGAATATTACGATAAGAAAAGTCGATAAAGGAGCTCAGACATTAAAACTGTAATCAGAATATTATAAAAAAGAGGGTGGTTGAATGATCGATTTTTCATAGAGGCACTCGTGCGTGACATAAACTGTTCTTCTGCTTTTCGGAAATATTTTCCTCTACAGTTGAGACCATCAATAGATCGAGGGGAGGAATCAGAACCATTCACAACTTTGAATAGTTAATTCATCTTTGAAATCGTAAACTTTTATCGTTTTATTTAAATGCATACTTTCGTTGAATTTTTTCAATGATTCCTAAAACATTGTTATAATTTTCATACATTTATGAATTGAAATATAATCTCTTTTTCGTTTTATACACGAACAGGGATCATGATGACAACTACTAAAATCCACAAGCCGTCCGTCCCTGTGACCGACCGACGTGCGACCAGAACCTGCGACCGTGAAAGAAAGTACTGCAACTGTCGCCGTATCGTTTTTCAAACATTAAAAGAATCTCAATTGATTTTCGTACACACTCATCGGACGGCTTTTAACAATCAATAAAAATGTACAGTTAGGTCGCGTACACATGGCGGTGCGGCGGGTTGTAAATACATTTCGGCGTTGTGCAACAACAACAGTCGCGTTTGATGAAGAGAGGATACACAGGCGATATCCGGAGTGTCAGATGAGAAAGCATCGACGAGAGATAATAAATACAAATAACAATTACAGCTGTGTGCATGAGTGTGTACGATAGGTACACACACACACACACACACATTCGAACGCGCTCAGTACGGAATAGGACACTGGCGGTATTACGGTGAGGCCCTCTAATGGGATTCTCTTCTCTGATATTTCCGTGTGTACGCGCTCGACGGAAAAAATAATGTGTACACGTACAGAAAAATACACACACAGAGACACACGCACACACAACGATGAAGCAAAGACACGAGGAAGGTGTTCGTCGCAGAGAGAGAGAGCGCTGTCCGAACAAGATGCGGAAAACAATCGCTCTCGACTGCGTTCTCTCGCTCGCGGCCGAGATGTCGATACGAGAAACGGTCGAAGGAGCGATCGCAGCATTTCCCGTTCATTTAGATGTTCATATTCGAAGCGGCGCGAACGTACGTATTTTTTTAAAAACAAACGTTTCACAATTACGATGGGAATCTTCGCAGCCGAAATTTGTGCTCGGCGGTAGCTGCGGCGGTGGCGATCGCGGCGTTTAATCTACGGTAAGATCACACGATCGTCGTCGTCGTCGTGTGTATTCGCGAAGTGGTGGCCAAGATGGCGCCTTTCGTTTCAACTGTCTCACAGTTCCGGACTCTGGCGACGACGAAGATTACAATGCGTGCACACACACACTTCTTATACAAGAGATGCGAGCGCGCGCTGCGCCGGCACTAGATTTTTGTTTACAACCTACGCACACTTCGAAAGTTGGATCAAATTAATTAAATATAAGATTAAGGCCGCGGTACTGTTAATTCTTGTTCTTCGGAATCGGATTCTCTACGAGACATAAACAAGCACGGTATCGTTTGTTATGCAATCGAAGTTTGGCCATTAAAGAACAAACGTGTACGCAACGAACGTTTTTCAAAAGAAACGAGATAAGTTGTAGAGAAAAACGTCGGTTTTTTATTATTCTCTTAGCGAATTCTTATCTAAAGATCGTATTGTTAAGAGGAACTCGGTTTATTTAAATACATGCGACAACAAACGCTCGTGCTTCCTCATCTAATGTAACGGCATTGATTAAAATCTAATCAAGAGAATGTATATGTTCAGGATTCCACGTCGTTTGCCATATTGTCCTGACAATGCGGTTTTAAAACTCAAAACTGCCGTCAGCACACATTTATGAATCGAACACCGTGGAATTTTCAGCGTTCTATAATTTATTTTCCATCTGAAGCGAATTTCAATTTCTGGTCAATCAATGACGTGATGTCAGGTGGAAATACAGAATGACATTCAGTAAGAAACACATGTGCAGAATGATATATATATATATATATATATATATATATATATATATATATATATATATATATTCAACTCTGAAGAAGGTGGCTGAAATACCGAAAAGACGATTATTGTGTTCATTTATTTATTCAACGCTAAGAACAATAGCACAAGTCATGAATAAAAAATGTTTTTATGGAATTCATCGAAATGTACATAGGTTATTGAATAATTTGATCAGAGACAGTTTTCGAGAAGTTAAAATCAATGCAATAATAAGAGTAAATCTTCTTTTAAAGATACACAAGTATATTATTGCATCGAAGGGAACGACTTCAATAATTTTCAATGTTGTACGCAAAGAAAAGGAATAGATATCTGAAAAGAATATATAATATCTTTGTAGCACATTTCGTCATTATTCATAAACATTTTCAGCAACTACTCACAAAATTTGATTCGAAACAAGTGCGTACTGGTTTGAAAAATTTTACATTCCAAAATTAAGATTTTTCACTGTTTCACACATCACTTTTATGTTCAAAAATGATCAAGAAATGATTTTGAATAATTCTTAATGTTGCTTATGATCATTTCAGTGACGATGCCATCATTCGTAGAGAGATAATCCGATTTTTTTGTATCTAAAGGTCATGATTTCGATTGAAACATTTTTATCGTTTATGAAGAAACGTACAAAAAATTCTAAAACAATGGAAGAGGTCTGAAAATACATTACGACTTCATCCAGGGATTTTTTTCGACCAGGGATTCGTCAGTTACCCGATAGATAGAGTAAAGTTATATTAAAAAATAGGGGATATTTTGGAAATGGAAATGTATTCCATTTTCGCTTAAATAAACATTCATTTTCTATAAAAAAAAGGCGCCGAAATAATTTGTACCCCTGATATATTGTGTGAAAATGAAAGATGTCAACCGATCTAAAAAAATTATTATAGTACATGTGTACGGAGAACATGTCGTCATTTATTCACAAATGATTCGATCAGAAACAATTTACGAGCACGCGGACGCCGAAGATTCAAATCGATTCGCTTATAACGAAAATCATTCTTTGAAAAATCTACATTCCGTTTTCGTATAAAATCAATGATTCAATCGCCGACCAATGAAGTATCTCCGAAACTATAAATAGAAACGACGTTCTCGACAAAATCCTCTGCAGTGCACAATTCTAAACATTTTTCTCTATGTACGGAAACAGTGCACGATCATCGAACCAACGCCCGAACGAACGGTTTCTTCCCTCACTATTCTAAAATCTACCGTGTAAAAAAAATATGTGAAATAAAAAGCGAGCGAATGAGTTCAGATCGACAAAAGAAATAAATTTGGTACAAAGTCGAAACCATCTTAACTACGTTTCCGCTCTACTAACAAATGCCACCGGAGATATTTCGTTCTTTTTTTCATATACTATGTTTATTTCACGTTGCTCAGCTAACGTATTTATAGATTCAAAATCCATTCATCTGATGGATGTATTTTATATATATATATATATATATATATATATATATATATATATATATATATATATATATATAGAATGTGTGTGTGTCTGTAGAGAAAAATAGTAAAGGAAACGGAATCTTGTTCCAAATAAATACGTATTTGATTACATGTTTATTTGCTTCGACGAAATGTTAAACCTGTCCTAAGTACATTACATAAATTATGATTGATGGAGAGTAGATTTAATCATAGAAAAAACATACGCGCACCTCCATGTACATGTACGTATACATATATATATATACATATATATATATATATATATATATATATATATATATATATATATATATATATATATATAATGTTATGTCTGACGAAGAAGGTGAATTTCGTTTCTTTCGCAGAGAAAAGCATCAGATAAATGAATCGTGAATAGATGCACGAAAACTGAATGCCTACGCTCGTATATTTTATGAAGTTAATTTGTGAAAATATAATTGCAGCAGATCTGTGTTCACGGCTGAACCGCACGTTTGATTCGTTTGCGTAATCAATCATAAAATAAATTAGATTTAATTCAACAATGTCCGGATTAATGGAACACGAGATGCACAACGACGTCCTAGTTCTGCGAACGAGGACGTCGGTCGGTCAGTTAATTCTCACTCAAATCGCTCAACATTCGAGTCGGATCAATCTTTATGTCGTCTGTTCTTCGAGATACCGTGCAACGCCACATCTGTGACTCTGTCGGAGAATTTTCCATGGAAGATTGTCTACATCGACGTCACAGGGACTGAATATACAACTTTTATAATTACGGAGAATGTAAAAATATCGGCCGACGATTGATCGGACACGAGCTGCGCGTTCCACACAAGCGATACATTATTTTCTTTCAGTCGAATCAAATTTGAAACTTATTGACACGCGTTGTATGTATTCAAGATATGGCTGTCAATAAATAAATTCATTATACGAGTACGAATTCTTCGAAAGATTAAATTTCGTTATCAGTAGCCGCGACTACATACGCGTACAAAAAAAAAAAAAAAAAAAAAAAAACAGTGATTAGAAAATCTCTCTGCTGTTTCGGTGCTAGAGCATTAAAAACGAATATTTTACAGTCAATGCGAGCGTGAAGTGAATTCATTTAATGTTTGTAATCGTTGTTTTTCGATTTAATGGTAGTACAGAGTCGATGAAAAATAATAGCTACCCGTTTAGACTTGCAGCGAAATAAATGAATTATAAGGGAATTATGTGTACTGATTTGAAGTACAGCAGTATGCGATTTAAATCGATCTGGTCGGTTGTAATTAGCATAACTTACACATTTCCAGCAACTATTCACGAAACTCGACCGAGAAAGGGTTTACGGTCATCAACCAATATTCGTACTGATTTCGAAAATTTTAAAAATCAAAACCAAGATTTACCGAACGAGTGTTCACTCTTCTGTGAATAACAAAATGCGTATCCGATCAAAAATGGTCAATAAATGACGATTGATCATTTTGATTTCTTTGATCATACAAACAAGGATGTCGCTAAGCTAAAAAACATGTATTATAATATGTACATGGAAGATGTGTTTAAAAAATGTATTTTATATTCCCGATCGGTAATATTTGCAACAAAAAAGTTAAAAATAAAGTACAGTAATAGATTCTTTGCTTTTATTTTGAGAAAAAAATATGTCATTCTTATTGCAATTCATTAATCAAGTTTCATGTATGTGCATGATTATTTACATATTGATACTGACACTATTTGAACATGACCAGCTCGGACTCTGTCTATTTTTATCAAAATTGAACTGGGACGTGCACACGTTTGATATTTATTAAACCTTGATTTACTGAATTATTCAAAATGTAAAAATGAAACAGTGTAATTTTTAACATTGAAAAGAAATACCATTCGAAAACACGAGAAAAATAAAACAGAACTTTCTTTAAAAAATACACATTTTTAAACAGTTTACCTATTTCGGACAGTGTAGTTCCGTGAGCCGAATGACGAATCATTGATTATTTAATATCGGTGTTTGTTTATCTGACTTGAAAGGCCCGACAATACATAAACGATTAAAATTCAAATTTGAACGGAGCAGCGTTTCGAAAGTCTCGAAATTTGAAACAGCCGAGTGGGTACCCCTGTAAAAAGAGGATCGGTTTACAATGAAATAGAATGGATGCCCCATACGTTACGATCAGTGAATCGTGTACACTCACTCACTCACTCACAAACACACACACACACACACACACACAAGTGCACGCACAATCTGTTTATCTCGTTTTCGAGTCAAGTTCACGAAATTCTTGAACTTGATATTGTGACAATTAAATGAATTCAATGAGGAATGAAATAGATATAGGAAGATGTGTGAATGGATGCGTCTGTCTCGCTCGGTCGCATATTAGACTGGTTTGAAACAGTAAGTGCAGGTATATTTTATATAATAAACACATTCGTTTGTTTGTACATTTATATATATATATATACAATAGACACTCCGTTCGTTTTTTATCACCACAAATACTTTTTTTTATTATCGTCTCAAGGCGTTTAGTTTTATTCGTGAATTTATATTTTGACACTAGGAAATGGGATAATTCTATACATTTTTTTTTAATTTGTTACTTATGTGTCTGTATACATATATATATATATATATATATATATATATATATATATATATATATATATATATAAGTGAACACGAATGAACGTCGCCGAACGAATGAATGAACGAATAAAAGCCTTCAGTCAGAGTTCCCTGTGATCTCTCGATATGAAATTTTAATTTTATGCTTTTATTTTTTTAAGTGTATCTTTTATTGCAAGGAAAAATTCAGATGAAATTATGTTCAGATCAGGGATGTACAAATTAATTAGGGACCAGTCTGGTTTATGTATTTTTTTCTAAAAAAAAAAAACAATATGAACACTTTTGCGTGAGTTTTTCTTGTCTTCGCACTATAAAAACGACGACATTTGCATTGAAATACCCATAAGCAATAATTAAAATGATCTACAATTGTGGAACATTCTTGATTAGTTAAATGTTATAGAGTTTGTAGAGGAACGAAGATTCATTTGTGAAAATGAATTTACTCTTTGTTCAAGAACCGTTATTTAAAAAAAGTAATTATACATCTTATATATATATATATATATAATTTAAAAAGATTGTATTATTACAAAAAAATCCAATTTCGAATTATTTAAAAATATTCTAAATTTTCTTGTTAACGAAAAATGGAAATTATGACAAATTTATAACAAATTCAGCTATAAATTGTGCACCAACTGTCAATATTGATTTTCACAAACGAATTCTTGTTCACTGCACAATATTTTGAGTTTTTTTTGTATCTTGGTGCTCTAAGGATTCCATCGTATGCAGAGTGTCGAGGTATGAACAAATATGTTTTTTGGCTTATATATGATCTCTCTAATGATGCCATCACGCATAAGCAACCATCAAAAATAATTTACTGAACATTTGTATAAGAAATTGTTCTTGTAAGTTGCAAGGCGGAAAAAAAATTCATTTATGGAACTGAATTTAGGTTCAGCGTCAGAACTCCTAACATTTGAACTGAATTTTTATTGTAAGGAAAGAAAAGTGGATTTTATATTGGATTCTTTTTATAAAAATGTTTCAGCTTATCAGAAACATATAAATATTATAAAACAGAGCTGATTAATTTCGAATCTGCGAAACATTTATAAAACAGTTTTGTTTTCTATGAAAATATTAAAATAAGTTCTCCAAGTATATTATTATTGAAATATCTATAAAGTTTCCAATAACGACTCTGTTTCTAATTAACATTATTCCGAAAAAATACAAATGCGCCTACGAACCTTACATTTATTTCAATCAAATATCAATTTACATCCGGAACAAATTTATCAAAAATATTTTTCTTTCTGCGTGTGTGTATGTGTGTGTAATACGGTTGGAATTAATATTAGATCTGAATCGATATCGTCTCAATAACTGCTACACATTTTATTAGCCGTTCGACTAAACAGTTTTTATACATAATACCCGCGCTACATAAATCAAATAGTATGTGTGAATGTGTGCGTGTGTGTGCGTACATACATGTTTACTACCCGCATTAAAAAATTTAATTAGCAGTAAAGTCGCCAGTATCATTGCGCTTATATGCACATTTATTCGATCAATAAGTTACCATCGTGCAAACGAAACCGTTCGATAACGAAATTATTCTTTATTCACAACACTGACACTTTTTAGAAGAATATAAATTGGTACTTTTGAGAATTTCTCAATCGTTTAAGAACAAAAATAATGTTTCTTATCATCAATGGATCGTTAAACGATACCGGGTACTAAATCTACTTTTACAGACGAATTCTTTTTTCATTCTTTTCTCAACTCTGTTAGGAATTCCTTTTATCTAGGAAAACTTTTAAAAAGCTCGTGTGTTTTGTTATATTAAATCTTGACTCCAATACCATCAACACCGGTTGTCAACCGACCAAGTTCAATTTAATTCGTTCAATTTAACACGAGCCCTCATTTTCTAATTTTGTACTTCCTTCCCTTTAAAATCATATCATCTGATGAAATAAATTTGATTAGACAAGAACATTGCTAAGTAGTCTGTTCTTCATCATTTTCACTTACGTATTTCTATTTTCAGCTATTCACGGGGCTATAAGCAAAGATTGATGGAAAGTATGCTCAGTAACATCTCTTTATCTATGAAGTGCTCCAACAGGTCTTCTATCACTGAAGTCTCTTCCATTGGTCCTTATAATGATTCCAGTATCACCGGAGCGCTAGATTCGGATTTTTTTTATAACTCAGCGTTTCGAGGATGACGGCATCGATATTGAAATCTATGTTAAGCAATAACGAAAACGATCAAGTATTGAAAATGCTGACAGAAAAAAATCCGTGTAAGTTATCGAGAATAAACATTAATTTATAAAAAAAATAAACCTGTGATTCTGTTGATAATACTAGGAGATGAAGAAACATCCATTAATTTTTATACGCAGAATAAAAAGTCTATAAAGATCTAATAATGTAAATCATTTGATAAAAAAAGTATTTATTTATTATTCAGTGCTGTTAACCATTTAGAAAGTATAATATATCTCCTTCCAAACAATCATCAATCCTTTTTTACATATCTGAATATTATAAACTCGCATGCAATTTACTTAATTTAATAGAACAGATGATTTTGCTAAGTAACTATTTGTGATAATCTGTTGTGTAATAAGATCTTATTAATGTCGACCTAAATATTCGATACATGTTTCAAATAGCACAAGTTTTTTTAATAAATTATATATATATATATATATATATATATATATATATATATATATATATATATATATATATATATATATACATATATAATATGTTACACAAAGATGTGATGATTTAAAACATACATTTGAAAAATAAATCAAGCGAACGAAATCTACCCCAAACATCTAAACTCTTGTCACGATCACTAAATAAGGATATCTAATAAATAGGGCTACCACATATCGCACGAGATATTTTCACCCAAACAGGTTTCTATTTTTACATCGGACGCTCGTGTGTGTGTGTGTGTGTGTGCATGCGTTCTCACATAGCGTCCGACTCGAGAAAAACGTGTAGTCGAAAAACGAACTGAGACGAACGAAATAAAAGAATGGAATAGAAAAAAAAATCACCTAGAACGAGCGACGTAGCCCTCGATCTTCACTTTGGCACCGCACCACCGATTGGAAGAAGATGCGAGCGACCCCGGCATAGAAAATACGATTGACCAAACGTAGGGGTTAATGAACCATAGACTATAATGCCGCTGTTACGAAACTAGCGAGAGAAAAAAAGAATCCCTGCGCGCTCGTAGGAAACTCGAAGCTAGGCGGAGGCGACGGCGGCGGCGTGTACGCGTACCACATCCTTTGAGAAGCGAGAAGAATCAACAGTTTCTCCGCTGACGAAACGATGCGTGCCATAGGGTCCCTGTATGATGCGACGATGTCAAACAGCACGCTGCAGAGCCGTTCTCGATCGCCATCGTCGGTCGTCGTGCGGACGTGCAGCGGAATAACACTCGTGTTAAGTTTATTGAGACTGGAGCTCGAAAGAGTCGCTTTCGTGACACGTGCAAGAAGCTCTTGAATTTGTGTATGTTTTTTTTTTTTTTTTTATTTATAAAATAGATGATACATCGACCCATCCATCGAAATGAATTAATTCTTCGCCTCGTCGAGTGCCGGACATTTTTTTAAAAGAAAATAAACGTTAACGAGAATTCGACTTTTTTATTTTTCGGTCCAAACAGAAACGGATCTTTAACGTCACAATATATTTCTGGCACCGTGACAAAATTCACGAATTCTATACCTTGGCGCTCTGAAGACGATGTCATCTTCAGAGCGATGTCATCTTCACATCATCGACAATCGAATGTAATCAGTAATGATTTATTGAACATTTTCGATCAGAACAAATGTTCGTATTTCGTGGGATGAAAACGAAATGCATTTGTGAAAAGATCTTAACGTGCACGAATTTTCGAGTCAATGATAAAATCCTTTATTGAAGAATGAATAAATAAATAAAAATAATATATAAAAGAATTAATCGATTCATATAAATCGAGCATATAAATTGATGAACATTTGATTTTTTTTCTTGTTTAAATTAACAATCGATTTAATCATTGAATGAAAATATTCCAGAAATATGATGTCAGTTTAAAATTACATAGTCTTGTCAGTGTTCGTCCTTTCGAATCGACTAAGTGTCTTTTCTGCACAACTATTACCGGTACGAGCGTCATTCTCTTGTAGATATTGACGGGATAGATCGATGTCAAGTATCCAACATCTATCTGATAACGGTACTCGTGCCGAAGCTAGTAGTTGAAAAGGGACAGTTGATCGAAAAGGATGGAGACCAACAGGACAACGCGTTAATTGGTTACGGATAAAAAAATATGCAATTATAACTTTTAAATAAGTTTCAATAAAAATAATTCTGATAAACTACCCGATCCACTCTTTAACTAATGGACCGAAAAATGTCAGGTGATTTTCGATTCTAATCCTTGTAAAAAAGTTTTCATAAAATAAATATTATCTTTCCACCAGACGTTTATTTATTCCACTTCGAATCAAAAAAACAATACATATATAAATGAGGTTTAATACAATATACATTGCCTAGAACCGTCAGTCTGGTGACTGGGTTCCAAAAAGGAACAAGGGCTTTATATTTTATCAATTCTCATATCTTCAGTCTACGTTTGAAAGCTTTTGTCAATAGGAGTAGTGGATTTAACAGAACATGTAATTCATTCCAGAAACGAGCCACTATATGAAAAACTGAATATTCACCCTTCAGGTTTTTCATAATTACTCGATTTAATTTTAAACGTGCGTTCAATCTTCTTATAAAAATGAGAAGCTATTCTTTGATTCAATTCCGAATATTCTAAATATTATTAAATCTATTACTCGATTCGTACAGTCAATAAAACATCAACGCGCAGACGCGCGTTTATAAACAATTCTTTTTGTAACGCACGCATCTTTTTAAAATGTGCCGATATTCGATGACAAATTAAAATACCAGTTTTGCGTACAATTAACTTGAAATTCAGCAGATCGCCGATTTAAAATACGCACGAGCCGACTGATTTACAGTCTGTAATAATAATTTTCGTCGAATGTTTATTTTTTACAAGGTGTGTTTCGGCGTTTACTTTTTTCCGTATAGCGATGCTGTAAATGCATCACAGTGTTTCAAGAATGCTCTAAGTCAGAAAATGGCGTTCATGGATGGACTGATAATATAAAGAAACTTTACACTAATGTTGTAACGTACACAAGTCACACGCACACACACACACGAGAATTGACATACATGTATAATAAATCTACACGCATACACAGACGGACCGACATACGTACGGGTACAATATATATATATATATATATATATATACATACACTGTAATAGTTACACGAGCGCGCGCACATATCCTACATTATCACAGGGTTCGTTGAACCCCTCTGTTCGCTTGGTGGCTATCACTGCCATACGGGCCGCGATGGTAAACGCTACACACACACTTACTACCAAACACACACACACAGAAATACACACAGAGAAAAACACGCGTCATGTTAAATAAATCGACACACCACCACGGGGATGTGATTCTTGACAATCGTTTCCGACGGTCTTCACGTCGATCACTACCACTCCAACGCAACCATTACTCGCCGTATGAAACAGCAGCTCGCGCAGAGAAATGTGATTTTCGTGTAAGAAACTCAGAAGAAATCGGAATATATATATATATATATATATTATATATTATGTATTCAGGTTCGGTGGTGAACAAGAACACGAGGAAATCCAATTCGATGATGTTTTTTTTGTAGTTAAACAGACGTGTATGGCTTCGATGCACTATATCATCTTTGTGAGCGAGAAGTGATGGCGTTGAGTATATCAAGAGATTCGATTCCGAGTAAAATTTAAATATCAATTAATCTTGAAAATTTCTCAATAAAATGTTTGGTTAATGGAAAATTCAATAATTCGTTAACGAATGAATTATTTCTTCGTCCCACAGGTCATAAAAATATTTTCTAGTCGAGAACGTTGAATAAATCATCGCTGATCATGTTTGATTGGTGCTATTGCTTATTTCAATGACAACACCATCATGTTCAGAGCACCAACGTGCAGAACAATCTCAAATAATGATTTACTGAACATTTTTTAGACCAGAAAATTTTTTTTTTACTGTGGGGAGGAAAAAAAGTGAGTACAGCCGCAGTGTGCATAAATGAATGGTAACAATATTGTTTTTAGCTACCATCAAATCGTTGCATTGTTTAAAGTTCGCCTTAAACATTTTTATAATCTAATTAATTCATATCGAAATGTTTAAAAACGATTCTACGGTAAGAAAATGATAAAAAATATCTAAATTAATCCTACAATTTTTCATTCTTCAAATATTGTATTTCTGAACAAGAACAAATGCAAAGAAAAACACATACGAATTATAATTCGTTGTTACACATTGTTGTTTCTTAAATTCCGAACGGTCTGTGAAATTGGCAATGAAATCTTTAAAACTGTAATTAAAATGTAATTAATTAAAATATGCGTACGTCTCTACGAGCGTGTATTGAGAGTAGTGTTGTAACGAATTGATAAAATACGGGAAAAAGAAAAGTTACTGGCCGTTTGAAAAACCTGCAGGAAACGTTAAGGAGTGCATGTATTTTTTTTAATAATCCTCGCATGTACAAGATTCGGTTTAATAAAAGTTCAAATAACTTTTTGAACTGGTCATCATTTCCTGATATCTTTTTTTTCCATACCCTCTCGAAATTCTTTTTCTTATTTCATACTCACAATAACATGAATGGAAGTCTGTCTCTTCGTATTCATGTTTGATGTTTTCAATACACAACTAGCCCTCAAAGGACATGTTGTTTATGTACGCATGTGTGTATTCATGCGCACAGATATATAAATAGGAGTGTTTGTGAATCGTACGAAGCGAGCGCGCGTGTGTGTGTGTACAAACAACATCTGTATCAGATTATTTATTAACGTTGATTATTCGACGCAGTGTAGAGAGTCAACAGGTAAAACCGATGATTATTAAATAAACACGTATGCTCTCACCGATCGAAGGAAACGTTATAAACACAAACGCCGCCAGTTATTTGAAACATTTTCATATGGTACATATTTTACCGTTAAGTGGAAGACATTTGGAAAGTGGACGACGCGAAGAGATGAAATAGTCGACATTTTAAGCTGCATGTAGTGAGATAATTTTGTCATATCATTTGACGTACTCGCTCGCACCTCTAAGCCATACACACACACACACACATCATATGCATACATACATATATATATATATATATATATATATATATATATATATATATATGCACCTGTGTACAGGTATGTGTGCACGTATTCGGCTTATCGTTATGGAATCGTTCATCGAGTTCCCGTTTATGAAAAACCATTTAACCGTAACAGATGTCAGTGACGTGTACAGAAAAAAAAACTACCGGAGTAATAACATTCGATTCGAATTGAAACAGGTTTATATATTAAATAATCGAAATGAAACATTTTAATAATTCGAGTTAACGTCGTAAAATCGAGAAAAAGGTTTATAGCAGCTTTAGAATAATCCCTTCTACTAATAATCTTCACCGTTATCTGCTTTCTTATATTATATTCACGACAAAAAAAACGGTTTGAAAGACGAACCATATCGAATAACAAATATTTGAATGGAGTTTGTGTGATAAGTTCTAGCCCCATTCGATAAAGTCAATGTGTTGATAAGATTATCAGATAATTTTCGATTTGTTGTAAAAATAACTAAAAAGGGTTTCTTTCTTAGCAGGTGTTTTCGGTCTGGAGCTTTCAAAAAATCGAATGTCTTTTGATTCTTCGTTTCTTTAATATTTCAAGAATGTGCGCTTTTAAAAACAATTTAAAATTCGAGAAATTACCTACGTTTTATGCGTTTAAATAGCGACCGGCGCACGCGGAAAACCTTTGTATTAAGAAAAATATATTTTGCCAGGTAGTGGACCGTTAATACTTTGAAATAATTTAAAATATCAACTTTTTAAGCGGCCGAATAACAAAATAAACAGCAAAAATATGCATTTTGACTTTGAAATGTTAGAACTTTATCAAAAAAAAAAAATTCTTTAGCGTTTGGAGGTTCTCTGCCTCGAAAATTTTCTACTCTTTAAGAATATATTCGGTTTTTATATTTTAAATCAACACTTAAGGAGCTAGATGTCCTACCGTCGAAGAATATTTCTGAGAGGTTCGCTATGAAAACCTGCCTGACGCCGTTTTGTTTTTTTAAAAAAAAAAATAAAAAACCAACAGCGATTTTGTAATCTCAAATAGTTATTGAATAAAACGCAGAAAATTCCATAAAATTATCTTTTTTCTTTTCTGTAGAAAAAATTCTTAAACACTATATTTTGTCGAGCTGTCTAGACCGGAAACCCCCCTTAAAATATTTGTTAATTATCGATCACATATATTTTCTAATCGAATTAATATTACAGAATATTTTGATTTGCCGAGAAGTACTGAAAGACTGACATCATTACAAACTGCTTATAAAGAATGGAAAGAAAAGGATTGTAGTCGTTTTATCTGAGGCACGCTCTCGAAAAGGTTCACATTTTTCAAATCTATACACACGGTTGTCTTTATACCAGAACAAGGACATTTGAAACATTTTCAGCTTCACTGTAAATTCGTAACAAATATCACACACATACATATTCATAAAGCACATTATTTATTGCTTACCGAACATACAAATTACAGAAAATGTGCTTATAAATCTATCGGCGATATTAATGTTTACATATATATATATATATATATATATATATATATATATATATATATATATATATATTTATGTATACATGTATACGTATGTAGATTAAAATAAATCAAGAATAAAATTTTATTACGAAATACTCCCTAAAATGGCACGCCCATATAAATACACGCCTGTGTGTGTGTGTGTGTAATTTTATTAGCGCGCACAGATACGAATGTTCATACGTGCGTGAATGTGTGTGTGTGTGTGTGTGTGACGTACACGATTAAACATCAAGAGTTTTTAATCCGTCGAGTAAGGAAACCACTATTCTATTATTTGCCGCCATCGCATTAACAGGGGCGTGGGTGCTTTATGCATTGTGCATCGTTCCACTGTGAAATGATTTTCAAGTTACGTGAACACACTTCATGGCAACATCAATAAACATTCGTTCGTTGTATGTACAGGCCGGTCGTTTAATACGTGCACACATACTTTCGTGCACGCACACGTACGTGCGCTGAATGTCTGACGAGCCGTCGATCTCTATTTTTAGAATTGCTCAGACTCACGCCGATGGAGACGTTCGAATATCAGCACTGCAGATTACACTATTTCGATTCGTTGCCAGAATCGCAGCGTGCGGAGAGATTCGAGTGTTTGTTCCAGCGGTTTGTACGAATTTCCGACAGTTTGTGCGCTCACACGCACCGTACAGAAGATCGCATTGTCATTTGTTTAAAACTGATGTACTAAATTGGGATTAATGAGCATTGGTTTCATCTCTGATTCGACTTTGAAGATAATAAACACACAAAATTTGGATTTGAACCGTTTTCAGGGCAGGAAAATAGTGTCTCTGTCTTCGATAAAGTTTTTTTCGAACTTTATCCCAATAAAATGCATACAAGTGAATTCAAGCATAGCTTTTAAAAATCCAATGAAGTTGTTTAATAACACTCGTTTCAAAAATTTTTTCTTATATCTTTAAATCAGTCGACATTGAACCTGATGTGCGTTTTTTTATCTAAAGCTAATAAAAAATAATTCTACTTAGAGTCATTTCGTCACAATACATTTCTGACACTGGCTGAATTGACTACCTCAAATAAATTCTTTTTTCACTTCACAAGTCGCAAACGATATTTCTAATCAACAATGTTCAATAAATAATTATTGATCGCATCTGATTGTTGCTAATACGCAATTCGAAGGCAATTCCATCATCTTCAGAGCATCAAGTTACAGACAAAACCCTGTTTTCATTTTAAACTTACGAAAAAATTAAACTTCTGGAATAATTCTTGAAGAATGCAATCTTAACACATCTTTGAAAAAAATTTTAAAGTACCTTGATACGTTTTGATGTATTCTTCCGTTGTGACATTCATTCGATTGTATAATCGATTAAACATGACCAATAAATTGAGCTGAGTCATAGATAATGTCGTTTTTTTGAGGACGCAATTTTATGACTTCAGTGCACCTCGATACTATTTGAAAGTTATTTCATTGAACGAGTGAGGCTGAACTGAAACAAACTGTATAGAAAACAACAAAAAAAATGTCCGATCAATCAAATGTTCAATAAATCATTATCAATCATTCTTAATTATCACTTATGCTTATTTCGATGGAGAAGGAGATTTTTCTATATCTTGGTGCCCTGAAGATATGCCACCATCTTCAGGCCACCAAGATATAAAAAATCTAATTAGATTTTGGAACACAAAAATGATTTTTCGTTTTCGAATTTCGCATCAGAATAAATGAGATCATAAACGACTCTCTCTCTCTCTCTCCCTCTCTCTGTATTAAATTATTTCGTCCGGGGCTCGTTTTATTTATACAAAGAGAATGGACACGCGTTCGACAAACGTACGTACGTATGATTGAAACGAATCGTTCAAAGCGCCGTCGTCGAATTACAAGAATGCGCTCGTCGACAAATTGCGCATCGAACGGATATCGAAAACAGCGTATACAGACAGTTTTCGCGTTTCCCACCGGCACACGGCCGTGCGACACTCGGCGCACAGGACTTTCTGACTAAACAAGGGCCGTCGACGGTAGGCTGTAACCTTCAGCGAATGTTTATTTATGTAAATACGTCGATATATTTATTTTTTCCATCTAAAATCGTGTCACCGTTATTACTCGAGCAAACATCGCATAGTAACAGAGCAACGGCGCAACAATTGACGAAATCGGTTCGATTGGGAAGTAAGAATCGAGATGAAAACAAAATCGAAAAGAGCATACGGTGGCAATGTTTGGGAAGGGTTATATTTTGTTCCCTAGGATGTTCAATCCTCATGCGCACGGGTAGCCGTAACGTTAGACGAGGACCGTATTATAAATAGCAATGTATTTATTTTAATTCTCGCATAGAAAATTACATCAGAGTGCGGACGAGGCTCGTCAGATCGAAATATGCAATTAGAACAAAATTCGAACAAAAATATTAGAACAAAATTCATAAACTGTAAATCGATAAAATGAAAAATATATATTTTTACATATTTTAAAACAGCATCGATGAAAAATTAACACTGTTTTTCAAAAGTGAAGATCGAAATACAGTTCCGACTGACTAAATTCACTTTCACAACTGAATTCTTTTTCAACCCCGCACACCAGAAAAACATTTCTGATCACAAACGTTCAATAGATAAGAAATATTTTTGTACAGTTTTGATCGGAATTCATTTGTAAACGTCGCATAGATTTTCACATTCTACACGGACTCGCACGTTTAATCCTGGACGATGTTAAATCTATTTACATAAATATAAATATACGTGAGAAAAAAGTACGAATTCCCTTCATGCGAACATGAACACGTGCTGTAGCAACAATCGCTAAATGTTTCCCCTCTCGATAAAAAAATACATACCGATTGACGTTAACGACAAACACCTATCAATTCCGCATTTTCATTACAATAATGACATGTAATCTATCGAGCACAGCACCGTTTATGTTTCTTTTCTTTGTATAAACACAGTGCATAAAAACTGTAGCTCCTTGTATCGAAAAAAAATCGGTTAATTGTTTTACACACAACAAGGAAATCATTATTCGCGATATCGTGTAAAATTATTAAACTTGCGCGATACTGCGACACGTTATCTCTCGTTACGTGTTCTGCATTTATTGACTCGAAGAAAAAACATTCATAATACACACACACACACACACGCGCGCACATGCACATGTGGACATATAACGAATATGAAACATATTTATTACAAGTTGCACACAAAAACTGTTAGCAATTAAACATTTGCAAATTACTTAAATGATTACAATTTGTATGAATAAAAACATATCACCTTCGGGTGTTTCTCGGTCTGTTTTTCTTTTACTGTTTCAATCGTTTAATATATCGTAAGAAATCAAAGCGAGGCAACTGTTTGTTTCTTGATTTACGCCAAATTCTATCTAATAAAAAAATATTTTTCAAATACTACAGCTTATCGGAATAATATCGGATTAATTAAAACATTCAGCCGCTTGTGCAATCTGAAGAGGTTATAACCTGAGGGGGTACAGGATCTGTCGATCACGGAAAATAACACGAAACGTCTCCACTAAACTCGGGGTTTTTTTTCCCTAGATTAGTACCTTCAGAGTGATTGAAGGGTGATTTTATATTGACCAAACTATAGAGAGCGACATAGAAAATGTTTTTGTTTTTTTTAAAAAAAAAAATGATACAGAGAACCGAAAACGTCGCTCTTACCTTCTTTCTTTTGGATCAATTAGATGTCTGTTCACTGTTCGTTTCAGTACGAGTTCTATGTTCGAGTAGATGTTGAAAACTTTAATCGAAAAAGAGAAGAAATAGAATAAAAGTGGAGAATTAAATATTTTTTTTAAAAAAAAAACGATATTCGGACGTTACTGTTATCGTTCGATTTGATCTAAGCTTTAAACGTCGGACTTGAACACACAAAACGAATAACAGATCATCGACCACCGATGCGCGGCGAATTAAAAATTCCACGTGACGTGACAGAAGGGCCGGAAAAAAGATCCGCACGTACACACGGGAACCACCTGTGTGGAAACACAACATCTATTATGAATTCAATTTCACCCCTAATAGAACGCATAATCGACGGACGACGAGTTAATTACGCATACATAAAATTCAAATACGTCGACCTCGCCGCACCCCTTTCCGATCCGATCTACCTATCGCCCGACCCCCCCCCCCGCCGGATCGTCGTAGCGCTCTCATTCATCTACATACGTACGTACTACTTTGCTTCGGCCCGTCCTGTCGTCATCGTCGCTGTTATTTATTGTCGAACAACAAAGCGCCGTCGTCACGATTGTTTATTAAAGGTCATCGTCAAGTGCACCGACGACGACGACGACGACACAACAGGTGGTCGCTCATGCGAACAAACATTCCGTGGGGGTTGATTCGGTCGGCTCTGACGGGTTGGCCGTTCGCCTGTCGCAGTGAAACAAGTCATATCCTGTATGATATGGGGAGAGGCGCGGGAGCGACGAGCGCGCGAGGGGGCGCGACGGCAGCTAGACGGCGATGACCCTTCCTTCCTCTTCCCCCATCGACGGTACGTAACAACGAAATGTTTACCATCGTATCGCTCTGCCGGTTTCATACACTGTACACGCTCGCACACACACACGATTCTAACCCCACCGGCAGTACATAATAGGCCCCTTTGATTGCCTACGAAAGGGGTACAACACACTGATTCCACACACTTTTTGTATGTAAATATTTGATAGTTGTATCGAATGCAAACATGATTCACACGTACAAGCAAGTCCTTAGCTGCTCCTTTTACATATTATTACATGTCACACGCTCCCTCTCTCTATACGTACGTTAAACAGTAAGAGACCGAAACTGGAATGAATTGTGTAATATTTGCGAATGTACAAAGTAATCGTGTTTACATACGAACGTGATATATATATATATATATATATATATATATATATATATATATATATATATATATACATATATCATGATATATATATATATATATATATATATATATATATATATGCTATGTACACACGTATTACACACATTCATGCATATTCTAGGTTAAGACTATTTTTCTTCATGTAAACTGAATTGTACACACATATATTTTTCAATTTATATCAATGAATGAAACCATTAACGTCCCGAGAAAGCAATAAGGAAAACATGCTCTATGAAAATTATTTAAAAAAGTGTTAAAATCTAAAATACGATGCCGACGCTCGTAATTCTTAAAATGATTATGTGAATGCTATATTCACAGTTTATGAAACCTTAACGATTATTTTCACAAATGAATTCTTTTTCACTCCACGAACTATAACTGACCAGAAGTGTTCATTAAAAAAAAGGATAATTTTAGATCGTTGATGCCATCATCTTCAGAAGAATTATAACTATTATTATAAGATATATTCAGAGCAGGACTAGCGTTATAAATTAAAAGGCTGCATTTCAATGCTTTTCAAATTTCATATTTTAAAATATTAATAAAATAGCTAAGACGATACAATACGAAAAAATGTTCCGATGGACCGAACCACGCAACCAACTTGAAAGATTAAATTCTTTTTCTTGTAAGATAATTTTTCAACAAGAGTATTTCTATACGACTTCCTTCTCTAATAAAAATCCTTATTTAAAAAAACCCAACAGACTGTTTCAGAATTTAAATCATTATAAATCAAATCAAATCAGACTATACAAACAAGAGACAAGTGTATTTTTTAAAAAAAAACATTGTGATTTGGGGATGAAGAACTAAAATCTCGAATACATAAAAGTGAAAGAACATCATTCTGGAAGCCAGACAATGTATTTTATTCTGCTGTTTAAGAGAAAACATTTTTATTAATCCATTAATCAAAAAAACAGAGCAAACATTTAGCCGCGAACATCATAAAAACAACAGAAAATTTGATGCTGCGTTTCCTGTTCTGATCAATACTTCTGCATACGGTATTACGCGTATATATATATATATATATATATATATATATATATATATATATATATATATATATATATATATATATATATACATTTATTCAAATATAAATGCAGATATGTGTAACTGGACGGCATCGATTCGAATCGGAGTGACGTTTCAATAACAATTAAAACTATAATTTACAGCACGACAAGCGTGACAGAACGATATTCTAATACATTTTTTTTCTGAATTGACCGTAACCGTTCCTGATCACTTGAACTTTAAACTGTGAATTACTACTGGTTTCTAGAAATGCACCAATTAAGACGCCACCTTTGGATGCAACAGAAGCGACGATGGTGGTTCACAGAAATGAGGTCATCGCATCAAGCCATTTCTAACAACTCTGTGCGTTTTTTTTTTTTTGTTTATCGCGTGACAGAGACATATCCATCATGTATGTATCAATTTATATATATATATATATATATATATATATATATATATATATATATATATATATATATATATATGTATTGTCTTTTACAAGTGTTTAATTGTTGTCTTACTTCAACAAAAAATATCACACTACTCACAAATGGATTTATCTAAAAAATGCATAGAGCAGATATTCATACAGTGTAATGTTTTTTGGTTGAAAACATTTTAGATATATAAATGCTGAAATCATGAGGTACGTTTTTTTTTGTTAAGAAGCGAATAAACACAATTAGCGAAAAACAAAAACGACGATGATTTCTTTTGTGCTCGTGTACAGTGTTTTCGGTTTCGTGCGTCTTTTTTTTTGATAGAATATTAAAGAAAATAATACAATCAGTGAAATATACGGTCGATTGTTATTGTTATAAGGGGTTCCAAGATCAAAACTGACGTAGAGTTTCGTGTCCGAAACGATTTAAGACAATCACGCAATTCGACAGCGTTCCGAGCAATCCACGTGTAATTTAATCCGCACTATTTTTTTTTACTGTCGTCCTTTTATGAGTCCCGTTACTCGGCCACGTAGGTCGGATAATTTCTAAAAAGGAATACGAGTACGGTACTCTGATATATAAATAATTATTTGATTCGGACTCGGTAGTATTTTCGGCCGAATTCGAATTAAAAACGCAATTAGAAAGTCACTGGTTTCTGGACTGTCAGTCTTGTTATAATAATAATAAAAAAAAATACGAGATTTAATTAAAAATATACAGTTTGTCGGCGTGGTTTCCAATAGAGAACAGATTTCATCGGATCGAGTTATTTTTAGAAACAGGAAACATGTTTTTTCGTTACAGTTATTTTTACATTCTTGTAAAACTGATTTTCTGATCACAGTTGAAGATTTTAAATTCGGGCAATGATATTTTACTAGACTCGATCGCTCTCCTTGAAAACATTCACCTTTTTTCTCACAATCGTTCGGTTTTACGATGAATCGAGCAGTAATTGATTGGACTGATTTTTATTTATACTTGACATTGGTACAAAGATTTTAACAAAAAAAGTAACAAAATAAGTATTACAGAAAAAAATAGTTCGACCCACTCGTCCACAATTCAGTAATGTGCACTGTGGCTGAATCCATTTTAACAAATGAATTGTTTTTACATCCCACAAATCGTAAAAATGTTCAGTAAATCATTATTGACCCTTTTTGATAGTCGCTTAAGTGTATTTCGATGACAATACCATCATCTTCAGAGCATCACAGTACAAAAAAAGAACTCCTTCACATTCACATTACCCACTTACTTAGACAAAAAAATCGAGACTTCACACCGGAGGTTACACAGCCGTACGATAAAAGATTTCAACATCCGAGATCATCAGGGGGAACCGTACGCTTTCTTTTCTTTTTCTATTCATTTCTATTCATCTTTAAGTATTTTTTGGATTGTTTTTATCCTTGAATTAACTAAGAAGCTCTACAGGATATAATTGCAGCTAAAAGTGAAGTTTTTCTATGCGTGCAAGCTCCGAAGATGACGGCATCGCCATTGCTCAGAATGAGAATGAGAATTTTTTATAATGCGCGACGGGTAATTAATTTGCGGAAGTCTGTACATTTTTTTAAGTTTTTTCTTCTGATAATTCTAGTGAGTCGTGTATATTATATATGTGTGTGAATTTCGAATATTAATAATGCACGAGGCATAAAGAGACGGTTAGTTGTTTAGGGTGGAAAGCGTACACGCCGGACCGTAACTACGATTCGTAATTCGTTCGGAAATACGAACAGAAGCCGAGAATCCGTTCACATCGGCAGGTCTACCACACACGCGCGCATCCCTCCAACGGACAAAACCTCGTATTTAAATTCGTTGCGAGCCAACAGCGGCGACTGGAAAGCATTCAAAATAGATTCGGATGTCGCGACCTCCGCACAAACAAACGGCGGTGCGACCGGGCGAAAGCGTTTTCCACGAGAACCATGAGAAACATCGTCCGAGTCGTCTCGGTAGAGGACCTTCCCCAGGAAACGAGATTACCGAACAACGACGACTCGGCATAACCCTTCGAATCACGGCTCGCTGCGCGCTAGAAATAATAACTTTTCTGCGCGCATGTGTGCGTGTATATGTGTGAGATATTTTTAGACACCCCTAATTATCTACATGCGTGTGTGAGAGAGAGTGTGTGTGTGTACGCACTGTTATTGTTGTCGTTGTTGTGTTGTGTTATTTTTTTTCCTCCCATTCCGTATTCATAAATGGGACAGGAACATGACGTTTATTTTCGAGCGCGCATCTATTACGAGCATTATTTTCAAACTGAATAATTAATGAATTTTAAATCATTTTCGTTGTCGGTACGCACGTAACGCGTACACTTTTAACAGCGTCTCACGTTGGCCAGATGTCGTTCGATTTTTTTTACACTATTTGTTCCTAGATGAATGAATCAGAACACTTTAAATTCTACACGCACACACACACATACATTTTAGGTATTTCGAATGTTCTTTCGAATACATTGCCCTTATGTTCGTTTAAAAGCGACACAGGTACACGGGTCTCCAGCTAATGAATACGGTCGGAAAAAATTCAAATGGCCATGAACCGTACATATCCTGGACATTCCTTTCATAAGTTCAATCATACATCATGTTCTAATGTCGTAGAACCGTGACGAAGTCGAAGGAATCGAAAAAAGTGGCATTAGATATTGAAGACTGAAGCGAATGCACGGGAATTCCTAAATAGAGAAATTATTCATTTTGAAACATTTCTTCAATTGAAAATGTGGGAAACATGCACTTGGTGCAATAAAGAAATAGAATCGTATTTTACTAATATCTTTTTACATCCGATGTATATTTTTCTTGTTAATAAAGTACAAATTTTCCTTTCTGTTCGAATAATGAAATAGAAAGAAATGATTTGTAACGACTTTTGAAACTAAATAAGATTTAGTTCAATTGAATTTTTAAATAATAATCCTTTAAGTAGTAACGAGCTAGAAACAGAAAAGAAAGATTCATCAGAACAAAATGCAGAATTTTGTACGAAATAAATTTTATTTCTACTATTGCTACCAAAAAAAAATATTCATGCTCTAATTGTAGTTTAGCACTGTGGCCAAATTCACTTTCACAGACGAATAAACACCCCACACACTTCCATTTATGAAGTCTAATAATAATAATAATGAATATGTCTATTTAGGACAGGAAATTCGATGACAGGGATTTCAATAAGAAATGGGGGTTAAATTTTACTGATTCACTGCTTCAATATATTCTTAAGGGCTTTCACTGAAGAAGACGGTAATTGAATATTTATAAATATATCTGCTTAAAACAGAAAGTCCTACTGCAAGGACTGGAATAAATAACCATGCGTCCTGCTACTCTGAAGATAATTAAAAGGAGTTTTCGGTATAGAACTTTCAAAAAATTGATTTTTCAATTCTCTAATATTTCAAGAGTGTGCATTTCCAAATAAAATTTTAAATTCGCGAAATTACCTAGGATATAGACGTTTAAGCAGCGGCCGGCGCATGTAAAACTTGATTCGTGTAAAACTTTAAACGCATTTTTTCTCGAAACGTCATTTTTCAAATTGGTGGGACAAATATCTCAAAGACTCATCTATCGATTCACGTGAACCTTTTTTTCATTGAACCGTTTACATTTTGAAAAAAAAATAATATTCGGAGTAGGTTCACTGTCTTTCTCATGTTTCACAGTAATACTTAAGGAGCTAGACGTCCCACCGTCGAAGAAAATTTCTGAGAGGTTCGTTACGAAAACCAGCCCATTATTTTATTTTTTAAAAAAATTAAAAACCAAAAATTATTTCGTAACCTCAAATAGATGTTCAATAGAATGCAGAAAACTCCATAAAATTATCTTTTTTCTTTTCTTTAGAAAAAATTCTTAAAAAGCATCATTTTCCGAGCGGTCTAAGCCGGAAACACCTCTTAAATAACAATCGTGATTTATTGAACATTTGCAAAAACTAAGCTTTAGTTTCACTGTGTAGATTTGTCTATAACTTGAAGATGATCGGCTTGCTATGGAAATGTGCATAAGACAGAATAAAATAAATCAATTGTTAAATGTGTTGCGTTAAACACGAATTGTAATGTGCGGAGAGTGAAAATGGACGAGAGAGTGTTTGATTTTTATGAACAGTGTCGTTCCATGTAAACGGGTCTGCCGTTTCATTCCTCGTATATGAGCAAAATTATCTCGAGATGTGCTCCACGGTAACAAACATTGCCCGTAAAAAATGCTTCTGTGCATCGTGGTTTTAAACGTTCGTACTGTTTAAATAATGTTTCTGTATCACAAGTACGATGTTGAGTAATTAACGTCGGGCGCGTAACGCGATACTTTCGTTCGGTAATAATGATACTACTAATACGAAGGCATCCGTAATTAATCATACGAGAAATATGCCCGCTACGCCTCCGGACCGCAACGTACGCATGGCGGTCCGTGCTACAGATGCACTTGACATACCACTGTGTAAAAGTCGAATGCGTGTGAATGTGTGTACATTGTGTGTGTTTGTGTGTGTGTGTGTCGTTGCTGCTGCACGCCTTTACACGTTTGTAGGTCAAACTTGTCTTTCCAACTGCTGATACCGATCGGTCAACCCTTCGAATCCGGCACTTTACTTAATTATTCAAATTATCAATGTCCTCTCTGCTCGCTGCTTTCGTTCCGATACGCTTTACACGAACCGTGTGCATTATATGCGACTGCACTTGCACACACACACACACATGTGTATGCAACGTTGATTTAATAAAATGTCGAATTGTCCTGGGGCCGTCCGCTCTAAATAAATAAGCACGTGGTGAAATTTACAAGATGCAGACAGATATGTGTTCGACAAGAAATGCACGTCCGTTCGTTGTATACTCAATTACAGTGCATCGATAAAATAACCCCCGTGTCCCGAAATCGGCCAGTTTATTTTTAAATACGTCGTGTGTAACGAAATGCACGGCGAGTGCGAACAAGGTTCGCACACATTCATCACATCCATCGAGAAAATAATATTTCCTGAATCATAATTGTTTCGATTATTAAATATTGTTTGATCGTAGCCCATGCCGATACTGACAGTATAAAATTATAAATGAATTTTAATTCAGTCTCAACACAATAAAGCCATTCTAATTTCAGCGAGAAAGATATTCGAGCAACTGGCGAATTGTTATTTTTTTCAAACATAAACATTAGGTCATAGTCATAACAAAAGTACGCCAATTTAAAGAAATCGTCGTTCATATGGCATACGCGTTTATTATAACACGGGATGGAAGGATAAAAATTGAAATTTGTATCTTCTTACCTGTCTCTTCACTGCTGCTCTGAGGACCGCTTACAGCTAGTTTTCATTATTCGACAACTCCAACGTTTCTCTAAAAGAAAATCGAAATAAATTACATTTCACAAAAGTCTGTGCAAAGGAAAAATATAAAATGTTTTTACTGAAATCGTCGAGATTTCATAAAAACTTAAAATAATATTAGTTCTGACAAATGAATTCACAATCTAAACTTCACAGAAATGTCATTGTGACAATATCATTCAATTGATTGTTTTCAATTCTGATATACTCTGAAAATGAGAGCATTGCTATCGAAAATGATTTACTGAACATTTTTGATCAAACACACGTTTTATAATTTGTATTTTTTTGAATAAGCAATTGCGAATTTCAAAATTTTAATGGAATTTCAATGGAGACTTTTTAATGGAATTGCCAACGAAATATGTATTAACATATCAAAGTAGACAACAATTAACTATTGGATATTTTCATAATTTAACTTTCTTCCTATTTGGTGTGTTAATTCATTCTAAGTGAATTGAGACACAATTGTGTCCAACTGTAATACAATTAATTAATTTATTGGATTAATTGTGATTCTACAAAAAAATAATAGAATATCAGTCCAGTGCACGAGTGGTTTATTTTATGCAATCTTAAATGTTTGTCCAATATTTATTGACTGTTCGCTCCAGTATATTCTTAATTTTTTTTTTTCACGAAGAAAATAACGATGTCCACAGACAGAAATGTTTGTAGATCCATTTTCTTAGGACATAGAACGTGATTAGAAGGATTCGAATAAAGAACTAGGCTTTAATTTAATTCTGTATATTTTATCTGTAGACTTTTCTGTAAATTAGCGCTCTGTAGATTACAGTATCTTATAAGCCATAAATAAAATAATCACTTATTAAAGTGAATATAGACATTAATCTGGTATGACAATAGCCATGCTTATAAAAACACTCTACCATGGGTATTTTTTTGTAAAACAAATTTTCATTCGATCATGTTGTCTATTCCCTTAGTATTAAACTAAACTGTTTGAATTCTTATAGATTGAAATTAAAAAAAAATAATCATTTCACATTAGACTTTTTAAAAGTGAAACTCTTATAGACATAAAGGACCTTTAACATATCTTAATTTATATTTTTTCATTCGAGCGTTTAAGATAAAATTTAATCTATATCTATTTTTATTCGTGTTGCCGTCATTATTTTTTTTACTAAATTCCTTGAACGTGCAATCTTATCTTACAGTATTTCTAATTTAACCAATTCACACACACGTGTATATATATATATATTAAATGTGTGTGTGTATGCATGTATGTATTTTGAATGACAGTGCACGCTTTGTTGAAATGGTGAACCCGATGTTAATATTTTGTCAAGTATTTTATACAAACGTTATTGTTGTTATTTATTTTTATTTCAGTCCGTAGCGAAATAAAAAAAAAACATGCATAGCCTCAATTAGTTGCAAGAATCAGCAAAACAAACACTATACACTGGCACACGGCGTTGTTATGACACATGTGATGATGACATGCAGTAATCAGACTTGTTAACAGTTCGATGTTTTCTACTTTACAAACGACTTGATCACACATATAATTTACATAATCCGTTTTTTTTTTTTGTAAAAAAAAAGTTTGGCTCAAATATCGATGGTTCCAATATATGCATTCGTCAGTTATTCCTTTTCAGAACATTTTTAACTAATCACTGACACTTACGTATATGAAAACAAAGGAATTCTCTCTTTCTGTATTCTTGTGTCGTGATTTACCCTGAAAACGTTTCTTCATAGTAACATTATCCCCTTTTCGAACTTTAATCGTCCTGTTGTCTCGTTTTTATTTAATACTCTGGGTGATTTTATCCAAGAAAACATTCTTTGACCAATTTTTAAACCAGATAACGTTATATTTCTTAGAAAACATACAAGATCCGGACATACCGCTGGCACTGATGAATGGGTATACATTTTTTAAAACGCAATTGTATTTTGTCGTAACTGAACAGGATTGGTGTCATTTCCTTTCTTCATCAAGATTCGTAATTTTAATTTAAATGAACTGAACACGACGGACGTGAATTACTGATGTAAAAATTATTATTGTGGCGTCATTCCAGGATGCTTGAATATCAACGAAACGCATTCGAACTAAAAACATTGTTTATTCAGTTATTTGTAGAAGTAACGGTCTATTCGCGGAATGTCCGTTGGAAATTTTTGTAGGAAGAATGAAATATTCTATATTTAATAGAAAATTTTATTTTCATTGCAGAAAACCTATTCATAGATAAGAAAGCAGGCTTTTATTCGATGTTAGCTTATGGAATAAAATTCCAGTGTTTAAAAAATGAACTTCGATTATAAAATGCTGATTTTTCAAACCGGAGATCTTTATTGCTATAAAATGATTATTTTCGACGACGACAATCGATTCACTGTATAAAAATTGATACGTTTTTTTATCCAAAATCACATCTTTTATCCGTGCGGATGCTTCGAAACGAGCGACGAAGGGGTCGCATTCGAAACATCTAATTAATTCACAGTTATTCAGAGTCAGCCGCATTCAGATCGAAAGGATATGAAATTATTGTTGTTTTTTTCATCCGTTGCATGCTCGCACCGCAGCCGATGACGTTGATAACAAAGATACCGTCGAGTCAGCAGCTTTCGGAATGATACAGCTAATAGGCGAGGCAAAGGAAACGAAGGAGTGCCATCATCGCCTCCTCCTTCCTTGTTCTCTTGTCCCTCGGTTATGTGCCACATAGTGGTTGCAGCAACGGACCGAAACCGAGGCACGGATTGTCTATGCGCCGCAATTGACAATTTCCCCCGACGATTACAGATGGTGAAACTCGACTCACAGCCACACACATCTAACGTACAGCGCACACGAGATTCCACACATAAACAAGCTCATCATACATGCATATATATATATATATATATATATATATATATATATATATATATATATATATATATATGTATATATATATACATATATATATACACACACACGCACACACAAACACTGGCACTTCAAACGACTGTCAACACACGTAGACGTGGATGCATAAAAATATTTTTCAAATCCCATTTCGAAATCAGACACGATTCTCTATACTTTTCACTTATTGACGCCAGTAGTACGCAAGCTAGCGACATATTGAAGCCGGTTCAACCTTGACTTGACATTTAATTGCATGTTTGATTTAATTGATTATAATTAACTGGACAATAATTTGTGTTTAAATGTGATTTGAAGTTTTTAATTCGTACATTCGGACATAAATGCATTTATATATATATATATATATATGTATGTGTGTGTGTGTGTGTATATATGTATGTATATAAGTCATCATACATTTCAAACGAGATATGATGTGAATAAAAATAGAGACTGAAGAAAACGTTCTCCATTAATCAGATTAGTAAAACAATGGTGACTGCATTCAGAAGAACAATAATTATGAAACTGAAACATTTTCGATGGACACACATGTTGAAAAGAGATCGTATGACGTGGGCATGTATCCTTTTTGCATTTTTTAATCGCAAAATACATATCAGAGAGGAGTTCTAACACGGTGGCTAAATTCGCTTTCACGTCTGAATCGTTTTGTCATTCAAAAATTCACAATAATGTGCAATAATTCATTTTTGAACTTTGTTGATTTATGCTTATGCGTGCCACTCTCAGAGTGCCAAAGTACTGAAGAAATCAAAATCGAACGAAGTATCGAACGAGTATCGAATGAATACTATTACTATCATGACAGTCAGAATACATATGTAGAATGTGGTATTTATTGACGGTTGGAGGTTCGAATTAGCTGTTTGTTAGAATGTACAGAGAGAACGAAAAACAAATCTTGGAAGACTAAATCATGAAAAACAATAAAAATACACACTTGTAAATTCACATTCACAAACGAATTCCATACCACAAACTACACAAAAAATGTTAATGCTCAAGAATGTCAAACAAATCATTATTGTTCATTGTTTATGCACATTCCGATGGCGGTACCGTCGTCTTCAGAGCGTCGAGGCAGAGAAAAATCTCGATCATTCACTGAATATTTTCGGCGAGAAATTTATTTTGCGGTTTATGGAGTGAAAAGAGAATTCATATCATTGTTTCGCGATTGAGAAATATTCTTAATCGGAATCTGTGTCGTACGACCCCCGAAATAAACATCTCTGCCGAATGTACAAAAATCGCACTCCGCTCTATCGCAAAAAATCTTTTTTTTTCTCCCCAGAAAAACGCAAAAAAATGTCCGATCAAAAATGTTCAACAGTTCACTCTCTTGATCGTTGCTGATGCACGTTTCGACAACAACGCCATCATTCTCAGAGCGTGAAGTTGCAGAAAAATCTGTCCGGACCGTATTATGACACTCTGTGCTCTGTCGTGAACGCCATTTTGTTCTGTAAAACGCTTCCACACTGTTATCGTCAGAGGCTGGAGGCGATACGTACTCGCCGTACATTGTGTTTTTATGCACTGTAAACTTGTAATCCGAACACAATGTGCTCTCTGGTAATGAATTATTACAATTTAAGCAGAAACATCACTGTCCTCGAACACATTGTATGAATGCACACACTGTGTTGTTATATAAAATACAAAATCAGTAAAAGTGTGTGCGCGCTGCTATGTCGTAAGCATTTACACGTTTCCAGCGCACCGTGGCGATCGGTGGATAAAAACACCGTCTTAATTAAAGATTCGGATCATTGAATCGCACTTTAGCATCGATCGAGATTTCCGTTCTGTTTGGGATCCGCTCGTGGTCTGATAATTCGTTCGAGAACATGTACGTTCGTAAAATCGATTAACGAAAACGAATAAAAGGTAACTGTACAAATGACGATCCGTACGCAGTTATTTACGGCCGCGAAACAACAGGGATTCGTCAACTGTGCGAAATCAGTTTCGATCCTTCGAATACAGGTCGTTAATATTAAGAAACGAAGTAAGTTATCATTTCGTCGTGCCGCGGCCGAAGATTCGGTTAAATAACGCATGCGGTCAGGCGATGAAAACGCCTCTTTATTTGACAGACATCGTCGAAACCTGTACAAAATATAATCTGATACGATAAGAGTTCTGAAGCATGTAAGAGCGTTATTTCACGGGAACCCTGAAGCTCCACCGACCGAACTGCGAGCGAATCTCTGACTCACAAGGTTGTCAGATAATTTGAATGTATATAAATGAATATTTAGGGTTTCAAACAGCGTTGACAACTATGATCGTTAGTGCTCGAATACAGATAATACTTGTGCCGCCCCCGATCGTACAAATATCAGATCATTCGAGAAACGCGAACCTCTGTCCTGTTCTGCAGCGAGGTCGAAGGGTCAAGTTGGGATATACGACAGGAGTGAAAGTTCGTTTCTCAATTTTAATGAAATCGTTCTTAATAAGACAGATTTAAGATGATTGTAATTAAGCCAGATATCCGAATTCGATTTGATTAAAAAGCAATCGCTTCGACGACCTCTGACTTACAGCTCATGACTACGATTTCAAAAGCGTGTTATCGACAGTGATTTTAGAATAAATGAATGAATACATCGCTAGTATATACTAAATATTTTATTATCTTTTACTCTCCGAGCATAGACAGTCTTGTATGTATTTTTATTCAGATAAATAAAAAAAGTATCAATACACACTTGTAAGTTTTCAGTTTGATCGACAATAAAACGAACAAAGCATAATTTATGATCTTTTGCTTCTCGGACACAGCCAGACGTACGCGTTTATTAGTTCCTATAATGTTATCATTATTTTGTCATGAATCACGGACACTTATCGATTCAAATATACTTCTATTGATTCGGACTGTGTCGCGGATATATGCCTTCCTTGTTTATGAAAAAGTCATTAAAATCGAAATACCACAATCACGGCGGCATAAATTCGACGAGTACGAAACAATTCAGGTGTTTGAGACTAAGTGCTTACGGACAAAAATTTACTAATGCCGAAAAAATGTACATAAGAGTCGCAATAAAAAAAAACACACACACATACCGCACAAGTTTAATTTAATGGCTAGGACCGATCCGACAGTTATTACATTGGTTGATATTCATTTAGGAGTCAGTGAACCCTTTTAGGTCGCTGTAATTGTACTACGATCGCATCTTCGACCGATACGGTTGTCGAATATATGGATTCTGTACGAGGAACAGTGAGTATTGTGAGATCGACGCTCGAACGATTTTCAAAATGTGTACGATGCGGGCCGTGATTGCGTCGTTTTTAATTTATCGGACGATCCATCTCTTATACATTTATTAAGGAATACAATTTGATTTAGATTTAATATCACTCGATTTAATTTTATTAATTATTCGAATCACTGATTTAATAGTTACAGCCAGAAAATCGATTTTTAAACGAAATTCTAGAACGATTTTGTATTCACTGCATTTAATTGACTTCTTGATTACACTAATATACAATTTCTCTATTATATTTTATTAATTTGTGAAAGAGGATTAATTCCTGTACGATTTATCGTGTTCGTTTCAGGAAATGAACCTTCATACGAATTTTTTATCAGACAACCAGAAATGGTTTGAATAAATTACTCACTTTATAAAAAAAAATCTAACTGAATGCAATCTTTTAATTCTGATCTATAGGTGTGATATAATTAACGAAATTAGTTATATATAATAGTTTTTAAATGTTTTCTTTTCTTTTTCAATCGTCGAAATTAATTATCCATAATGCTATTATTCTTTCCTTTTATAACCATTTATAATAAAGATTTTCAAATAGTGCCGTCTTGTAGTACTCTATCGATCTCTAGACGAGCTCGTTAATACAAAAAATGTCCGGAAAATCGAGAAATAGGTAATTCATATGTACCTGATGATATCGCAACTGTCTCTCTATGATTCAAACGTATTTATTTTAAATTAATACCAATCCAAATGGCGATTAATCGTTTGTAATCGATATCGGAATTATCGTTTTTTCAATCATCAAAGAAAAGTGCGAAGTTCAAGTTGGTTCGACTGTATTTAATGATTTTCTTTAATCATATTTGTGTTACTCTGATTTGGTCTATAATCGAATATAAATTAAACTATTTATTTTCGTTCGACTAGTACTCTATTTAATTGTATCTCGTACTTCGAAACATCCCCGTCACAATTCCATTCATAAACATATTTTCCTTTCCTGCCGATTTTTGAAAATCAGAAAGTTGTCTGTCGACGTTGCACGTCTTCTTCGTTTTATACAGAAAAATGTTTATGTACCCGCTTCTACGTATGTACATATCTACACTGTAATCCGTCAGTGTGCGTTTGAATTTCTTCAGGCACACACACACACACACATTCGTACGTATATCTGTGCGGCCCGTCGTCGTGTCCTTTTACATTTAAATCACTATCATCGCGTCCCGTCTCCAATACAAATTCGATTCTTCAACGAGCAGATATTTTTAATCCGTGTCGCTTTTCGACGAACGAGAATAATTTAACGTACGTACGCGTTGTATTCTCGTCCGCTCTCGATGGAAGACAGTTATTTCCAACGAAATAATTCCATCTCGTACCAATCGGAATCTGTCAAACGGTCGTTGCGTAATGGTGTGCCGAGGAAGTTTCGGACGTTGCACCCGCTGTAAGAATATTAACGACAGTTTTTTTTCTCGTTGTATCACTGCACACAGAACTATCCGAACTGTGTTGTTCGAGAAAAGATGTGCGCCGGCCCTGAATGATGACGGCTCTAATAAACAAGGGCAACGATCGACGTCTTCATACTGAAGAACATTAACGTGTATATATATATATATATATATATATATATATATATATATATATATATATATAGACAGATAGATATAAACTCATTTCAACTCGATTACAACCTGGACGAGAATAACAAAAATATGAATTGAAAAAAATCATTAAACACAGTCGAATCAGCTTGCACTTTTCACTCTTTTTTGATGATTGAAAAAACGACAATTCTGATATCGATTACAAAAGATTTATCGTCAGTAGGATTGTTATTCGTTGAAAATAAATATGTTTGAATCGTACAGAGACACTTGTGATATCTTCATGTACATTTCAACAATGTTTCGATCCTTAAACTATGCTTCAAAATCGTTTATACGAGACAAAGTATCTATATATCTGGATTTTCTGGACAGTTTTTCAGTTATCAGCGAGCTCGTTTATAGATCTATAAAGTGTTACAAGATCGCATTATTTGAAAATCTTTACTTTTCTATAAATTGTTATGAAAAGAAAATACTAATATTATAAATAATTAATTTCGATGTTTGAAAATGACAAAAAAAATGTTTAAGAACATTTGTATTTCTAAAAAATCATTTTCTCTCCCTCTTCATGTATATATATATATATATATATATATATATATGAGAATATTTTAGATACATTCTTTGTTGAAGCATGTACTGGTCACATAATGTGAAACAAAAATAATCAATATTTGAGATACACAGTTATTAGACAATAAAAAAATGTCTAAAGAGTATAAATAATTAAATGAGTGCCGGAACGTTAAATTTAAATTTAAAAACGATCATCAAGATCATTTTAGATCACTTTATTAATTATTATGCAACCGGTTCTAGCATGAAAATGTTATTTACTTATTTATCAGATTGAAAAACAAATTCGGTGCGAAATTTTTAAACTCATTGCCGTATTTCGCATGTAATTTGTATTGAGAATGACATGATGTAAGTGTTCAGTCATAACACAGTCTCAGTACTGGCTAAATTAATTTTCAGAAATGATTTCTTTCTATCTCACAAAATCTCAGCACCCCCGAGTAAATATAATGGCATTGCCATCGAAATATGCATAAGTAAGAATCAAAAATGATCAATAATTATTTATTGAACACTGCTGATCAGGAAAAAATGTCGATTTTCTAGGATGAAAAAAGATTTTATTTGTGTACGTCATAGTGTTTTTATCTGTAACGATAAAGTTCTCTATGCAAATAAGAAAATGGACACAGATACGGATAAATTTTAAATCGACTGTTATTGAATTAAACTTTACAAATGTTTAAAGTGGTTACTGAAAATATAAAGATAAAAATAAAAATGTATATAAAGATAAAGATCTTATTTAACTAAGGTATATATATATATATTTAACTAAGGTATATATATATATATTATGGTAGATAAACGGAAAAGAGGTTTAAACCTTTGTTTATTGAAATAATTATTGAAAGTCTAAATATGCAGCAGTAAAAGTTTGAAGAAATATTCATATTGCGAATATAAATTCGTGAAAAAATATTTCCGATAAGATAGAGTTGTGAAAAAAAATTCGAACACGATATGTCTTGAACATTCAAGGATTCAAGTGGTGTATATTAATACCTACTTATTTACTGATAAGATAGACAGTAATAGTACGTTACATGTGTCACGAAATTACATCCACAGTTTATTCATTTCGTGAATTCTTATTTTTCATTTATATGTCTGTGCAGTTTGAGACCTCGGTCATCGTTCATTTCTTTCAAAATGATGCATTTTCAACACTTGTATCATTCATTAGATGCGTATCTATCAATAGTACGACCCATACGAGAAAAGATATATTTTCACAAGATATTTTTTTACCTAGTGATTAGACAGAATACGCCCCACGCTAGCTAACAACAGCAACTCGATTTTTAAACATGTTCTCTTGACAAACTTAATCATGCGTTTTTATCAGAGCACATTGCTATCTTTTCGTATGTATTACATACGAGTTTTAAACGAACGTAAGCGTTTTGTAATCCTGATAAGCACTCGACAAATCATAAAACTTATTTACTTGAAATCCTGTGTTATTTCAATGAATCATCTGCACAGAATCAGTGACAAGAAACCGCAAGAAAGCCACAACCTGTAAACAGTATCCGTTTCGTTTATACTTCGAGTTTATGTACATATTCGTGCATACACATACATATATATATATATATATATATATATATATATATATATATATATATATATATATATATATATATATATTACCTTTTATAGCAGTCACGGTACAGTCACATCATGTGTACGTAATAATAAATAATAATAATGGAGGAAACGAGTAAAAAAATATATATTTCTAATTGTGAAAAAAAGACCAAGATCCGATTAGATCGCGTTCTTCGCCTCTCTCTCCCGTCCGTCCTCGCGCGCTATCGCTCTCTTACTCTTTCACGCCGTCGCTGCGGTCGAAGAGAAAAAAAAAACGCGTACGAAAAATCGCTCTGTCGCTGCACCAGGACGTACAGGACGAGCGGACGAACGAAACTCGAGAATCCCACACCCAGGAGCGGTTTTAGCACGCGGCGCGTTTCACGGAGGGCATTGGACATGGAGAGGCCCCGCGCGCTCGCGATGGGCTGTCCGGCAGGCCGATCGGTCGGTCGGTTGGTTGGTTCCCATCGCCGGGGTTGCGGGGTTGACGACCTCGACCATCCAGTTCACCACGGATAGCAAGCAGCACCGTACAACACGAACGAGCGGCCGCTGTACCTACGATTCACGACGACCTCCTTCCTTCGCCTTCGAGCGTACCTATTGCCAGTTGGCAAGGTACGGCGTTATATGGACCGAGATTGTAACCTAAACGTATTCAGGACATGCGTAGGTGTGGCCATCGACGAAGATAATGATGAAATAATGACTATATACGTACACGAATGCGTATACGTACATACATATATATATATATATATATATATATATATATATAAATTATAAATACACACACATACTATACAGCGACACCGTTTGGCCCTTAGCTAATTTATACAACAATATTTACAGTCTTGACAACTGAACGCAGATCTGATGATATTTAAACAGAACGTTAATTGATTTTCAGTGCTCGCGCATTGCCGACTCATACAATAGACACTTAGAAGGAATTCGAAAGCAAAGAACAAAATACATACGAATACCATATTCTGAAACGAACGACAAATATCTGAATGATGCAAGAATAAACACAGTGTAAAGATAAATAAAATGTGAAAAATGAAACGAAATAGAATATGTGTACAGACTTTTACAAAAATTCAAAATGGAAAAAGATTCAAATAATTTACAGGACACCACCAATCAAGAGAGATGAAAACTGCGACTGTTTTCGATAAATCTTCCATTGAACATATTTATACATCTTTTGAAGGAAAAAAAACCTCAAAAATGTCGGATAACAACCGATATTATTTCAAACATCGAGTACTCGACAAGATTAGATTAAGCGAATCGAAAAAAAAAACGATAAACCCTCAGAGAAATACACGTTTTTTCACTCTGAATGTTTAAATTTTAATGGAAAAATGGAATACTATTCTTCAATATTAAATGTCAACAAGGAAACGTATTTTTCTGATGGTGTTTCGACCTTTTGTATACTGGCGGAATTTTCAAGTTCCATAAACAAAAACCGCTAACAAACAATCAATAATTCATTATTTATCTCGCGTGTCTCCCATCTCCGAAATAAAAAAAAAAAACTGTTCTAAGACTTTGATTTTTTAAAAACTATAAAGTGAGTGTATCAGATCAGGGTGTCGTACCCCAATGACTTTAATTGTCGATACACCTTTGAACCCCAAACAGTCAATATAGTTTATTATGAGCTAACAAGTTCTGGCGACACTAGTTGAACATTCAGAGAAATGAAATGCGTGTTCACTCAGAAAATATTATTTTTATTTTCAAACAATTCGCTCGATTGAATCCAATTCTACAATAACATAAATATTGAAACGACAACGTAGACGCCTTTATTCATAAATAAGCGTCACGCATACAGAAAATCAGAATGTAGATATTAGAATCAACATGAACAGTAATTAAACAGAACTCTTATCGCGACGAAAATACTAAAAAAAAAAAAGATTGCCACCGAAAGCGAAACTGATTAAACTGACTGGGGTGCACCACATCCTTGCATGTGAATTATGAACTGATAATGAAAATCAAACGTGTAAGAAATATAAAATGAATCGTTGTTTCTTAATTGAATGTCTGCTGCGTATCGTAACTTTATCAGTCTATTATTATTTACACGAAATGATGAATTGTAATCGAAGAGAATTTCAGTCAGAGCATGTCGCTCTCATTTATAAACCTCTTAGAAAGTTTGATCGACGATTAATAATTTTAGAAGAAGTCTTACAAAAATTCGACACACGGCAAGATCGAGGAAAATAAATACATATGAGCGTGGTTTCTTCGAAGAAATCGGCGCTTGATCAAATTTCATGGATAGTATTGGGTGTAAAAATGAATATGACTTGTAGAGTGAGAATATTCGTTTGCGGAAATATTTCTAGATCCTCAACTAGACGTTCATGACCATCCATTAGGGATCATTCGTCTAGAATTTCCATTGTTCACAGAATCTGGCTGTCAGTTAAGGGAACACACACATCGCGTAATCTTCTGAAATATGATCCCCGATACGTCATTTTCTAACGTTTTCGCTCGTAACTAAAGTAAACGACGACGCCGAACATGTAGGCATTGGACAAAGTGTTTTATATGAAAAATTGCGTTGTGGGTGTAGTACGAGTTAATAATAACGTTGTACGGGACGGTGGGGGAGGGGGGAATTGGGTGTAACAAAGTATTTACCATACTGAACGTGTTTTAGAATGAAAAAAATATATATTAATGAAAAAAGTCGAACATGAGTTTCACCTACTCTCTGTATAAATATACACATACATTTATATACTTCGGTCAAGTAGATTTATAAACTGTCCCGTTATTTTAAAAAAAGTAAAGTGTTTAAGCAAGCACTCATTCTGTTAGACGAATCATTTCGTTTTTAAACGTCGTCCTGGATGTTTGGAGACGACGCGGATTCATTCGTATATTAAAAGGAGTGTCGAGGTTCATTCGGAACATCGCCTCGAGGTATTCCGCGTCGAATAGAGGCATCGAAGGTAAATAAATGATTTTATTTTTATGGCAGTGTCTCGATAAAATACAATTAAGATTTAGAAAGAACGAAACGAGAAACTGAAACTAAATTTTATTACGAACAGAAACAAAGAATCAAAAACATTTAAAACGTCCAACTTTGGCTCGTTGTCCGATTAGCGTTCGTCCTTTCGGATCGATCAAAGTCGATCGGTTTGCTGATACGAACGGATAAAGATAGACAGAGCGACGTGTCAATGGGATCGCAAGTGCAAAAACATCAACTTTCTCTGTTTAGTTTTGAAGTCCTCTCCCTATCGGGCGGTTATGGCACGAGACGCCGTCACGCCCTTAAACTCTAAACAACCAATCGACTCTTCCGGTCGAATTACTGAAGTCACGATTTGAAAACTTTATCAATTTTTATGCCAATCGAACGATTCGTCTCCATCTTAGAGAGTGAATCATCGAATCCAAAGATTCAGTTGTGTTTATGCTGTGTGCTGTTAGATTTTTTTCCATTCTCTTTGCTGCAATTTCAATGTCAACGAACATCTTTCCGATGCTAGCAAACAAGTGTAGATTTATTTGGGGAAATAGGAAAGATTACGCTGCGTCTTCCATTCCAAACACTTCATCCTCTTGTCGGTTTGTTGACCAGTATGAAAGTGTGTACATCGTGTTCATATTCTTTAATTCCTCCCTCTTTAAACTTCTTGATTTCTTTAAGTTTTTCTCGAATTATTAACATAATCTTTCTGCGTTCTTCTAAATATGCCAACGTTCACAAAGGAACACTGCACAGTGTGTAGAACACAAACCCGACTGATGAATTCCTTCACAGATGGAATCTTTTTACCCCACAAATCTATAATAAAAAAGTCTGTTTAAAAATGTTCAATAAATCATTATCGATTGGTACTTGTGCGCATTGCGATGGCGATGCCATCTTATTCATTGCATCAAGGTACAGAAAAATCTGTAGACACAGAAAAAATGATTTGTGGTTTGTGGGATGAAAAAAGAATTAATTTGTGAAAGTGAGAGAACCGTATTGTAACAAATGATTGGTTGATAAGATATATACATTTCGGTTTCACTTCCGAAAATTACAAGTTGTATAAAATTACAGACACAATAATGTCAGGTATACGTCCTTCTAATGTAATTCTACGGTTAAAGAAATACTGGAGTAAAATATGTTTCGTCTAAACGAAATGTATGGGTAATCCGTAACCCGGATAAACCGTACATGTACAATCGATGTTTTAACAGTATTTAAAATATGATCAATCACTGTGGAGAGCGGAGAATAAAACTTATTTTCTGTTTATTAACTACCGGATTTTATCGGTTAGTAAACTAAAAATTAGAATTACTCTTTTTATTCGAAAATTAATTACTTTTTCATCCCACAAATCATTAAAATAATTCTGGTCGAAAATGTCCAATAAACTGACTGGCTGTACATTTTTTTGGTACTTTGTGGAGTGAAGAAAGAATAATTTTTGTTTTCCAAATGAATTGTTTTCACGTACCACGAAAATAATTCTGGTCAAAAACATCGAATCAAGTGATTTATTGAACATTTCTGACCAGATTTTTTTTCATGCAGAGTGGAATGAAAAAATAATTAATCTGTGAAAATTTGATTGTGGCTCGCTTTACAAATCGACCGTTTTCTCGCCACACAAATCACAGAAACAGTTTCCGTTCGAAAATATCCAACAGACTGATTCATTGAGCATTTTTTTTTATCAAGGAAATGTATAAGTTGAGCAAGGAATTCATTTGTGAAAGTGACTACTGTTGTAGTTTTTCGTATTTTCATTTAATTATTATTAATTATTTTTCCTTAATCTTATTCGCAACAGTAACTTGAACCCGTTGCATTTTCGACTCGCTTTTTTCAAGATTTAGCTAAAGGTCAATTGTTATTCGTTTATAAACGATTCGAAAATAACAAACGATTGAGAATTAACCTTTGATTCTGCAAAATAATAATGAATTTGGAACTAGAATAATATTTGTTTGCATGAAATCATTTCAGATTTATCAAAAAATGATTATATATATATATATATATATATATATATATATATATATATATATATATATATATATATACATATATATGTATATATGTATGTGTATACATTTTTGTGCATGCGAAATAATCGAATAATAGTGCATTTCGAATAAAATGTACCACCGAAATAGCAAATTCCATTCGGACTGACGTCACTGCAAGAACGATACGAAGATACATATTTGTCTACTTTATCTAATAGTCGCGCACAATGAACGCTTTCTACTGCACAACATTCCTGTATAATATAAATTTTATGGTGTGCGCAACCCCCCGGCAGACACTGTTTAGATAACGCAGAGAGAAGTTCTCATAGATGAAATATTTGAAAAGGAGTTCTATTCTCGTTAACCTTGTACTTACAGTCGTCGATTGCATTTCACGTATCCGTTTTCGGTATCGAGTGCGATTCTCGAGCGAGGCTACGTGCGCCGTCGTCCTTCTCGTCTCTGCGTTCACACTGTTCGATCGATCCGACTGGAAGTTGTGTACGATCGATCGTCGGCGAACGACTGGCGCGTCGACGTGCGTTCCAGTTTTGGAAAAATCTCAGAAAATGTATGTTCCCAGTACGCGCCGACAAGTGCGACGGATCGATTGAACGAGTGTGTTCGACGCTCAATGAATTATCTCACTGTCGAGATGTTGAAAAATATTTTTTCAGCAGTGTTCAGTATCCCGGTACTGTTCGTTCCTCAGAATGAGCCAATCATAACGATTTACAATCAATTTATTGAATACTTGTGCCCAGAAAAAAATCGTACGCTGCGGGGTGGAATGAAAAGTCATCCGTGACAGTGGGTTCAGCCACACTTCCATAGTCTATAATCATCGCAAGCGTTTTCCCTAAAAAAAAAACCCCATCCTCGATCCGATTACATGTGTAATATATTCATACTCGTCATTTCGTTACCGTGTGTATTAATAAACTATACGGCGTACAAGACATACGAGACAAAAAATGTGATTAGAACGGGATAGAAGGCGACGGAAGAGAGCATTATTAACGCGATTATGATAAATAGCGCGAGAATCGAAACGGCAGATTTATCGATTCGGACCGAAGAAATATACGTAGCGTGTCGTTCGCATCCTGCGCCTGGTCACAAAGCAAGTCAATATCAGGCGGTGCAACAACAAAACCAAAACAAGCTCCACCTGTTGCGTCACAGCATGGTTTTGCTTGTTGCTCGTACCGATGGTCATCCTCGTCAGCCACAACCGTGTACGCGAGCGTGCGTGTCATTGGCGTGTCGGACTGTGTTCGGACGAGGTACGACGCAGATCTTGAACCCCGATCGACGCTATGAGCACTGTCGCAAACTCGATACGATCTGCGACACGGTTCTAGTACATTTTTTCACGCTTTTTATAATAAACATTTGGTGACGTGTTTCGGTGCAGAATCGTATCGAGTCAGTGCGCCTACGTTTCTGACACAGTGTCCGTATAGTGTCGATCGGCTTCTAATTCGGTCAAAAAATAATGATTCGTGCGCAAAAAAAGACAGTTTATTGACGAAACTCGACACTGTCGGTCGCTGGTAAATAACGAAAAGGTCTTCTTAGAGCTGTTATCGAAAAATATTTAAATAAGTCTCTCTAGATCTGAGAAAAATTAACAGCGACATTTAAATAATGTCCACGTCTCACGCGCTAGCGAAATTCGACTTGCACATATTTTATGTTTGTTAATAGAGCTATTAGCTACGAATATTTTGATTATTCGCTGCTCAAAATCTATCTGAAGAAACGTAAAAGGAACGAATTCATGGTCTCCAGGATTCATACAGAAAAATAATACAATAATCAGTATGTTAATTAACGTAAATTAATTCGATAATAATCAGTGAAATTTTAAGCGATATCTCGTAAGTATTCCCCCTTTTCATTCTTCTCGAATCCTTTTCTATAACCGGTTTCGACACGTGTCGTCGACAGATAATTTATTTAAATCGAATGAACCGAATTCAAAATAATCTATTTGATGAAACCGATTAAAAAGATACGAAGAACAATGAATTCAAGAATTTTAATTAAATGACTATGAATAACAGACATACCGGAAAATAAATAGTGAAGAACGATATTTTCTTTCTCTGTTCATTTTTGATTAAAAAATTTAAAAAGTACATAGGGTTTTCTCCGTATACTACCTTTCAGATGTTTATATGTAGTTTGGTTGTTGTCGAAACTCCTTAAAAGAAAAGTCCAAGCTGTGTATTATTACACAGAAAATGTGGATGCAGTCAATAATTCAAATGAGCAAAAATTGCGAACACAAATTCGAAAGAAGAACAAGGAATAGCAATGCGAAAATATCGTTTAATACGAGAGAATATGAATATTTATATCTGTTTGTTTTGACTGAACGCATATCGACTATCGACCGAACGAGAAAATGAACTGAATTACTTTAATCGATCGGTATATGTGTTCGATCACCGATCCGTGGAATGTAGGGCTGTCGGTTGTGTGTTTGAGTTATCGTTGTGTTTGTATTTTCAGCAGTTTAAGTCAAATAATATCCACTTGAACGAATTCAAGAATTCTGATAATAATTAGATGAAGTATTTCGATAATTAGTAGAAACCTTTTAACACTGTCCACGAGTCTGATAAGACATGACTGTTTTTCGAGAACGACTTGTGGTCGCCTCACCCTCCAACGTGCGACCAAACATAAACTAAACGGTACTGGATAAATCTGTACGGAGTTCAATCGTGTATTAGCAGCAAAACAGTTTCGGTTATGATGAATTCGAGCGAGAGGCTCGAGATGTAACCGCGACAAGAAACACATTTTCGAGCCCGAAACCGTCCACGGACTTCTCGCAGCGTACGCCCATGTGTTCTCATTCTGAATTGAAACGAACTAACGAAGCACATTATGCTAAGCGGCCACTACAGCCCGATGACCTTCCTTCCGCAGCCCCCGGGGCACCACTGTTGCACAATCGCTGAAGCACTCACATAGGAATACATTAAAAATATGTTTTACAATGATTTCCGTCTCGCGCATACAAAACCTGCATCTTTCCACGTTGTACATTATAATCTATCAAGATGGATACATACACACACACATACGCGCGCGCACACACACACACACGCTCGCTCGCTCGCTCGCTGGCCCGAATGTTCGGTGGAACTCGTTTTTTTTTCTTCCACATACATACACTTTTTTCAACAAATATGTTTAATATTCGACGCGGTGTGGGAAAATGTTTTCGTGGTATTTCGCTTATTAACAGTTTATTTAATTATCAGATATATATATATATATATATATATATATATATATATATATACATATATACATGTATGCATAACGATTGAAGTGTGTGTGTTTATGCGCGCACGGTTCGTTATTCTCGTAAAAAAGAAATTAATTAAAGCAACAATTGTTGTAGGTATTTTTTCTAGGTGCACCGTTACTCGATCGGAAAACAAAACAAGAAAGAGCTCTCCCATATTAAACAAGACTTTCAAATCGGCCGATTTGTTTAAGGAAGTCGCTCTGTTCAGACCTGTGAACAACATTAGAATATTTTTATTGATTCTTGAAGATACTTCGTCTATTCGAATCGTTCGATTTCTTCGTTTTGTGATCGTCTGACTTCGACTGATTCCATAACCACTCGAAATACTCCAGTGATGCACCGAATGTAAACACTTGACCCTTTCACTTGCGAATTCCATTGAACGAGTTGAAAATACGAGCACACTGTTAGAACAGTCGAATGATAATCCGAACAGACAAGCGGCAGCCCTAATTTCCATGGATCGCTGATCGAACGCATTTACCGATTTAATTAAAGTAATTCGATTTATTTGCGTTGATTCTTTCGTACGGCCGATTGTCGAAATACAGTCAATCGAAACAGACAGATATCAATATGGTTAAACTGCTGATTTTTACACTTTGGAGCTCTGCAGAATCGGTATCGAAATGCGCATCTGGATGGAATAATGATTTATTGAACATTTTTGATTAGAAAAGATTTTTGTAACTTGCGGTGTGAAAAAGAAGTCCTTTGAGACAGAAAACATACATTAGATTCAGCGTCGACTGACTATTGATTTCGGGAAGTATGAAAATATTTTTTGATCGATTTCATTGATCTGTCGAAAGCGGTTCGATAAATTAATTTGTACGCTTTTCGGCAAGGAAATTATTTTATCGTTCGCGGAATGAAAATAGAACTTATTTATGGAAATTGTTAAACTACACTCCAGCCAATTGTGGGGGGAAATAAAGTATGTATTTTATTAATCACGGATAGACAATAAATTAATTATTCATATGAGAAAATTGAACAATAATCGTCATAGAAATCGTAAAGCCCTTTTTATTTTAAAAATACACACGTATGAAAAAATAAAACGAGAAGAGGACATTGTGAATGGCCCGACAGAACTCACAAGTCCTATCCTCATTCGTTACTCTGTCGTTTAGAGGCGATCGATTTTTATTTAGGTCTCCGCGTGTACGTATCGTAAACGATATTTCTGGATTTACTTATTCCTATCATAAACACAGCGACTAATCTAATTAAAATTAATATCGATCTCTGTACTTCTAGAAAACATACTTTTAAATAGCACTCTTATAAGTGTTCTACTCGCACACAAGTAGACAGAAAATTACTTGGCTTGATAAAATCCGATGGCCTCTAAAACACAGAAACGATCGTAGATTCGATTATGCAGCGTCCTTTCTCTACGACTGCCTTACGTATTAACCGTTTATATACTGGCAGAACTTTCGAGTCCCATAAACAAAAACTAACATTAAATAACCAACGATTTATCATTCGCCTCGTGATATTTCTACGTCCAAAATTGAAAATAAAGAAAAAACTTTTAAAATTATTTCACGTTCTCAAGGAATCTATTTTTTTGTATTCAAATGTCGTTCTTGTTTGTAAATAATCCATTCTCAATCTATAAAATATAAAACATGCTGGAAAGTCGATTAAAGTTGTACCTTCAGTGACAAGACATAAACAATTTAAGAAGTGCCGAGCTAACGACGTTATCTGCCATCGGATAGAAGACGAATATCAGCAAAAATGAAATCGTTCGATTTTTGGATCATAATCGATTCGGTAAACTAAGAGGTGGACATTTTCTGTTGATAAATTTCTTTCGTGCATAGATTACGATTTTTTAAATCGTCGCTCTAATCGATTCCTGCGTCTTTCAAAACGACTGTCCACTGTAGAACTCGGAATTCATTATAAACGAATAAAAATGCGAACAATCATTGAGTTTCTATATTATTAGAGACCGGTTGCGAAGATGTGCGAAGATAACACATACACACACGTCGAATGATCGGACGTGCAATTATTCCAAGTAAACTGAGAGACACGGCCCGACCCGTACGTATACACGAAACTATACTCTTTTATTCTATAAAAAAGTACGTTCGTATAATATCGAAACGTCATTGTCCGCATTTCAATAAAACAAATAGCGATTACGGACCGCAACGGGCCGTTTTACGTAAGAGCGTACTCACCGTACGGCGACGGTGTCTTCTTCTTATGCTGCGCGCACACACACACACACACACACACGTTAACTAATTATTCACGGAAAAAATGTGCATGCTCTAGTTTGAAACAATTAAAGAGAATTTCTAAATATAGACGCGCGGAGTACCGCTAGTCAGATATGGTATAAACACATTCGGTTTATTTTTATAGATTGGCCAGAATGACGGACGGTCGGGCGTTCGAGAGAGCGGGTAATCCGTGTTCGGCCGAGATGAAGAAATTACGTACACGTGAAACCGTCATTACGCGTATCGATCGCTATTGGATAAACGATTGCATTCAATAGAAACGTTCGCACGCGTGAAAACCGCGATTGTTTTTAAAATCTTTCAGGGTTTTTTTTTAATCTTGCACGATGCAGCTCCGGGACACTGTTCTCTGAATTCGCATTCGCGAACGAATCGTTTTTTCACCCCGCCAGCGACGAAATGTTCTTCTGATTAGAAATGTTCACTAGCCATCGCGATTCATTTCGATTGTCGCACGTGCGGATTTCGACGGCGATTCTATCGTCTTCAGAGAACGATAGTGCAGGAAAATCGCCAGTTTAATCATATTTATATCTGTTTGTTTCAGCTGACTGCATAACGACGACCGACTACTACGCGAAAACAAATTTTGAACAGAAAAAGTCGATGTGATTTATGCGGTGAAAAAATAATTCATTTGTGAAAATAAATCTTCCATTGAACACTTTTTTTTCACATCTCTTTTGGAAAAAACCCCAAGTCGAGCACTTAATAAGAAGATCATGAAATTCGACCTCGAAGAAAATCATGTTTTGAAATAAAAAAAAAACTGATTTAAAATTTTTATTTCAAAAAATGTCTACTTCGTTTTTGTTGTATTTTCAAAAATGAAAATTTCGCATTTTAATTAATTCTGTTCACGGTCAACGGCTAAGCACATTTTTGTCTTTAAACACGAACGTCCGGCAGATAACTGCACTCGAAGGAATAAAAATGATTATATCATAAAATGAATTGTTTTCCATTTACGATCGACGACAGATCTTTCTTCCTTATTAGCAAAGAGGATCGAAAGGACGGAGAGAAAGGATTCAGGGTTTAAAATACCAGGTGCAAATAACTGTCGACTCGCTTTTGTCGAAAAACACTTTATTGAAAAAATAAACTTGTATCAGAGTTCGTTCCTCTCACACACTCTGTAAAACGTACGAAAGAACGAAGCACGTACTAAACCGACGTTTGACGAGAAGGATCGTCAATTACAATAAATAGAAATACGTACGGCGTGGACTGCAGGACCACTACAGAGGACACTTGTACGGGACACCGTCCTTGCAGCAGTACTCCCGTCCGGCCGACAAGTTCGTGTTCACCCATGTCGTGTTGCAGTTCTGCACGAACAGGTAGGCGCGTTCCTTGTGACAGTCGCGGTCGATCGCGCCGCAGAGGATCGTCGGACTGTTCGGCAGGTGCTTGACAATCTGAAGAAGGGACGAGACGAAAAGAAATTAATTACTCGACAGGGTCCCGGTCGACAGAGTACAGAAGATAGGAAACCGCGCTCACAATGTCTAGACATTTGTTCGTGCACTGTTTGTATCCGAGCGCGGTGCAAGGGAACGGCGCGTCCTGGTCTTGGATGAGGGCGGCGTTTCCTTTCGGCTGCTCATTGGACCCTTTCGTGAACTGTCCAGATAGAAACACGCCGCAGACGCACGGTAACGGTTTCGAAGGCGTCGTCGGGCTCGATGTCACGACTTCGTTGTTGGCCACTTCTTCAGAGAACGCGGCCGCTATGTACATCACCAGCAGACATTGTACGGCGAGTATATTCATTTTTCTAGTTTACCTGGAAAAAAGTAAAAAAAACACAACAATTATTTCTCCGAAACGAACATTTCGAGCCGTCGCTGACTGTGTTAATTTTTAACTGTTTTTTTTTTTTTTTTTTTTTTTTATCGACACTGTTACACAACTATTTAGAGCTACAACTATTTAATGTTCCGTTTTGAAAATATCTGCAAAATTCTTTCAGCGGGAGAATAAAAGAATATTTCTTTAAAGAATAACAACCTTTTTTGATCCCGTAAATAAAAAAAATATACATATTTGGATCTGATTCGATTTTTACAGAATTGTTGGGAAGAATACAAAGTTTCTACCTGTCCCGGTACACAAATGTCTGTTCGAAGATATCGAGCGCACATCAGAATTTACTCACCGAGTGGGTCCTTAATTCAAGTCAGTTACATGAACGTTAAGTCTAAGAACGTCGGCACACAAATGATTCACTTTTCTACATTTGCACGTTATTTTGTTTTGAACATTTTATTGCAGTAAATCTATTTTGCAACAGCAAAACTATTCTGTCAGCAAAATATGTGTGCCATTTGTTTAATCGAAGTCAGTAGTGACAAACACAGATATGAAGAAGCGGCCAACTGACGTATTTAATAAATTTATTTAACGATCGTGCGAATAATCGCCATGAGAAAAATGGCACTATTTTCAACCAGGAAGGTGGTGTGCGTTTAAGATTTATCTGCACCTTGGCGCTCTGAGGATGAAGGCATCATATTCTAAATACGCGTGAGTAACAATTAAAAATTATCGATGAAGATTCAGTGAACATTTTTTATCACAAAATTATTTTCTGGTGAAAAAAGAATTCATCTGTGAAACAATACATTTGAAATGACAAGTTTCAGCCGCACAGGTGGATTTGTAGTGTTATAATTTATATCGTACGTAGTAGACGAGATTGCTGGATTTGTTCGCCGCGAGAAAATCGTATAGAATTGATTCCAACAATTCAATTGAAATCGAAAAACAAATCCGGGAATTTGAAATCGTTTCGAGAACAGCCCTGCCATCTGTACGAGAAATCGAACACTACTGGACCGTCACTATGGACGTGCGTTCAGAATGAAATATCTATGAATATTTTGTATTATTTATCTTTTTTATGTATTCGTCCATATAAATGCCTGTACGAATGACGAACTAGTGTTTTAGGCTTTCTGAATATTTAGCTTGAATAAAACTCTAGCCGAGAAACACATCTCTCTCTATACTTTTAATTTTCGAACAAATGACTTAATTTCAACAATAAATTCTTAATTATCGATCGTCATATAATCTAATCAATGCTTATTAAACAGTTATGTACTGTCGGAACTTACAAGTCTCTCGAACAAAGACCGACATTAAATAATCAATAGTTCATCATTCACCACACGAGATTTCTACATTCGAAATAAAAAAATGTTCTGAAATTACAATTTTGAACGAAACCCACTTTGCTTTTGTGCACCTTCTCGAATGTTATTCTTTTCTATAATGAAAATTACACCGCTCCAGTTTTGCATCTTAATTCAGTAAACAGGCGCTTAATGTACCTACACGTACGTTTTTCAATCGGAATTTTAACTAGAAAGAAAATCGAGATTTCTACAAGAATTTTGGGAATTAAATAGTTTCTTATAAGTGAATCTTAGATCTTTTTATAATTTTCCGATTTGTTTTTATTACTTTTCCGATTTCATTTCGTATTTACATATTTATTAGACAAATATACAGACAAACGTAAGAATAAAGTAAATTCATAAGTAAACAATTTTTTCTATACATGTCGTTCAAAACTGGAAATCGTCTATAAAACTCAAATAATAACTATAATAATCACGATACAGTAGCGTCTAGGGACCGTATCGGCTTTCACAGATGAATTTTTTTCATCCCCCGAAGACGACGGCATCGTCGTGAACGACCGACGACGATTTATTTCGATCGGAAGTTCTTTTGCGGTTCGTACGGTGAAAAAAGAACCGAATCAGAGATACGACGATTCGATCGAAAAGCTCCGCACGAGAAACGTTTCATTCGGTCGACACGAGTCTCGCGTCTCCCTCGAGAACGACTTTCTCGGTCTTCTCGACCACACAACTGAACCGTACCTTGAGAATCTTCCTCACTTCGACGAGTTCGACGAGAACGTTTATTTTCTCGTCGACGTAACACTTATTCGGAAAGCGTAAAGTCTGCGAGATCACGAGAGTACCGGGACCGGGCAGTCTCGTCCCTACGACGCCGGACACTATTCCGTTCAGCAACGCTCCGTGCACGACCGAACGTTTCGAATCGAAGTGCACCGGATTCGTATCGCCGGTCAGTCGGGCGAACGATTCCAGATCGTCCGACGTGAACGTTTTCGAAACGGTCGCCGCGTCCCCTTTCCGAAAAAGCGAACTCGAACGAGACGACCGTCTACGGAAGATCTTCAGCGAGCCGGCCATCGCACGAGGGCGTTTCCTTCAAGGACAGTTCTCTAGATACAACGTAGAAAGATTCTTCAACCTGACGTTATCCGATTTCAGAAGAGTTCGCATGCGATCGACGACGTCCGCCGACGTGCACTCTCGTAGAACGTCCGGAGTCATCAGAAACATGAGACTCGTAATACCGTTCGCAACCGTTTCATCGTTCGCGCTGCTCAGGAGTGTTTTTATGACTCTGACACCGCCGCGTCTTATTACGTAGGCCCTGTTGACCGGATCTGAAAATTCATCTCCGTGCACTCATCTATAATCGATACGTCTGTACGTATTTTCATTCTAACCTAAACACAGATTACATATCCCTGCGATTGCGAACTCTACGAACGTTTCGTCGTCCGCAGAAAGCTGTTCTAAAAACAGGTCGACGATTCGCAGCCGTCTGAAGTATTCGTAATTGATGGGATCGTACGCAAAATTAGCTAAATTCGCCAACACTTGCTGCTTCGCCTCTGAAAAAGTAGACAAAACAGTCGGGCGCTTTCGTTTTAGATTAGTGGTCTGAAAAGATGTAGTACCGTTCGATTTAGTTTCTTTGAATTCGTTACACAACATTGTCAAATAGCTAAAACGGCCGATCCCATCTTCGCCGGTCTTCCTCTTTAAATATTCAGTGCTGCTGAACATTCTGGTTAATTTACAGTCGACATTAAATAATAATCCGTGTTCGAATTAACACCTGACTACGAAGCGTGCGTTCTTTTCTTCACTTGCCGAACAGAATAGAATCTTCGGTCGATTACCGGCCTTACCATATCAAAATCATCTGTTGGAATGTTCCGTTGGAATTTGCAACCATCGATTATTAATATTATTCAAATGGCAATTCCCGTTATTTATAAATGTGTTTAAAAAACATTATAAATAAAGCCCTAAACAAAAAGATCCTGTTGAAATCACCGATAAGCCGAGCATAAAAAAATAAATATACCTATGACAGCACTTGCATTCTGGAACGAATATATTAATGTAATTTTGAAAATATCAATCGAATCAATAAAAAAATCATTTTTACGCCCTCTAATGTTTCTCAAGTAATCCACAGATGGAAAATATCGAGACAGCAATTTAAAAAGAGTATTTATCATTTTAATATCATCGCTAATCAGATATGATTAAATATTCTATCGACTTTCTCTCTACTTCGACCCATAACAGTATAAGTAACCATCGTTTTAAGTTATTAATCAATTTAGAATTCAATAGAATAGTAAAGAACGGCACAAACAGCAGTAACTATTTTTTTAAGTCGCCTGGATGAGAATGGAGATATGCGATCTCAATTCGTGTACATATAAGGCATATGCAATGCCTTCTCCTGTATTCCCGCACGGTTTAAGTTTTTTTTGATTTTTCTCCCGGGTAATCAAGAACGCAGAATACGATAAGTTCAGACACAGAAGAAAAAAAAAACACAGGATAAATGATGGTAATGGGGAAACATCTCCGTTCTTTTGAGGTTTGTGCGACGCGAAAAGAATTCACTCGCGAGACAGAATTTAACCGGTGTCCGAATTGTTTCCCGATCGAAATGTCTTGAATGACTGAAATGTCGAAGAGTTTAAACGTTGTTTTTCGCTTGAAACCGGAAAACGATTATATACGATGCAACAGTGTTGTAGGATAGACACAAACATTTCGATAATACATTTTTGTTCTTCTCTGCAGTGTCCGTGAGGCCTCAATCTATTCGATTAGCATATCTAGGAATGTTTTAGAGTTTCGCGCACCTTTCCTTCGTGTCGACGTGCACATTAGATTAAATGTTCGATTTTGTGCGCTCGTCTATTTTCAAAATATCGAGAATCGACTCCGTTTTGGGGACATTCGCGAAATAAATCGAGCAGAAAGCCTCGAATTTATAGTTTTTCTTCCATTCGCGAGTACAAACGATAATCTGAATTCAACATTCTGTACATCGGACGCTCTGATGATGATGATGATGGCATCGCTATTGAAATCCGCACAAGCAACAATCAAAAACGAGTAATCATCGTTCAGTGGACATCTTCGGTCAAAACGTTTTCCGCGTGGCGAAAAAAGACTTCACTCGAATCAGATGAGAAATCAATTCAGTTTTTAAAAAAATGAAACTATCTACCTTACGTCGTTCGGATATGTTTATGATATGGAACGAGATAAGATCCGAGTATCTAAAAACAATAATAAAAAATAATAACATAAACGAGCAGATTGAATAGATTTCTATAGGGTATTGTTCTCGTCTCAAGACGCGCATTTCAGCGATTAGATAAGCGTGAACTGGCAGGAATTTCAGTTGAAATACGCAAAAAAACGCGTAATTACGTCCAGTGACTGGTAGTTTCCTTCGGATCGAGTGAATTGTCGAAATGTTCGTATACGCATCGCTGTTTATTCTCGTCGGGACTGTGGCGTGCGGAAACAGGTATTTTTTTTAAAAACAGTGAGAAATATAATTAAGTTAGAGACTGTTAACCGAACACGCGTCGCACGAGTTCACGATCAGAATCCGTTCCGTATCGAAATATCATTTGAACGAAGATTCGAAATACATTTACAGCGGGAAAAACTGTAGGGAAATAACGACAGCAGTAAAACTGTAGCGGTGTTAAATAAAACGACCGTCACGCAAATTTGTAAATATCGTTGAAAACTTAAACGATATTCAAATAATTGAATTCGAAAAAAACATACGATTGGAGTGGCGCGAATCGGAGTAGTGCGTTTATTGTAGAGAATATTTACGTTCCTGCGCTCGATAGTTTTGCTAGCTATCAAACGGTGTTTCTCTGTTTCGCGAATGAAATCTTTTTCACTCCTGAAACGAGGAAAAAAAACGTCCGATCGAAAATGTTCGATGAATCGTTTTTGATTGTTGCTTGAGCGCATTTCGATGGCGACGCCGATATTTTCACGGTACCGAGCCAGAAGAAAATTCGTATCGGTTGTATTTTTCTGGCACAGTTCGATACGAGTCTTGTTTGAAAACAGAAATGCGCTCGGCGACACGATAGAACAACAATCGTAAAAACATATTGATATGACATATTTTTTACGATCGGTCGAACACTTTCGTATCGACACAAAAAAGGAATGTTAAACAATATTTGCAGATGTGTTTTGGCGGTATAACTGTATGTTTTTATACCGGTTGTCCTCGGTTCTATTGAATCACTCGTGTGCTATTCTGCCATAAAGTATGCATAAATGGTCCTGAACGTGTTTAACAATTGAGCATACGGCGAGATTTACCTGAAGATAACTCGAGCGTTAAACTAGAATGCAACAAAAGTGATTCAACAGAATCAGCATCGGCAGAACGAGAGATCTTTTTATAATTGCGATCGCATGTTTTTATGCTCGAGATCCCGTCGATCTTTTCGATCGCTCGTCCGTTCTTCACTACCGGTTTCGGCGCGAATGCGATCCCTCAGGTAGACGTTGAAGATTGATTTTGAATCGCGCTCTGCGATATCTACCCGAGGACGACACTGGCAGTGAAGAACGGACATTCGGATGATTGAAAAATATAATGACCGACAGGTCAAGATATCTTTTACAAACAAGGGTTGCTCTAGAAAAAGTACGGCTTATTCGGTCGCCCGTATTGCAAAATATGCGATCGTGTTATCAGAATGTCGATTTACTAAACGAACGGTTAACTTTTGAGGGACGGTTCGGAGAGGGACGCCTATTCGATATTCGACATCAATATAAATCACAGGCTCGATAAAAAATTAGACAACATCGGACTTTGGTTCCAGCAAGTAGGTCTCGACCCGCTGCTGCTGCCGGACGTCGACCAGGACTTCGAGATCGTAAGCCCGGCAAAACTGTGCACCGATATTCGCCGATATTAGCGCGTCGAATGTTTCAGAGGCCTCTTCTGATCACGTACCACGGGAATTTGAAGCTGACGAAGGGATGGATGCAAGACATGCGTACGATCTATCGCAGCGACAACGCTTACTTGAATATGAAGTTGACGAGGTGGCGGTTCAAAATTCCGTTGGGCTTTACGAAAATCGAAGTACGTGAATGACCGTCGAATCGAAATTCTCCGCTCTCTTATCACGAACGAATTGCTCTTTCGCCCCGCGAACCACGAAAATGTTTCTGGCCAAAAATGTTCGATGAATCGTTATCGGCCGTTACTAATGCGCGTTTCGATGGCGATGCCCTCGTCCTCGGAGCACGAAGATACAAAAATGTTTTATTTCAGTTCTCGTACGACTATAAGGCGCGCTTAATGCTCGTCCGACCGAAAGGCGGTGCGATCGGAAACGTGAAACATGTCGAAATATACATTGAAATCACGTTCGATATCATAAAACGTCTGTTGTCGCTCGATCGATTCGAAATCACCGATATCGGGTGAGTACGCACCGTGGTGGCTATTCTGATCCCGGTATGACTTTATTCTTACGTTAAGACGAAAGACACGTATTTCTGTCTCGAGTTCCTTTCTAAATCGGTATAAACGTGTGCAAATCGTTTAGGGAAATCAATCTGAAACTGATCGGTAACCCCCTGACCGATTTCTGGGCGAACGCGTTCATCGGCGTCGTGACGTCGATAACCCACGAAACGATTGTCGACACCATAGAAGTCGCGGTTCACGGCGCGCTCCTCGACCTGATCGATAAAATAAACGCCGACCTCCACTCGAAAAACAATTCGACTTCGTATCACTGAATTAAATCGGTCTGCGTTCGATTAGTCGTACTGTTATTTCTATAGAAAATTATTATTTTAAGGTGAGAAAAAAATATGCCGATTAGTCTTCTGTACTGTTTATTGTAAATAAAGTTTATATAATAAAGTTTTTTCAAATATGTATTTAATCAATTATTAAAGCCCTTCACAGTAACGGAAACCATCTACGACCGGATCGAAAATCTGTCGTAATCGAGGCTGAAATTTGATTTCGCTGATTATTTATATGTCGTTTATATGCATGTATATTTGTGTGTGTGTGTGTGTGTATATATATATAAATATACATACACACAGACAGATACACACACATTTCTATGAGCTAACGTATTTGTTCATATAGATTAAAATAGTTTTGAATCCGTACAGATCAAGCGATACATTTTATTTTTTCAGTAACAAATTTTATAAAACGTCTATTCGGTAACGAATCTCACTCCGACGGCTAAGATCTTTTCGAATAAAACTCTTTCGCGAACGTCTCCCCTACGATCAGCGGAAAGATCAACGTCGCGTCGGCGTATATCTTGACCGGTTTCGCTTCTTTCTTTATCTTTCCCCACGAGACCGCTTCGTCCGGCCGCGCCCCGCTGTCGCTCCCGTCGAACTCGGACGCCGTGTTGACGAACACGGCGTAGTCGGCTCCGTTCCTCATCAGGTTCGCGTTGCAGACGTGGTGTTTGACGACGCCGCCTCCGAGGATTATGATCCCGCTGCTCTCGGCCTTGATCGCCATCGTGTTGAGCCTCCTCAGGTCGGATATTATGTCGAGCACGAGCCCGGGGTTGTTGTACGAATGGAAATACATCATGTCTCCGAGACTGCCGTCCGTCAGCGCCGGACAGAAGACCGGTATCTTGTTCTTCGAAGCCCAGTAGTATATCGAATCGGTATCGTCGACGACCTCGCCGAGCCGAGCGATCATCTTCGAAGGAGTCCAGAGGTACTTCTTGCTCTTCTGTTCTTCGAGCATCTCGTCGAGTATCGGCATGATCCAGTCCTCGAACTTGCAGTAGTTGTCGTTCGGCACGAGGAGGTTCCCGATGCGATTCATCCCGAGGCTACGCAGCTCGCTGCCTTTCAGATCGAAGTCGCCTACGTACGTCGGCGCGAAACATTTGATGAAGTCCTCTTCGACACCCCCGGCAGTCGTTACGATGCAATCGACCATTTTATGTTGGACCAAGAACCTTATGGTCTCCCTCAGACCGGAAGAGACCATGTTCGAGGTATACCCTAAGAATATCGTGCAATTGTGTTTTCTTTTGATGAACTCGTCGTCTTCGAACTTGTCTATTCGTTCGTTCGAGAGCGGCACCTTCCTCAACTCGATCATCTTTCGGATCTCGTCGACGGCGAGCCCGAAATTCGTCGACTGAAACCCGGAACACTTATACGTACACAGCAGTGCATGATAATCGATCCCCTGGTTCCAGTCATAACCTTGAACCGTGGGTGTGCCTAAGGGTACCGGCTCGCTCTCTAGCAGGACAGCGTTTTTTGCTTTCTCAGGAACGGAGCTCATGTTTGTCTCGGAAGCACTATATCACTATGTGCGATTCTGGGCATCCCACAAACCTACACTTTGCTAGATTCACGTGACAACCTGTTTACATGTAAATAGAAATTAACCTCAACTGTCAAAGTAGTTCTCGGTTACGCTGACAGATGGCACGCAGCCCGCATATCTCATGCGGCCTTCGTCTCGGACCAGCGTTCTTCAAACTGTGTTCCGTGGAACCCACGGGTCGCGCGTCTGTCAACATTCGAAAGAATTTTCGAAGAAAAAACCCGAAAAACTTCAAAACTCTAAGCTCTCGAATGCCTGTTTCTCAACGGCATGCCTCTATTATAATCAATAATTTATCGAAATCCGATTTCTAACGAATACAATAAAAATAAAACAGTCCTACTTGATTTTGCGACCCCTTTCTATTTCAGATAAGTTTTTCGCCCCATCGTCGATCACAGTTACCCTCGCTAGAAGAAAATTTCAAAATTATCAGCTCGTTACCGGATCAGGAACGTGAGAGGGTGGTACATGAATGAAAACACTCGTAAATAAAAAATTTGTGCTATATTAACTTCTCTTATTATATAACAATAAAGCATCACTAATAGTAATTGAAATAAACATAGGATTCGATAAAAAAATCTGCAGTCTAATGCGTCACCACGAGTCAGAACACGGCGCTGTGACGATTCCATAATAAATGTAAATATGTGAATTGATATTCTAGTAAAGCACTTAAATCCATTACAAAATAATTATTTACATAAAAAAAGAGTCGATAGACAAAAATTACACAGCATCTCGAATACCATAGACAGAATCCAAGACAAATACAGCGAATACAAAATTTCGGTACAAAAAACGTGCAGTTGTTTCCAGTTTTACATTCGAATATCTAATTATACAAATTATTTTTTTTTGTAACTTTTTCTCTGTTAAAAAAATACTTGTAAGTAATATATTTATATATATACAATTTCAATACATTTATCGATATACATTATAGTTTTTTCTTTAGTTAAAAAAAAAAAACACGAAATAAAACTCTGGCCAGAATGTTACAGACACTTGAATTTTTTAGATCCCGATCGCTACGTACGGCTTTCTCCGAATCGTTCTAGCAGAGTATTTAGATCGATGATAATCGCTCACTACTTTATTTATATATAAGGATATGTTATAATCGTAGGGATATGTTCTGCTGTTAGGTCCGTGAAAAAGTTAATTTTTTAAATGAGCAATACATCGGTCGTTCGTTCCTCGATTTGAAAATACACACTCTCAGACACATACGTTCACAAATACGTACATTAACACACGTTAACGTACACGCGTGCGCTCTTTTAGAAAATTCGTGCACGTGGGTCGACGATAAATGAAATTCACACATTTGAAATTCGTCAAAACTAAATAAAAACAATATCGAAACGTACAATCAATAATAAAAGGCACTCGTTATAAGGCAGATTAACTTTGATTCGTAAAACATCGAACATTCTTTTGTATATTAATATTTACTTTAGATTAGACGTGTAACAGGTTTACTGTCAAAGAACACAACAGAAAAACATCATAGAAACGATCGAGATACAACGGTTCGTCGATTACTATTACAGACGCTCGGACGAAGTGAAATCTATATCGATTTTGTTCTCTAGAGAAACGGTCTTTCGATTCAGCGACGTAAGCGTTCGTTCCGTTATCTTTCGATGTGTTTTCGTGCCTTAAAAATAAAAAAAAAACGATCGCTCGGCTGCGGTCTCTGTTTCCACGGATACATTTACTTATATTCTAGCCTGACGGTTTATTTTATCGATTCGACTTTAGTCGAGCGGTTCGGGAAAACCACACGAAAGACAGTCAAAGATATAGTACGAGCCGCTCGCTCGACCCGATCAGAAGGACGGCGAAACGCGTCGGACGTCGAGGACGACTCGACTAAATCGAAAGACCGTACTCGTATACGACGGCGAACACGGAGTTCGAATTCCATACGAACGTACGATAGAGAGGGAAGAAAAAATCGCACGGCTAACGTTTCGGTATTTTGTTTTTCGACCGAATACGAAAGATAGATATACGACGGTATCCTCCGGACTTCATCGACTTACAAGTTACGCGAGCATTTGAAATATACCTTTCGTTTCATTCCTTCGTTCGTTTCGTCGAGCGAATCCATCGCCGTCGATCGTAGCGTAACGGTCGAATCTCACTCGCGTGTCTCTGCCGACATCGACTTTTCGAACGCGTTTCATTCGTGACGGGCGTCGAGGGAAAACGGAAAATTTAGTAACGGGGAATCGACGAAGGCGACGGTTTAGTTTCGATCGGTCACATGTGGATGGTAGCTGCCGTGTAACGCGCCTCGCCTCTCCTCCAGCTCCACTGGCTCGGACGGTACTGAGAACACGATTAAAAAAGCGATAGATCATTCGACACGGCGGCATTCGATCGAGCGTCCGAAAAGCAGGTGGTTTTCGCACAAACATCGAAGCGGAAAAATCCACACTCGTAAACATCCCCGTGCACATTCACCGAACATTCATACGAACTCGTACAGACCGTATGAGAGCGTGCGTGATAACGATTTGCGTCTGAAGTAAAACTGTTTACGAACCTTCGAGAACGAAGAGTGTAGGTGCTGCGTTGTGGAAAAATATCAATAAGTAGGATATCGTTATTTGTTTAGAGTAAATCGAGAAAAAAGAAAACCGAGCCCTATTTTCACAGAAAAGCAAACATGTTAAAAGGTTCGAGAGAGGCCGCTTCTAAAGCAGAACCGTTCGATTATAAATCGCTTGTTTCGATTCATTTAAAAGATTCAGAAATAGAGTTAATAAATATCTTCTAAGACCTAACCTCATAAGTGTGTTAAGAACATATACAAACGTAAAGAGATCATCACAAATGAAAACACGATAATAAACAATAATAAACGCGGACAAAATAATCACGCAATACTCACCCTGATCAACATCTGGCCGCTAGTCGAATGCGGGTTCCTGTACGCGTAGAGAACCCAGACGCCGAGGCCGGCGACCAGTCCAATGACGAACATTATACCGATGATGCCCGAGAGGCCCATGTGAACGGGCTTTTCCGCGTGCGACACCGGCCGGTGCTCGTCGGTCGCGACGCGCGACGCCTGCGAAGCGTTCATCAGCCCGTGGTTCATATTCTCTTCGTGTTCGTGGTCTTGATCTACTGTCGTCGTGTACGGCGGTATCGAACTGGGTTCCGGGCACTTGCTCGAGTTGTTCACTTGGCTCAAATCGCAGTTTTTCAACAGCCAATCCTGCCTGTGCCTGTCCAGCCCGTTCGAGCAACGATTCGACGCTTGACACCACGTACACTGGACGAACGATACGTTAACATTTTCGTTACAGTTTTCGAGATAACGCGCACGAATTCGTCCTCGTTACGGACGATTTCGACTCGCGTCATCCTCGGATAGATTTCGAACTGATTCTGGAATAGCGCTGAATTCCGTTGATTCGCGAAATTTCTACGCGGCTTTTACGAGTTGTAGTGCGAACGCACCGTAAAGCTCAAGCTCCATCTCGAGGGGAGTACACTATTCGGATCTTCGCCTTTCTAAAATCCAGAAGTTTATCACTCGACTTGCTTTTGGATTGTAAGGTTTAGCGGAGCGTAGAGAACAACGCTGATGTGCGCTCTCAACACGTACGATCGCTGCGACCCGCATTCCCGTTATAAATATCTGAAAAATTGTCGGTGCAGCAATAGCGAGTCGTTCCGTGTATTCAAAGGTGCACCCGGTGGACAGGTAGATACCACGGTCTCTTGTACGTGGATCTCACCGGTTCGTACAACCTCCCGGCAATACAAAAAAAGCTCCAAAAACCCACACCACGACCGGTATTACCGGCACAATCGTTTGAAATTACAAGCCGACTGTCTTTGCCGCTCTGCAGTCCAACGCACAATCCCAATTAGCGAATCGTTTCCCCCCTCGGCGATAATTACGCGATAACAGCGTTCGGTTTACTCGCATCTTCCAAAATCAGTTTAAAATCCTCCTGAAGGCGACGCAAGTCAAAACCGGTCGCAGGTAAGATGAACTCAAGCATGGATTCAAACCGAACAAGAGATGTACATGAAGACATTGAGTTTATATCAGTGACGATCATTTTATTTTCCTCGGCCCCGGCAGTCGAGAACGATGGACACATTTTTGATAAAAAAAAATATCTCAATAATTGAAAAACAATATTCCTGTACTATGAAATAAATTTTAATATTTTTTTCAAAATATAACTGTTTACTTTTTTATGTTCAGCCGCGTCTACATCGATACATTTTTAAGATGCGCGTTGTTTTTGAATTTCAGCACACGAGTTGTGTCACAAACTATTACTTTTCTCAATAGAAAAAATACGATTTGATACAGAATAATAATTTAATCCTAGTTAAATATTTCGAAAAAAAAATCGATTAGAGAGTGTTAACAGTCGGTCCAAGAGGACGATAGAATGTATTTCAATCGAACAAAAAAATCAGACACGGAATAAAATCGAGAAGCATGCGAAAACTTACTTGGAAATCTAACAACTTCGTAAGACAACTGTTGCAGTCCTTCATATTCAGGCAGGTCGGCAGAGCACTAAGATAGATCACTGTCCAGTTTCTGATATCTTCACGGCGGAAATTGACACGGTGATATTCGTAAATAGTCTTCCGGCGGACGACTGAAAACAGAAAACAGTCAAGAGAGAAAATCGATACTCGACGATAACGTCGAAGAAACACTCACAGAAGATCGTACGGTCGATTATGTACGCGTCTGAAAGTCCGACTTTCACGGGATGGTGAATGTCTTTTATGTTTTCGATGACGACCGGAACGTGCTGGTACACGAACACGATATCACCGTTCTTGTGCAGGGTCGCTTGGAACGTGAAGTTCCCTTCGTCCGGCTTGTCCTGCAGCACGACCTTCTCCCACTGAACGGTGAACGCGGTGCCTGAAAACAGAATCGAACGCGCATTTTCGACCTGTCCGGCCGCACTTTCGTGAATTCCTACTGACCATTGTCGACGTATTTCACGAAACTTTCATTCGATAAACTCGTATCGAAATTGGCCATCAGCGGTGCAATGTACTGCGTGGCAGCTAACCACGAGTGGACGTACTCTCCGGTGTAGAGAAAACCGCCGGTCGCGATGGTTACGTTGCGTACCGTGTGGCCGTAGAACGGGAAGTCGAATGAGAGTTTTACAGTCTACGAATCAACACACCGTGTACTTATGGACAAGCTTATGTTAAATAGTCGAAAATATTCATCTAAGAGGGTGTCGTTTTAATTAATGACAATGCGGTCGTCACATTCGGTCACTTGATCAGAACACGTCCGCGTTGAAAGGAATCTTGTTGCAGACTTTTTAACTCTGTCTACTGGATTAATCAAAATGCAGAAATGGGACGATGTATTTTTTATTATAAAAAGGAATAACACCTGAATACAAAAAAAAAATAAAGATTTTTTTTAGAAAATACAGATTTCAGATGTATTTTTATTTTGGGCATAGACGCGTCCTGTGAGGCGAATGACGAATCAATGACTACTTAATCAGTTTTTGTTCGCGGGACTAGAAAGTTCCGACAGTGGATACATAAAAGGTTAAAACGCGTCACAGCGAGACACTGGACTCGGAGTTTTTTGTCGCCTACCACAGCTCCAAATGGTCGGTCCACTTGCGGTTCGTATTATCGAAGAAAATTATGTAATTATTCGTTTTTTTTTCTCGTCAGGAGGTTAAATCTTCCAATACTCATGTATATTGGCATTAAACGCGCCAACAATTCAAGAAAATCGAAGAATTTGGATAATCGAGATAATTGAATTTTCGAATATTAGTCCCTCAAAACTGTACATTCTAAAATTCGGACCGATCTACATAATAGAAAAAAAACGACGATTTATCTCAGACGATGAAGCTAAAAAGATGTGCTTTAATGAGTAACAAAATATTTTTTTAGTACTAATTTAGAAGACGATTGATCAGCGTATCGAATGTAATGGAAAAATATGAAACTACACTGAAAAATGACACCGATTCCATTATTCTCGTTTCGGTTTCTGTAATCGATGTACAAAATGAAACGCTCCGTACGTATCGCACATGCCGCGAACTGCACTTATATAATATCTCCAGCTGCGAAATAATCAATAAAACATTGCAAAACAATTACCGCGGCCCTCCGATGCGACTGCGACAGCAACTCGTTGACTTTAACGTCGGTGCGGTTCGTCATGTTGACCCAGAACTGATGGCTGATGCTTTTGTCGATCGTGAACGAGCTGTTGTAGTACAGGTGGGTGTCCTGCGAAGTCGTTATGTTCCTCTCGCTCAAAGTTTTGTTGAGCAGCTTCTCCTCTTCGGCGAATTTCGAAATTGATATTTCCGAATCATCGCCGCCGGTCTGATTGTTTTTCGCGACGACGCTGACGACCGCCGGAGTCGTCGTGACCGTCGTCGTCGGCATTGTAGTAGTACTGGTGGTAGTAGTAGTAGTAGCAGCAGCAGCAGCAGCAGCAGCAGTCGTCGTCGTCGTCACTGTCAAGTTAACCGACGTCTCATTCGCAGGCTTCTCCGTGACGATCGGCGTTTTCGACGTGTTTATAATCTCCGTTTTACGGATTCCGGTGCCGTTCTCGCCCAGATTATGTTTCGCCAGCAGTTCGTGCTTGTCGAGCAACGACGTCGTCACGTTCAACGCTTGCGAGGGCTTAGTCTCGAGTAGCGCGGCCGTCGCTTTCTTTTCGGTCTGCAATTTGCCATTGCTCTTGTTCGTTTCAGGCAAAGCTACCGTCGTCGAAGTGTCCCTCTTCCACAACCGGTGGATATCATCGTCGTATCCGACGAAAATCAGGTCGTCGAAATTGGACTTTGTACTCGTTAGTGGAACTGTGACATATTCGTATATGTTTTTGTCTGGAAAAAATAGAAAAACGTATGTATGGATGTCGTGGGCAAAGTCCGACTTTGGCCGACCGCCGTTAGTCAAAGTCCGAAGTAGAATCTCTACTCAGGGCTGTATACCCGCGCTCGGCCGGGTCAAAAAAGGGCGACGGTGTGGGTGTCTAATTTTAATTTTATAAATCAGGATATATATCGACTAGTCAAAGTCGGACTTTTCCGACAACATACATACACACAGACCCGACTTTTAAGTCAATGCAACCCTGTCGGGTCGCTTTGATCAGAACTTTATTGTTCGAAGAAAAAATATAATTTTACTTAATTCCTATTTCTTTTATTTTATCAAAAATATCTTGAAATGTGCGAGGACTTTTACTTGTTCATAAAGCCATAAAGACTTTTCTAACACTAGAAAGAGTGCAGAAACATGGGACAAGGGAAGTGTTACAAAGAATACAATAAAACGATTTATTTTCTGATATGGTGTTTGAAAAAAGCCATGACGATATTTTATATTCGCAAAAGAATTCAAACGGCCTATATCCGAACGACTGTCGGTGTTATTTTACTTCAGAGCGATTAAAAAAAATCCCCTGAAACAAAAACTAAATAAATGGATCTCATGTACGCGTGTGCGTCATCCATTTCAATCATAAGTATCACTGCATTGTTCTCGATATCCATCAATTTGTAAAAGGATGATGAGTCTCTGTACGATCCGGTGACACAAAGTGTGTGTATTTTCACTTTTGACTCATTCGTTCGACGATTAAAACCGGTCAAAAGTTTAACTACTGCTAAACTGTTTATTGTTTAGATTACACTCTGTTTTATCAAAGGTTAAATGATTATAATAATCGTAAACGAACACAGTTTCGGTCAAATGTTACGATTCGTATTCGTATATGAAAAAGACCAAGCCTAACACATTTTCGGGGCAGACAGGCAAGGATCTAGTATAATTTTATAACTGGTTGTTTTTATGCCTGGGATTCTGTTGGTGTGCTGTCTTATAAATTGTTATCGATCTTCAAAGAATGATTTAAAGTGAGACTACACGAGAAAGAAATATTTTGTACTACTACTTCGAGCTATCTACGATTCATAGAACATTTTTGACCAGGAAAATTATTTGCGATTTGTGGAGAGAAAAAGAAATTCATTCGTGATACTGAATTTAATGCCCGAACATATTCATTGAATTTAAACTAAAAGATACTGAATGCTACTACCAAACCATCATCAATACAGTAGTCGTAAATTTGTAGAACGAAACGATCGATACAGATTTGATAACGAACTGATATTTTCATTCACACACATACACAATGTTAAAACTATGAGACACATCATTGGAATCTGATCGCAAATTACAGTGCAGTTTGTACTACTACGTCGGGTCATTGTATTCACAATCAGGTCATTATTGTGTATGTGTGTGTGTACATAAATCTAAAATAATTTCATGCTTGGCCTGCGGAGCACGAATTTTTACAACAAATGTACACAAGGAGTTCTTAATCACGAATAATTACCTGTGTATGCATAAATGATGTGTGTGTGTGTGTGCGGTGTAACATTTTTAAAATACAGTTTTTCGTTATCGTTTTGAACAAACAAACGTCAGTACTAAACCTGTTAATTATTAATATATACACACACACACACAATCGATATTATATAAACATGTGTACTGTTAGTTTCGATGATATTGCTAATTACCCAATCACAGATGGTAATTGTAAAAAAAAACTTAATTTCTGACATTTTATACTACTATATCTAATTTAAAAATAAAAGCAAAACTGGAGGAGAATATATTTAGAAAACGTGGAAAAATAATGAAAAACAGAAATCATTGAACATGTTTCAAACACTGAATCATTTTATAGATGTGCAGAAAAATATGTAATACGAAATAATGAAAAAATAATTACAGAACTGGAAGGTAGAAGAGAAATAGTGAAATTTAGTCTAGTAGTACATGGATGTGGGGTAGTAAGTGGGATGAGTATGACAAATCAATTCGTATGTTAATTTAAAAGAAAATAACGAACGACCAGTCATAAAATGGAAATGTTTGGAGGAGTTAAGAAATGAATATGCAATCTGTAAGTGTTTTAATTCAAGTGATATGAATAGCGACGAGGAAGACGATGATCCTGATAGACCATCGATAGCAAAACTTGTTTGGGAAACCTGGAAGAGAAATTGTTTTTAGATCTATTTTGCACCTTAACGTATTGAAGATGACACTGTCGCCATCGAAATACGCATAAGCAACAAGCAAAAATGATCAATAATGACTTATTGGTCAACCTCTTAGTCGAGAAATTATTTTATGGTTTGTGGGACGAAAAAGAATTCATTTGTAAGATATGTAAACGTAAATAAGCACCAGGAACAAATCAAATAAATAAACGACTACTACTTATTTGTATAGTAAATGAATTTAAACTAACACCTTTATCTTGCATACGATTTTTTGTTGTATAATAATAGCCTTTTATGAAAGGTACAAGTAACCTTCGATTAAACATTTTTATTGCTGACAGAATATTAAATATTATGCGATTGAATTCGACAACAACAATAATTGCAATAATAACAATATTAACTGTTTACTCTTCTCTCTCTCTCTCTTTCTATATGTGTGTGTGTATATATATATATGTATGTATATATATATGTATGTATATATATGTATGTATATATATGTATGTATGTATATATATATATATATATATATATATATATATATATATATATATATATATATATATATATATATATATATATATGCATACTTGTAAAAAAATTGTAAAGACAATGACGTTGGATTGACATAAACAGAAATAATGTAATCGCTGCGGTCGCCAATTTTGAAGAAAAATTGCGACGATTTAGCATCTCGATGAACGAAAGCAAGAAGTGCTGTACAATGTCATTGCATATTGCAGTAATTCTAAACATTTTCGATCGAAACATCTGTCAGGGGATCGGCCTGGTTCTCGGGTATCGTTTAAGACTGTCATAGAGGTTAAAAATTAAGGGGTTGGGTGTTTGTTTCCCATAAAGAGTTGATATTTTTCGAATTTGCAACTAAAAAAAAGTGTGAGTAGAATCGTTTGTCTGATTTTTGCTCGGATTATACATGTATTTTTTCTACTCCGTACGAACAATCATGATGATGTTGATAAAAATATATTTAATATTATAAACACGGATTTTCTACGCCGTAGAACTCTGGAAATGATGAAATCCGCATTAGAAACAATCAAAAACGATCAATGATGATTTATGGAACATTTTTTGATCAGAAAAAAATAGTGGTTGTGGGAGAAAAAGAATTCATTTGTGGATGGAAATAAAAACACTGGGTTTGAATTTTTTTCAATTACTTATTTTCAGATTCATTCTTGCAATTCGGTCATGTATTTCTACAACGTATGCACATGTACTTTCTCTTATTATTCTGTAATAACATAACTATTATATTCCTCAATGACCAGAAACACATCTCTTCGTATCAAATACATATTCAGGTATATGTACAGACATTTATTTTAAAGATTTTCAATCAAACCGAATGCTTTTCTGCGATCGACCTGTAAATATTACCGATTATAATGGATCTGCGATGAGGAAACTTTATCGGTTTAAAATATGTACAAACGAGACAAATCAGCGGCCGACTGCTGTCGAATGAAATTTAAAAGACCGACGACACAAAAAAACGCACGCTTTTCAAGGCTACAACGTATTTGACGCGCGTGTTGATTTTCAACAGCCACGCGAACGCACACTTTTTTTATTTTTCTTACCGTGTCGCTCATTCCGTTGCGGAATTGATCGACTGTGAATTGTTACTTGACACGAACGTACTCTGGAAATTCCGACAATGAAATGTTTAAGGGGTCTACTAGAGCGCTCGAAAAATGATAATTTTTAAGAATTTGTTCTAAAGAGAAGAAAAATGCTGATTTTATGAGGTTTTCTGCATTTTATTGAACATCTATGTTTGAGATTACGAAACAGTTGTTGATTTTAATTTTTTTTAAAAAAAAAAACAAAATGACACCGGGCTGTGAAACTCCGAACACTAAAAAAAACTTTCTTCTGGCAACGTTATGGCCTTTTTAAATTCAAAATGGACATTTTACTTTTTTGTGTTGTCAGATCCCTTAAAAAATTGAAAATAAAGGTTAAAGGTTTTCTCTATGTGCTGGCCGCTACTTAAACGCTTATAACGTAGGTACCTTCTCGAATTTAAAATTTTTCTTGGAAATGCAGATTCTTGAAATATAAAAGAAACGAAAAATCAAAACAAAAATCGATTGCTCGAAATTTCTAGACCGCAAACTACCCTTAAGTTGTGATTTCTTGGAGTGACAAACAGTTGAAAATAACTGTTCTAAAACGTAACGTCGAAAAACACACAGACTCGACATAGTATGTCTGTTCGATATGTACACTGAACTTACTCGCGATTTTCGTCGAACAGTTCAGAGTAAGTTCAGAACACGTGATTTGTACTCTGAAGTTACTCTATCTTTTTGTTAGAGTGACGCGAGCATCATTGTCTAACTCGAGTGTCTTTATCTATTATTATCGCTATCGAATAAACAAATCACCTGAACTTGACAGTATTCATATGAACCTTACTTACTCTGTTGTTCGATAAAAACAAGTTCAGAGTAAAGTCATGAAATCCAAGAGTCAGTTCAGAATAAGTTCAGTGTACATAACGAACAGACCTAGTGTTTCGACGGCGAACAAGAAAAACGAAATAAAAATAAAACTCGAACCCCGTCCAAATCCAACTGTATCCGTTGTAACGTTCGCAAGTCTGTCGTCCCTACTTCCGCAATTCAACGACAACAGCACATATTCACTTATTTAATAAACCCACACAACAATACCGATTGCAGTTCTGCCGTCGTCGATGATCGTCACGTCGTGTGGAGAGTCGGTGTGTATAGGTATTTGACCCTCACTACACAGATACATCGGAAGTGGTTTCCTGAGTCTGTGCCGTGATGCGTGAGTCATGGGTTGGTAACGCGGTTCGTCGCCGTGCATAAATTTACAATTTTAATACGGGGAGCAGCGGCGGACAGAAACGGATCGATTATGACGGTGTTTGTTCGATTGATTTTTTTTTTTTTTTGAAAAACGCACACACACTAACGACAGTTGTTGCATTAGAAAATCTATAGTAGATTCGTTTACGAGATCGGCACGAAACTCCTGTATGTTCGTTCGTGTGGAAATATTTACATGTTTTTCACATATATTACATACATTTTTTCTGTACTTTTGAAGATGATGGCGTCGCCATCAAAATGCGCATAGACAACAACGAAAAATGATCAACAGTAATCCATTGAACATTTTCGACTAGAGGTTTTTATGGCGTACCTCTTATATTGAAAGCCTCCATAATAAATAGGTGTACGTGAAAATGATCACATGAAAAATTATCGCTCGCCATTGTTTTAATCGACGTCACCGCTGTGCGTACAGTACAATTCGTACGATGAATGATACAATTCTATACAAATGATACAATTCGTATTGTTTAAAAAAATACAAAATAACAATAATTCACGCGAGCTACGTGTTTCGCGTTTGCACGTGCATAATAATTATTTTTATCCGATGATTGTGCTAATAAAAATTTGCTTTCTATTCATATTCAATTTGCGTACCAGTTGACGTTAAATGATATTGTAATATTTAATTATGTACATATAAATTTATGTACACCTCCATTATATATATATATATATATATGAAAGTGGTAGGGTGAAAAACATGCATTCCGGTAATAATATGCGTATATTAGTAAATATTGATGTATTTTATGTATTATACAAAGTTGTAATTCCCTCTCTCTCTCTCTCTTAACGTTTTCACGGGTATTGAAAAAAGTCTTAATAAAGTTATAATAATAATAGCCATAAATATCAACAGCAAAAGTGAACATCCATGCAACACAAGAGAATCGGCGGCAACCGTCGAAAGAATAAATGTGTGCAGCCATCATACTTCGATTAACCATGGACAGGACAGGTTTTATAAATTATTAGATTGTCAATTATATCTTTTTTTTTATTTTCAAATAACAAATAGGTATACAAAGAAACGGATATATAAAGTAATATATAAATCTATTATCATAAAAGGCAAATTCAAAATTTAACGTACAGAAAAGTCGCATTCGTGCCATAAGACACCGAGCGTCGTGAAGACGTGTAAAATTAAAAAGGATATTTTTCGCATAACAGGTTAGTCTGCACACGTCTTTGTGTAGTAACGACTGGTGAAGCAACATTGCTAATTACTCATCCTTATACTGTTACAAAACTATACTGACTAAACAATTCAAATCGGAGGAAAATAATATAAGATATAAAAGGTTTCATAAACGTTTTTTTCCTCCTTGAAATAATAATAAAATAACCATCGAATTACTTTATCAATGAATCATCTTCTTATTGAAATTTGAACAAATATCAAAATATACATACATATACCCGAGTTCTTTTTACTACAGCTGCGTCATTATTAACCACATTTATTTCATGATAATTTGTACATATAAATATACTTATCGCGAAGTGATTTTATCAGCGGATTGCTGTAAATGTATCTTTGTTTAAATATTAAGAAAGTATTCTTGTTTGGTGTTGCGGGTATCGTACGACTGCAACAACGAAATTTTATAATAGCCACGAGATGATTCCTGATTATTCTTTGAACTATCAATTTCTATTTTATCCACAATATTCTGGAGCGATCAGACCAGATGGTAGTGTGAAGAAGAGTGCCACAAATTACCCTACCGAAATTCGTTAACCAGAATTTAAAGGCCTGGCTTGTCATAATGAAATATAACGCGCATTCTTCATGACAATACTAGCCGTTCTGCATCGAAATTAGTTTTTAGATAGTCAATTTGTGATCGGTACTAATCCACAAACAAGAGTTTGGTTATCGAACAAGATTTTATAGTGGATGGTTCTAGGTCAATCTCTCCAGATACAGATTATCACTTTATTTAGCTGTAAAGCAACTTTTAATTACATGAATCGCTGTTCATTTCGCTTTCCCATGATCTTTAAGTTATTGTAGATAAATCGTTTTTCATCACCGGTCACTAATTCTATTAAAAAATAATTGTTCTGGTTACGTTTGAGGGACAAACTACAAGTAAAATTTCAACTGAATAAAAATATATCAGTCAGTGTATGCGGCGCCCAAACGTAAGTTTTTCTAAATGCCTGCAATATTCCTAGCAATAGGACGCAGTTCATTTTGAATCAACTTCATGATTTTGTTATCATCGGTCTTTGAAAGTTTTCCAGATCGGGGAACATGATTTTTTAGAATGTAGAAAAATGTTACTCCATTGAATGCTAATTAATGAAAGTACAAGCTTTATATTTCCATTGAGATCAAAAATAGAAAATGTGTATGTATGTATGTGTATATATATATATATATATATATATAAATAAGTAAATTTTCTGACGCATTTTATCCATTCGCATTGTTTTATCAAACGAATGCAGTTTTTTGCAAAATTTACAAATGTGTTCAATTCAGCAAGATTTGAAAATGATATTGATATGTACGCTGTTTTTTTTTCTTATGTATCGCACACTGGCTGATGAGAAATGAAAGAAAATCGCATTCATTGTGGTTAGAGACCTACATAAACGTAGATATCTCGCCAATCTCTCTTCATCTCTAATCTCTACTCGAATGATAATTGCACTGACGTCTAGACAAAGCAATGAAATATGATACTCTTTCTGTATACAATTCGATAAAAAAAGACTATCTCTGTTTCGTTTCGACAGAACGAAAAAACAACGTTTCAATAGAAAAGAATAGAATTATATAGAATGAAAATCGAAATGACTGTTCAAAACTGATCGAGGAAGAAATCAATCGTTAAAACGAACTGTTTGGAATCATGCGACGAGATTCGATCATCCGACGGCGCTTCACATGAAGTAGACAGCAACTCACCAGTTGACTCCACGTTCGAAATTAAACGTGATGTCTGAAAGCGATCTTAGAGAAACATCCCGTACATATCTATGAAACGTTGCTTTTAATCTGTATTGTTTTGTACGTTTTAACAACGTCAAGGCCGCAGATACTGCGGTGGCCACGACCCCACATCCACAGTTCGCATACCTTACGACTAGATTGTTGGAAATGCTATTGACACCGAACGCAAGTTGACCTACTATACTATTTTTTTTTTACAATCAATACACAAAATCTGCATATACACAGACACACACAACGTTCGTTCATTGTTGTAATACAACAACTGAATTCAGACACAAAATTCAACATTTTAATTATCAAACATGTAACAACGATCTTGAGTTTTGTAATTATTCTTTTCAATGGCCGTTTAAAAAACGTGTAAAAATCTTATACACACCAGGCTATATTTACATTACTATAGACTAAAAGACAGTACGGTGTAGCAACAATTTCTATTTCATTGAAAAGCAAATACAAACACTTCTGAAAAATGTTAAATGCAAAATAATTATTCAACGTGTTTATAATTATTTGCAGGAATGCATCGTTGACATATAACAAGACTTGTACGGCTGACAGGTTGATACAGATTTAATATTTTCAACATTCGGATAAGCATCAGTTATATTTTCCGCGTATAGCGTGTTCAAAAAGCAACACAACTCATTTATAATGTATGTGCATATTAAAATCAATTGATTTTTTTCAGATTCACGAACATGTAAGGTCAGAATGGTGTTAACTTTCCGCGAAACGTTCTTCGTTGTCGTAAACTACATTAGAGATCGAAGTTATACAAGGGAAGAAATTGGACAGCAATATGGTGAAGGAAAATACTCCTCCGAAATAATCCAACATACATCTTTATGACAAGTTACAAAAAAAATATTCAGTTTCATATGCATCGAGAAACGGAAACCAAAAGTTCTCGATAAAAACAAACTGTGTACTTTAATTCGTTTATAATCAGTCGTTTAAAGAAATCTGTAAGAATTTTTTTGAAAAGCGGAATTTCTGTGGGCTCGACCTAAAAATCATCGACAATATTTTCATGTAAAATAAGTACCGCAAGTGAATTACTGCCCTGAGATCCTGGCAGTCATCGTGACAAAAATGAATGGCATGATTTCGAGACAATTAGAGTGCGGCCCTTATTTTCCATGGACACATTTTCAATGCTTTCCTCCTCAAATGCCGTTTAAGCCGAATGTAATGATTTATGGAATAAATGACTCCCGATGACGGAGAGCACAAGATAGATTAATAAATAACGGGACCAAAATCCGAACAAGACAACAATTCACAATGTTTGTGATTTAATAATAAAAAATGGATTTCGTTTGGTTCACATTTCTTTTCGAACATCCTATACAATGAATCTACGCCGCGCAGTGGAAGAAGCAGATTAAATCCAGTCACATTTCGTAGAATAACTGGTATATATAAACAGTGGTCTAGTGTTGTTGTCTTTATAAAACTTGGGAAACCCAACAGGCAAGAATTCACATGTTGCAATGAAAAAACATCGTACTCTAAATAAAATCATAAACATGTATTTATTGAGCGACATAAGTCAGATGTGGAACTTGAAACATCTTTATGTACGTTCCAATAAATCGATAAGAAAATAAATGGAAAAACAGTCCGAAGATTGTTAAATCTATGTTTATTGAATTGTTTCAAACGTAAAAATGGAACGATGTAATTTTTATTATGAAAAGGAATAACGTTTGAAACACAAATAAGTAAAATATATTTTTTTTTAACAAAATGTAAAATATTATTCGAACAGGTGAACCAATGCAAGGAAATGGTTTCAATCATACGAAAAATCATTAAACAACCTCTCAATAGAAGAGACTTCGAAAATTTGATAAAAGAATGTTAGAAGAAAATATATACTCATTAGTACACTTCGTTAGACATTTAATTAAGCATACATTGATATTTTACATACTTTCCACTTTTCTTCTTTCTTGCCCTTGCTACGTCTGTGTATTTGCATGCGTATCGTCCGACATTCATCAGAACTGAACGTCGTCACTGTGTTACACATTCATCTCTATTCGTTTGCATGACACGTGATCAATATTTCCATACAAGCCCGAATATGATTCTGTGCGCATATGGACGAATCGATTTCAATGAAATGTAATGTGAATGAATTATGATTCGGACTGATTGCATTCATCCTACGAAACAATTAAGTGGAATTGTATTTTGTACACTATTGTTCAACGCGCTGCTTTGTCGGAAATGGAGATTTTCAGATATAGATATGTATGTATATATATATATATATATATATATATATATATATATATATATATATATATATATATATAAAGTTGTAAAAAAATAACACTGTGTTATAAAATTGAACCAATCATAACTCTGTTTTAAATTAAAATACTTTTTCGTCGTTTTATGATTTTAAAAACATTATATATTTTGGTCGGGCAGTTAGCGTAACCTCACAAAACAACAATGAACAAGATGGTGTCCGAATTATTTTCCATAAAAATGTACGGGTAAATATTTGGAGTAAGTTATCATTTATTTAAAAAAAATATATATTTAAATTTGAAGCAGTTTTTATTTTTTAATTAATTATATAATCCCAATTATTATCAGACCCTAATGTTTTTTTTTTGATTTATTATCAATAAATGACAAAAACATTTCTGATCAAAAATATTCAATAAATAAGATTGATACTTATGTACATTTCAACGATGATGTAATCATCATCAGAGGATCCAGGTACAGAAAAATCTTTGCGTGGAAGGTAAATTTTATATTTCGGAAGTGTTGGGTTAGTTGGTTACTTTATCTATAATTATGATCGTTTGTATAAGATTTTTGACAGTTTTTAAACGATTAATTAAATGCATACGCTGAAAATAGTAAATAAGAACTTAATGTAAGGATTGTTAAATATTAATTGACGTATAACGAATGGCACATCTAAATTCAATAATTGTTATAATACAGTCAAAATTTTATAAATAAAAAAACGGATTTTCATTCATTACATTTTCTTAGAAAATAAATGTTTTTAAATACAAACAAAACCATTGAAAAAAAACTTTACTTGACGAATTCCCATCGCTCGTTCGACAAAGTATACAATAAATGCGAATGCGTGTAGACGAACTGTCGGTCACCGTTAGATCTTAAGAAGGAAATAATTGTTACGATCTGCAACGTCTCTGCGTTACTGGATGATTGAAAGCGATTTCCGGATAGATTATAACGGCAATGACTACACCGCCGAACGGATCTAAACTGTTCGATTTGTAACAATCCAATTCTCTGATACTGTGCCCAATAAATCATTTTTGATTGTTACCTATGCGTATTTCGATGGCGATGACACCATCCTCAGATTGTCGAGGTACAGAAAAATCTTTCAAAATTATACACACTATGTTTGAAACAAGGTAGACTCTTCTGCAACTCAGTACTCTGAAGATGATGCAATCGTCATAGAAATGAACACATGCAGCAATAAAAATGATCGATGATTTAGCGAAAACGTTCAATCAGACATCTTTTTAGGTGAACAAACAGCTCATCTGTGATGAAACATTTTTGTTTACAAAGAGATCGTAAAGATGCCGAGTCTAACAACAGTTTAAAGATATAGAATGAAAAAGCGGATTCGATACATACGACAAGAACTGGTATTCCTTGATAAAAATTCAATCAACTGACCGATCTTTACGAATGAACTTGAGAAATGTATAATGTAAAATAGATCTTTCCTTAAACCGTGTCGTTACATTCTTTTTATTCGAAACTGTTGATCATTCGAAATCAAACAAATAATTTTTTTTTCAAAATATCTAATGGGTGTGTCGGTTGAAACGGTTTTATCGAAATTTAATTTCGTCACAATCGAACCCTGTCTGTCTGTATGAGTGACTGAGCATTGACATTCTGCAGATGACGATATCGCCATTGGAAACCGTATAAGCAACAATCAAAATAACGACTTATTTAACATTTCTAACAAGAATTTGTTTGTGGGATGAAAAAAGAATTCATATATGAACGTGAATTGAGACACAGCGTCAGAATTGCACTGTGATTGTTTGTATTTTCAATAGTTTAATCAACATTTTGCTATTGATTTACTTTATACATATATATATATATATATATATATATATATATATATATATATATATATATATATATACATATATATATATATATATATATATATATATATATATATATATATATATATATATACACACATACATACATAAACGAACAACATTTTATTCGATAAACAAAGCTAAAACAAAACTCTTTTTGTTCTATTGTGGTGTTTGTTAGTGTCATGAAATTATGTTGACAAAAACAAATTCTCCTACATTACAATTATTTGTACAAATTAATAGTACATATTTATAATTATACACACACTTTCATAATTAAAACAGCATGTCTTGAATGCCGTTTAAAATCAGAAATAAGTAACACAAAATCTAGAGATAGATATTCTGTACCCTGTGTACATGAAAAGATGCAATTACCCATGTTGTGGTCAATATGATATATTCTTGACGGCGGATTCTCATCGCACAGAATATTCGGTGATTGTCATCTTCACCGATTTTCCACGTTACGAATACCGTCGTCACCAGTCCGATTCGAACTTGGACTGATCATCAGTGACTTATGCACTTTCCCTATTCCATTGAAAGTTATCAAAAAAAAAAATATGACAACATTTCGACGTCGATGTGTAACAAAAGCGAGTTTACGTCGCGTCCGTGCGATCGGGCCGCGACACGACACGCCACCGAGGACAAAAACATGCTCATGCAGACGTGCACACTTACCCTGATATGTTTGCGCTTCGATTTGATGCGAAATTAACGAAAATACAACCCAGAAATTTGTGCACAATAACCACAATCTCGCCATTTTTCTTACACTGAAGTCACTGAATCCCATGTGACGTCAAAATGATATGCCACTACACTGAAGTTCAATTATCAATGGTCCGACATCATGACTGACGGTCGTGTGCCTGCGTTTCAGAATGTTATTGTCGTTGCTTTGTGTCGAAATCTCGCGAATGACAAAATCTCCGCTTATCAGTACGAAACAGTAGCTTGATTGATATTTAGTTGTTTTATATAAAATCGACTGTTTTGATTTTGATTTCCTTTATTTATATCAAAAACTACACACGATTGTTTTTATTCAGAATGACGTCACGTCCAGTTATTAACAAATCTGTTAATCGTGTGAAAACATCATCCACGATTATCGTTTACAGGTTACACAGTACTGATTTCAACACTTTTCAATTATCAAACAAGAGAAATGTTTCATCTACTACATGAGATTCGAAGTGATTCACTTCTAGATTTATGTTATTTGGAATACTAGTGACACCTGTTAGATAAACGTTGATTTCATGTAGATAAACACCTAGATTAAGTACAAACAGTGTCCGGTAATGTTTATTGTATAGTCGATTATGATTATTGTTGATTTTTTTTATTCGCAAATAAATTTACACTTAACACTAGGGTACTGTGAACATCATAGTACCTAATAAAAACCAAATAGTATATAGTTCAAAGCGACACGTTAGCTATCATCTATATGACTACATTCGTACTATATTTATTTAGTAGTCGAGAAAAGAACCAGTGATCATACGAATTTTTATTTCAACTGATTTGAACAGTAGAAATTGTGAATATATTAGATTCTTTTTCAGTAGTCATTTTGGAATATTCTTTTTCTACTTTTAACAACGGCGTACTAATGAAATGAGGGCAAATCGATTGGTCTTGGGTGTCAACAAAGAAGAGGGACCATAGCGAGTCATTAAATATAATGTGAGGGAACGGATGCACTTGTACGGAAAGAAAAAAGCTTACAGAAAGAATACCAGTAGAGATAATATAGGGTGTTTGGCTAATATTACCAGATGAAGTAAAAACGGTTATGTTTGAAGGTCTTTGCCACTTTTATCGAGAACTGGATATTTTACTCGAGACAAAGAATCAAATTCTATCATGAAATGCTCTTGTTTCAGCCGAGTCAGGAGCACAATCTACATGTTCGTCCTTCACCTTTGGAACGAACCTTGGTATTCGACTCGTCCACATTTTGTTCGCAGATTCGAATCGTTTCTAGACGATTGTAAGAATTCTGTGCTCGTTACAAGCACAGTTAAAATGGAGTCTCGTAATTAACTTTTTACTCTGAAATGAATATCAGTCGATCGGTTCTCGAATGATATTTGAAACAGTAGCGATGCACGTCGTTTATACGACTGTTATGTAAAAAGGGAGTCGAACGCATTTCGGATACATTTCAAAGTCATGCGTTCATCCAAAAAGCTCGCCGAGAGTCCATTCTACATGTTGTGGAATACTTAACCTCACTTTAGCATATTTAAACATTTACGATGATGACACCTCTGGATGACTTCATCTATCTAATCAATCAAGTGCTGTTGGGGGAAGAGCCTGTAAGCTCGGAGTACGCCGTTTTCCCGCGCCGCGAGCTCACAGTTCTTTTTCCTTTGCAGACTATCGAAGATTTCATCCTTCTGATCGGTACTCTAGTCGCTTTCGTTGCTTTCATTTTGTGGTGCTGCTGTCCGGCGACGCCGAGGGAAACGCAATCGCCGCCGCAATACGAATATCAACAGTACAGCAGGAATCATCATATACGTAACCGTTCGAACAGGCAGCATCCCCATTATTATTAATTTAAAAAAAGCCTCACACGCACATACACAAAAAAAAAACAGTATCGTCTGACAAATGCTATTCCGTCACTGAAATTCGAGTCGATCGTAGCACAGAAATACTGTTTTCATATTTCGTTGTTTTTATCTGAGATCTGATTGATTTCATCATGTTTGAATGTATATTGCCGTAAATTCAAAACCGATGCACAAAAATGACTGTAAAAAGTGATCATTCAATTCCTAGTCATTAAGAATATTTATTGAAATAAATTTTTAATACTAAAAAAAAAACTTCTGTAATTGAAAACGTATATTTGAATAGTGTCTATATTGTGAAGTAAGTTTAAACGATATAATTTTACAAAATCGCTGTGATTGATTATATGTTATTGGGAAAACCGTGGCAGATCTCATATATAATAGTAGTTAACTAAATGGAAAAATCGTAAAAAAAATAAAATTTAAAAAAGAAATATTTTGATCGTATCGTGTAATAGTTACAACTAAATTAAGTAATACCCAAACTGTATTTTTGTAACTTTGTCGAATATGCTACAAGAGTATTAACAAAAAAAAAAAAAACAGGACCGACAAGACTGCAGACCTATATAAACGAACAAGAGCTCGAACAACCGAATCGAGGAACAATGATCGAGAACTTGTTATTGCTGATGATGTGCGTTGAGGTCTTTATGTGTGTCCTCAACGTTTTCAAACTGTTTATCATAATGTCGTATTTCCCCCTCCTGGTATTATTTTTGATCATAATGTAGTCGTTCCCATCTATGTTTATACGATTTCGTGAATACGTACATTAAATCATGTTTTATTTTTAACGACAGTGTGTTTTATTTGTTATTCCAATAAAGATATACTTTAAAAACGACCGTCGGTGTTTTCATTCGGCGAACTCGTCACGTGTCCGGCGCTGTCGACCGCGCAACGGAGATCGAAGACCGGCTGAGGAATCGAAACGAGTACGAGCGAAAGGTAAAACGACCCGATAGAGACGTACCCCCCTCTTTTAAAACGTACCGTCACGTCGAGGCGTCCCGTATAAGTGCGATGTACGTACATTTCATCGAAACCGGTCGGATATCTCGTCGATAAATCGATCTGACGCTTATGTTCGCTCTTGTGTGCGAGTCTGATTTCACGACCGGACGTCCTAGCGTTCACGTTCAGGCCACGCAATGCTTCGAGTGCAAGCACGAGTCTATTCTCTTTAAGCTTATCGAACAACTCGGTCTCTTTATTTTCTTCCTATTATTAAAACAAAACTCTGTTCAGTTATTGAAAGACCGGTACTACATACGATAAACATTCTCTGCTTTCATTTACTGAACTGAAACGTCTACTTTATATTTAAAATATTCAAACCTAACCTCAAAATATTAAACTCGCCGTTTTCCCGCAAATAAGTTTCAAATTATGTGTTTAAATGTCGGTCGTTTTAATTTCTAAATGTGTTGCACGAGTAATAAAAATATTTATTAATTTTACAGACAGTAAAAATCCTTTTATAACCTCAACCATTATATATATATATATATATATATATATATATATATATATGCATGCATGTATATATATCACGGAACTTACTTCTTTTTTGTCATCGTAGAGCGCGTTGCTTTGAAAATCTGTAAGGAAAGATACCCAATTTATGTGCTCGTTCGTGAGGGTGGATATAACTTGTCTGTTGATAGCCAACGGTTTCGTCCCGTTATTCAACAAATCTTTAGAAATTTCAATCCACATCTCTCCAATTTTTAAACATAAGAAGTTCCGGGCTGTGAGTAACGTAATCTATGAAAATAGCATCGAAATGGGTTAATTGTTAGGGGAAAGGCTGAACTGCACTCGTTGAGGAAATTTCGAAAACATTGAATATTGAGAACAGTCAACCAAATTCAACCGATCGATTCGTTCGGGGTATTCTTTGATTAAATTCATAAGAACCAATGATAGTATCGGAATCTCCTCAACGACTGATCTAAGAACTCCGTACTTTCTCTCGGAGCGACAAGTTCGTGAAGCTGAACAGATCGTGATACTCGTCGGTGATCTTCAAAGTCTTCTGATGGTACGTGATGAGAGCTTGCAAAATCGCATACACCTTCGGCCTGCAGCTGCCGATCAAATCGAACGATCCTGGCGACGTGTAAGTGTTTTTGATGGAGACGAATGTTTCAATGTACTGTTCGTTGGTCAGCAGCGGTTGTTCAATGTCTGCACATTTATTCGTAAACGTACTATTTTTCTATTAAATCTCGCTCGTATGCATGTTTCGTGTACCTTTAACGCATCCGTCTTCGGTCTGTTTAACTTTCATTCTTGTGTTTTCGTAGTCGAATAATTTTATGAGAAGCGGTATGATAGATACGCCGTTCTCGCCCCGCCACGTTATTAGATGCGGCATACAAAAATCGTACAAGCACACATCACTCAAGGCTCCCAGATAGATGATACTCACAGGAAATGAATTTTTCTAAATAAATACGAAGAAAAAAATAAACGCTTTTTCGAAAGTTTCTCAAATCATCCGAGTATAAGAGAACATATAGATATTTAACTTCAGTTTAATCCTTTGATTATTGCCTACTATATACTGATTTAATTATAATGCTAAAATGGAACAATGCACAATTTTCATTGTGAAAAAAATAACCTGCGATGAAAACACAAGAAAAAGATAAAATAGATCTTTTTTACAAAATGTAAATGCTTTGTCAGAATGAACGATGAGTCATTGATTATTTATTAATATCAGCCTCTGTTTATCGAACTTGCAAGTCCCGACAGTACATAAAGTGTTAAATAACTCTAAAAAAATATCATATTCGGTGGAACTCCAAGAACTCGAACCGACTTACCTGAATAATATCAAGTACTAGATAAATGCCACTCTTCTGTACGAACGCGGCGAGACTTTTTTCAAAATCGACAATGGACTTCCAAAGAAAGCCACACGCGGCAATCAACAACCTTTCATCTGTCATCGTGTCATTCGATCGAGGCTTCAGAGTTCTGCTCAAGTATTTAACGACGAGCTCGTTCGCTCTATTGCAGTACTCGTTTTGGAAGTGTTCGTCGTCGGCGAATAAAGCTTCTAACATATAGAAGACGTAAGTCATTATACGTTGATGAGCGAGCGTTAAGTGAGACTGACTGTCGAGAAAATGGTTGCACAGAACTGAAACGGACATCGAACTGTTGTTTTAAATAATAATGGCATCTGATGATGAATTTTATTTCGAAAATATTTAAATTCGACCCAGAATTTTTGTTTGCAGGAAACAATGCTAAAAATTAAAACTGGCAAAGAGAAATTATTCTATTTTTAAGAAAAGTCAAATCAATTTATTATGTGATTAATGCACGTTATGACCTCTAATCAAATTCGGGCGATTCGTCGACGTGTAAAACTCACGCAATAAAGTAGAGGTCGTGTTCGATTGTTTCATATTTTCTAGCAGCGACTTATTTTCACAGATTATATTCGAGCAGAGGGTTTTTATGACACTGTACAGTATTTCAATATCGAACGGCTCTAAGATAAATCGTTCAACCAACAGTAGTAATCTGGAAGTAACGTCAAGAGTTTTATATTTGTTGTTTCGATTTTTTCCAGTGCGAGCGACCGTGCTGATTTTCTTCTCAGAGATAATTACTCATTAACTTATGTCTAAAAAAGTAATGTAAAAAGTGGTCTTATCGGTTCCGTCAACGAGTCCAGATATTATAGTATCTGTATATCGATGCTAAGACGAAAATCGCACAAGTACTCCTTTATATGAAATAATCGACGAGAAATGTAGAGGTTTACGGATTCGATGCAAAGCACGTTTTCGGAAAGCGTCGCTGTATACGATTCAAGCGATTAAAAATACAACAAGAGCTAGAACACAATCTCTCTCTCGAAAATATACCTTGCGAGACCTTTTTCTTCGACGAATTCGTCAGGAAACGAAGGTAGAATTAAACTCAGTGTTCGTAGCGCAGAAACGAGCAAGTCTAAATACTGCGCATTCGACCATTTCAACTTTACCGGTTCTAACAGTGGGTTGACGAGTATTAAAAGTCCACGCATCAGCTCCCTCTCCTTTCCGATCTGTGTCGATAGAACAGTACGTCGATGAAAACGTTAAACAGGCGTTTCGAATTTTCAACGATTTCGTTGACATCGTTTGACGAACCTTAATCCCTGCCTCTTCTTTAAGACAGAAACACACCCCCAACTGTAACATCTTTTTGAACTGAAGATACTCATTCGAAGCGACGACCGTGATATTCGAATCTTGGTCGGTGTATCCGAGCTCGTTCACCACGCTCAGAGCGATTATGTCTGGAAAGGGGATCGGAATCGTTACGTGTTCGATGTCGTCGACGCCGTGCGCGTTTTACCGTCGGCGAGGTTCGATTCGACGATGTGCGGATTGTCGAATACCAAAAAGAGCATCAAGAGCAATCCGAGTATGCCGTTGCGAAATTTCTCTTGAGACTTGAACATGCATGTCACTCTCAGAATGTAGCGGAAGCATCTGAGACATTCGTCGAATGTGCGAGAAAACCGTCTCGTTTATTTTGACTGATGTTGGTTTACCTCATCGTGTCCAGGGAAGGCGCTTCGATGGTCGCGAGTTGATCGGGGGATAACTGTTTCAAACCTCTCATGATATCCCACAAGAATATGATTGTCTGGTCGCACACTTTGAGCGACACGTCCGTCGTGATATCTCTACGGAATAACGTGTAAACGTCTTCGTCCAGATTGATAATTATGTAAATTAAAACGTTGTCGATTATGCCGATCGTTGCTAATTTTTGACCTGAGAGGAAAAATCAACACGATATATATATATATATATATATATATATATATATATATATATATATATACGTCGTAGGCAAAATCTCACGACCAGGCAAAGTCCGTCTTTGCCCGGCCGCCGCCAGTCAACGTCCGAAGTAGAACCTCTACTCGGGGCTGCATACCTGCGCTTGGCCGGGTCAAAAAAGGGTGTGGGCGAAGGTAATCTAATTTTAATTTTATAAATCAGGATATATATTGACTAGTCAAAGTCGGACTTTGCCGACAACATATATATATATATATATATATATATATATATATATATATATATATATATATATATATATATATATATATATATATATATATATATATATATATATATATTCAGTATGGAATTCCTAAGGTTCTAGAAACATGCTTTCGAACACGACACACTTCCTTACAAACTTTAGGCGAGAATTTCGTCAGCATGATGGCTATATTTATGACTTCGGCGAATATAAACGGCGGCACGAATTCCGTAAGTAAGGCGATGATTTCAGGCAAAGTGCTCTCCTCCAACGCCTTCGCGGACATCGCCAGCGTAACTCTACCGGCCTCGCCGAGGTTCCTCTTATCGAGGAGACATTCTAGCGACGATATAATTATAAGTTTGACGTCGGCATTGTCGCAAGACTGCAGCAATAATCCTGAAGGAATCGATTCGTACAGAACGAGATGCAAAGAGAAGAGGAAGAAACTACAGTGATTACCTAATGAGGTGTAGTACTCCTTTAAGTCAGTAATACGCAATGTTACGTCGGATGTTCGTATTAACAGGGGCGGGATTCCACACAGGATCAGTAGATTTTTTACGGGCTGTCTGTATGCCGGAACGGCATCGAAACGTTCGAGCAGCAATTCGAGGCAGTGCATGAGTGGTATTAAATCAGCGATGTTCGGTGGAAATGAATTAAGGATAAGACCGGAGATGAATTCGTGCTTAATAATTTGACGAAGCACGCCTTTCAATTTTTTTCCGCTACTGTTATCCGGTTAGAATTCTTGCAGCCACTCTCGAGTTCTTCGGGTAGATGGCTTGAACCTCGTTATATATATATATATATATATATATATATATAAAGGGGTTCAAGCCATCTACATGATGAACTCGAGAGTGGCCGCAAGAATTCTAACGGAACGATAACGAATAACAGACGCACGGGAATGTATGGTGATAGTTTATTCGTCAAACATATTTGTATTTTTTTTTTCACCCGACTGTCATTCAGTGAACCTCCGAGGAGGAGAGGGCTCCAGTGGAACTTTCGACTTCTAAAAAAGGATACGTATCCGTTTTTCGACACGGCCAAATATTCGTCGATCAGCGTGACGTGCCTGTGAAACATGTCGACAGTCATGGAATTCTGAAGCAACGACAACAGTGTACAGATCGTGTCGCTGGAATTCGGCGGTTCGCACGTCTTGAGCTTTGCCTTAGCATATTCTTTACACATGCGCTCGGTTTTCGATGCCATTTTTCTCCGAATATTTTTAAACTGACCGTCGGTGATTGTTGTTTGTTTTTACCTTAGGACCATATAATGTATAAGACGGCCGAGAGCGATGAACAGTTGAAGGTAAGCTTCGTATCGAGATCGGTTCGGTTAAAGAAGTATTGTTTTAAAATAAATATATTCCTCGATGTGAATAAAAATATTTATTTTGACCAATTCGACGAGGCATATAAAGTGTGGGCGTTACCCGCTGTGTTTTAAATATTCCAAGGTTATTACAAATATTCAATTTGTACGGGCTTCGACTCCTGTTCATTTTTTAGAGCGACTGTAATTGTTTTACAAAAGACAGTTACTTCAATTGATTATTCGTCGGTCGTGCAACTGCGATCGAATACTTTTTATGTATGAACAATTAATGATGATGAGGCAACGTTTTAGTTGCAAATTGTTCAGACTTGTTTAACTCTTTACATACAAGTTTATCGGGATTCGAGTGAATAAATCGGGCAACACCCGCTGCACCGAAAATTCTTAGAACCGCTGGCGTGAAATGATGTCGCATTGTTACGATACGATCGCAGCGGAATCAGCTGACGCATGACCTTCTGTCTCCAAATTTATCTCAGATTATCAAATGTTATCGAGAGGTTTCCGATTCGAGCCAGATTTAAGGAAACGACAGATCGACACTCTGAAGATATTTAACGACAAGTGAGTCGACGACCGTCGTCGCATGCCCTTTAACATTTTTCCTCCTTCGCAGCTTTCTAAAAGAACGACGATGGTCTGTTCTAGTGTTATAGAAGTGACGGAAGGTGCCGAGTACAATATTAAGTTCACGTCCGGTGGAAACGAACTAACACTGACCGTTTTGTTGGGCGCCGAATTTCCGTCGAAATGCCCGGAGATACGCATATCGCCGATTATTTACCATCCGTGGGTGAATTCAGAAGGTGAGGTGACGGGCGCACCCGGCCTTCTTAACGTATGTATTTCGCGACGTCGTCACGTTACGGTTTCGACCGCATATCTTATCGGTTTTTTTCGCAACAGTACACGATTCATTCGGATCTGGGCCGTATAGTGCAAGCTATAACCCGTGAATTAGAACGCAACCCGCCTCCGCTGTTATCGAACGTGGCGAGCGGTGGTCGTCAGACGTCCGTGTTACACGGTAAAGGTCCGTACGGTACGGCGTCGTTCGCGTTCCGATTTATCTCTACTCTTTTCGGTTCTTTAGGGTTGGAGATGTCGCAGTTAGGCCGCGCGAGTCCTGTTCTGAACAATTACGGTCTTCCTAATTACTCGGTTTCTACCGGGCCGGCTCCGACGAAGCCGGCGCTCTCGTTTCATTCGTTATGTTTCCCGGAGCTCGATAAGATGAGCGTAGAAGAATTACGGTTTCTGAACGACAACGAGGACGGACGAGACGAGTTTTTAGACGGCGTACCGGCCGTGATCGAAACGAACAAAAACTACGAAGACCTCCTGTGCTACGTCGAGGAGTTGGCGAGTGAGATCGAATGATCGGCACGCTTTTCGGTTACGGTTCAGATCCGATTTATGTTCGCAGATTCGAATCTCTCGAAGCGGAAGCCGCTCGAGAATCTCAAGACGAGCGTTTCGTCGAAGAGGGAGACCGTCGCGTTGTTACGGAACAGGTGCGAAGCGCTCGGCCAGAGATATCAGACGATATGCGACCGGTACGCTCCGCACAACATCAAAGTACGATGATTCATACGTTATCTCGTTGTTTTTCGAACGTGTCGTATAAGGAATGTTCTTTTCGAAGGAATTGTTACGAGCCGCCGCCGTACGGTCCGACGAAGAGAGCGAGCGGATCGCGGAACGGTTTCTGAACGCCGAAATGCCCGTCGAAAAATTTCTCGACACCTATCCGAGGGTCCGGTCGCTGAGCTACATAAGGAAGACCAAAGAGGAGAAGTTAGCTCACCAATTAAATGAACTGCAGCGAGCAGGATTTTAGTATAGTGTGATATTCGTGTATAATTGATATTATTTCTATTTTTATATTACCGCTAGTCATTTAGTGAAAAGAAAAACATTGCGAGTTCTCGTCGTTAAATAAATCTTGATTTTTTCCCACGATGAATAGGGACGACCGGTATTCGATTTTTTTACACGACGAACGTTACGATTCGACGAAGTTCGTATCCGGCGATCGTTCGTGTAAACGTTGGAGTTTTCCGTTCGTAGTACTAGATTACGAAGTTTTCGTTATGTTTTCAGTAAAGTCGTCGAGGCTTGGAATTTTTATTTAATTTGAATAAAACATATATCGGAATCAGCCGACTTGTTATTTCTGTATTGAGGATATACCTGATATTATTTACAAAGTCATAATTGTGATTTTGAAGACTTGTTTAATAAAAATAACAAGTTGCGATAATAGAAAGCAAATAGCCTAATCTGATTATTCAGAAATGAGTCATGAATACATTTTTGAATGTTATCGTTCTATTTCTGTGGAATTGTGTGTATACGTTGTCATTTTAAAATTTAGAAAGCTATTTCTCTTCCAGCGCAGTGGAACACGGATAATGATTTATCACGATGTTAATTTTAATAAGCGTCGCTTATTTTCATTAACGTCGAGCTTAGCGTATACGTATAAAGTAGCTACTCATTAAATAATAATAGGAAACACAAAAATCGATCCTTTTAAGAAAAATCGAACTGTGGAAAACTGAAAAATTCGTTTTTGAAACCGGTTAGAAAAAAATTAAACAGTTACGATGATACCATTCCATTTCAACGTAGCTGTTGTTAAAAAGTGGTGCATAAAACTATAAATAATCTGTCGTGCAGCACTTTTACGCACTTTATGAAATATTATAAAATATATCTTTGTCGTATTACATTAAGTACGTTTTATAAATTTTTGTAATTGGAAATTAATTTATTCTAAAATATAAAACCCATTTTCTAAATGTTGTTTTTCAATAATTGAGGTGGACGATTGATGGGTGTAGATAATAACAGAAAATGTTTTTGATTGTTAAAATAATTCATTTTTTGAAATTAAAGTAAGAAAATGCCAGAGTTCGTCTTTACTTAATTAGCCGTTTTTAAGTTTGCACGAGTGTACATTTTGTCGTAAATGCACGTCTTTAAAACATTTTAAAATAAAAATATCTAGTTCCTAGCGTTAAATATGATCATCAAATTCTGTTTACATAGCGTTAAGTACGTTGTATAACATTTTCGATCGGTTCAATAAATTCTGAATGCTTATGAATATATATTTAAAACGAATATCACTTACTTTTCATTCTTAGCCGCCTTTTCTCGTTCCACAGATCACCATCACGCTCGCTTTTTGCGGAAGACTAGATCTATTTCAGAATAAAAACAATTGATGGACGTTATCGATTCGAACGATCTCTATTGGCTGTTTAACAATACTAGTTCAACCAATCGGAGATCAGTCAGTCAGTGGCTGCTAAATTCAAAATCAACTAGGAACAAATAATTATTTTAAAATTCTAATTAGTTTAAAATGTTTCTTACAATTGAAATAATAAAAATTTAAAAAAACGTATGAAATTAAATACACCTGAAAACGTAGAAATGCATAAAAATAAACATTTAAAACTACCTGGTAAATGTAGTACATGTAATGAAGTAGGTATCGGTCAAACGGGCAGAAAATTTAAGCCTGGTATAAAGAACACATTAACTGAATTCGCTAAGTACATTTTAGAAACGGAACACGGCATTAACGACGTAAAGAATATAATGGAAATAATAAAAAAATCGGCACAGAGGTGGACGTTAATACGTCACGAGATACGTCCACCACAAGTTTTGAAAATCAACCATCTTACATGACCAAATTTTATTATTTACATCTGATTGAGCGGCGTCGTAACGTGTACTCATAAATACAGTTTTTCTACACAATAATAGGTGTTTATAGAAATAAAAGAAATTATTATAAATTAGCTATTTTGAATTTTCAGTTTTACGGGTACTTTCTTCGCAGATTCTTTCGTATTTTGACCTTGACTAGCGGAACCCCAGGGTTCCGCGGAACACAGTTTGAAGAACACTGGCTTACACTACGTACACGAGCAGTGACCATTGCGCAAGCGCGTGATGTGCACAAAGTAGAGAGAGTAGTAAGGTTTCCCTCTCACTCCACTCAATGCTTTTCGTCTGCCCCCCCCCATGCCCGTACACCGCTTGCGGTCGTGGCATTAGTATTTGAAATTGGTTTTCAACATCTACCTGTTACTGGCCCTCGTGCTAGAACTTCTAGCAGACACTTTATTCAAAAAGACGAAGACTAGCGAGACAAGATTTCATCTTCCGTATTCGAAACGTTTATAACGTTAAAAAAAAAAATATTTTCGATTTATACGATACGATCTCTGATCTCGTATAATAAAATTACATTTATTTAAAAACCGAAACGTTTACAAACATCGATAGCTTATAAAAGAATTATTATTTGTACATAAGAATCACTCCTGGATAAAGTACACCGGAACAACATACCGATTTAGCCGTACTCGTTTGTTTATTCGGTGGCGTTCTGGACATATTCGGCGGCGAGTTTACGCACCGAATCGACTTTTTCTTCATCGCCGTAAGTTTGCTCGAAACCGATGAACTTTTTAAACAGCGTCTTCATTTTTCGGGCCGGAAGTTTTGACGAGACCGACCTTTCTAACACTTTTCTATAACGAAATATGTTTCGTTATTATTTAAATAATATTATTTTGTGTATGAACAAAATAAAATAAAATTATAACGATATAAATAAAATTATCGCGTGCACGAACCTTGCGATATCGACTTTTTTCGCCTTGATCAACATATCTACGTAAACGATCCACACGTCTACTCGTCGGGGATACGTCGTGAGGACTTGTTCGAACAGTGTTTCTGCCCGTTCGGTCTCGTCGTGCTTCGCCTCCAGAAGTGCGAATTTGACGATTAAATCGACGTCTAGAAGATTACAAATCACGTTAACCTACAGTCACAATTTGTACAGACGTAAACGATGTAGTAAAAGACGAAAAACTTACGTTGTTTTTTATCTACGCTGCACAGAGCTCTCTGAAGCAAAGCCCGCGCTTTCTCTTGTAAACCCGCAGCGAAGCACGCGATCGCCGCTTGCAGCCACGCTTCCGATTCGTGTTTATATCGACGGACGACCACGTTTAACATTTCTTGCAGTTCGGCCTGTTTTCCCGTATCGGCCAGCATCGACAACGCCCGCGTATGGACCGTCAGAGCGTCGTTCGTCCGCAACGCTTCTTCTAGCACGGACGAAAACGACTCCTTCGTTCCGTATCTGTTTTCGAGATTCAAAAGCGCGAGCCACACGTTCAGTTTCTCCTGTTCTTCACGGAACGATATCGTGTCGAGCGCTTTTTTGGCGACGGCGCGTGCCTTTTCGATTTCCGTCGACTGCAAGTGGTACGCCATGTACCCGATCCACGCCGCCGAGCTGTTCGGTTTCGAAATCACGAGTCGATCGAACTGGTCCGCGCTGGTAGGCGGCGCGTCCGTGTCCGCCAACCGTTCTTCTATTTCCCGTATACGCCTCTCCTCTTTCAGGGCGGCTTCGGCACGTTCGGCCTTCGTTAATTTTTTTTTCTTATCTTCGACGATATCTTCTTTCTAAATATAAAATCATACGAACACGATCGTTCACTTTTTCTCGTACGTGAAGGAACGAATTCCACATCTGATCGATACTTACGTTTTCCTCGTCGCTTTCGCTCGAAAAGTCGTTCGATTTATTCGCTTTCAACATTTCCGGTTCTAAACTCCAGAAATTGTCGGCCCCGGATAACGGTACCTTTTCGTTTTCTAGTATGCCGTCGGAATTTTTCCTTTTATACTTTTTGACCGGCTCTTCTTCGATCTGTGCGTTTTCTTTTGTTTCGGCCTGTTTCTTTTTCGAGCTGGCATTTCTGTTTTGTTTCTTAAAATTTATTCCCACTTTTTTTATATTTTCTACATCGATATCTACTTTACAGTCATCTGTCTTCGATTTCTTTTTCGGTGAATCACCGTCGTCAGAGCTACTCGTTGCGTTTCGCTTCCGTTTAATTATACTTTCTGCGTCGTCGATTCCGAGCCCTTCTTTACACGATCGTTCGGTTTGTTTCTTGAGAGCCGATATCTCTTTTTTTAACTCGACGTCCGTTTTGAGGAAATGTCTCGGCAATCCGATCGAATATTTCCCCACGTGCCTAGAAAAGTTAAAGATTTTACATACACGATCGATCCGGTAGAACTCGGTCTATTTTTCATCGGAACGTTTTCGATACATACCTGTACGGAATGATTTTCATAATGCTTCCGACCTTGTAGGTGTCGACCGCAGGCTCGATATCATTTTTGTGTAACCGTGTCGGCAAAACGATCAGCTGACCTTTAGCGCTTCCTTTCAGAGCGGCGACGATGACGTCCGACCGAACCAACAAGATAACTCCCTTTAGTCGATAGCCCGTTCTATCTTTTAATTTTTTATTATCTGCAAACGATCGTATAATGAAGACACCTCGACAATTCAGTTTTGATAAAATATCGGCAGGTACGTCGGATAAAAAAATTACCTTGTTTATCGCTGATAGAGCTCATATATTTTGGAAGCACGGTGATTATCACCAAATTTTTTTCATAATCGAGCCACATCACGCTACCGTTCACCTTTTCGTTTTTCTTTAAGTTTTCTAGAAAATACAGTTACGACATGTAATATCGAACGACGAACCGTCTCTCCGACGAAACTCGAAAATTAAAAATCTAACAAGTATCTTACTTCCGTAGTGCCCGACCGGAGCATAAGCGACGATACCGTTCTCCAGCCGGATCGAACAGAAACCGTTCTTTTTTACAGCCACCACGGTGCCTTCGACTACTCGTCCTAACGATAGACCGACGAGTGGTTTTTTTTTCGAAACCCAACTGTCGTGTATTCTATTAATATCGACGATATAAGATGTTAAAAGATCGATCCCAGTCTGGAATAGTTATACACCGGTTTAATCGAAACTTAAAACATCGATCGGATGCGCATACCTTCAAAGATCTGTCCCAACAAGAAGACAGTTTCGTAGTCGCGTTCAACAATCTGGTATTCCGATCCACCGACGTGACTTTCGCCACCAAAGACCGATGTTTCTGGAGATTCAAATCGGACGGCCGTTCGACCGTAAAGTCTGCTATGTCCTTGGATAGAAAAAATATTAAAATATCGAGCGGGCTACAGGAAGGAAATTCAGTAAGTTCGGAACATACCGAAGCGGGTACGACGATCAGTCTGTCGTATCCCTTGATCGGAGAGAGTAGCAGGAGAGAATTCTCGTGGATTTCGTGTACCGAACAGTGTAGGAGGGTATTCGGCTTTAGTTTATACCAACAGGGAATACCGGCTTTGAAGTACTGAAAATCTCGAAGCGAGACCGTCGGGACTCCGTGATCAGAATTGACACAGACTAAATTGTCGATGACGCTTCCTTTCGAATACGTCCCTAGAAAGTGATTTCGATCATTAAATTCGAAATTCCTACTTTATTCTGCTGATATTTAATCGATTTACCTAAAAGTACAGGGGCTAACGACGGGTGTTCGGTCAAATGTAAAGCCGGCAGAAAAGCTATTTTGTTTTCTGGTTTTTTCAATGTTACTTCAAGCCCCGTAGCAGAAACCTTACTGACCGTTCCGCTTAGCAATTCGCCCCTGTCGACGAAGGTGACGCCTCGTGAATCTACGGTCGTCAGGCTCAGGATTAATTTCTGTTGACTCGGGTCCGAATACACAGCCGTACATTTTACCTAAACGAAAAAAGAAACGATGTTTCGAATAAACAAAAAAAGCAAACCGCTGAATTACATAAAGTCTCGACTAAAACTCACTACTTGTCCTATACTGAATGATTTTTCTGGATTTTTGATCGTATCGGCACTCGAACGAGATACAGGAACCCAACCTTTCACGTTTCCATAAAAAGCTACCAACAGCCCCTTTTCCGTCACTTTCACGATGTATCCATCGAACTGAGCTCCTTTTTTAATTCCATCGTACGAAATAAGGCAAGGCAACTTAGTGTCTATCAAAGACTGTTTCAACGTTAGACAAATATTTCCTTTCTCTGGATTGACACCGATGACTCTAAAACAAGAGCACGTATGAGTTTCTAGTATCGAGACCGTTCGTACACGTTACGTACCGTGCGACTAATTTTTGCCCGGGCTGGAATTTTCTTTTCAGCGCCGGCGTCCTGTGCGCTAAAGGAATATCCGATAAATGAAGGTCCTGAACGAACGCCGACAGATTCCCGACCGTGCCGCCGATCCCGTTCGGTAATATCTCGTTCACGACGACCGTCACGACGCTTCCTGTTTTTATATCGTCGACGGTGAATATTTTTTCTTTCAACGCTTTCCTCTCGAGCGTGCATACGTAGACACGGTCCATATATTCGTATCCTATTATCCTACATTTGTGGTTCGATCCCACCGGATACGACTTGAACAACGACTCTCTATCTACCGGTCCTTTCAGCTCCAACCGGCCGTACGATACGTAGCCTTTGTCGCCGTCCGGTAACGAAAGAAACAGACCTTTTCCGACCGGCGACAGTACCTGAAACGAATCGCTCGTTATCCGACGGACGTACGAACACGACCTCACGCTCACCGTTCCTTGCAGAATGTTTCCGATATCCTTTTTCGTATTCTGCGAAAGTTTCAGATGCTGAAGAGTCAGATAAGTGAATTTCGTAGTCGGCATGACGTATAAAATACGAGCGTTTAATTTTTGACCGTCTCGATATTTATTCAGGCTTTCTAAAGGTTCCTTCAATTGAGTTTCGTGTACGTAACCGACGAATTTATTTAAAAACGTCCCTTGGAGTCCGTTCGGAAGTACCTGTACAAGTGAAGAATCGATTATCGACGATTTTCCTCCCTAAATCACGTATAAATACTATAAAATCATCGAGCTCACTCTGTTAATCGTAAAATCGACCATCATTCCTGGAAACAACTTGTCGAGCGACTTTTCATCCTCTACTTTATTCTTAAATATCTTCTTCTCTACGGCATTTAAAGTCACGGTGCTCGTCACGTTCGACGTTACGATTTTCGATACCTCACACCACACCGGCTGCCCGATATCTACGACGAAAACGGTTTGAAAAACAACAGATCGGATTCGAGCGATCCGATCACTCACGTAGAGTTTCAGGGGCGTTCGATTTCGGAAGAAACGCGCGACAGTGCTTCACGCCGAGGTCCATCACGTATCCGTGGTCTTCTACGCTCGACACCGCGGCAGTGAGCAGCATCCGTTCAGACAGGCCGTCGTGTCGAAGGTCGGAATGGATACGATCCGGCGCCAGAGACACGGTCACTCTGAACGAGTCCGAATCCGCAGCTCCCGTGACTTCCGTTATTTTACACGCTACGTGCCGACCGCGTTCGAAAAGCCGATTCAACGTGCTGTACCCCTGAACCGATCGTCTCGACGATAGAAATCGATACTCCGAACTATTTAAAAGCGCTACTCACCTCCGGCTGTTCGTCGTCTCGTACCAACGTCTTTAACAACTGAACGTACGGCGCCGAGATATTCGTGACGGGAGCGCGTGCGGATAAACGGCCCGGTAACGATATATTCAAATACGTCGGACGTACTTCTCTGATCGCGCCGAGGACGATCATGCCTTCGCAAACGGTCTACAAAGTAAAAGAAAAACGTGAGCGCGGTACCGATTACAAATTCGAAAAATAACGCACTTTATATCTGAGAGCGTCTACTTTAATCGCTTTCAGACTTTTTCCTAGCGAGAACGTTTTAATAGGCAAACCTCTCTTTTTCGCACTCTTTTTCTTTAACGTTCGCTTTTTTGCCTTTCCAAATAGCTGAAACAAAAAAGCCGCACATGAGCGCACCGTTCTTCAGAAGTAGAATTTCAGCTGATTTTTAAATACGTACAGTTTTCCTGACCCTTATACACGGTTTCTTGCCACCCCGCGGAAAGTACGATTCAGGTGCAGTCTTCATCTTTTTGATTGATTACTAAAACGTTTTAAATATCTCTGAGTTAGACGCTACCGAACGACGTGCGACTGTCACGTACACACGTGTTTGATTCTAGGTTATGTTCACATTCGGTCCAAGGATGACGGCCGTCCGAGATGGTCTCATTGAATCAAATTGAATTAGCCTGCACAGCAAATGTATAGGGTAGGAGTTGAGAATTGTACCTGATTAATAGAACGGCTAATATATTTACTGAAAATACATTTAAATGTAAATCATATACTTTACATATTTCTGTTCTTATTCTTTAACTGTAAAAAAAAATTTTTGTGTTCAATAAAATTTCTATTGATATATTTAATTAATATTTTTTTTATGTATCTCTTTTATTCTTTTATATATATATATATATATATATATATATATATATATATATATATATATATATATATATATATATATATATATATATATATATATATATATATATATCTTTATTGCCTTACACGTATGCATATGATATGGTTTAGAAGATATTCTTGTCTTTTTTTTATGCATAGAGAAAGAGTTAATTTTTACAAGTTGCAAAGTAATTGTGAGTGCATTAGTAAGAGAATTAAATAATATATAGGCAACTTAGCATACTTTCAAAATTTAACGATTCAAATTTAATTAAAACGCAAAAACGGAACAATATAATTATTAGTCTGAAAACGAATATTGCGATTTCGTACTATATACGCTAATTTTCAAAACAGCAATCAATTTAAAAAAATCAAAATTAATCGACGAAAAAGTGTAACGAAAATATTTCCATCTCGTTTCTATACACACAATCTGTAATTTTTACATACGTGTTCCACTCAATCGTATCGCTGCAATTATTATTTTTTCAGCCGTCAATTGATATTTAAGTGTTTAACTACAGCTGTTCACAATTCGTTCTCTCAATATTCTCGATAGTGCGATGTCTGATTTGCCGAAAACGTTCGTTCCCGGATTCCATGACGAGGATGCCGTACGTAAAATGAAATACAATGATTTCGGATCGACGGGTCTGAAGGTCTCTCATTTATCACTAGGAACGTCGGGATTAAGCCAATTTTACGGGTAAACATTCTTTAATTTGTGTGCATTATTGCGTGATGAAATTAGTTTTGATAATAGATAAGAGAATTTATCTCCCATGTATATATATATATATATATACATATATATAGTGTGATGTTTTTAAATAGTTTATCATTTTAACATTCCTTCTCGACCAAATATCGGCTTACATGAACAAATATTTACGTTCTTATCTAACAACAGTTAATGTTATTCTCCTGGTTGTCGACTTTTGTTCAGAGGGTCACTGCTCTAGGTCCCGGGTAACGCCGGGAAACCTATCTCTGTTTGTCTATTAAGAAAAAAATATAGTTTGTCTATATATTCGAATCTCTATCGCGTGTTTTCTTTTCCAGTGATTTCAATGAAAGTGAAGCGATTTTAACAGTACAAGAAGCGATTCGAAACGGTATCAATTATGTAGATACAGCGCCGTGGTACGGTCAGGGAAGGTCTGAGGAAATCCTGGGAAAGGTTCATATGTTTTATTCATTGAATGTCGTAGTGTTATTCGTAAGAGACTCATTTGTTCCTAAATCAGCGTTTCTAAATAGCATTTTAAAAAATGGACACGTTGATTGGTCGCTAAATGGATATTACTGTAACATTCTTTTCGAGGAAGGTTTCAGAGAATTTCAGAGAAAATCAAATCACATCGATTGACTTCTGATCGATCTATATATGTGGCCGCATTTCAGGCACTGAAAGATGTCCCGAGAGAGGCGTACTATATAGGGACGAAAATCGGACGTTACGAGCTCGATCCTGTCGATATGTTTAATTTTTCAGCAGAAAAGACACTCTGGAGCGTTAACGAGAGTCTCAGAAGACTCTGTTTAGAGTATGTCGATGTCATACAGGTGATTATGAATTTATGTCGATGAGAATACAATCCGGAATCTTATAGCGCCGTTTTGATTTTTTAAACGTAATTTGAAACCGTTTGATTAAATATTTCCTGTAAACGAACTGATTTCGATTAAATGTCGCGTTTTTTGAATAATTTTCGAATAGTTTGAAGATGTCTACGTGTGTTTCATACGTATGCCATCGATTATTCGATATTTTTGTCGAAAATAAATAGTATTTTCAAAAATAATTGTGTTTTCATTACACAGACCACAAAAAACGTTCAATAGATTGTTCTGTGCGTTTAAACACTAAGATTTATCGAAATTTTAAACATTTTGAAAATTTTAGCAGGTCTAATAAATTGCAATATTTGAAATACACGATTTATGTGGCAGTTTATTTCATAGAAATTGTTGTGGAAAGTGAAACACATCTTAAATTCGAATATGGAAAAGTTCAGGATTCACAAACAAATGTATTCTTCTTTCGCCTGACCGATAATGATTTTTATTGAACGTTTTTGATCAGAAACATTTTTTTGTAGTCCGCGGGATGGAAAATGAATTGATTTGTGAAAGGGAATTTAGTCGCAGTGTCGAAATTTAATTGCGTGGGGAGTATTTTTTAAACTGTTGTTATTAAACGTTTGTCTGCAATGAGAACTCAAAAAAAGATATCGGTTATCGATTATAATAGGTCTGTATTATTATAAAAAAACGAACGTTTATAGTTGAAAATATCTGTATAGAAAATTCAGTGCTGAGAATGAATTATGATCTGAATTAGATCCAATCATGCGTATTTCAAATTATAATAAAACGAATTATCCATTCGCGAAAACGATCTGTACGATTTATTCATTAACATTATTCAATTTTCAGGTGCACGATGTGGAGTTTTCGAAAAATACCGATATAATAATCGACGAAACTCTTCCCACTCTCCAAAAAGTCGTCGATCAAGGCAAAGCTCGTTTCATAGGCATCACTGGGTATCCTGTCAGCGTTCTAAAAGACATTTTCGAAACGAGTAAAACTCCAGTCGCGTCTATCCTTTCATACAGTCGGCTGACACTCATCGACGATACACTTACTGATTTCGTGCCTTATTTTAAGGTATGTTTGTTTCTTTTTTTTTTAAAAAAAATAATATTTCCTCAAACACGAAATGTAGAAAAATTGATTCGAATAAACGCTCGCTGATTTTTTTCTAGTCAAAAGGAGCAGCTGTAATAAACGCTGCTAGTCTAGCAATGGGACTGTTAACGAATGCAGGACCACAGCCGTGGCATCCTGGTAAACAGGAGACTAAGGACTCATGTCGAACGATTGCGGAATACTGTCAGGTGTGTATTGATTCTCCAGTGACGATAACAGTATATCATTTCCACCATTTTCGAATCAATGTCTGATAATCTATCAATTAATAAACATTTAATGAATTTGTGTTGAACATGATAATGAATTTGTAAACGTTTCTTAAGTATGTTATTAAAATCGTTTGATTGTAGGCACGCGGAATCGAGCTAGGGCGTTTGGCAATGTATCATGGTTTAATTAAAAAAGGACCAGACACGCATCTGGTCGGAATGAACAGGAAAGATGTATTGAAAATGAATTTAGATCTGCTCTATAATGGGATCAGTGAAGAAGAGAATAAAGTCCTATCGGATATTAAAGAAAAGTAAACAAATTTAAAACAATGTATTAACTATTTATATCAGTCGGCACCGCAATCCTTTTATTTTTTAAATTTCTTTTTCTAAATGAACTGAAATGCATTTCATACAATAAATTGTAAGTGCCACTTGGCCGATGCACTTTCAAAAATCAATTTCTATTCTTCACAATCGTAAAAAAATAAATTAAAAGATACGTTAAGCGAACGTAGAGATAAGAATTCAGATATATAAGTAAACGATTGATTTTCTTGCAGGTATCTCTATAAAATCAATAATTCACACTGGGAAGGAATGGAAAAATACGAATGAAGCACGAAAATCGAATTGAATTGTGTACAGGTCTATAAAAAAATATACATTATTAGAAATTGTCGAGTTTATCTTCTCATTAGGGACACGTTTGGATCTGAAACGCAGAAACTGTCGCATAAATTCAAAGATATCACTTTCGTTCAGTTGGTTCTGAATGTGGATCGATCGATAAAGAAATTCATCAATTATTATTCTCTTTTAATTATTATTACATAGAAACAAACGTGTACTTTATAGAATGTATCCGAAACTATTTTCTTTGCTTTTATAAATGTTATAAGCAAATAAATATTTTCTAAAGGTACAGTGTGTTTAATATTCCCGAATTCCCTAGAGATATTTAATGTACGGTTTCTATTTTAGATATGTTACAGTGCAAAATATTGTATAGCGTCGTCACAGTGTAAAAAAAATTATAATCTTTGCATAGAATCTCGCACATGTTTCTCTTCGGTTTGTTCTTTAGTTGAACTAAGATCCCTTTCACAATTGAATGCTTTCTGCCGCACAACCCGTTTTTTTCGATCATAAATGTTTAATGAATCATTGTTGTTCGTTTTTATTGTTGTTTAAACGGATTCGGATCGCATGAAGGTGATGTCTGGCATCTCAGAACGCCAAGATACAGAAAAATATTGATAAAATTAACATCGATTTACACGGCTTTATTTTTATGTTCTTATACAATTATCAACGGAGAAATTCTGGTTCATCAGTTAATGACTTCGAAACAAATTTTACAGAGAGTGTGATCAATGTTTATCATGCGAGGTAGATTTGTTTAAGAAGAAGGAAAAATAAATGTTATACGGTCGTTTTTCTTTGAAGTGAGCGATGCCTTACAATTTTTTGATCAGACCTCGTATTATACACTAGAACAAAAATAGTAAACCAATTACAATCTCCGTTTATTAAAAAAATACCGATTTATAAGCACATAAGAGTAAAATAGTTATTTACACTGATAAAAGATAAATATTTATTTACTATTTAACAAGTGGTGTTCTGAGAAAAAGTTATGCAATTAAATTGCACGTGTTGAAGTCCTTTATTTTTAAAAAAATTAAATATTCTTTAGCAATGTTTGATTATTTGATTGAATTTATATATATATATATATATATATAAATGAATATAAAGTAAAAAATATACAAATTTATGGAGAAATTCAGCAACTTACTCGCTGTGTGATTTATGTGACTGCGAGTGGTTTTATAATTCAGATCTTCATTGATCGATGTCGATCGCCTGTTCGAATAACGCCGTTCCATCTTCAAATATTATTCAGAGAGAAAATAAATTTACATAGCTTCACCACGTTGATTAAACTGAACAGTTAAGATAATTTCGGTGATATGACCTTATTGTTTGAACCTTGAGACCAATGGTCATCGGTTTGACAATTTATCACTTATCTACATTCATCAACCATTCATTCATGCCCAAATATATATATATATATATATATATATATATATATATATAAATCTCTCTGTGTGTGTTTAAGAAATTTACCACTGTTTAGATTCGAAATCAGTTAACTTGGATGTAAATAAAGGGACATGGAATCTGTTTTGATTTTCAGAAATATTTTGTACGATCAAACTGTATTAGTTTTTAATAATTAACTACTTTAAGGCAGCAATCAATTTCCCGAAACTGATGGATTGATTTGTGCATCTAGCAATTTATTACTCGAGCCCACAGCACGGATATTAATATATGAATACTAGGTGTTTTTTTTTGTTCGAATAATTATTTAATTTAATTTAATATATATATATATATATATATATATATATATATACATATATATATATATATTTAAAAAATGCAATCTAGAGTTAAAAGTGTTGAATTATTTTTGAAAATAATTGCTAAATACTTTATCAATCGTAAAAATCAATATTGAATTCTATATAGAGATTTGTGAAGAGGAATTTTATATTAGTTTGTATTTTATTAAAAATGTTATAAATTACGATTAGATATATATACATACATATATATATATATATATATATATATATATATATATATATATATATATATATATATATATATATGTTAAGTGACTTTTTTTAAAAAAACTTCTCGTTATTGATAAACTTTAAAATAAAAAAAAATAGATAAGCCGGCGATGAAAACAACAAGTATTAAACTACCATACACTCACTGTTTCGTATATAAACGTGTTTAATGTTCGAATAGTACGGTTTGGTTTTAAACTCTATAACAAAAATGGCCGGTTTACCGAGTACGTTTATTTCTGGCTTCCACGACGAAACCTCTGTCCGGGAAATGAAGTACGACGTCTTGGGAAACACGGGACTACTCGTTTCGAAAATCGGTCTCGGAGGAACTGGATTCAGTCCTTTGTTCGGGTATTTATTTTTTTAATTTATTCTCGACCGATCTGTCTCTCTTCTGATTCGATCGTCGACGGTATCGATACGAATTAAAAACAAAATAATTAGAGAGATAAACGAAACGAACGATCGACTTTAACGTACGGTTCGTTAATTAATAACGACGCGTGTCTGAAACGAATTGTGCAAGTAAAACTGAAAATATGCACGAGAATACAAAACTAAACGTTTGTTTTTTTAGCCCCATGTTAAAAATATGCATTTTGGATCATTAAATCTCAGAACCGAGATCTATGTATGTTGATTTTGAAGACAATTAAATAAATTTGCAGTGTGTCAGTCATTTAAGTGATAATACACGATTTATTTTCAGTATTAGATCGCCGTTCAATGATTGATTTGTGATTTGAAAATTTCCTCTCGCCACATTTTGTAGCAAATGTTTCTTAGATGAAAATCTATATTTTTGTAAATTGTGTTCTGTTCCAATTTTGTCTATTTTAAACATTGAAAAAGAAAGTCTTTAAGAAATGAATAACATGTTTTATGGTACAGAAAATACGAAGAAGCAGAAGCGATAGCTACGGTAGTCAGTGGTCTAAAAAAAGGAATTAATTATATTGACACGGCTCCTTATTATGGACAAGGGAGTTCAGAAGAGTTAATAGGAAAGGTAAGTGTGTGTGTGTGTGCGGGTTTATGTACTATATATATATATATATATATATATATATATATATATATATATGTAAAATACAGATATAAAATTATCTCAATATTTCCGTATTAAGATTGTAAGGTTGGCTTGTTCTGAGCCCTTTTAAAATCAAACCAATCGATCGGATATAGTTGTTAGGAACAAAATAGGATCACGTTTAGGTTGCTAATGTGGCGTCTGATATTTTGTAATATCTTTTTCGGCTGTATCATTTCCTTATGCGTGTTTTTCTATTATTATTATTATTATTGAAAACAGGCACTGAAGCAAGTCCCTCGCGGGGCGTATTATATCGCAACGAAAGTGGGAAGGTACGGTACGACGCCAGAGACGGGGTTCGATTATTCGGCGAAGAGAACCGTCGAGAGTGTCGAAGCGAGTCTGCAGAAATTAGGCTTGGATTATGTCGACATTATTCAGGTTGGTTTGTTGTGCTTTTATCATTTCGACTGATATTTATTTAATGCGAGCACGCAATGTATTATAAACGGCTGTGTGTTTAAACTGTGTCAATGTATGATTTATCTTATCGCACTCTTGCGCCGAATATGTCCTTTTCTTAAACACATTGTCGAGTTTAAAATACAATTCTCGGTCGATGAACGATGCAGATGTCAACGTAACAGCTAGATATTGTTCAGAGATGGTTGTTTGAGGCGTTTTGCCGATCTCCATCCTGAACATCGTTTAGAGTTCACACAGAACAATCTTGAATATCAGAAATACACGAAAGCAATACAATGTTTTTTTTTTCGGGACAGGTACACGATATAGAGTTTCCAGAGAATCTGGATACGGTGATCAACGAATGTCTACCTACTCTCGAAAAAGAGATAGTCGGTAAAGGGAAAGCTCGCTTCATCGGCGTCACAGGATATCCTGTATCCGTTCTTAAAGAAGCGATCGAAAAGAGTAAGACAAGAATCAATTCGATCATCAGCTATGCAAGATTAACATTGATCGATGATACTTTGATGAAGTTCGTGCCTTTTTTTACGGTGAGTATTCATCGATTTGTCTAAGGCAATATTCAGATATCTCGTTATTCAGTTAACTGTCAGCGTCGTAAGTTCATTTCAAAAATTTTTAAAACGAGACCTCTGCGTGTTAACATAAATATTAAGAGTTTAGTTGCTTGCAGTGTATTTTTTTTTTTTTTTTTGTTAAAAGTTATTCAGTAGTAGAGTTATTTTCGAGACGAAACTGGTTTGAAAGAAAGTATTTAATTAATGTTACATCTTGAAAGAGTTCAATGCTTTAATATAAATTTCAGTCGAAAGACGTGGCCGTCATCAACGCGGCGAGTCATGCGATGGCCTTGTTAAGTAATTCTGGACCACAACCGTGGCATCCGGCGCACGAGGACACAAAAAAGATATGCAGACAGGCTGCAGAATACTGTCAGGTAGTTATTCCACGTTTTATGTCGAGACTGTGGAAAATCTATAATCATCTATATTGGACGTTTTCGTGTCAATAGAGTCAAGGTGTCGAACTGGGTAAATTGGCCTTGTACCACGCCATAAGTACACCTGGTCCTGTGATACATTTGATAGGGATGAACAACAGAGACGTGCTTAATGTTAACCTCGGTGTTGTACAGTTCGGTTTGACCGAGAAGGAAAAAGAAGTGCTCGAGTATGTGAAGGAAAAGTGAGTGGAAGTTTTAAAATTTTATTCTTATCGTTCTATATTTAATAATCGGGATCTCTCGTTTTTATCTCAAATGTACTAGAATGAATCTAGTGATATATTTTTAAGATTATTAAGCAACTTGTATTTTTGAATGAAACTTTATCTGAAAGAGTTTTTAGTACATGTTGTAAACTTTTATGTACATGTGGTGCTTTTCAGTGGAAACAAATATCTATATATATATATATATATATATATATATATATATATATATATATACATACATATATATATATATATATATATATATATATATATATATAAACACATAAGAAGCGTGTATCATAAGATAACCGAGCTTCTCTTTGCGTTTGAAACGTGATTTCAAAGCACATATCTAACTAGTTGTAGATTGTACTGTAAAACTTGTCAACTATTGAAAGTTTCTTGTTTGTCGAAAGATGACTAAATTCAATTATTTATGAATGAGAATCGGCTGCACGGTCTTGAACGAAACATGTATAAGATATCATATTTTTTTATTAATTTATTTTTCTTTTTCCGTAGATTCTTTTCACTAGTGGAACACAGTCACTGGGAAAATGTTGAAGTGAGAGATTATCGGCAAGCGTTGGGATTGAAATTGCCATAAGATCGATTGTCTGCGTATTTTTAAAAAAATAAATTCAAACGGTTCTTGTATAATCGTCTGAACGGTTCCAATAACATTTAATATTTGACTGTAACTTAAAATAAATATATTTGGTCAACTTTATACCTGAACATATCCTGTATTTAATCTTCTTAGTGTACAATGATCACACTTGCGATCATAGCGATTGGATTGATTTCAGCAGGTATACACGGAAACCGTACAATAGAAATGTTAATGTTCTCGAAAACACCAAATAAATATTTAAGGGTACAAACATGTATGTGTGTCTGTCTGTCACTACCTAGTTCTAATATTGCGCCGAAATTAATTTTCACGAATGAGTTGTCTTTTATCTTTGAAAATACAGAAAAAAAACCTTACCTAAAATGTTCAATAAATCATTATTTTAGATTTTTTTTATACCTCGGCGCACTGAGAACGACTGAATTGGCATCGAAATACGTACAGGAAACAATCAAAAAATCATCAGTAATGATCGATTGATAATTTGTGACCGGAAATACTTTTTAACGTTTTGTGGACTGAAAGAGGAATCCGCCTGTCCGATGTACGTGTTCGTATTCGAATCAAACACTCAAACTGTTTTATTTGAACACTGGGATATTTTAAACATATTTCATTATGAAAAATCAATAGATAACAGAATATAACCGACCGCCGCATACAAAAATATCCCAGTATTATATTTTTCCAGGGCATCATTCGTACGAAATCCACAAACTCTTTCAAATTTAATTTATTAAGACTTGTAGGAGACGAAGTGCAGCGCAATGATTTATTTATTCACCGAATTAAAAAATCAATCTATATGAAAGACTGAAATGCCCGAGAACGAAATATTTAAGTGCTCGTTCAAGCGATCGAGTGATTAAATAGATTTTTGGTTGCTGCATTTCGAGAAGACGAAAAAATTATATAAAACTAAGAAAAATGTTGAAACGTCGTGCACACTTTGACTACGTAATCGTATATAAATAAATTATTAAGTGAAAAAGAACAGAGAGTATTGTATTATGCAGAAATGACGTTTTATATTTGCAAGGCTATAGCAATATTTGATTTCTCTCTCTGAGAATTTTGATAGAGATGTCATTATGCCATCATCATCATCATCCTTGAAGTACAGACAAATCTTTTATTATATACATTTTTGTATTTAGGCAGCGTGTCAAAAATCATAAATTAGTTGGAATCTGTCTGTTCTTGATAAGAATTAGGGTTCTAGCAAGAGAGTGATTTTAATTTATTACTTATTTCATAATGACAATAACTGTAAGCACACCTGTCTAGAACGGTAACTCTGATATCTGTAGTTTTTCAAGGAAATATAGGATTTTTACAGATTCTTCTCTTCGGTATATTCCCGAGGTCTTTCGCCGATAAAGACAATCGATTCAAAATTTAGGAATGCGTCGATTTCAGACAGGCGAGCTCGTATCAAAGATTGTATTATCATCCACCAGCTAATATTATTCGGGCCAATCGCACAAATATACAATATTTATTTTAACGAACTGTCACAGAGTGTCGAAAACACAGTGAACGTTTCTTTATCAAGATGTTATCGGTAGTTTATTAAAATACATACGGTCATTTATTCCACAGTTTGAATGAGAATAACGTGTGATTGTTAAACATGTTGATAAAGAAACGCTGGTGCCGTTCGAGGCAGTGATTCATTTGTGAACGATGGTTTATATTAGGATTGCTTTTTATTTGTCGGCTGGTAGTAGAAGATAAGAATTAATGAATGAATGAATGGAATAGAGATCGATGTTTATTTGTTGATGGAATGTTTATTATTTAAACTATATTTGGACACTGATAATTTATAAATCATTTCGGCAGTACTTTATGCATCGTTCAAAGGACTAGCCTGTTAGAATTGATTTACTTTTTCAATTGTGTATCCAGCACGAAATCCATACTCATAAAATTATAAATAATCCATCGCATGACGTTAAACATACGAATCGCGGTTTATGCGATTGCAACTGTTAGAGAAAAAGAATAAAAAGTGACATCTATTCGCGATTGAATTCCATTGCATAATGATGTTTGTTGATCTCCAGTTTCCATACACACACACGTATATACATACATACATATATATATATATATATATATATATATATATATATATATATATATATATATACGCACACACACACAAGGCTATAAATGTGCATGAATCTATATTTATCTGCACACGATGGATAGTCGGTTATTTTTCAATATTAATTACTATCGTCAGAATGAAACACCTATCCGTGTGATTAATGGATGACCTTTCGCCGAGATATGATACACAGGGATCAGCCGCATGTGTGTGATCTTAACCCAATGAACTACAAAACTATCGAATAAAAACAAAACGATATTTATTATTGATGCTTCTGAAACCCAGAAACCTTATTGTTTTCTGATAAAAACTCATCGGTTCAGTGTTTTTGTTTCATTATATTTGTTTTATTTCATTATAAATACTCGACTAATTTAATAAGCACACATGCACACATAACATTGTATGTGGTTGTAACGATAATTGGATTGAATTAGCGATAGCTTTTAATCGAGAAAACAATAAGGTTTCTAGGTTTTGTATGCAAATAATAAATCCGTGAAGATTTATTATGAGTTCAGGCTGCGCGTCGATTAAGTATGTGTGAATATAGGTCGTCGTCGAGTGGGGAGACGCGAATTCGGTTTCTATTAGGGCTCTTAACGATATTCCGCAAATCAATCAAGTCATTATTGGCAAAAAACAATTCAATATTTCAGTATCGCTCATGTTTTTCTCGGTTCGAAATAATTTTCTATATGAAACATTCGGATAGGTCGAAACGGTTTAGTTTCTCCTGTACCATCTCATCCAAAATCGTCTTTAGCACATTTTACAAACACACACATGTGTACATAATATCGATTTCTCAACGGAAAAAATAATTGTTACTTGACAAATCGAATTGTCTGTTGTAATGATGTTCCGTTTTGTCGTCGTTGTATTTTTTTCGATTCTAGTAGCAGTTATGAAAATCGATTACTGTACAAATAATAGAGTATTGCTTAAATATTGATTTGTCATTAAATTAACTGTAGATTTTAATACAACTCGATACGATTCTTGCATTGCATTATTAAAGGGACAGAAGAAATAGTCTGGGTCACAAGGGGGTGCTGGATTTGATGAGAGATCTTTACTGATTTATGGACGGCTATTTGCATTGTATATTCGTATGGAGGTCTGGTCGGAAAGTTTCGAGATTTATTTTCTATTTTAAACAGTGATTCCATTTCAAAGATGGCTCAGTTACCAATCTGCAATTCTCATCGTCCAGGAAACATTTCGAATTATAAATAATTTCGCATCTAGAATGAATAGAGGTCATTTATCAATTTATCAATAAATTTCTCAATGGATAGTACATAATGCAATGATCGTAACATAATAATTGTTGCAATAAAATGTGGTTAATGGATTTGCTTTCACGAATGAATTATTTACTCCACGCCATAAACCAGACAACTGTTTTTAGTCAAAAATATTCAATAAATCGTTATTGATTATATTTGATTGTTGCTTATGTGCGTGAAAATTATACTGGAGGCGGCAAAGTTCCGCATGGAAAAAAATGTAGAGAAATGCCATGTTTGTGAAGAGGAATTAGCAGGAGATGTTAAAGAAGATGGTTTCTGTGCTGCACCACAAATGGACTTTTTCTTCACCCTACAAACTACAACGTACTTTTCAGATCAAAGAATATTTGATAAATCGTTATGGCGATTCCATCAGCGTCGCAGCGTTAAGATACAGACAAATCTCTGCGTTCCGAACACCGGCACTGAATTTTATCTCAAATGGTTTCATTTTAAGTAGACAGTGTTTCCTAATTGTAACTGAGAAGAAATCTGAATTTAAATGTGACGTCGTCATGGTTTAAACGTGGGCGGTCTCTTTTTTCTGTTTAATTACGGAGTCGGCGGTACGGAGGTGCCGTGTTGATGTATTAAAGTGTCGGTAAAATGTTTTCTTTTCGGATTCTGTGGCATGTAATGTCCAGTTCGTATATAAACGATCTCGTGTAAACGGGAAACCAAACTGTAATTCTTATATAGTTTCTAACATGTGTAAAAAAATAAATTGCCTGCACTCCGATAAAGTCGATTAACGATTCTGAACCGACACCGAAGTGAAAATATTTTCGTCGAGGATCGAGAAGCAGAAATGTAATGATCTTTAGCAGCGATTCAACATTTTTTGTACACATGCTAAAATAAAATAAGAGTTTTATTGCTGCGCACGTGCGAGTGCTTGCATTAAAGTATCGTTGCGAATGAATCGACTTCAAGTCTAGTTTTCTTTGAACGCGTCGGTTTCAGCGCAGCGCTTTCAGTTTTCAATCAGATCAGAAGGGCTGATCGAGAAATAGCTTGTCGGAACCGCTGAGCGAACGACTCACTGTTGAAATATTCGATTTCGGATAAATTTCATGCGCGCGGACGGTCGTGCTCTTCCGAGTCGCAGTCGATTAGAAGAGTGGCGCGTGTCTTCGGTTCCTCGGGCCAGACCGTCGTCGCACTGTTTTCGTTCCGACGCTTCGTCCGTCGCGCCGAAATCGAAAAGTGCACGTACGCGCGAGCGGCGCACCGGACCGGCGTCTCCCGTTCTTCCCGTGAATCTGCGCGATTTCGTACGCGAGACGAGCGTCGACCGCTATTATTTGTTTATCGCACGCATTTCTGTCCGGTTATTGAATTAGTTCGATCGAACGTGACAGAGTCCGAGCGAGTGAGAGCGTGCGGGAGAAAGATACCGGAACGTTGTGTGTGCGTTCGATGATTGACAATACGAAATAATGTTTTCGCGCGCGACTACAAAAAGGAAATCGGCTCGGAATTTTTTCTCAATCAGACCGTTCGATCGGATGCGTACTGTTACGAGATTTAATTACGACAATGGTGTGCAGTGAACGCGACAGCGCAAAGAACGTCTTCATCAGTTACACGATCGGTGAGTGCTTTTACTTTCTGTCGTGCGATTTGCTCGCTTGATTGTCTCGTTTTTTTTTCCGTCCGAAATTCGAAAAATATCGTGCCTATTAAAAATTCGTGTATATTACACGAATACTACAAGAAATTCGGTTTCGATTTCCGAAATTAAAGCGAACAGTGCTCAAGCGAGCAAGTCCCAATATTGATAAAATATTATTCAATATGTTCTTTTGTAAAGTCACAAATATGCTTTTGTCATATCATCATACATGCACACATTTATATATATATATATATATATATATATATATATATATATAGTCGATTTATTATTCCTGGATTTTTTTTGTTTTGAATCGAATACCATTTCACAATCTATTTCTGGCCCTCATTGGCTACACTCACTTTCACAAAAATGAGTACGTTTTTCAATCCGCAAACAATAAAAAAGTTTCTGGTCAAAAATGTTTAATAAATCGTTATTGATATCTTTGATTGTCGCTTAAGCACATTTAGATGACGATGTCGTCATTTTCAGAGCAGTAAAGTACATAATGTGTGATTTGCGAGGTTTAAAAAACGAATTGATTTGTGAAAGCGAATACTGTTTATTCTCAAAATACATTTTCGTTAATTTTAAAGCCACGACTATGTTCAAGTATGAACATGTGATTGTTTTCATTGAATCCTGGAAGCTATATTATCCGTTTACATCTTCTGCGGCTGGTTTAGACTTTCATCACCTTTAGATAGAGCTGAGGCGGTGGAAATTAAAACCGGCGGGATGTAAAAGAAACGAACTAGTACGTCACTTACAGGATTCAAACAGAACGATTGTGAATAGAGACTGCACAGGACAATAATACAAAAATGATGCAAAATTAAAATCAATTCCGTTACTTGTGTGTTTCAGTTTTAACTAGTTTCATCATGTAGAATAGAATAAGTAGACTTTTTTCTCTTTTTATTCATTTAATCAAATTTTACATTTATAATGCCATTCTGTTCGATGACTTTTAAATAATTGATGTTGTATTAACACATTAATGCCATTTATTAACACTTGTTGAGACGCTTTCATGAAACATTACATTCTGGTAATTTTAAGATTAAAAATCATTTTTTAAGACGCTTTCTTGCCGTTAAACACGATCTACTATTGAGTAACTGCATTACTTTCGAAAATTATAAAAAGAGTGTTAGTGTCAACGAATAAACCAACATTTCTGTCTTACGAAAAATGTGTTCTCATTACACGTAAACGGCACAAATATGTTTTTCTGGTAGAAATGTCCAATAATTGATCATCAGGTATTCTGATTAAGCGGAGATTTTTGGAAAAAAAACCTTTGTATAATTTGTGTGCAGTTACGTGTTCATCTATGAAAATGAATTTGTAATTTATTCGGTGCATTCAACAGTTATCATTTGTTAACCGAAATCGCGGTCGATTTTTTGTAATCGGTTCGAGAAATACGTCCGGCCATCGGTGTTCGGGTTTCGTTTCGATCGTCCTCGCGACAACACTCGCATCGAGTCATTGTCGGAGATAGGAATAGTCCGTGGCGTGTAATTAGCGTAACCGATAAAAAAAATTGATTCACATACACGTGTAGTCAAGGTTAGTGGCCGATGCGACTCATAGTTGCAGTGCGATCGTCGCCACTGCACTTGTTTTGAATCCGAAAAGCATTAAGCGACAATCGACATAACACGAAAATTACGAGAGATGTTTATGTGCATTCGTTTATCGCGAAGGATTACTCAACGTGCAGATATAAATAGGCATGTGTACACAGCCATAGACACACACGCACACAGCTAAACAAATATCCGAATAGTGCTCGACGTGGATTTTTCTTTCTGTAACTCGGTGCATTGTTATCTAAATGCATCGTTATCAGTACGATCAATGAACAATTGTTGAATACTTTTATCCGAGACTGTCTTTATGTTCGCGGAGATTACAAATTCATGTGTGACATTTAATATATTCTATAAATCGTCTAGTGATAAAATCTGATAATATAGCAATAATGAACAATAAGAGTGATAAAGGGAACGCTCTAGAGTTCATTGGTCTTTATTATGCAAATAATCGGCATGTTTTATCAATTTTTATGGAATAATTTAAAATTTAAGTATTTCAAGAATTGAGCATTGATAAGATATCGGTAATCAGCATACAAGTGCTAAGGAAGATACTAGAAAGATAAACGGTTTTGTTTTAAGTTAAAATCTCTTTTGCAATCACATATTTTTTTTTTGTACTATGTACCCCTACCCGACAATGACAATTTTATGAACAATGAATGCACGCATTTGTGTATTTACATAAATGCATTTGTATCCATTAAGGTCTTTTACATATATGCTTTCATAATTTAATGTTTATCAGTTAATTAGATACAATTGTAAATTACACGCACACACACACACATCTATCTATCTATATATATATATATATATATATATATATATATATATATATATATATATATATATATATGTATATAATCGTAAATAGCTATAGAATTGATGATGTTCAATATAAAAAAAAACACACAAAAATATAACGACATGCGCATAAACAACGATCGAAGATGATCAACAATAATTTATGGGAAATTTCTAATTAAAGAAATTTTTTTGCGGTTTGCGGAGTGAAAAAAACGTTTCATTTCTGGAAGTGAATTTATCCACAATGTCAGAACTGTACAGCGATTGAATATTCTTCATTATTTCGAAACGCGTTAGTCTTCTTTCAGATTTATAGTTTTTCAGCTCGGTAGCTAAATTGACTTTCGTAAATGAATGTTTATTTCTTGCTCATCTCGCCGAAAAACACATTTTTTATTTAGTATGCGAGACTTTAGTGACACAGTGATTAAAGGTCCGGTTCGAATTTCGAATTAGCCGAACAATTCGTCCGGTTGCAGAGATATAATTGGAAGGGGATGTGAATAATTCACTGCGATCAACGAGTCACGGTATTAATTTTTCAATAATATCCATCAATTGTGTGAATGTTTTTTCACTGAAATCCAGTTCGTAGATGATTAGTTGATTTATATTCTTACTGAAAGTCTATAATCATTTTATAATTTAAAAAAAAAACGATTGTAGATCATTTCTTCTATCCTCAGTGTTGCTGGTGGTGCCTTTAGAAAACGTTTTCTATAGAGTACCGGAAGGGGCGTTTCTCTAAATGTGATTTTTTTCTTAATTTAAATGTCTGTTTGTTTGAGTGCATTTATTTTTTTACTTTTTATATTATATTTATTATTAACTAAAATACAGAATGTTTGTTCGAATTTAAATCGACGAAAAAATGATTTATCAGCAAGTCACTCATGATATTCTCTTGGAGACATATCTTATATTCGGGATAATGTTTCTGGTTTTCATTCTGCTATCGTCACTTGCTGATTTTCATTTCTGGAAGTTCATCGTCAGTCAGCGCGATTTTCCTGCATCACTTCTCCAATTCATGTCGATCGCGCTCGCAGTCAATTCAAAACACAAACAGCTCGGAAATCCGTCCAACGGCGTCCTCCACACATCAGCCGATTGCTCCCAGTTTTTTTTCCGTGCCTAGCGCACGTGCCGCCGTTTCACAACCGGACCGATTTATTGGTTACTTCGACTAATCGACATTTAGCAACAATCGAGTTCATTGAATCGACGATCGGACACGTGTGCCTAATTAATTTAGCTCAGCGAATACTCACTATCGTTTGCATTGAAAATTAGCACGTGAAGTGCGCGGCCACAGCGCCGCTCGCTCGCCGAATTTCAAGAGAACGAGCGACGATGTTGGGCTTGTATTTACACAATTGGTTCCGAGTGGATTATCAAATACATGCATGTATATATATATATATATATATATATATATATAAATGATTGAATGTGATTGCAATTGAAACACTACTATGCCACGATTCGAAGAAACCAGTGTCAATATATTTACATGTTTGTCGAACAAGCCGAAATATTTGCAGGGACGGATCGGCGTCTTTGTTCGAACGGCACTCGTTTGAAGTATTAATTAAAGAACGAACAGTGGTCAGTGGATCTATTGAGCATTGTTGACATGTCGCACGATGTGACATCAGATGGAATTGTGTTCGTAGTCGAACGCGTCCGTCGACGCGCGTCACGTCCCTGGTTCAGTGGCTGGAATGGGGGCGTTTGGTTTGGAGACATCCGTTATGTTTTCTCTCTTCATTTTATTATAAACAATCTATTTCAAACCTCTAGTTGTAGAAATAGACATATATATTCATTCATTGTTCGCTGTTTTCTCGCGTTATTACATACGGGATCGAAACAGCTGTTCTATCACTCTGTCGATCAGTTTAAATGGGCTTGAATCGTGGTTCGTGGAATCACTGGTTTTTTCCGATAGTTTTTTGATAGTTGGTTGAGTCTGCCAGCCAGTTTCAGGACTGCACTGTTTCCTCTTTAATAACGAAACGAATTTATTGTATAAAAACAATCATAAACATATCGTACAAAGATGCTTAATCCGCTGCGTGATTGATATTCACTGAACACAAACAACAGTTTATAAAAATAACGGCGCATTCCCGGTCCCAGTAATAAAACTTCAAATGCATCTGAAATGATTATAGACTGTCAGTAAGAATATAAATCAATTAATCATTAGGAGAGATGGACATCTACACTGAATTTCGACGAAAAAACATTTTCACAATTGATGGATTTTATTGCAAAATGGATACCGTGACTTTTTTTCCACTCCAGAAACCGCAAAAAAATTCCCTTTAATCGGAAATATTCGATAAATTATCGTTGATCATTTTCGATCGTTGTCTATACACGCATGGTGTTATATTTTTATGCATTTTTCTATTGAATACGATCGGGGGGCGATTCGCTACCTAGACACGATAAAGCACTCGTACCTGCTCGTTTAACAACTAATCCGCACATCGTACTCTTTCCTCGACGTACTAGGCACGTCTACGACACATTTCACGCTTGTATTTTAAAACCAGCTCTGTCGCGATAAGACGGATTTTTTAATTTTTAAAGCCAGACACGGTCAACAATTTTTTCCTATCCGAAAACACATAAATTCGTTTTATTGTACAGTGAACGACTGTGATGAAATTTCCATCGTAATGAAATGACAATTACCTGAGTCGTCCGCGACGGCCTCCGCATAAAACATCCAAGTGCAGTCTGCACGTGTTGCAATGCATCGTCGGTGGCATTGATTACACGAATATTACAAATACGATAAATTATTGCCTTTGTACAGTCATTAACTGTTCCACCGAGACAGAAAACGAAATAATAATGTTCATAGGTAACATGAAAACGGAATACAATTAAATTATAATAAATATACCATCATTATATATATATATATATAAATGTACTCGTGCATGATCATTTATTTATTAGTTTACATTATCTCGTCTCATTTTGTTCGCTTAAACGACCTCTGGTCCAAGAAGAATGCCGTTTAATACTCGTCTGGGCAATGGAGCGTTTTTTCAGTCTTGTTTATTTAAGGTCAATGCGACGATAGGTGTTGATGTTAAAAATATTGTCGAATCGAATTTATTGCGAATATTTACACGACACGTAGCCACATGCACACGTATGAAAATGACTGTTCTTATTATAATTACCTTTTTTGCTTGCTGTCGTCGTCTACGTTCCTTTCAAAACCGATCAGCGACGAACCGACTGCATTATTTCCTCATAAAAAGTGTAATTATCGTTTCTCGTCTATTCATTCTGAAATTGAATCGTTTGTTACGATTGTACGTTTGTAAATTTGTCAGGACAATGTCCTGGTCAGAAATGTTTAATAAATCATAATCGATTGCGGCTTACGCTCACTTCGACGGCGATACTGTCATGCTCAGAGCGATGTCTAATGTTTCAATATCGATATTCGATCGAGAAAAAGATCCATACGTCACACGAATACATAAAGACTAGGAGATGAGTTAATTAGTCGTTCGTTATGTGACCTTATTAACAAATCGATATGTTGAAACATAAATTTATTTATATCTGCCATGTGCATTTGATATCTCTAATTTTATACACACACACGTGTATTGTATTACATTTGTAACCGATTATCTATGTTTTCTCACCGTGCAGGTCTCTACAGTTTAGAGCAAATGTGTCGATTGCAATAAAAGATTAAAAACGTTTCATGAGATTCAAAATTGCATTCATCAAAGTTTCGATTGATTCTTTCAAAACTGTTTTCGATTTAAACGTTTCTAACAATCAATGTAAGAGAATGTAAAAAGCAATTACCGTTTCCAAAAAATACTAATATTTATTGCCCGGTTTTACAATTAAATGAAATGCACGCTCATAAATGTACTTTTCTTAGCTACGGACAAATTGATTGGTGATTGGTGTTGATACTATTTATGAGTGCTGAGTGCAGATGCACCTTATGAGATTCTCTACAAATCTGTTATCGAAACGATACACGCACGATCACATATTTACCGGCAAACTGTGTCCACATTGTAGTATCTCTCGAGTGATAAGCGATACTATCATGGTGTATTGATCTAAATAAACATGTTTTCATGTCCATTGATGATTATGAGAGCGTGCGAAACGCGCGGTTGTGAGAAAACTGCCCGATCAGCTCGAATCGTATAATCAGATGAACTCACTGAAGAGCGATCGCCGTGCGACAGAAGAGAGAGGGGAAAAAACGAACGACCTGTACCTACGCACCGTGTTTCAAAGTCGTGTCAATGGCGAACAAATTCAATGATAGTGTATCTAATAATTGATTGATAAACGAGTGAAGGTACGATGAAAAAAATCAAACGTGTCGCGTATTCGAACACTCACTGGAATTTGCATGATTCACCGAGATTCGTTCGATGGCGATCGGACGAATGGCATCGACTCGACATAATTTTTGTTTCTTATCAGATACGATTCATGGTGTCATGTACACACACGTTTGTTTATATATACAAGGTGTAAAACTTAACTCGGTGCTTTTAAATGGAATCAATAATAACTGCGTTAAATTAAAATATTTTCTCGTCGTTCTACGGTTTTCAAGTACCCAACTTTAACATTTAAAAATACTACATCTCGCCCAAGCAATAAGCACAACCCCACAAAACAGTAGCAAACACGATGGCGTTCGAAGAGCGGCATATCGTGTATGTGTTGCATACTTTTCGCATTTCAGTTGAAAAAAATGCTACCGAAGCCGCGGGAATGATTTATTCGGTTTTGGAGGAAGAAGGTGTTGTCACGTATAAGCCGTGCAAAAAATGCTAGAATAGCGGAATTAGTCCGAAAATGCATTATGGCTTTATCGGCTCAAAGTCGCCATATTTTATGGGGCGAAGAAAAATCGTCTAGGATAATAACAAGAAACTGTCAATAATCGAAAGAGATTAGTATTTTATAAACAACGATCACTCTTCCCCCGTGTTTGCTTAGAAGTCAATTCAGTTTTTAACGAAAACGACGGGTTTCGATTTCGGGTAGAATATATTGGATTTTTTTAATCGACCGAAGAAAAAATTCTGCCTGTTCATTTTATCCGAAGCAATTTAAACGTCGATATTACATCTTATTTCATTCGAACATGTGAATAATATTTCTACGGCGATTGTATGTTACCAGTGTCTGAATTTTTCAAAATACACACTTTTTGCATATCGAAACATTATCAATTATCAGTGCCTTTTGTTATTTTTATTCGAAAGGTCACATTAATCGAATTTATTAATGTGTCCTGTATTCGAATCTAATCTTGGAAAAAACGTCTCTTGTGTGTCCAGGTCACTGATATTTTTGATGGGATTGTAAATTAATTCGATTAAAAAAAAACCATTCTATCTGTAGCTTTCAAAAATCAATTCATTTTTTATCGCGAGAATTAATGTGTAAAACCGAATTCAGATGCGTATTGCGGCCATCTTTTGCTCGGTTCTCATCTTTTGTCTAGGCCACTGACATATCTGGTGGCGTTGTAAATTGGTTCGACTGGAAAAAAAACGATTCCATCTGTATTTTTCACAAATCAATTATTTTTTTACCCGAACAATTCTTTATCAATTGACATTGTAGATCGACACGCCCTTAAATAATAAATAGCATCGTCTGCCCATCCTACACGAGGCCGATTTCAAGGGTGACTTCGTTCGTATAGACCTGGAACCGGATATAAATCTGGCGCTGTATCCAGTACAATTTTTATATCTGGCTAGAGCTGTACACCTCTAGAAACGATTCATCTAAAGTCATTAATTTATGGTCGTGTTTTTCCCCGACGTCTCCTCCGAGCGATTATCAAACGGCATTTAAAAGTAACGAAACTGTCGCGTCAACGTTAAAAAGTGGCGTCACACGTCGACGACACCTGAAAAATCCCCAACGACCTACACAACACTTCACTAATCACAACTGTATCCATTATTATTTATTGTTATTATTGTGAAATTATATACTGCATTCGATTATCGACACATTAGTATGAATTTATAATATTCTTTGGTCTCGGATCGTACCGCGCCAATAATATAAAAAAAAGATCCATAAAATTCAATTCCGATAGAATTTTAATTATCAGTTCACTCAGTGCAGAGATTTTTATTATTTTTTTTCAGGCTGGCTATTTGTAGTGATTACTTCACTTGTGTATATGTATGTATATATATATTATGCCTGTGTGTGTACAGATGTACGTATATAGAAACGTGCACGAGTGTCTGCGTGTATGTTAATTTAGATTTATATGAAATTATGCGTGACTGATTGGATCGTTTAGAGTTGAGTTGTGTTGCAGGTGATTATTGAACACGAGGCAATAACGCGGGCGAGTGACATCATGTGTGTGTGTGTGTGTGTGTGCAGGATACCCGAAACGAATCAATCTCTCGCATTCGATGTTACACATATTTAAATAGTTTTTGTGTAGATTTCGCGACGCAGTCTTTTCCATCGTTCCGTCTCTGTCGCATCGGCGACGTTACGACCAGGATTTGCCTCGAGCTGCGGTTTATCCAGGATAATTTTTTTACGAGGTTTATGACCTTTCTAATACGAAACTAGTCGATTAGTTCGAAATAAAAATCGCCGTATTAGGCGGTTTAGATAATGATGTATTTTTACACACACACATGTGCACACATATCTATTCGAGTAATTTAATTAAGTTTTTAAATATAAATGTGTATCTCTTTCCGAAAAAAAGCAAGTCACGTTCTTTCATTTTTTTTCTGTTCAGTCGTAAAGGAGATTTTTGACTCTTCTTTTGTTCATTAGTCGACGTGTTGACTGTTCGCATAAATTAGATATAAGTGTGTATGTCCAGTACGACATAAATTGTTCAATGTTGCAAATAAATCTTTATCTGTTTAGCTGCGATATCATTTAATTGTTGAACATTCCTGAACTCGTGCAAAAACCAGTAGTGTAGAGCAGACGCAGTTGAATTGTAAGGACGAAAATCGACAGGATAACGTATCGATAGGATCACAGGTATAAGATAGAAGATTATGTTGTACGTTAGTGCCGTGAGGATGATGGAATCATTATCGAAACATGTACAAGTAACAATCGAAAATGATCAATAATTAATTATTGATTTTTTGTGGATTGCGGGGAAAAAATTAATGCGTGAACGAATTTACAAAGTGCTAAACAATGTATTGTGAGAATCAAGTAATCCGTTCTGTTATTTTCTAACACACGTCGTGTGAAATGCACAAACGCCTCTGTCGCTTTTCGCGCGAATAACGGCCGCGTTGTGCTCTGAAATATATTATTTGTGATTTAATTGAATACTGGCTCTCGTATAGGGTAAACTACTGTACAAAAAGTCGAATCCAGACGACATTCGGCACTGCGGAACATTTCCTTTCCACAATTATATTAACACATTGAATCGAGTCATTGTTTAAACTGTTTCGAAAACTCCAACATTATTTCCACGATGAATATCGTGACAAACTGTTCGTAATTCCAAACAGTTAGTTTCGAAATTCCCCCACCCGCTATGTACACATGTGTTAGAAATCAAAACAAACTTTGCTCGGATCGTCTTTCACTTGCTACTGTGTTAAAGATTAGATAAGGATTGAAACTTTTAAAAATAAGTTTAAGTGTAAACATCGATGCTCTAAAATATCTCGTGTGTACACGCAAGTGATTTATTTAATTTTTCGTAAACAAACATTCAGTATACTTCATAACATCGACATATTGGCACTTGTTCGATCGGGTGACAGTCTCATCCGGACTCTGCGTATATTTTTCTTAAACTGTTTGTGAAGTGAGAGAAGAGAGCGGAAGAATAAGAGTGCGATCTCTTCGGTAATATATATCTCATCAACTGCATATATCGAATTCATACGGCGACAACAATGTGTTCGGGTGTTTGTTGTTTTTTTTTTTTTTTTTGAAATTATTTTTCACTTAAACTGGAAACTCATCAAGTATTGTTTATTATGGGCGGATTGAAGGAAAGTAAAAGTTAATTAGTTTAATGTTTCGTCAAAATGTCCTTTTAAATAAATCAACTAAACAATCGATATTAAAACATCGACGATTTAATCGCTAAGCATACAGCACTTTTAATCATGTCCCGACGAAATTCTTAATTATCAACGAACGACTCGGAAGAAAATCAAACGTTCTCGAATTTTTCAACGGCGATGATTCATAGAAATGTGTGCTACCACCACGTGTGTCTCATTCGTCGACATTTTGGTCACAATCGATTCGATCGAATGGAAAAAAAAACACGCCCGTCCGACAAAATCGACGACCGTACCAGGAAAAAACGCGAACAAAAAGATCTGACCTTGAAACATTAACATAATTTTACCTACAAATGTACTCCATTTAAATTACCAACCGAAAATATTATTTTTAGATAAATTACTCAACTGATAACAAAAAAATTTCTAGCTACTCGCTAAAGGTCATTGTCGTATCATCTTAAAAGTGTATGTAAATACATACATAAGTATAATGATTTATATATGTATATGCATACATGCACACAAACGTACATGCATACACACATACAGGACGTTCATTATGAAATAGAACACGTGGATAATGGATGTGTCTGTGTTAGTAAATTACAAAATTGATTGAATATCCAGCCGTTACAGTCTATTTATAGATTTATACGAAGAAGTTTTCGAACATATTTCTTAATGTCATATTCGATATTCGCCATCTGTTGAATGTGGATTCATAGCTCTCTTTTCTGGAGTGTTCGAATGCTTCTTGAACACTTAGTGTTTTTCAAAAATCCACACGAAATGAAATCGGGTTAGATAACATTTGGGTGTTTCAATGCGTGTAAATCTTTTTGAATCCAGCTATCTATCAAACAGAGATTCAAGTCAATTCAACCATGTACAGTAACGGCGAGCAATTGAATCGTCCTGTTGAAATCACTTCCTTCAATCCTCATCTCTTAATAGCACTTTTATACTGTCAAACTGCACACACCTATTAATTTAATGATAAATATATTTCATTTAATAATAACCAACGCAGACTCTATTTTGAATTGTACTCTAGACTAACAAATATTTTAACCGATACTGTTCGTTGACAGCGCGAGAAACAGATGAAATTCGTCAATATACACTGGCCAGCTTCGATAGATGAAATACGTATCGTATACACTCGCCAGCTGCGATTTTAAAGTAATGTTTACTTCTGATACTGAATACTGATATTCGGCTCTTAACAACTATATCTGCGAATTTTTTAAAGAATCTCACTGATATTTTTAAGAATTGATACATTCATTAGTTTTTTTTTTGGCTGAAATCCATCATCCAGTTCCTCATCACTTAGATTTACACATTATATGAATCAATGACGGCGATAAAGACAACTGGCATGGTTTTATACGAAGAGATTTTTGTACAATTTAGCAAATGAATTAATTTTCTTACTCCACAGACCATATAAAAATTTCTGATCAAAAATTGATTCTTGTTTATACGTATTTCGATTAAGATTTTATTAATCTTCAGAGCGTCAAGACAGAGAAAAATCTCATTTTGGCGCTCTGAAGGTGATGGATCTCTATCAAAATGCGCATACTGAAGGATTAAAAACGAGCAATAATGATTCAATGAACATTTTCATCGAGAATCTTTTTTATGGTTCGTGGGGTGAATGGAAAAGAGTACATTTGTAAAAGGGCACTTACCAATTCTTGATAGGTGTTTATTTTATATGTTCAATGCTTCCCTCTTTGCCTTACGGCCAGCAACTAACAGTTACACTTGCTATGAGAAGAAATCTTTGTTACAGGCATGTTGACGAATTAATATCTTTATGCTTATTTCCAGTACAACAGCACTGTTTCTTTTTAAAGTGTCTTCAGAATTTTCGAATTGGGGGTTATTCAATCTGAAAGAAATAATCTATTTTAATAATATGTACATTTATTGAATATTATATATATATATATATATATATATATATATATATATATATATATATATATATATACATTAGGTGTAAAAATTAAGTCGGTGTTTTTGCACTGAATCGGTTATAACTCTGTTTTAAATTAAAAGATGTTTATGTCGTTTTAGGATTTTTAAGTGCCAATCTTAATATTTAAAAACACTAGTATATCTTGGCCAAGCAGTTGACATAACTTCACAGAACACTAGTGAACAAACGGAATAGCATATTTAGCATTGAATACTTTTCACATTCCAGTTGAAAAAAAATGCCCCTTAAGCCTGTTAAGAGAATGATTTGTTCAGCTTTGGAGGAAGGCGCTGTAACTTATAAGACGTGCAAAAAATGTTAAAACAGTGGAAGAGGTATGAAAACGCATTACGACTTCATCGACTCAAAGCCGGCATCTTTTTTTCGACAAGGGATTCTTCAGTTATCCGACAAACAGAGCAAAGTCACATAAAATAACGTGTAATATTTTGAGAATTGAAATGTAATCCATTTTTTAGTAAACATTCATTTTATACAACAAAGCACTAAATTAATTTGTACACATAATGTGCATATATATATATATATATATATATATATATATAAAATGAATTTGTGTGTATATATACACATTTACAGTAAAGTTTCGTCGCATAACAGAATGCTATATCGTTTGAAGCAAGTGTCCGGGTTTCGTTGCGATTCATGTTTCATTATCCTGGATATAGTTTTCCTTTTTTCAATTCTGAACAGATCGATCAAAACAAATCAGTCCATCGCTGTTTACGTAAACGTACACACACACACACAACCAGCATATACAAACACATGTCGTCGAGTTCCGGTGATGTTTGTTAAATTACACACACACACACACACATAGACACAACGCGGCAATGAGAGAACAAAATCGTCTATCTCCACGTCCTTGATTATTTCATATGACATCACGACGAGATTATCCCTCCAATATTACAGAGATGCATTTCAATACTAGCCTCTCGAATCCGTTATCGAATAAAAAGTAAAAAATCAGCGCGAACGAGACTTTATAATACGGTGCGGCCGACGAGTGGCGTCTAAACGAGTGGAGGTTGTTTGTTGACAACATATATAAGGGGTTTTGGAGTTTGTGTGCGTACAACACATCGCTGCACACACGTACGTGCCACACTGCTGTGTTTCGCTGAACAGGGAACCGAAACGATAGGAAATCGGTCGAGGATGTCGGACGCGCGGATCGAGATCGCCGGCGAACATTCGAGATCGTCGACGCGTCGAAATCTGAATGTTCAGAATTTTTCGAAATTTGCGAATAGGACGACGGGTACGTACGCTTTTTGCACGATCGGCACGAGGTAGTTTTGTTTTGTTTTTTTTTGTTCTTTTCCGGAAATGTGTCAAGTTCGGTCAATGAAAAACGGGACGATGAAGTGAGTGTATATGTTTCTAATTTGGTTTCAAACTCGAACCGTGCAGTTTATCCAATTGGACGACCTGTTTTGTAAAAAACGACGTCGTACAAACGATTAAAAAAGAAAATTGTTCAATTATCAAATAGTGTACGAACTGATTTCTGACACTAATTCTGTTTTTTTTTTTTTAAAAAAAAACGAAAATCAATTTCTGTTTCTGGTGAATGAAATACACGTTTAAAATAATACTTCATTAACCGATCTTTCCTCTTTTATTATTTGTTCGACAGAATATTTCTTATCGTTCAATCGAAAATATTTTTGTTACAAAACACAGTTATTAAATGTTATTATTTTCCAATTGAATGCGCAAATACTCTCAGTATCAAGATGCACGTTTATAATTTCTACACATATAATTGTTTATCTGATTTGATTATCATCAGGCCGTTAATGTAGAGAACAGTCTCGTCTTGCATTTCTGTCTGATGATCAGATAGTAAATTAGCTGTTTTATACAGAGGTTTCAATCCGATTTAACGACAAAGTCACAAGAAATAATCAAGAGAAATGGATGAACGGTTGTTGGTCTTTGCATGACATTCTCATTGTTGTCTCGATCTGAGAATTTCTGAAAAAAAATCCGATTTTTCCTCTACTTTTATGCTCTGAAGATGAAGGTATCGTCATCGAAATGCGCATAAGACACAATAAAAAATGCCCATTGATGATTTATTGAACATCTCTGATTACAAAAAAATGTGTGGTTTGTGGGTTCAAATTTCCACCTTTGCTCTAACGATTATTAGCTGTTATTAATACAATCGGCAAGCAATCATTCGGAATATTCAGGCATGAAAAACGGTCCGTGACTCGTCTAGACTGAAAACACATCTACGAAGACTGTCTTTTGTAAACAAGGGAACGATCGAGCACTTTTAATCACTGCAAAACAAATCGAACGCTTCGTTTTGAAAGTGTCTCGCTTGTATTCCTGTTCAAAAAAGTGTCGATAAATGGCGACTCGAATGTTATAAGTATCGCCTCTCGCCACTGAAACGAAATAAAATTAAAATAAAATCGACAAAAAGTGCACACGTACGTTCGGAATTAATTATTCATATGATTTTGTATTCAGCGTGATAAGTGTGCACGGTTGTTATAGTGAATATATAAAAGGATATTCGAAAAAACTGGATACGAAAATATTGTATTAACTCGTGCTAACAAAAAAGTGAAAGGTCATTTATCGGGCGTATTTTTAGGCACGTGTGTATAAAAATACACGAATCTCGAAGTTGGAATCTCACGGCGAATACTTTCTTTTATTATGCATCGTTCGTTTAATTAACAGTCTACAAATCGGTTTATTGACATTTTCCATTCTACCACTCCCTTCTGCTCTCTGCCTCGATGATTCTCTGAGGATCTCGGCGATTTTTATTATTCATTCAGATATAGATCTTCTCTTCTCTTTCTCCTATCGATTGCTTAACATTTCGTATGTCGAGATGTGTTCCGTCAGATAATCATTTGTCGATTAATCTTTCGTTCTCTTCCGCTTTTCTGAATTCTATTTATCTATCGAATACAAACGTAAAAATTCGCATTCAAGTTCTGACTACAACGTTCAATAATTTATTATTGGTATTTTTAATAATGGTTTTGAGATGTGTTCAAAATGATTCCAAGGAAAACGAAAATTCATTTATGAAACTCGGCTCGACGCTGGTCTATTTCACGGATACAAAAGTAGACAGGAGAATAAATCATTAATTACGATCGAATGAACGTCGAGGAAATTGAAAACGGTGCCAGTATTAAAGTAAATAAGTGCCGGTATAAGGTACACGAGTAAATTGGAGAACAGACAATTTCATATTTTAGTGTCAATAAAACAATGTCTCTCTCTGTTTACGTGTGTCGTACGGAACAAAAACTGTTACACTGCTAAACATTTGTTGCATGCACACTTGTACATCTTATTGAAGGACATGCACTTCACAGTGTTCGTTTCTGATTTCGGTTCATATTTCCATTTATGTCAGCTTGATTTGTTTTTTCTTAAAAAAAAATTGAAACTGTTTCTGATCTTTGGATTTCATCGCTCAATTTTCAATTGTTCCTGAAAATCCCGAACACTCAGCCAGTTGTAAATAAATAAGAATATAACATAGTTACGTTTACGCATGTAGAATACGTGTCGGACACGGAGTGCAAACTTTTTTCAGATGTGGATTTCTCGACGTCGATTTAAAAACAAGCATTCGCATCCGATAACAAAACAGTTTCGAATAATTCTAAATTGAGAATAACAGAAAGATACGTACGTACGTACGTCGAAATAACAATGTCGAATGTATCCGAACAATTCCGTCGATTAGATTTGAGAAGCGCGACAGACAACAACAACAACAACGACAACAACAAAAAATCGCAGCACTATTCTGCGACCTTTGCCGCGTCGAAAGCGTCCGCTCGACAGATTTCGGCGCTCGTGGAGGCGAACGCGCATTTTCTCTCAGACCCGCCGTCTGTTCGTGTGTTTGCATTTTGAAAAGACTTGTACGCGCATGGCGAGATGCCATCGGATCTCGGCCGTCCGCCGACAAAGCCGAACGAAACACAGCAAATATTTCGACAGCGCAGCAGCGAAACATGCAGATTTATCTCGCGTGTCATGCATTGATGCGTTTTGGTGCATCTACCTATCTGTATTTTCCAAGTAATGCATATTTTGACAGAGCAAGGTCAGCGCCGATTGATTAGTGACGCGGTGCAAGGAACTCTCGCCGCGATATTCGTGTTTTCACACGTCATTTCGCGGCGCAGCGCCGTTAAAAAACGCCGACTGCGTTTTGTGCAGTTGATTCACGCTTAATTTTACTATCTATATTCACATTAGCATATTTATATTACACACACGCACACGCACACATACGCAGAGACATGGAACGATCTCGTGCATTTATTCGGCCAGCTATGACATATCTACGAATCTAGTGTAAAGATCGGTCTATTTGTTTCTGATGATATATCCTCATAGAAAGTACATCGTTCAGCCAGTAGAGTCGTTCGGTCCGCATTATATTATTTGCGGTCGAGTTTTGACACAGTAATTCAAAAACTCCGTCATCGTGACATTTCCACAGTCGATTTTCCTCTGTGAATGCGTGCATGCGAATCCGTGCTAGAGAACTCAGCACGGTTTTGACGCCCGGACGTACGAATCCCTGTTGAGCGACGGTTCGTTTCCAGAGCACAGAATGTCCACACTGTACGCTTCGGTGCGCCACGCCATCAACGCGCTCGTGCTGTTAACGATGATCACGACGATACTGGCCCACGGAGAATGTTCGCCGGTGATGCCGATCGCGAAGACGTCGCAGGGTCCGGTGCGCGGCGTCGAGATGGAATCGCGAGCCGGGCAGATTTTCTTCGCGTTCCGCGGCGTGCCGTACGCGAAGCCGCCGGTCGGGGAACTCAGATTCACGGTGCGTAGATCTGCGCGATTGTCAACAGTCGCACGACCGCCGAACCCCAAATCGATTCGAGACATCGGATGCTCAAAGACGAACGATCACCGAATTCGACTGTGATTGCAGGAACCGCAGAGACCCGATTCGTGGGACGACGTGTTCGAAGCGGTGAAGGACGGCAACGAGTGCACGCAGAAGAATTATCTGTTTGCTGGAAGTTCTGTGACGGGTCAAGAAGACTGTCTGTACTTGAACATTTATACGCACAAGGTGAGTTGATTCTCTAGATAATGTCAAACTTAAAATAGATGTCGAACAATCGTGCGCTCAGTGTCGTCAGCAGACTGTTTCGGAAATCGTCAATGAGTTTCAAAAAAAAAATATAGAACACTACTACAACAACACGTTAACGTTTCCAAACCTATGAAACTGTTTAAAATAGATTCCGACGCAAAGAGATGTCTATCAGTCGAGCGATCCGGTGATGGTCTACTTCCATGGAGGCGGATGGTTTTCGGGCAGTGGATCGAGTGTTTACATCGGGCCGGAATATTTTATGGTCCATAATATCGTCCTTGTTACAGTCAACTATAGACTAGGAGCTTTAGGTATTTTTTTCTTCTTTTTCTTTAATACACTTGTTCATAATTTGTTTTCGAATAGAATACTTAACAACGTTCGAGTGTTAATGTTTTCAGTCTCGATTTTGTATCAATTGTAACGGTGCAACGGGTCATTTTTTATTTTCCACAAACGACACACTACTTCTGATCCGACTGTTTAATAATTATAAATAAATATCATAAGATTAGACATCGAATTGTTCACCGAATCATTTGATATCTTAAATAATTGAATAGAATTAAATAGTTGTTATTCTGATCAGAAAGGAATCGCGCGGAGAGTGAAAATAATTAATAACAATTGTATTAATAATTGTATTACAATGTTTTATTTACGTTCGAATGATTGAACTTCGCACAGGCTTCCTCAGCACCGGCGACGACAACGCTAGTGGCAATTGGGGTCTTAAAGACCAAGTGGCCGCATTAGAATGGGTGAAAGAGAACATTCGCGCCTTTGGCGGGAACCCGGACAGCGTAACTATTTTCGGCCAGAGTGCCGGAGCAGCGAGCGTTCATTATCATATGCTGAGTCCTCTCGCTAAAGGTATTTTTGTATTAGCTTAACTTATTTATCGTCGAATAACAGTGTTTTCGAACTTGTCGGTTACAAATTGTTCAGCTGTAATTGTATTACTGGCAATCTCCATTTAGAATCGTATCGAATTTTGCCATGAAGACAATATACACCCGAAGCGATTTGTAATTTTTCAACAGTTTAAACTGGACAGCGGGTATTTGTTTCTTGTAGGCTTATTCCACAGAGCGATATCGGAGAGCGGCACGTCATTGAGCCTGTGGGCACGCCCTCAAAATCCGTTATATATTGCTAAAAAACAGGCCCAGTTCGTCGATTGTCCCGACACGGATACAAAACTGTTGATCGATTGCTTACGCACAATCGACGCTGTCAACTTGACATTGAGCGGTGATAATTTTAAAGTGAGTTTCTCTCTCTCTCTATATATATATACATAAGACAGATAGATACATTAGTTATATGTTTCTCACAGTACTGGTCGATTGATCCTCTCGTAACGTTCACGCCGGTCATTGAATACAAAACGACAGAAAATCCGAGACCGTACTTGCTCGGCGATCCTTTGAACTTGATAAACTCGAAAAGTATCTGCAGTCCTGTACCATGGATTGTCGGCGTTGTCTCGAAGGAAGGGCTTATACGTTCATCTCGTAAGCATTTTTCTACGCAATTATGATTTTGAATGTAGTTCGACGGCTTTTCTTCAAACGTCGCCCTTTGTTCGAATCTAGCAATAATTAACAATCCCGACGAGCTACAAGAACTGAACGAACGATACGACGAACTAGGACCGAAACTGATTGAAGTGCAAAAGAGCGTCCTCCCCAACGAATCGGATACGCTCTGGCGGAATGTCACGGAATTCTATCTCGATTCGGCGAGGAAGATCGACGAGAACAACTCGGAGAATTTTACAAACGTACGTAGATTATTGTCCATCGATTAGTAGTTTTGCGCTCTTTCAATCGTTCGATGTTGTTTCTATTTATCGAGCTCCTGCGCAAATCAGTTTTAAATAGCTTTACCAACGAATTTAATTTCATTTTCAGTTATACAGCGACAGAGCTTTCGTGTACGGTGCTTACCAAAGTGCGTTATTGCATGCAGAAGCGGGACACACACCGATCTATTTTTATCACTTCAATTATACTGGAAGTCATACATGGTCTAGGCTTTTTTCCGGGACGACAAAATATCTCGGTAAATTATAAATTCATACACACACATTCATATATATATATATATACATGTGTGTGTGTGTGCGTGCATGTATTTTTTTTTGTATTTTCAGGAGTGTGTCATTGTGATGAATTGATATATTTATTCAAAACTCCAATCCTCTTCCCAGATTTGATAGCTGATGATTTAGAAATGAGTGAAAAGCTTATTGCTTTGTGGGTTAATTTTGCAACATACAGGTAAGCTTCATTATAATTAATCATCATTCTCACACACGAGCCTTTCACAGATCACGCGTTTTTCTGACCACAGTTGAATAATTGATCATTGATCATTATGAAAACCGTTATCGTCTTACTCTGAACACTGGGAACTGAAATACGAGTGGTTCTTAACCACTGATTATACTTTATTCGTGATATTGTAACGGTATATTTTTTATACGATCCACGATTGAAATTATAGATCCGAGTCGGTTTGAAATTATATCGAAAGAGTGTTCTTAAGAATAACAGTGCTCGGAATCATTCCGCAAATAACAAATATTACATTTTTAGTTATGAAAGATCGTTAGACTAGATGCTAAGCATTCCCTGTAGCGAATATACGAATATATTAATATATTTCAGCACTCCAACACCGGCGAACAGCTCGTCGATAGACATCGAGTGGCGTAGCCTTCCGAACTTGATCGGAAAATCGGCCAAAAACTCCGACCTGCATTACCTGAACATAGAGAGATCGAACGGTTTCCCAGGAAACTGTACTGGCGAATCGTTCGACTTCAAAATGAAGAACAGTTTCTACAAGGAACGGATGAATTTTTGGTCGTCGCTGCCAATCGCCGAGAATGATGACAAAACGTCGTTCGCGCTGAACTCCGTCACCGACGAAGATCTCATTTTATAGATCGAGTTGTCATTTTTTTCCTGTTCAGTTCAGCTCCACTGAAATAACATTTAAGAGTGTTCAGAACGGCTCCTGTTCTCCTACAAACTGCCACAGACATTTTCTTTTCAAAAAAAAAACCCCTTGTGTATTTTTTGTATTCGTTTCTACATAGGCGTACGTACGAATGTTCGTTTGGTAATTTCGTAATATACTTTTGATGTGCATTCGAACTTATTTTAACATACTTCTAATCATTCTATAACATAGAACGCGTGTCGATTTTTACATAGCTCTTCCATTCGTGTCTGGCATATTTTTGAACATTACTTTTTCATAAAAAAAAATATAAACGGAGAAAAACACACTGAATAATTTATCTGTTCGTACTGTACGTAAGTGTGTGTTACAGTTATTATACTTTTTAATATTTTTCTCTGACTGTCTTTTTCTGTTCGAAATTATTCTACAATTATTGTTTAAAACGGCTGTGTATCTCAAATGTATGCTTAATTTAATATATTTTCTGTACACTTTAATTACGGATATATATATATATATATATATATATATATGTATATGTATATTTGTATATGTATGAAAGTATGTACATTTAGCTCCAAATGTAAAAATGCAAAAAAGTCGCTCGATATACGGGCGGCATTTGAATTCGATGTGATATGAAAATTTTAAAGACTGCATGACAATCGGTATTTTATAACATTTATGTGTTAAGGATTTTTATATGAACATTTGTTTCATACTTTATAAGCGAATAAAAAGTGAAATAAACGAGATGTACTTTATTTAGTTTCCTGAAGTTGTTGTAAATAAACTTCGGTTAGTGGTAAATGGCTGTCGACTGGATTTGACATTTAAGGCACGGGCGTCCGCCCCGAGGCCCGCAACGCCTGTCGATCGGCGCAATGGTATTATTTTGTTACCGTTTAAAATGCATAAGCGACGGACATTCGACGCATGCATCCGCAGAAACGCAACGAAACAAAACTATTTATAAAAGAACAAATGTCGCTAATAGTGAATTTGTTAAACAGTTAACTTGATATTCAATTAATAACAATACAAACTTCGTACAGATTTTTTTATTCAAATTGCACAATATCTCTAACCTCACTGTCATTTCTCTTTTCAATCAGTGAGATAGTTCGAGAGACTGTTTGAATAAGAACCGAACTCGTTTCATGAGCACCGTTTATGGTATTTCTTTCATGCTTTCTCGATTTTGTTTAGTTAGAAGTCACTACTGTAACGTCTCATCGAATTCCGTGGGAAAATGTATGTTATAATCTGTCGAGAATCTGATCGAGTGTTATGTGCTGTACATCGTAAATTATTCAATACGAAAAATGTGAAACAGACCGCGGATGATCGTTGTATAACCGGCAAAAAAAGACGATTATTAAAGATCGTTATTAATACGAAACACTTCGGAGAATGCGCTCAGCGTCGCCGCACGGCGTTTTTTTTTCTATTTTGTAACGTCTTGTAAAGCACGGATATTTCTCCATTGTTTTTCATCGACGACGATGACCGTGCGGATTGAGAGTTCGAAGACGAACAAGACCCGGACGGATCGTTCACCGCCGTCTCGACACAGTCCCGGACCTGTCGCATCGATTCACACAAGACTAGTCTTTTACAGGCATTTCACTTGAAGCAGATTCGATGTTCTCTCGTTCATTTATTTTTTATATCCTCTATGTGGACATTTCAGTCCGTGGTCCGATATTTGATTATGACGCATCGTCCGATTCGGAAATATATTTGTTGTAAATCCCATTACGTAATCGAGCGATACCGTTGACTCCGGAAATTGTAATCCGTTCTGTAATAGAATTCGTCCGTTTTTGTTCGTGAAAAAAACTGAACGGTCAACAGTCGATAAGACAGATATCGTTAATAGAACGTTTCAATATATTTCAGTCGAGAGTGGTAAGTAGTGGCGAATGCGCAGAATGTGGACACGTTCGACGGAAACTGCGGCCCGTAACACTGAGGTTTCGATTCAAAACCGCAAAAACGAAAAACGGCGAGCGAGTGTTCTTTTTAATCGAGTCGCGAGTGAAAGTTGTCACGATAAGTTAACGAAATAAATGTATCGTGCACACAAACACAGACCCATGTATCGTGCGCATATACACTCGCACATTTGCACAGAGTATGTTTATTGTTCAAGAAATCCGTTTTTCAGTTGAACAATTGATCTTAAGTCAAATAAAAGACGTGCCAATAAGAAACAATCTTATATAATGGTTTACGAGGAAATTCATGGTCACCGGTTGGATTCTATTCAGAAAATATTTGATTTCTATGCATAGTTCTCGATTTGAAAAGAAGAAACGAATATCACAACATTTTCACAATCAGAGCCGTACACAAACTGTTTGACTTCCGTGTCCAGATCCTGTATTTAGCGCTCATCACTCTATTAATAATTTTAGAATTGCAAACACGAAGAAAGATATATTCTGTAGAGAAATTCTAATGTCGTAATTGTTTGTATACTCGTGGGATCATCAACGTTTTACCGTTTACATCTTGCTTCTGTTGATTTTTCAGCAACATCGTAGCTGAATAATTATTGTCACGCTGTTAATCAACACAGTTCGATTCGAACTCTGCAAAAAGAGCATCGATAGGATATAAATCTGATATGGCTTACGGCCTAGACAGACGGCTGAAACGCCGCTTTTAAACTCGTTATTGCGAGCACGTTACACCATCTCTAAACGGCCGGTTAAGAAACGTCGAAAGAATCGACGCCGCGGGCAGAACGAAAACAAATTCGAATTTCTGTATTGTCGTAGTTTTGTAACGCACGACGACAATGCATAACCTGGATATCGACACCTATTGTCGTTCTCGTAAAAAATCGACTGCATACGTTAACAATGCCGATATGAAATTACTCAACGCGCAGTTCGAGCGTCACTAATGGCCGTGGTCGACGCCAGAGAAAAAACACGCGACACTCGATCGAAAGTGTAAAAGTATACGGGTTCGTGTCCGTCTCGTTGACAGCACGTAGCGGTTTCTCTACGAAACGAATCCGTTCGGGCCGAGGCACGTCGCTCTATTAAAACATATCAACGGTCCGCTGCAAACCGCACACGATTCGTTTCGTTATTGGATTCTTAAGCCGTTTTAGACACCGGTCGTGATTTCAAGAACAAGCGTGTGTACGTATATGTATATATACACACACACACACATGCATTTGTGTACGCGTGTTCGTGTACGTGCATGCAGTTATTGTGCTGCGATTTGTTATAGTCTATTTGACGATGCAGAGATATTGGGCACGCCGTATCGAAATATCTCCTCTTCACCTGCGTTATAAAAGACATGCACGACAACTTTCTAAAGTTAGTTTGAGACAAGTCGGAGCCGGACTTTCTTCGCGCGCTGCTAAAAATGAAAGTGTCCGCGTCGCTGGGCCTCTGTTCGGTCCTCTTGTGTGTGTCTGTGTCGCTCGCGAGGGAGTTCCTGTATCGCGATGGACCCGCCGACGCTTTCGTCGCCGAGCACGATCTAGTGGCCGCCGAGACCGGGCACTACCATTCGTCGGGCGGCGGTAAGAAGTACGGCGCGCACCACCGCGAGTCGCACGGCGAGAAGGGCGACAAGGGCTACGAGTCGGATCATCATCGCGACAAGCACGAGCACGGAGAGCACGGCAAGCAGCACCACGCGTCGAAGTATTCCGACGAGCACGGCGCGAAGAAGAAGCATCACGACGAGGCCGAGCACTACGGCAAGCACCACAGCGCCGAGAAAGGGTACAAGGGCGCCAAGTTCGGCGAGAAGAAGGGACACAAGAAGGGACACAAGACGAAAGGATATCATAATAAGTTCTTCAAGGACGAGTACCACAAGGAGCACAAGTTCTACGACGACGCGCACAAGGGCGGTCATCACAGTAAGTATGGCGATTATCATGCGCACCATTCGAACAAGGAGGGCGGTCACAAGAAGGGCGGTTCGCACAAATCCGGACACCATCACGACGATCGCGGAAAGAAGGGGCACGACGACAAAGGGCACTACGTCGACGCTCACAAGGGCGCGCACGGAAAGCACGGCCACGAAGCGCACCATGCACACCACAGTGCGTACGGAAAGAAGGGCGGGCACAGCGGCGGGAAGCATTATGGGTTCGCTTATAAACATTAATTGCCAGTTGTTCATGTTCCCCTCTTATTTGTTTTCGAAAATAATCGGCTCGTGCATATCCGCACACTTATACACGCCCTGGACACCAAGCGAATATTAAAATTAAAAATTCAAACCACGAACGACATGTTCTCCTATCTGTAAGATTTGTTCCGATTTACAATTGAGCAATGAATTTTCATATTAAATGTCGTGCTATTAAGACACACATCTGTTGCAATAGGTAGGGAGCACTGTTTTTGCGAGCTTAATTATAAACGTATCAGAGAAATAGTAAACAAAGTACTTTGCACCATTTTTTTTTCTCTGTTAGAAATATCCTTGCTTGACTTGTCTCCAGTGTACGTATAATTTCGCACGCGCACATTAAAATGCTATTATTATTTGTATGTTTTGTATTAAAATTGTTTTGAAATCAATTTGAATTACAACACATTTTTGTTACTGACTCGCTGTTCTCGTTGATAAATATATATGTATATGTATAGAGATTTTGTAATGTTATATATTTTTGTTATTTGTTACTCGCATGTAAAATATATTAAACTCTTAAGCAATATCGTTCTCGTTTCTTTACAAAACAAGACACCGTCATTACGATAGATAATTGTTTCTCGGTTGTCGTTTTTAATATTTTTTTCCGGACGGCCGTGTTCGAAACGATTATTAATCATCGTTTTCAACGAATATGTAAATATCACGGCAGCGGCACGTTTTATCTCATTTTGTAAAAAAACAGAAATAATAAAAATACCTCTCCTTACCTAATCACGGCGATCCGTGTCGGTGTTATCGCGCGTCGGCGATGAAACCGCCGTTTAACAATTTGTAAATAATCCATAATTTCGTTCATTGACGTTTACCGACGAATAAAAGTGCGGCGGTGTCGTAAACGTGGACATTAAGTTATAACAACGTCTTTTATAACCTCGAGGTTGTAGGTGGAGACGATGACCGTCCGTAAATCTTATTGATAGCTTCTGACTATACGTGGGTGATATACTGGCTCGACGGAACCGGTCCAGCGGGCACCGTGAAAATTATACGTCGCGCTGGAAGGGAAAAAAATCCGATAGGTTATCATATAAACGTTCCGTCTCGACATGATTTTCTTACAACGAGTACCGTTCCGGTGCGAGGCGACCGCTGTAATCGTTAGAATACACTTGTCTGTTTCGTGCGAATGAATTACGTAGTGTGCCCGTGTCTGTTTGCTCACTCTTCAGCAGATACACTTATTACCTGAAACGATTTGGTACGGAGTCGGTATTCGATTGAAATGTGTATTGTTTTTATTGTATTTGTCCGTTATTCGATCTGACGATTATGAAAATAAGAGCTTCGGATAAATCTAAGGATGTATTTGGTGTACAGAATCGTTCAAAAGTATCTAAATGAATTATTTTGTAAAAAATAACGAGATTCGAGATTAAACTGTAAATGACCAGTGTTTTTTTTATAAATAGCAAATCAAGTTGTATAAACCGTAACAGGCGACCTAAACATACAATTAGAGACATGATTGTTTTTCTGTCTTACAAGAGATACGATTGATTTTCCATGAATCAAAAAAGTATTCTAAGCGATACGTTTTCACCGTAAAATTCTCTTGAATTTAAATACAGAAACGTACAAAACCTGCACCTTGTTCTTTTTTTTGTAGAGCATGAGGAGAGCATTTCAATTTTTTCAACTTTGGTTTCTGAACACAAAGGATTTAATAAATAATGTTTCGTTATAGAGACAGATATGAGCAAATTGATATATTGTTTTCGATAAGAACAGAGAACAATCTTGTTCCAATACAGTTCTGGGACGATAACTAAATTCACATTCACAAATGAATTCTTTTTTCGATCCTAAAGATCATAAAAATGTTTTCCAGTCAAAAATGTTCAATAAATCATCAATGTTCATTCTTGAAAGGTGCTCGTGTGCATTTCGATGCCGATGTTCTTAGAGCGACAAAGTACAGAAATTGTTTTTTCCTGTAATGATTTTTCTGTACGTTAGCGCTTAATGGGAGTTTCCGGCCTGTGCCGTTTTAATTTTTGATTTGTAGTACGAAAACTGAATATATTCTTAAAGAGTGCGACTTTCCCGAGCCAGTAAACCTCCGAACGATAATAAATAAATTTCTTGCCAGAGTTATAATATTTCAAAGCTAAAATGCATATTTTTAACATATTTTTGTGTTATTCGACTGATTAAAAAATTGAAAATTTCAAAATATTAACCGGTTTACTGGCTGGCGAAACGTTTTTCTCTAATTGAAAAAAGGTTCATGGGAATCGATCGATTATTTTCGAGATATTTGTCCCGCCGGTCTGAAAAATGACGTTTCGAGAAAAACACGTTTAAAGTTTTACATGAGTAAACTTTACATGCGCCGGCCGCTACTGCAACGCCTATAGCGTAGGTAATTTCCCGAATTCTAACATTTTTCTTAGAAGTGCACATTCTCGAAGTGTTAAACTATCGAAAAATCAAAAATAAAAATCGATTTTTTGAAAGTTTAGACCGGGGAAACTCCCCTTAGAAAAGAATTCATTTCCGAAAGGCAATCTTGTTAATGCACCCTTAACAATTCTCAAACTATCAGAACGAATAACGCGGGATGTCTCCGTAGAGCATCGAAGCGAAGAAGAATTATTTTCAAAGTGAAAGTACCGTTCGCGTTGCTTACAGTATCCTTCAATATATCTCGTGGCGAGATAGCCTTCGTCTTGCCGGGCCTCTCGATATAAACTCGAATGTGCGTGTGTGGCGGATTCGTGAAATAAATCTGTTTGTTATTTTCGTCCACGTAACGTTCGTAGCTTATCTCGTACACCATTTCCATCTTGTGCCTTTCGCAGATGTGCGCGCTGCAATGATTTCAATATCAGTGTCGGAAGCGCGGCAGCCGGAAACGGCGTGTAATGTGCACGTTCGGTTTGTTTTACGGTGGCAGCGGTTCGTCTCGTTTTATATAAAGCGTGAAATACACTTACGAAAAATCACTCGTCGCGTCTAATCTGATTAAAGGATATCCGAGACCGATGGCGAGCTCCCTAGACGCGGCCACGAGTAACGATGCTATTCCTAGATTCCTGCCATTCGGGTGAACGGCCAACATAGCTATCTGAAATTATTTCGGTAGAACTAGAGGACTAGTTTTTATCTCTGTCTCGAATTGCACACACGTACACGCATCAATTATACATACACACAGAGAGAGAGAGAGAGAGTCGAACTCGGTCGTAACAAGTACAGATGTAATGACTTTACAGATACAGTAAGTATCTTGTATTTGATTATTTATTAAATTTGAAGAAAAGTAGTTAAAAACTGAACGATATTTACTTCAAATATCTTGTCGACCTTATACACTTTGAACAGGTCAGGATGACGGAGTATGAACGCAAAGAATTCGAACAGTTGTCTCGTTTTCGGACACGACAGGCACTTGGATTCTTTTAAAATCGTCTCAGCGTCCCAAGGAAATGATTTGCAGTTCACAGAGGTTCCGAGCACGGTTCCATTCTTTGATACGGCCATCAGGGACAGACCTAGTGATATTGAAAAACCATTATCTGCCAACTATTCAAATATAATATTATATATTTTCTATATGTTTTTTCCCCTAATTCTTATAGTACCGGGCGGCGAAAATATATCGTTTTTACCTTCACTCAACATCATTATAGACTTGTCGTTCAGGATCGTGTTTCCATCTTTAGTGAACCCGGCACTCTTCATGACTGGTTCGTCCATATAGAACGACGTTTTCAGTAAAGATAACACTGGACTGTAATCGTTCAAGCGAACGATTTTTATGGTTACCTGCGTGCATTCGAATTATAAATTGATTAGACAGTTTCTCGAAACAACAATAAATGAGAATTTTCTCATTAAAATAAATAAAAACATTGATAAAAACTGGGGGTAAAATTTTACAAATCAATTCTTTGTTTACTCGAAAACCCATAAAATAATACTGATCTGAAATGTTCAGTCGATTATTTTTGATTTTCACTTATGTGCATTTCGATGGTGATCCCATCATTTTCAGAAAGCCAACGTCCAGAAATATTCATTGCGAGTTGTGGCGTGAAAAAGAATTGATTTGTTAAAGTGAACTTAATCTCACTGCCATAATTATATTTTGGATCTAAAAAGTTAAAAGAACACTCGACGTAAAATTACTGAAACAACTGAAAACATACCTTGTCAACGTGGATATTTTTTTGATCAATTTTGCAATAAAATCATCGACCCGACTATCCTATCGATTGAAAACAAGAGAGTTATTCGAGAAAACTAACAAAAGAACCTAGATAGTCTGCTTTTTGGTCGATTTTTGTTGAAAATCTTTTAAAAACCCAGCCGAACATTTTGTATAAGAAACAGTTATTATAGAGAAACATTTAAAGAGAATGTTCATTTCGAAATGACGATGAATAAGAAAGAACAAATATGTATTTTACTAACTCGTTATATAAACGTGTGTCAAAACGACATACGCAAGACTGAGGTACGGGTCCCGGCTAATGCTTAATTCAGCTGTCTATAGATGGACACACGGTAGTGTCTCGTTGTTCGTAGCCGCAGGACGCTGAAGTGAGTGCGCGTGTTTTTAGGATTGTTTATTGTGCAAAGATCAGACAATTAAACAATTACGCAAAACTTTGTGAACTAGACGATTCGTCTCGCGATTGACGCGTTTAGATGCACGTAAATACATTTCAAGTGAACATTATCGCAGTGAGACGCTGGTTCTGGCCGAAAATTGACACGACCGGTGCAACAATATGGCGTCGGACTTCTTTAATGGCAATTCTAAGATCCGCTTTAAAATTCAACGTCCATGAAAACGTGCGGATAAAAAAGGTGAGAAGTGGCCGGAGAACGGCAGCGGTTCGTCGTTCCCGGAACGCGAATCCAATTTACAGCCGTTGTAAATCTTTCAAGTGTCACGGATGTTTTTGTTAATTAATTTCCAGTGACATTTTTAAATTAAACAAAGTAGGATTGTGGTAATACACCGGCATCTGTGCCGCTGTCTGTCTCAAGAGGCCTCTAAAAGCACATACACACACAAATATATATATATATATATAAAAATTTGTGTAAATTTTAATTCTGTCTAAAAGACGTACGCTTTTAGTCAAGATATATATATATATATATATATATATATATATATATATATATATATATATATATATATATATATATATACAGATAATTAATAAGTTTTCCTTAAAGTGAAACATGCTGTATAGGTACATAATTTTGGCTGAATTTAGTCTAGAGGAATGATGAGAATGTAGAATATTTTTTTTCTGTAAATAAGAAACTCATGTTAGAGACATTCATGTCCTTTCAGGTTATAATTAATGATCATTGACATAAATGTTGGTATATAATCTGTCCGAATAGATGATTTCAATTTGAAACTGTGATGAAAGTAGTTTCAAGCATTGTATTTGTGCAGAAATCAATTCATAAACTTTTATAGAACATCTGTAGATTGAATATTTTGTATGTGTGACCTTAAATTAGATCCTGACTAGAAATTTATGCTTTCTTTATACATTTTTATGCAGTAACAAGACTGAACTCACTTTCATAAATGAACTATTCTTTCTCCCCACAAACCAAAAATCAACGGTGTTCAATCAATCGTGATTGAACATTTTTAATTCTTGTTTATTCATTCTAAAGAGGATGGCATTGGCACTTAAATGCTCATAAACAACAATAAAAAAATGATCAGTCATGATTTATTGAATATTGTAAGTTAAGAATTTTTTGTGACTTATGAGATGAGAAAGGGATTCATTTTTGATATAGAAACTTTTAATGTGCTGTTTAAAAAAATGCAAACATTTGAAAGTTGAAAAACAAAACATATAGTGTTGGTTTTATAATTATAGTTCCTGAATTGAGGGCGTTGTTGTGTGTTTAACTTGTGTTTGTTGTGTCGAACAATTCACTTTCATAAATCAATCATAACTTCACATAGAATATAATTTTCTTATCAGTTTGTTCATTGTTTATTTTGATCCACTTATGTGGGCTTTGATGGATTTTTAATAGCTCTAGGATAGGATGATGGATTCGTTATCAAAGGCCATATAAACTATTATAATTGAACAGTCAGCAATTTCACAAGTGAATCGTTTTTTCACCTTACAGACAACAAAAAAAAATCTGATTATACATGTCCAGTAAATTATTATTGATCATTTCTGTTTGCTGCTTATACACACTTTAATAGTGATTCCATCATCTTCAGAGAACAGAAAAAAATGACTAATGAATGAATGATAAAATTAATGAATGAATGATAATTATTAATTAATTATAATTATAATGATTAATAATTAATGATTAATTAATTAATAATTATAATGATTAATTAATGAATGATAATTATTAAATGATTAAAGTGTCAACTGTATTCGACAATGTGACAATGAAAAAATGTCGATAAGATATTTTGATAAGATTACATTGCGGTGTGTGGAGTAGCCGATTCGTTCGTGAAAGTGATTTTGTATCTCATTTGAATTTCACAAATTTGAATTGTTGAGAAGCGAATGTCGAAGTTTCTAATATCATTGAAAACGGATGCATTTTCTCCTATCGATTTTTCCGATTTGACTTTTGAAACAGTGCACAAAAACAAATGAATCCCGTCCGAAAATGGAACGTTGAGAGCGAAAACAGCCATCGTTCAGCTCGAAACGTCCGTGTTGTTCCACTGCTTTGCACCACCGTCATTTATCCTCACTTGAATTATTATCGTTCACGAGTCGACGCGATCTAACAATGACGTCACACACGAGAAGTTCGATCCCGAAATCGTATCCCTCCAGTTCTGCGGCAACGTTCCGGACCGAATTGTTGCGCGTCCCGCACGGACGGCGGAATTCCCGTCGGCTGATCCTGCGGTCGTGCGGCCGAATTAGTGACCGGCCGGCCCGGCCCGGCAGTGCCGAAAACTTTAACCGTCTCGGCTAATATCGAAAGTTTTTATTAAGATATTACGGCGCGAGCACTGCATTATCTTGCGAGCTGCGTTCCGACCGTTTCTCGCGATTTAATTCCGTCGTTACGATTTAATTCCGCTGCGGACGAGACAGGAATCTCGGCGCGTGCTTTTATAACGCCGTCTTTAATGATCTCCGAAGTGTGGGCCGTATTTAGTATAAGGTCTGGCGCGCTCGGCCATCGAACGATCGTCCACCTGACGCTGCCCCGCGCAACGAAATATTCGTTTCACATTAATTAATATTTATATCTCATTTAAATATTAATGAAGTAAACGTTCGTAGTTCCGTTACACTGTTTTACAGTTCCCCTGACTGAACTAGGATTCGATCTGAATCATCATTTCTTTATTATTATTATTCGAGTTCTACTCTAGAGATAGAATTCAATCCGACAAACTATTTGATTGTCAATCTCGATTGAAAAAACCGTGTTGATGTAACGAAAGAATGGAATAGAAAATATCAGTTAATAAAAATTGAAGTATGTAAAAATATTGAAATTTAATTAAGAAAGAGTATTACTTTTTCTGAAAGAATATCATTTTTCTGGCGAGTACCGAGAAAATTATGAGATAAGAAGATTATATATACACACACACACACACACATATATATATATATATATATATATATATATGTGTGTGTGTGTGTGTGTCTGGGTGTATGTATATTTTCTCAGAATGCGCATCATAGAGCGCGGATTGAAATATCTGGAATCGTCACGTATTTGATTAATTTTTAATTCGTAGTTCTGCAGATTATTTTTCTGGGCGCGTTTCTTTCTCCGACGTCGGAATACACGACACGATTTTATCTAATCCGACAGATAGAGAGTCAAGAGAGACATATAACGTTATTTTTATTCAGAACATAGACGAGGATTTTCAAGTGTAGCTTTAAAGATTTTATGTAGAGGATTATGCCTCTTATTAAATATATTTGTAAAATATCAATTCTTTCAAATATTCTCTCTCTCTCTATATATATATATATATGTGTGTATATATATATATATATATATATACATATATATATATATATATATGTATATATATATATATATATATGTATATATATATATATAATATTTACAAAAACGGCCATGAAGTGGACGTCATCGTCATAGAGGACGCTTGAAGAAATTAAAAAAAAACTTGTATTTATTTTGAATAAGAATTCACGACGGAGCAGTTCATTCTATTCGGTGCAATGTGAATAAACCGGCGTGTTTATTTTCCGCTTTTAGAAATTCCCCGCACGAAAACACCGAAGATTAAACACTTATTCGTGCCACTTGTCCCGAAATTAATTTCAAAAATCAAAGACGTACACACAAATCTTTTTTTGCGAAAATAAACGTCCATTACGGTGGATATAGAGGCCGAAAAAAAACAATTCGATTATATATCCTGACGGCCAGTGACCGTACATAGAGATCCGGTGTCGTAACGTGCGTGTGTGTGTGTGTGTGCGTGCGGTGTTTTTTTTTTCATCCCTATTGAAAAGTCGCCCGTTCCACGTAAGCGGCGGTAGCATTGATTGATCGGACCGCAGTCTAGCGCCAGAGTTGAAACAACATTGTGTTCGAGTGTCAGTGATGGACAGTGGAAAGCATTAGGACGTCGCGGTCACGCTTATCGCTGTTGCAGGAATTTCTCGTGGGTTATTTTTTACTCCTTTTATTGCCGACGCTTTTTTTCTCTGGAAAGCTTGCGAGCACGGCGTATTTGTCTTTTAAACGAACGACTTTGTTTCTGCGGACTGCAGTTCGGGTTTATTAACTTGGCTGTACATACATATATATATATATATATATATATATATATATATATATATATATATATATATACATACATACATACATACATAGATATACTCATTAACAACTGTAATCGAAGAAAATTCTTTTTACACTCTTTCTCTCCATTTTGTCTAGGAATTGGTATTAGATGAGGATAATGTAAGAAACTAGTATGGAACATACGATCCTGTCTATAAACTAATAAAAACTGATACTCAGTTAGTGCGGAATTACATTGTCAATTAATATCATAAGAACTCTGGCTCAGTTAAGCCTTCACAGCGAACATAAACTATATTTCATTATAAATGGCAATGTTTGCATAATAAATGCTGAGAAAATATATACTGTCAGCATCTTAAATGAAGAAGAAACACTGCAAATAACGGGCGCGCCAGAGGAACGGAAATATTTCAAAACGCAATAATCAAATTAATTTTTACTTTTATATAATTGTGTCGACATGTTGTTGTTAGACATATCGGGCCGTTTCAATTTGTAAAAATAACGCTCGATAGATGAGCATCATTTCGGCGCACGCATTTCTGTTATCTTATCCGGAAATCGTCCATTATGCGTCTTAACATGTCTGGTGGTATGAATTGTAGCTCCATCTTGCTGGGACCACGCATTTTGTGGAAATAGAATTAATTCTCGAGTCAGAAGTGTTGTAATCGCGTCGTGGGCTACTCGTTACAGCAACTCTAACACAGTCAATGTATTTTGGTGTTCTTACTGTTCTTGTGGACTCTTGATGCTTCAGATTTAATTTAAAACCAGTTGCTTAAAACTTCTGAATCGATAAGTTGATGGCATGGGAGATCAGTACCTGCCCACGATATGGAATGTTATAATGATTGCGGAATATCTGTTGTACAGTTGTAGCAGATTCGCCATTTTTGTAAAATGATTTTATAGAAAAAGCTCGATGTGCACTGGACCACTGATCCATAATCCTGATCCATATATCACTTAATTTTACCCTCTCATTCCAACAGTAAGTGAATAAGCCTGATTTTAAAATTTTCAGCTCCACTATTGTAACCTGTACGACGATGCCATCAGCAAAAGGAATTTAACCGATTATAAAAAAATATAAACATAGAATCAATCAGTAACCTATTCATTATTGAAAATCAGCTTAAAGCATTAAATATATTTAAACCTAATATTAAAATCTTTCTATATTAATGAATAATTCTTGTAATAAATTATAGACGTATATGCAAACAGTGTGAGGCAAAATGGATGTATGGGGTACATTTTCTGAATAAATATTATATATATATACAATATGTATGTATGTGTGTATTAATTCTAATCGGTCGTTAATCAATCGATATTCGAATCTATAGTATCGTGAATTTCCGAAACAGACAACCGAACAAACTTTAATTTCATCTGACGTTCCTCCAAAAATCGATTATTCAAATAGCCGTTTGTAATTAATTTGCTAATAAATTGATCGGTCGAAAAAAAACACTAATGAAAACAATAAAACATGAATAAACAAACCGACATCGAAAATACACATTTGATAAATTAAATAAATCCAGTTTGAGTAACTTTCCATTCGAATTAATTTCGAATAACACAGTGTGGCGGTGTGAAAACAAAAAACCAGTCGACAGTCCAGTCGAGATCGAGCCGAACGCGACGGTAACAGTGGACATGCAGTACCCAAAATATGCGAAAAAAACATTTCCTATTGTAAAAGTTAATTGCATATTTTTTGGATAATTATATTTCATTTGTGACTTGGCAGTTTTTTTTTCTACTATTCGAGCGGTACACTGACCGAAATTGAAATTAACATTTATCAGCGCGATCTGTTATTAGTCTCGCGGCAATTAAATCCACATCCATTACCGGCGAATGAAAATCGCCATTTTCAATTTCGGCCGCGTCGTCGAAAAAAGCGCGCACGGTAATTCAAGATACGAAAAAATATAATTGTTTATCGTTCCGTGTGCTGTTTTTCATACGTCGATATTATGAACGGGTTTTTTTTGCACTTTCACGAAAGCGGTGCCATTTAACCCTCTCAGAGGCACGCGCCGTGTCTGTTGTTCCACGAGAGAAAGTCCTTCCCGAATCGAGACAATGGGGCCGACGTCGGCGAGAGGACGAGACGATTCCCGGGCAGAATAGTTGTTTCGATACGTTCTGTATTATTCATGTCGGTATGAAAATTCTCTGGAAAAAACGGACGCGACCGAGTGGTCCGTTTGACAGATTCTTGATTAATATGTTATGAGTTCGAGCGACGGTCTGCGGCGTATCTCGCGTGTAGAAAAAGATACGTTCGAGAAAATGGGATCTGTGCTTTAGTTAGTTAGTTTCTTGAATTTCGTCTCTTTTCGAAATATTTTTTCTTCAAATATTATTACAATAATAGAGCAGTTTTCGATGTAAGCTGATGACTGACAGAATTTATTTTTTGAAATAGTAAACAAACAAAAATCATTGTATTCTTTAATATTTAAACAAGCCACTAGTTAGTGTACCCGTTTTTCATAAGAGAGAATTTCGTGTACAAATTAATTCGGTGTCTTTTTTTATAGAAAATGATTTTTTACGGAAAACTGGAAGACATTTCGATCTTCAAAATATTTCCCATTATTTTCCATAAATTTGCTCCAACTGTCGAGTAACCGACGCATCTCTTGTCGAAAAAAGATGGCGGCCTAGAGTTGATTAAATTGTCAATAGTATTTTTAGCATTAGTTATCACTTTTCGCATGTTTCATGCATCGAAACATCTTTCACCCGAGCTGAACAAGTCATTTCGATGGCTTCGGCAGTATTTTTTTCAATTGTAATCCGAAAAGTATTCAATGCCTAATATGCTGCATTTCAGACGCCATAATGTTCACTAGTGTTTTGTGGGGTTATGCTAGTTGCCTAGGCAAGATATACAGTGCTTTTAAATGTTAAGGTTGGCACTCCAAAAGCCTAAGACGACAAGAAATTACTTTAAATTTAAAACATAGTTGTGATTGATTCAATTTAAAGGCACAGAATTAATTTGTACATCTTTATAAGAATGAAAATCAAGATCATTTAAAATCAGAACCACAAACAATAAAAAAAAAACACAGAGTTTATGATATTTTCAGAGATTCGGGTCAATAAGCGTTAAACCGTTTAGAATTTACACTCTTAAAGTTTAAAAAAATCCGTGTTCTCATCGCAGAGATCCGACACAAATTGTTCATTAAGCTCTGCTGTAAATTTATTTTCATAGATTCCACTCCATTGATTTTTCGTTACCAGCATGTTTTCTTAAACAATTCGACAACGTCTAGACGACACGAAAAATGACATTAGCTAATGGAGTTTTCGCGGAAAAAACCGATCAGGGATTATAAAAATAAAATTTACCATACACACATTCCCGGACGAAAAGAAGTGATGGACGAAACTTTCCGAGTTGCATTCGACGCCGAACGCACGAGTCTCGTCGGAGGGATAATTTTAAATAAACGTCTTCATTTTATTTGTCCGCGTTGTTAAAACTTTAATCCGCGCTCGGAAAGAGGATTTTGTCTGCGTTGTATTTTTACAAGTAAGTAAGTATCTTTAAGCGATGTAAGATGTCGACAATAAATCATTGTCTCGATTCTCGACGTGGACTCTGAAGGGGAAAGGATGCTTGTGCAATGTTCCGTTCAACATTGTACTCCGACTGAAGGGGTCTCTGCTCAAAGATAGTAGGAAATAAGCCAGTCAATATATATATATATATATATATATATATATATATATATATATATATAAAGTGAAGAAGTAGAATATCGAAACATTAATAGTTTTTCCATCCTTACAAATCATTTACTCGCCAGTTCAATGCGGAAAAAGAATTCGACTGGTTTTGTTTTTTAATAATGACAATATATCTAAAAATTCGTATCTCAATTTCATGAACAGTAGTTTTCTTTAAAGAAAAAAATTGTAATAACACAAGACGACAAACTATATTAATGGTATTTTATAAATATGAAGGACAGACTGGAATTAACAGTAATATTTAACTGCTAAAAAGTATTTAGATAAATACCTTTTTCATAGGCTCGAAAATGAGTAATCAAGTCGATAATTTGTATAGGACAAATGATTTTCTTCTGACATTTTTCTGATAGTATACTTAAAGTTCATAAATATGAATAAGTTGTTATGAATTTTTGAAAATCGTCACCATTGTTTATTAAAAAAAATGCGTAAATATGATCAGTAGGTTTTCATTATGGAGAGACTTCGATAACTTACAGTTTTATGTTCAGTAGCGTCGATTTTGATTTTTTCATCCCGTTTCTGTGGCGTTTGCAAGCAATAGTTTCTCCAGTCTTTCAATAAGAGGGACGATGCCTTCGTCCATGTCTTTTGTAACAAATTCGGTTTGAACATTATTCGATAGAACGCGCACATTTCTTTTGATGAGAGTCGAGACGAATGGTGATGAGATTTTTAAAATGATTAGATTGTTTAAACTGATGATTTGTTAAAATTTCATTTTTGTGATTGGAATGGTTCGTGTGCACGGGGAATTTTGAAAAAAAACTGACAAGTGAGTGAAAACAAATAGCACTTTATCGAATTGGTCGATTGTAACTATGGAAATAAGGTTTTATAGATTTTTATTCAAACGATGCTTATAAATATTGAACATTCTACAAATATTTATGAACAGATTAATATATTCGAACTGTCGCACTATCTTGCTTTTTTTAATAAACTTAACTGAAAAAAAACATTTTTCCTTTCAAAGTGGGAAGTTTAATTTTTATCGTGTTACTTTCTTGATATGCTCTCTTGCATACAAAATCTGTGGATTGTGTACGAGGTTCTCTTTTATATCTGTTTTTGATGTTCGCCCCTATTTTAGATCTACTCGAACACGATGAAAATCTAAATCGATTTTTAAATTGTGAACTCGTGCATGAGTTATAGAACTCACGTGGAAATTTAATTAAATGTTAGATGTAGTTTTTTTTTCTTATATTATAGACGTTTTGTCTAAATGACGATTACTTCGACACGAAACTTCAGTCTTAAATGATTTGCGATGAGAATTCCGAACTGTGTCGGCCGGGCCCGATCTGTAGAACGATGTCCACTAACGTCGAATCGTTCGAGTAGCCACAGTTCTCACAGCCGGTCATCCCTGAACGACTCTCGCCCGAGCCGCTATTAGATAACGTGGAATTAGAACAGACACTGAACGTAAACACACTCTGCGTATTGTATTGTACGGTGGACAAACAGAGCGTAAAAATTATTTAACGAAAATTAAATAAGCTAATTAATTTCGATGGAAAAACGTCGATTGTGTCACGCGACACGACCGAACCGTGTTTCGCAACGAAAAATCAGCCCGGCGACGAGTTTCACTGTATTGCGAATCGCCGTTTCTCGGATCTTGGGAGCCGATTTTTACGTTATACTTTCTAAACGCTTTGTCGTCTACTTAACCGGCCGCCGCTTGCATCAACCGAACGCCAATTAACGAGAAACCGACGCGGGACCGTGTCTACGCGGATTTTAACGCACATTGTTCTCTTCTTTTTATTCGAACGGCATATTTTCACGTGAATCCGGATCGACTGACTTGTAAATTACTGTTCAGTATGAAAGCTAATCCAGGTTTCATAGAAAACAAGACACGAATCGTGGAAACAAATTATATAATCCTCAAAGTCGACAGCCTAGAGACACGAAAGCTTGTCTGCATCTTATGTTTCAAGAGAAATGACAAGGTAGTCGATTTTTAAATCACAGAAAACGTTCTATCTTGTATACACATTTTTATGAAGAGAATGAAATAGTAAACGATAATAGATTTTTCGTCAAGTCGTTCAAAAAATCAAAAATATACGGACATAATAATCATATAGGTTCGTTCATTTTTATACCATGACAACACTCGTACACTGTTGGGGCTTCATTCGAGAATTTTTAACAGAAAAACAGATTTTCATGAAACAGAATCCTTTATATTCACTCGATATCATTCTGTGAATTTTTTTCCGTTTATAAACATTAAAATAATTCTGAAAAGGAAAAAATTCGATATCATCCCAATCGTTTGAAACAATATGAATGCATCATAGTTGAACATTTGACATTCAGCTTTGTTTCCGAAAGTGGCAGGAACGTTCAAAAAAATTTATTTCATCCGAAGAGGATTAAAGGGAATGCGTTAATGTATGTTCTTCTTTGATATACGAAATGCCTAGTTCCAAACATTTCTCGATAGAATCTGTACGTTGAATTGCACGGACGGAATTCTTGTAAAATTCTTGTGTAGCCAAAATTCACTGAAACATTTTCATTATTTCATTCATGAAGAGAACGTTTTTCACGAACACAACCATGTTTGTAAACGAAATCGTTAAATGCTGATTACGATCAATTCGAATGCTCGATTCGGATGTGTTTTTTTCTTCTCAAAAATAAAAATCGCGATCGAATTCATTCAGATCCGATCTTCACAAACTACAACGTTTTTCATTGTAGTATACGTGCGCGATGCATTCTTTATCACTTCTCGATTCATTCTGGTCTTCGTTTCGAACTAAAAAACATGCGACAAGGTGAAACGAACGAAAAACAATTTCTGTAAATAAACAACCACTCGTGGCCAGCAATTTGTCCATGCAAATAGCGATTCTTTCTTCATTTAGAAACGATATTACAACACGACAGCGACAAAAGCTTCGGAGCGGTCGATGACGGCTTCTCTCTCGCACTAAAAAGAAAAGAATCGCACGTCGTCTTAACGCGAGATCACTGTAGTATGAAATTAACGGAAAACCGAATATATATATATATATATATATGTATACACAAATATAATCGGTCGGTTGATACCTGTATCTCGCTGCTGTGATATTATGTCAGCGGACGAATTGCATAACTGAAGGCATGCAGAAATCAATTATCGTCTCCTTCCTCTGCATGCAACTCCGATGCTAAAATGGCGATCGGTTTATAAACAACCCGCATGTTTTCGGATTCAATCACTCGCTACTGAATCGCATAGACAGATATCAATCGCGGGCTGTTTTCTATCATTCATATAACAGCAGATACCGATTCTTCTCGGCCGGACCACTGGAAAGAAAATACTGCGCACGTTTGTTTGTTTTTTTTAAAAAAAAAAATAAATTGAAAAAAACGCATCGCCGTCTTCCGAACAGACCGTCGTCCAGTGTACCTCGCTCGTTCGTTCGTTTTTATTTCACTGAAAACGCGCTCTTCTCCAAAAAGAAGCTCGCCGGTCCTGCGAACGCGACAGACAGATTCCTCGAACCCGTTCTCGTTTGAATACGCGCGCGACACGAGAGCATGGCGCACTTAATAGCTAGTACTGTTGTTGTGGTCCTGTGTTGTTTGTGGAGTCCGATGGATGCTGCACCGCTGCTCGATCCGGCTTATTTGAAGATGGGAGACACTGCGGTCGTCGGCTCCGAGATTCGGGAAGTCAGGGCGGCCGAAGGAGAGGCGACCGAGGTTCATGATTTATTGCACGCTGGTATGTTTGATGTCGTATAAAAATGATTTGTGCTGTGCTATTTTGTTAAAGCTGCGTCGTCGCTGCTGTATTAGGATGGTTTTTAATGCGACTGTTTTTTTTTCTACTAGTCTGGATTCGTCCGTTTCAAATCGATCAAAATCCGTTACAAATTGGTTACTTTTCAGTCAACTCTCTAATCGATTTTTAACATAATTAATTTTGCTAATTGACATTTTATTTAGATACATTTAGATTAAACACAAACGAACATATTTATTAATAACAGATTTTTATATTCTTTATAATATTTTTTTGAAAAAACATCATAAATCGAGTGAATGATTTGCTTAAAATTTCCATTTTTTAATTATTACGAATAGCGGTTTCATATTTTCAATATCATTATCGACGAATCAATTTATCAATGAATATTAATTCGATATTAAAAAAAAACATATTTTTTTCCATCATTCGCGATTCGTTCATTTTCCAAATATGATTTTTATTAGTAATAATCTGTCTAAAATATTTCAGTAATAATTCCATTTCAAGTTATTTATTATTATTTTTTGATCAGTATCAAATATACATTTTTTTTGGAATAAATTTAATATACGGCTGATAAATTATTACTAATGAATTGATTAATTTCTCGAATATCGTGAATAAAGTTAAATTTGTAAATATATTTTATATTTTCATGTTTACAAATGTTTTTATTTTTCATAATAAAAATTACATTGTTCTGTCTATTTCATCATTTGAATTAATTCAATAAGAAAAGGGCTGAAAGGAAGACTGTACTTATTTCATATTTACATCCTGTGGTATTTTTTTTTGAAACGTCTGTTTAAGAAATCATGCCTGTTAAAATGTTGTAATTATTCTTTCCAGTTTATTTGAAAATGTTTTCGTGAGAAAACTACAAATTTAACATTTTTGACGATAAATTCGACGAAATGTTTTAATAGTTAATTGAAAAGGTTTCAAAATAAATCAAACTCCGTGCGATTTTATCGAATGTTGGTTTAAATACATTTTTTTATGAAATATAAATTTCAATCCGTTATCGAAACTGTGTTTTGAGAGCGGTGTAAAAAAGTGTATTTTTCTAGAAGTTTCTTCACGAGTTCGTTCGATTCAATCCACCGTTCGTATATTATAGCTGACTGTACAAAAAACGAATACGGTAATCGTGTATTAGTTCGATTATAGAAAACCAATGAACTTATATAAACCGTGAAAAGTCATTAGCGCAGAGAAATCTCGCGTTCGGTTCGAAATCGAAATAAAAGAGTAGAATAAACATAGCGCGTTCTCTGCTAACCAAACCGCACACCGTTGCATGTAACAATAAATTTTCATAAGACCATAAAAATCGTCAGCGTTCTGTCTACTCGAACATAAAAAATTACATTTACTCATTTCAGTGGAGGTCGGTCAATAAAATTCGTCCAGTCAATGTCTCGCCGTTTTGCGAACATTGCGGCCGCGTATTCAAAATATCGGAAGTAGCGTTACTCACCGGTGTTTGTTACACTTTCTACACGTCTTTGTCAATTATGTACCAATTTTTCGCTTAGTCAGCATTTCGTTCGCTCGTGTTTCCTTGTTGCGATCATAAATTTCACGTCTGTTACGACAGCGTTTACAGTTTTTTTCTGGTAAATATCAGTTTTATAATAGTTGCTCGCCGAGCGTTCAAACTGGCATCGAGCGCGACTATTTCTTTTTTACAATCGATTCATAAATTAATCAGAGAGACGTCGTTTCCTATTAATTCGTTCGGTTTCGCTGAAAAAATACTCGATCATAACGTTCGTTTTTATTATGCGATGAAATATCGTGGCAAGAAGTGAATAGAGGATGATTTTTATAAATGAATCTACACTCTTTAAAAAACGGCTGCGCCAGTGGAACGGGAAACTTTAAAATAATGTTTATTCACTTACTGTTCGAGTGGGGGGGGGGTAAAATTAAGCGATACATTGTTAGTTATTCATGGCCGTTTAGTAAACCTGGAGCCAGTGGTCCAGTGCACCTCGAGCTTTTATTGTAAAATCATTTTTCAAAAATGACGAGTCTGCTACAACTGTACAACGGCTATTTCGCAATCATTATGACATTCCGCGTAGCGACCGACCGCTCGTGTCATCAACTTGTGGGTTTAGAAGTTTGAGTAAACTGTTTTCACAATAAATTTGAAGCATCAAGGTTCCAGAAGAACAGTAAGAATACAAGAAAGCATTGACCGTGTTAGAGTCGATGTGACACGTAGCCCGCGACACGATTACAACATTTCCGATGCAATAATTAAATCGATTTCTACCGATTAAATGGTTCTATCGATATGGGGCAACGAGAGCGAGTGTCCACGGCTGCTGTAAGAGCGCTCTTTTCGAACTCCATCGTTTAAAAAAATGTAGATGTTGCATGGAAAGCAAAATCCACAGATTTGGCGGCGTCTGATTATTTTCTTTGACGTTATCTAAAGAGAAAAGTGTACATTGATCATCTACACACTATTCCTGAACTTGTATTAAAAATCCAAGAAGAAATTGCGAAGATTCCATCAGACATGTGAAAAATTTCCGTGATGGAAAATTTCTGAATAACATTACAGCAGTGCTACGCCGAAATGGTGCTCATATATCGAACGTTATTTTTGAAAAATAAAATTGCCTGACATTCTTAACAAGAATATGTAAATAAAATTAGATAAAAATCATTCAGTTATTGGATTTTGAAATCTTCCGGTTCTACTGCCACACCACAAAATTCTGATCACCATCTTATCTGTTTTTTCAAAGATAAGAAATCGTTTGAGAAAAACGAATTACATTTTTATAAATCAACATGTTTTATTTGATAGATTAATTGCAACATTGATAGCAGAAATAGATTTTTTTTATTTCTCATTCCATAGACTTTAAACAATTTTTATTGTCAGAAATGTTTAATAAATCATGATCGATTTTTGTTTATGCGCATTTCGATTATGGTTCCATTATCTTCAGTGCACCAAGGTACAGAAAAATGTGAGAAGTTTTTGAGTTTTGTTGGTTTTTCCGCGGATTTTTTTTACCATTGTCTTCGTCCAGGCCGCCTTTTATTGCAGGTTGGTTTACTGGGCTCAAATTGTTTCACTTTCAGATAGATGGAAGTTCTTGAGAATTTTTGTGGTCGAATATAGAGTGTATTACTTTTTTTTGGAGATCGATGGTCATTTCTATGAGCGATAAAAGTATTGAGAAATAAAATTAGATTGTTTTCACAGTTGCCGGGCATATCACTGAAAATCCCTCCTGTCTGTACTTTTCAACCACTCCGTGAACGACTCGAGTCCGTTCAGTGATTTCCGTCCAGTTCCGTCAGTGAAAGTGCACGGCGACGATAAAACCGCACCGCGTCCATTACGCGTACAGTAACTCCGACCCCGTTGTTAACGACAGAAACACAATGCGGCCGGCTAATTGAAGTGTTTCAAACTAGTACACATTTCTAAACGGTCCATTAGTATACGTTCCATGTTTTCGCAGGCACTGATAACGATCCGGAAAACTTCGAACGTTATTACGACAGCGGCGACCAAGGTACCAAAGGTTACTTGAAACGCGGCGAGGATAAAGGCAGCAAAGGATACAAGCACTTCGACAGCTATAACAAGAAGGACGGGGACAAGTATGGCTTCGAGCATCACACGTCGTTCGGGCACGGCGCTAAGGACGCCAAGGACGGCCTCGAGCACCATTCGAAATATCAGAAAGGTATGTGGATAGTTAGACGATTGCGTTGCGATTAACGTTCGGCCGATGACCGCTGTCGGTTGTACTGCCACCGGATCGAGCTGGTTAGAAAAAACACACTCTCATCGATGCGCGTGTGTGTGTTTCATTTTTCAAGAAAAAAATAATCCTCTTAGTAAATATATTCTGTAATACGCTTAATAAATTTCAAACGATTTCTCCTTTTAATTCGTATACAAATAAGAGATAAATCTCCGTTGTCAATTTGTCTGAAGAGACAACCGAACGACATCTTAAAGATTCTCGATTGAATCCAATTAAGAGTTCGAATCGAATACGATTATTAATGTCGTACGAATTTATTGGACCGTGCAGGAGACGAGCACAAAAACAGATTCCAAAAAAAAGTCACTTGTGCTCCGGCCATACGTGTCTCCGATGGGGAACTTATTTCCGGACTTTGTAAACTTATTTATGAACACAGCTGCATGCATACACACACACACACACCTTATATATATGCGTGTGTGTATGTGTGGGTGTTTATATTAAACTTTATAATTTAGTGAACAAAGTCTCATTTATATTTTATATATGTGTGTTTAAGCTTCAGAAACTTCTATACGAATTTCAAGTTAGGCAAACTTTTACACCAGATGAATTTATGTATGGCTTTTTACATTATTGTCGTGATACTAATTATGTATTCAATATATATATATATATATATATATATATATATATATATATATATATAAATATATGCGTGTATTTATAAATATTGCAGATTACAGGGAAATAAAAATGAGAAAAATATTGCCTGTTTCTGCAGCTTTAAAAATTATTATAGTCCATTATATATATATATATATATATATATATGCATATGCGTGTGTGTGTATAAATATGTAAATGTAATATATATTAATAAGTTTTTCAATCAACTTTTAAATTGATATCTGGTAATAAAACGTTCCAATTTGAAAAAATATATTATTCATATCGACTGATATTTCTTTTATACATTTTTATGTATGACAATTTTCAAATTATTTCATATCAATATTAATTTTTAAATGAGTCGACAAAATATATACACAAACAGACGAAAAACAAATTAGGTACATTTTTCTTATTTCGTATTGAATTATTGATATTTTTCCAATTCTGTTTCTATGCATGACGTGTTTTCAATATTTGAAACTGTCTGAACTTTGATGGAAAATCATAAAGTAGATTAATTGAAACTATTAAATTTTTGTATAACGAATTCGTATGCTAATTTGATATATGTTCTGTAAAATTTTATTATCACGGTGTCAGATTTAATAATTGATTTGAAAATAGACCGACTGAATCCTTTATATAGATTTTGTATTCTGTTAAGAATAGTTTCAAGCGTTTTCTATCGATTGTAGTGGTAAAAAATTATCATCAAAGATTTGATTCGTATTTTTTTTCGAGTGTCGAGTAGTCGTGGAATTTTCCAGGCGAAAGTCGTGGTGAAAGTTTATAGTTACGTCATTGGTATCGAGTATAGGGTGTTCGATTGAACTTCGGCCGATTTCGTTCTTCTATAATTTTTAAACGACACTTTTAATTATTTTTATCACACATTTTCGAATCCGTTTACGTGCACTTTTCGTTACATTACGATTCCCCTGTTCGAAACACTCATCCGGTCGAGTGTCTCGTGTGCGTGCTCGATGTATCCCACCGCTGGCGGAGTGCGGCCGACGAGAGACGTCCCTCCGAGCAGTTGTAGACGGGATAAAGTACATTAACGCAGTTATACAACATCGTCGGCAGAGGATTCCGACGATATACAACTGGCGGATGTGCGTTTTAATACATGAAAATTGTATAAACTGAAAATTGTAATATATTCGTTTCATTTCGTCGTCAGACGTCGCTTAATCGTCACTCTTGCTAATTTTCTGTCTTGTATTATTCATTTCTTATTCTAATTTATTGAGTTTGTTTGCGAACTTTGTGTTTTTAAAACGTTTAAATAACTTTATATATATATATATATATATATATATATATATATATATATATATACTGTAAGAATAAAAACAATAAAAGTAAAGTCGAAACTTTTTATATCTGGTAATTTGAACTTTAACTTGAAATGATTACAACAGAACAGTCAGTATAAAGAAATAATTAATAAATTCGAAAAATTAAATGTAAAAAGTTGAGATAATAAAATGAAACTTTCATATAAATAATGCGTACAAGACAGAACATTCAAGTCGGTAGAAGAATCGTTACTTTTGAGTTCCAGTCACTGATATCTCGGACGTTTATTTATCATGATATTTTCTCTTCTAAATGTGATGTTCATAATATATAATATCCTCTCTTCCTTTGAACTAATATCTTTTTTATTGATTTTCACTAACGCCGTGACGATTCATTAGAATTCTTCAGGCCACTCTTGAGTTCTCGTGAACTATGACCGATTTCGATTAATATTTTGAATAACGGTTAGAAGTCAAGAGTAGTTTCGAGGATTCTAATCAAATAACCGTGAATGTATCGTACACATGAAGATAAAATATTGAAGATATATTCTTTTGGATAAAACTTATCGATTTATCGCTACGAATAAACAGCTAGTCGGCGAATTAATTTTCAATTCATTGTATAGGAAATGATGACAGTGGAAAAGGTGAACAGAAAGAAGGAACCCACGGTCAATACGAAGTGTCTGAAAATATTTCTGAGTAAGTAACGCTTCGAAAATACATGTATTTCGCTTTCATCCGCTTCTGTTTGCATCATCGGATCGTTTTTTGTCGGTTTTAGAGTTCACACATTTTCAGGGGTGGCTTCTAATACACGAACATATTGTTTTTCAATAAGTGCGTAGTAGTTTTGTTGCTTGATTGAACTATTATAGTCATCGAAACGAGGAGGATGCGGCTCGTGAATGAGCACTGACGCTTGGTCATCCGCTTGCTGCTGCTTGTGGTCGATCCGTACTTTACGTTTTCCTTCTAATCAGCGGCGTTTCTTTTCTCTCTCGAATTTATTTTAGATACGAACCACAGTACGATAGCGGAAAGAGTGCCGCGTATTCCAACGAAGGCGATTACGGGTACGCCGACGGCGGCAACGTCGAGTCAGAGCATTACACGAGTGACGGTAATAGCGGCGCCGAAGGTGGTAAATACACTGGAGAGCATGGTTACTACACCGGCGGCAGCGATGGTGCGCATTACGAGGGTGCGTTTCGTCGTTGATTGAACGTATTTAACATTCATAATGATGGATGCTCTGAGAGAGAACTGTGAACTTAGACAAATAGTAAATAAATAAAGAAGCGTGACGGTCGGCGCGTGAGAAAATACCGTTTTCACGTCTCGACCCGTCGTCCCGGCGTCCGATCCATAACTGTGTACATAGGTCTGAACTGAACTGTTAGAATGTACTCGGATTTTCCAATATTTCATATGACAGCGAGATCTAAATTCTTTTATAAAATCGACCACTCGCGAAACAACCTTTTTATTTTGTTACATTACTTAACAATCTCTTATTATTCATTTTGCACAGATCGAATGTCTTTCGGTGGCGATGGGGTTGTTTTCAGAACGCACGGACGTAGAAAGACACACTTTTAAATTGAAACGTCAATTATATGTCTACGTTTTTATCTTTAATCATATTTGTTTAAAGAATCTCTAACTGGTCACTCTTTGTTTCTTTTTCGGTTTTTTATACTGAAATGTACACGGAGCAATACTGATTTACTATTTTGAACAAAGATATAGAATCGACATAGTCTCGGCGAAGAGTGTCGACGAGAAAAACAATAAATTCAGACAAGGTTGATCCTTCACTTTGTTCTATTTTTTGGTCGCAACTCCACTCAGTGTCGAGTGAAAATATTTCATTATTTTTATTGTATTAGAAGTCTAAATTGTTTTCAAAATCGACATTCGAATCAGTCGTTTAAATTGGGATTTTTTTTTAAATGCATGAAATCTATTGCAGTGTTTGACAAAAAAATCTTAGTGTACAACGTATTTCACTGCATTCGAGAAGAATATTTTGTGAGTAGAAGCACAGATGAGTATCGAACTGGTTGAATTTAATTTGTAAAAGAAACTTTTATCGCACTGTAACGATTTCATTTCTCTGTCGGACAGTCTGTTTGTGAGAATTCCTGAAAAGACCACGTCGATAGAACTGATCGATGTTTTCTTTCATCTACTCGTTTTATGACTGTTTAATGAAATCTGTCGACGCAGGAGATTCCGGAAACTCTGAACATTACACCGACGGCGGCGAATACTCCGGCGATTACCACTCGAGCGGAAACGCTGACGGCGAATCGGAACACTATACGGAAGATGGCGGCGACGACGACTCCGGCCACTATAGCGAAGGTGATGGCGAATCCGCTCATTACAGTGTCGAGGGTGGTGGTGACGGTGAATCCGAAAGCTACACGTCCGCCGACGACGGCGACTCCGATGGACAGTCGGAACACTACACCGCCGCCGATTACGATTATTGATAGGTCGTAGGTGGATTCTTAAAAAAATATAGAAACAAATAAAAAAAATCACGTATATTAAAGGACGATTCGTATGAAGGTCGAGTAGAGAACGTCATGGAGCACGTACCGTCTACGTTCGATTCCATTGAAGTGTAGTTTTTTCATCTGTCGCTATCGTTAAAAGCCATTCTTTTCCTTTCAGCGTGTCTATCATGATTTATTATTATTTTTTATTGTCGTTTCAATAAACGTCTGCATCAAATAAAAGTTCTTACTAAAAATGTCGTGTGTAGTCCCTTTGCGTTGTTGTTGTATTAGTTGTATTAGTTGTTTTGTCTGTTTTTCTTTTTTTTGTTGTTGTTACTTCGTATGTATACTATAAAAATATCATAAATAAAACATACGTCTTGTTTATTCGTTTTTAAATACATCCACCTGAGTAAATTCAGATCGCTGTAAATCTGTTATTCATCCTTTCGGATCAGCTAAGTGTATGATTTCACTACTAGTTTTGGCACGAGTTCCATTCTCAGATAGATGCTGAAAACTCGTCAACTAGTAATCAAGATCAGACACTCGTCTGATCGAAAAGGATGAACAGGACAGCGTATCAATAGAGGATCACAGATATAAAATATACAATTACAATTATACTTTTTAAATAACTTTTTGGATTTTTTTTTTGAGAAAATTGATTTTTCCCTATCTCGACGTTCCGAAGATGATTTATTACTATTTAAATGCTCAAAGGTCGTAATCAGAAACTATTCATAATGATTTATTGACCGTTTCTGACCAGATAATTGATTTTGTTTTGTGCGGCGAAAGAAAATCATTCGTGAAAGATATCTTTCGATTTCATTTTACGATTTGTTTAAATCATTTAATTAAGAATACAGAAGAATATAAACACTCACTATTCCATATTTGGAAATTGAAATAGAAATTTATAATCGGACGAGTTAAATCGACTGCTCTACATTAAATAAAGCTCACTCGCCTGTCGACGATCGTTTTCAAAATCGCCCATTTCAATCTTCCGCATGATATTAAACGCAGATCAAATCAATCGCCGAGATAAAAAAAAAACAACCGCACCGAACGCGGACGTAAGCCTCTGTGCGCGTATAAATACTATTTGAATGCGTAATGAAACCGCCGAGGTTACAATTTACTGCTCCGAAATGTTAATTAACCTATAATGAAGGCGTCAATACTGAGCGCGGCTGTAATTAAAACTATGTATTGTATATACGCACTGTATATATCGGTATTGCTTCGTCGAGAATAAAAAGAAAATGGAATAATTACGAACAAAACTCAATTATAAAATCGTCAATGATATAATCATGGGAATCATTACATTTTTTTTCGGCGGATATAAAAGTTCGTTTAATACTCGTGAATAAAAAGTGAACTAGTGGGAGAGTTAAGGAACAGGTCGGGTGGATTTCAGTGTCCGATTAACGAACAGACTTATTTTCTCCATGCAGATACTTGTGTGTATGTTCACCGAAATATTACATCTTTCGAATATTTCGAACACGATTCAAATCGTATTTGTTTCAGTGCAGTTCTGGTACCATAACTAAATTGACTTTTAAAAATGGATTCATTTTTCAGTTCACAAATCACAAAAATTGTTTCTGATTAAAAGATGTTCAATTAATATTTATTGATTATTTTTAATTGTTTATATTTCAAAAACAAAGCCATAAAAACAAGAAATGATATTGAAAACGACGAATAAAACATTATTGCTCCTGCCAGACGATCGTTATATCCTTGAAAACCGAATAGTTAAATTCAGTTTCACAAATGATATATGTTTTCATCCCTTAAACCATAAAAATGATTCTAGTCAAAAATGTTCAATAAGTCATTAATAAACATACTTGATTACAGTTTAAGCACATTTATATCGTTACGGTATTAATTTTATAATTCCAATGTACAGAAAAATTATAAATAATTAGTGGTTAAACGAATGAAAAAATAAATAATTTATGAAAATAATTATTAATTATTCTCATTATCGCTTAAACGAATTTCGAAAGTGATACCATCATTCTCAGAGTGAGTTAAATTGAAGAAAAATATATTAATGAGTTCCAGTGTTTCTTCGTGAAGTGCCAATGAATATAACCTGGAGGAGAGTTATCTGAACGGCACAAAAGATTATCATCCTCAAACCTCTAAGGTACTAGAAAATCAATAACTATTCATTGAATGTTTTCGAACAGTAAAATTTCTGCGCTATTACGAGTTGTGGACTGAAATAATAAATTATATTTGTTTATTCTAAACAAATAATATCTCACGGATTAATGGTCGATCTGGAATGTATACAGACATTTTAAACAATTTTAAATATTTTACAAATAACTATACAAATATGTACTTAAAATAAATATTACATTGATACTATCAACACTTTTATTGGTTCGATGATTGAAGGTTATATATATATATATATATATATATATATATATATATATATACATATATTCCGGTGAATCTTCCTGACAAAATCTCACCCTCGCATCGTCTCTGGAACAACGTATCCCAATTCCGTGTGTCAGTCGAACTCGTAGAAATTTTAAATGTGCATTAAAACAATAGGGTGGCACTTAGTCCATTAAATGACGGAAGAATGAGTAAATGGAGCGTTCGCTCGTCGAAGAAGCGCCGTCCGGAAACGAAATATAAAACTGTTCCTATTTGAAGAATACAGAGGAAAACAAACCAGACGCAATTTCATGAACGAACGATGAAAGGTGTCATTTTACTTGAATTAATATATGTTTCGAAAACCGGTATCGAAAAATTCGAGCAGCGGCTCGCTCGCATCTAAGTACCTGTAATTTCGTTCTAATTATGTTTTTTTTTTCATTAATGCAGTCGGTTCGGTCCGTTCGACGGAAACAATAAAGTGAGAGACGTAATTGAGACATTAGATCCGAGGATACGATCTGCTCTTATAAAACGGTACAATTAAATTGACAAGGAATTTACTGAATGATTATTTCATTTAGAAATTAATAAAAATTATTCAATTAAAGAAAAAGATATTCTATAGAATCATAAACGTATGCCATTATTATGTATTCTCCGGAGTGAATTCTCTGGATTTATAGTTTTGTACCGAACTCAGCATCCCACTACACATATGTATACTTTTTTAAAAAATACACAACGATTATACAAGGTGCGCCAGAGCAACGGAGAAATTTCTAAAATACAATAACTAAATGAATTTTTATTTTTACATAATTTTGTTTATATGTTCTTGTTCAGGTTTAACATAGCATTTTATTATTAAAAAATAACGCTTGATATATGAGCATCATTTTGGCACACGCATCCCTATAATCTTATTCGAAATTTTCCCATTACGCGTCGTAACATGTCTGGTAGAATCCTCAAAATTACTTCTTGAATTTTTAATTTAAGTTCACTGTATACCTTGATATTTAGATAACATTGAAAAAAATAATCACACACCGTCATGTCTGCAGATCCTGCTGGTCAAACGACATCTCCATTTTTGCAAATGATATGGTTTGAAAAGAACGGTCTTACAGCAGCTATGGACACACTAACGGCATGACTTGTTGCCATATATTGCTAGAAACATTTACCTTGTGGAAATTGAATTAATTCTTGAGTTAGAAATGATATAATCACGTCAAGAGCTACTCCTTGCAGCAATTCTAACACGGTCAATGTTTTATGGTGTTCTTATTGTTCTTCTGAACCCTTCATGCTTCGAGTTTAATGCAAAACCAGTTTCCTCAAATTTCTACCTCCACAAATTGATGGTATGAGCGATCGTTCCTTGCCCACGACGAGGAATGTTCTAATGATTGCGAAATAACAATTGTAGTAGAATTATCATTTTTGTAAAAGGATTTCACAGAAAAATCTCGATGTGCAACGGAACTCTACACCATATTTACTGCATAAAAATGTATAATTACCAATTACCAATTACCTAACTTTAGCCTCTCATTCCGATGGTAAATGAATAAGCCTACTCTAAAAAATCCCCCCCCCCCCGCTGACGTACCTGTTATTTAATTAAGACCCGTTTTAACATTTATACCATCTTCAGATAACATTATACTCAT